>CAWUFW010006995.1:0-600000 GCA_963921515.1 Calotriton arnoldi
TAGGCATCCTGCCCCCCTGGGTGAGGGTGGTAGTAGTGGTAAGCATCCTGCCCCCTGGCTAAGGGTGGTAGTAGTGGTAGGCATCCTGCCCCCCTGGGTGAGGGTGGTAGTAGTGGTAAGCATCCTGCCCCCTGGCTAAGGGTGGTAGTAGTGGTAGGCATCCTGCCCCCTGGGTGAGGGTGGTAGTAGTGGTAGGCATCCTGCCCCCCTGGATGAGGGTGGTAGTAGTGGTGGGCATCCTGCCCCCTGGGTGAGGTGGTAGTAGTGGTAGGCATCTTGCCCCCCCTGGGTGAGGGTGGTAGTAGTGGTGGGCATCCTGCCCCCTGGCTAAGGGTGGTAGTAGTGGTAGGCATCCTGCCCCCCTGGGTGAGGGTGGTAGTAGTGGTAGGCATCCTGCCCCCCTGGGTAAGGGTGGTAGTAGTGGTAGGCATCCTGCCCCCCTGGCTAAGGGTGGTAGTAGTGGTAGGCATCCTGCCCCCTGGGTGAGGGTGATAGTAGTGGTAAGCATCCTGCCCCCTGGCTAAGGGTGGTAGTAGTGGTAAGCATCCTGCCCCCTGGCTAAGGGTGGTAGTAGTGGTAGGCATCCTGCCCCCCTGGGTGAGGGTGGTAGTAGTGGTGGGCATCCTGCCCCCTGGGTGAGGGTGGTAGTAGTGGTAGGCATCCTGCCCCCCTGGCTAAGGGTGGTAGTAGTGGTAGGCATCCTGCCCCCTGGCTAAGGGTGGTAGTAGTGGTAGGCATCCTGCCCCCCTGGGTGAGGGTGGTAGTAGTGGTAAGCATCCTGCCCCCTGGCTAAGGGTGGTAGTAGTGGTAAGCATCCTGCCCCCTGGCTAAGGGTGGTAGTAGTGGTAGGCATCCTGCCCCCCTGGGTGAGGGTGGTAGTAGTGGTAAGCATCCTGCCCCCTGGCTAAGGGTGGTAGTAGTGGTAGGCATCCTGCCCCCCTGGGTGAGGGTGGTAGTAGTGGTAAGCATCCTGCCCCCTGGCTAAGGGTGGTAGTAGTGGTAGGCATCCTGCCCCCTGGGTGAGGGTGGTAGTAGTGGTAGGCATCCTGCCCCCCCTGGATGAGGGTGGTAGTAGTGGTGGGCATCCTGCCCCCTGGGTGAGGGTGGTAGTAGTGGTAGGCATCTTGCCCCCCTGGGTGAGGGTGGTAGTAGTGGTAGAGCATCCTGCCCCCCTGGGTAAGGCTGGTAGTAGTGGTAGGCATCCTGCCCCCCTGGCTAAGGGTGGTAGTAGTGGTAGGCATCCTGCCCCCCTGGGTGAGGGTGGTAGTAGTGGTAAGCATCCTGCCCCCTGGCTAAGGGTGGTAGTAGTGGTAAGCATCCTGCCCCCTGGCTAAGGGTGGTAGTAGTGGTAGGCATCCTGCCCCCCTGGGTGAGGGTGGTAGTAGTGGTGGGCATCCTACCCCCCTGGGTGAGGGTGGTAGTAGTGGTAGGCATCCTGCCCCCTGGCTAAGGGTGGTAGTAGTGGTAGGCATCCTGCCCCCCTGGGTGAGGGTGGTAGTAGTGGTGGGCATCCTGCCCCCTGGGTGAGGGTGGTAGTAGTGGTAAGCATCCTGCCCCCCTGGCTAAGGGTGGTAGTAGTGGTAGGCATCCTGCCCCCCTGGGTGAGGGTGGTAGTAGTGGTGGGCATCCTGCCCCCTGGGTGAGGGTGGTAGTAGTGGTTAGCATCCTGCCCCCTGGCTAAGGGTGGTAGTAGTGGTAGGCATCCTGCCCCCTGGGTGAGGGTGGTAGTAGTGGTGGGCATCCTGCCCCCTGGGTGAGGGTGGTAGTAGTGGTAGGCATCCTGCCCCCCTGGCTAAGGGTGGTAGTAGTGGTAGGCATCCTGCCCCCCTGGGTGAGGGTGGTAGTAGTGGTAGGCATCCTGCCCCCCTGGGTGAGGGTGGTAGTAGTGGTGGGCATCCTGCCCCCTGGGTGAGGGTGGTAGTAGTGGTAGGCATCCTGCCCCCCTGGGTGAGGGTGGTAGTGGTGGTAGGCATCATGCCACCCCTGGGTGAGGGTGGTAGTGGTGGTAGGCATCCTGCCCCCCCTGGGTAGGGGTGGTGGTGCGCATTCAGGCCCCTGTGTGCATATGTGGCATTGGTGATGGGCATCCCGCCCCTATGGTGCTGCTGTTGCTGGTGTAAGTATATTCTGCATCCCTGTGTGTGTGTGATGTGTCGTGTACGTGTTGTATGTGTTTTGTGGTTGGTGTCTGGCTTACCTTCTGCGCCGTACGCGTCCGTGCCTGTTCCGGTAGTAAATGTAGAATATTGGTATGATCGTGACGAAGGGATTCATGGTTGGTTCGTGTCGTTCGTCCTTCTCGTTGCTTCGCGTCGTCCTCGTCGCTTCGCCTCGTCCTCGTCGCTTCGCCTCGTCCTCGTCGCTTCGCGTCGTCCTCGTTGCTGCCGTGTTCGTCTCGGAGCCGTGGATCGTGTTGTGGCGCGAATCGGAGCTTATGTGCGCCTCTCCCGGGTGCTTTGACGTGCCGTGCGTAGCGACTGGTTCGGCGCGTACGGAAAGCGCATCGTACTTGTCCGGCCGGACGGGGCTGCATTTTTCCTTCCGTGCGACTCGATTCGGCGTTTCCGGATTCGCCTCGGTCGGAGAACAGGACCTGGTTTGGGTGAGTACGGCTCGGCCGGATTTTTTGCTGTTGTGCGCATCGTACTTGCTCGTTCGGTGTGCTGTACGGATCGGTCGGGAAACAGGATTTCGCATGGCTTTTTTCCCGACCGAATGGTATTGGGTGCGCCTCCGACCGAGATCGGAATCGGCCCCTAAATCTACAATTTAAAGTGCTATGTGCATCTCTCATTGTGATACTATTCACCAGTCCACTAAACATTCAGCAAGTCACCCTTAGCATGTTTTATCTGCACTTGGAGTGACCAGTTGGTTATACGCTGAATTCCACATAAAATGTTGTTGGCGATGCAAGTAAAAGTGATCTAGATCCAAATGGAAATTACAAATGCTTGTTCAAGCTGTTGATATTGTTTGGCTGAAGGCAGGCAGCTTTAGCTTTCGACTGTTTTGTGTTTCCCAGTTAAAATATAATTCAATATTGTTCATAGCTGCCAAGGTTTCAGATTGCTTATGTGTGACATTTTCATAACTTCAGTAAAATTATGAGTGACATTCAAGGACAATGAGTGACACTTTCTCGCGAGCAAAATCAAGCAATGAAGACGAGGGAAATATATCTAAATATCCGAAGTTACATCAACTTCAGCAACTAGAAACTCTAAGGGGCATATCTACAAGGGCAGGCGATACAATTATCGCCGCTTTAGCGTCCGTTTTCGGACGAAAAGCGGCGATAATTTTAACGCCTTATTAGCAAGGACACGCTAACGCGTGAATCCATGCTTTTCGCCCTTTCTCTTATCGCCCAGCTTTGCATCTCTAATGAGATGCAAAGTGGGCGTTACTGGGCGTACCCCAGATGGGCTACGTTGTAAATATCGCCGATGTGCACATCGCGATATTTACAAGGCAGCCCACAGGATGATAGCAGACGTTAGATTTTGGCGAAAACGGCCGTTTTCGCCAAAATCTAACGTCTGCTATTATCCCGACTTAGCCATCCCTAACATAGGGGGTGGATTGTGCTGATACGACCACAGGGTCGTATCAGCAAGGTTATCGCCGTTTTGCAGGGAACATCGCTGGAAAACCAGCGATGTTCCCTGCAAAACGGCGATAACCTCGCTATCTCTGGAATTTTTATCGCCCTGGAGAAGCGTGTTGTTAATAACGCGCTACCAGGGCGATAATTTCCGGAGATAGCCAGCGATAAGAAATCTATCGCTAAGCACGGCCAGCGATAATTATCGTTGGCCGTTGATAATATGCCCCTAAGATCTTAACACTGCTGCAACACACCAGAAATGGAAGGGCACTAACCTAGTGCCCTTATATAGGGTGTTGCCTGGAAGCTGTGCGTCGCTGCAGCCAGGCTCCAGGTTCACAGGTTTTGAGGGAATGGGGAGGTGTGAGAAGGATACATACATGGGGGTGCTACCTAGAGGCTGTGTCGCTGCAGCCAAGCCTCAGATTCAGGGGTTTCTGAGGGAATCAATGGTGTGTGAGAAAGTTCATATGCACAAAGTAGCACTGAGAATGCTTGAGCAGCAGCCAATATTACCTGTGCTCTAATCTCATCCTCCAAGAGTTACAGACAAAGCATTAGCATGCAATATCAGAAAGAGATACCCATCTAGACATCAAATTGGTCAGTGTGAAACTGGAAAAGCTGGGACAAATCCCAGCTTCTCGATGTCACCAAATTGTGTGATCCTAGACAAGCTGTTTATTTCACAGAGCCTTCTTTATGTTCATTATCACATATGAGAGTGCCTTTAATCCTGTCATACAAAAACATGTTTGTATAAATTGTGATGTTTCCAACTAATTGTGCAATAAAGTTTCTTCATATCTTTGAGTTTAACTGTACTCTGCACGTATATAAAACGTCACAGTTACTGTACAAATTAATCAGAGGAAGGATAAGAATTCTGGGTTTACTAAATATTTTCTAAATAACCCCATGTCTAAAATGTTGTGAGTAAATGACCTCTGCACAAAACACATGACATCAGGCCTCGGCTGAAGAAGACACCATGGCGGAATGCGGGGTCTACTGGGGCCAAGCGGAGGCTTTACATGTCGCTTCAAGGGGCGTGGCCAGACAGCAGGAGGCCTTGCAAGTGCTCAGCGAGGCCTCATGGGGACGAAACAGGGGTGGGCCGCGGCTGAGGAGCCCGCGCCCCCACGGAGACTAAAAAGGCAGGAGGGAAGGACCGAGGGCAAGCTTGGGCAGCAAGTCGAGGGGGGATTGGAGGAAAAAATAAGCCACCTCAGGGCTTTGAGGGCACACGAGGCCCCTTGGCCTGAGGTGGTTAGGGAAGTATACAAGCAGTGGTTGGAGGGGGGTGGAGGGTAAAGTGCCATTTGGGGGCCATGGGGGCGGGGTGAGACAAGGACCGGTCTGGGAAAATTGCATTGACTGAATCAGTGGTTACATGTGGCTTATGTAATTTTGGAAGGTCAAAGTTATACTCAGATTTAGATGTGAACTAATGTGCACAGATCAAAGAAAGGTCATTTGAAACACAGGAATTCAATTTGCAGGAAAGTCTGTTGGTCTAATTAGTTCTTTGGAAATTTGGAAGGCATTTGTGGGTTGGTAGTTTATGAATTTCCTTCAAGCCTTCCTGTAAAATGTAATGTAAGTAAGATAAGGTCAACAAGAGAGACAAAGTCACCATTTGTGTGAAGAAACACCCATTGACAAAAAAACTAAAACATAATTATGTGAAAACAATCTATGAGTATTTATGATATGTTGATTAGAGCAATTTCAAATACTGAGAGAAGCAAACTCAAAAGTCTATTTCAACAACAAAGACATGGGATTGGGGATAGGATTATTTACCTTTGAATCTAAGGTACTAATTTGAGAGCAGAACAATATAATCACTGAGATTCAATGGTAATGCACCTAATGTTATTCATGCGTTTTATATAGACTTGTGTCTTCTCCAAAAGACAGTAGTGAGAATAGACATTCCCCTGATATAACTGCTGGGAATAATCTCAAAACTGTTTTCTGACTAGGGCAGACAAAGAAAGTACAACTATTCGCTCATTACTATCCACTCATCTTTTTCCAGATCTCCTTCCCCCATACCCTCCGTAATACCCTTTCACTGTTCTTCTGATGTTACTATATGACATGGCATACTGCTGAAAGGTGGGCTTTGGAGAGTGCTGCTCCTGAGAACTTCAACCCTGCCAGCAGGCTGCAGCACGGCCCTCGTGCGGCCTAAGTGTTTTGATGTTCCAAAGAGGAAAAGGAGATCTTCCTTGTACAGCCAGGAGTTACAGTTGTGAAAGAAATGGTCATTGGTGGAGCTGATTTTGGGTTTTTTGAATAAATGGAAGGTGGTGGTCTTGGTGCAGGAGTAGATTGAATTGTAGTGATACTCACTTCGTATGTGCCCCTCTCGACAGGAACAATCAATTTCCTAACTGCCAAATAGACTTTATGGTACCTTCATTTTCCATTGTCCCCGAAGATGAGAATTCCGAGTCCACTCAATTAAACCTTCATCTGAAGGAGGGTTTGGAGAAGATGAGGGAGTGGTCATTGTTTCCCTTGGGAGAGATGGACAAGATGATATGTAAAATGATGGCCTATTCATCACATCCTGCTGTGCAGCATGCAACTACCTGTTTGGCACCTACCTCTGGAAGAACAAATTTAGCAGTTGTAGACTCTTGTTTCTGTTGAGGTTGTTGAAACAATTCCATTTCTTACTCACTGCTTGCATCCATGACTGCTATCACTGCAGCACTGATAGATATGTGCTTTAAATATTGTGGTGTTGGTAACACTGTTGATCCTGGAGTGATCCTCCACCATGGTCTTTCTGCCCAGACGAGGATGCAGCACGTGCGCTGCATTGCTTAACTTGGTGGACAAAGGATGAAGGCCTGACTTCAGTGGTGGCAAAAAGTTTCCTCTCCTCATTGGCTGTTTTCTTCGCAGGTGCCTCTTTTGAGGGTGCCATCTCCTTCACTTCTGATGGTCAGCAAAATGAGCAGTAGCAATTAGCAGAGAGATCTCTGGCCTCTGATGGCTGTTAATTCACGATATCTCTACAACTTATTTTTTGTCTTGTGCACTTGCTACGTATGATAAAATAAGAAGGAAGTCAATAAGACGTGGCCATTATAGTCAGTGCAATGCAAGTGATCATTATCATAACAATAATTTTCTGACATGTAAACTAACTGTATTGGTAGACATCTTGCTAATTCAATTCAGGAATAGTTACATAAATATTTAGTCGCTGTTCAGCGCCCATGGGACCCCTATAGAAGATGGGGTAGAGGGCTGGCAAAAAACATCCATGGTCCAGAGGGCATTATCCATGCATTAAAACAATATGTGAAAATAAATCTAAAACATAAATGCCTGGGGTCCCTACAGGGTGCATGAAACCCAATGGGAGTCAAGATGAGGCTGGCAAAAAATTGATTACATACATTTTAAAATAACAGTAACCATGGCTCAGATGGTTCAATCCATGAGGCATAAAGTGGAAAGAATTCTAAACAAATAAATGAATAGCTGGTGTGCCTCCATGGAGCCACTATGGGAGCTAAGGGGAGGTTGACAAAAATTGATTAAATCAATTAAAAATAACAAACCATTAACTGCAGACAACTACAAGTAGCCACAACCAGAAATAAATATTACAGCAAATATATGTGAAAAGGGAAAAATTAAAAACAAAATGGCTTCCTAAAGGGCCATAACCGCAACTTTGCCTAGCAAAAAGGTTTTTAAAAGTGGCATAACATGTTAAACAAGCATTGGCATAGCCAATCGGTCTCGCCTTTGGGACCTAATAAATATTTGGAAACTGCAACACATTATCCTGGGTGCTACAACATCTACTGTTCTTTAACGTAGACGTTTTGACACTAATAGGCCCATTATAGCACTGCCTTGATAAGTACTTATTTAAAGTGTTATTTTTGTACAACTGGTAATCTGAAATCACATATCTGATAGTGTTTTCATACGTGATAATGAAGAAAAAAGAGACACCAAAATTACCTTATGCACTCTGCTTTGAGGTGTAACAATCAATCACAAAAGTGTTGAATAAGGCACAGCAATGCACTCCAGCAACAACATCACCTACAATAAGTGTTACTCGGCTAAATTGGTTTGCATGCTTCATTAACTTACATATCAATCAGTGTCAACTTAAGGTTCATGTAAACAGCACTGGTCCTTACCCACCACACTTATGCGTCAATGAGCATGGCCCCCAAGTTTGACTGGAGCAATATAAAAGAAAGACAGAGAAGAGAAGAGAAAGAGCAAGAGAAATAACAGACAGAAGAGAAAGAAAAAGAAAGAGAAAGAATGAGAAGAAAAAATGTGAGAAAAAGCAAGAGAAAAAGAAAGATCAAGAGAAAGAGAAAAAGAAAGAAATAGAAAGAGAAGAGACAAAGAGGAAGAGACGAGACAGAGAGAGAGAAAGAAAAAAGAAAGAGGAAGAGAAGAGAAAGAGCAAGAGAAGAGAAAGAAAGAGCAAGATCGGGGAAGAGAGAGTGAAGATAGAGATTATAGTGAGAGAGAGAGAGAGAGAGAGAGGGAGAGAAGACAGAGAACAAGAAAGAGTAGAAGGAGAAGAGAGAATTTGTAACTTGACCATAGTCCAGTGAAGAGAGTGACTGAAGACCACGCCTACCACTGAAAATCCATGGTTGGTTCACAAAGCACCCTCCCTAAGAAAATGGAAAATTGACCGTACCATCCTAGAAGTTACATTTACTTTAAACAGCATATTTTGAAACTTGTACACTTGCTGCACGTTAGTCAGACTTTCTTTTAGAGTAGACAGAAGACAAGAACTAATTTTTTTTTAAAAGTCTAAATAGAGGGATTTCACTGATTTAATTGCTAAAAAAAGAATGCATCAAATTCTTCTAGAGGCCATTTTGGATATTGCACTTGACATTACACAAAGTCGTCATCAATTTGACTTTATGGGTATCTTCTTATTTACTCATTGCATTGGGTTCATTATCGTGTCATTTTTCATGTCATAGACGTGTTTAAATTGGTTAGGGAAATTTCTTGTTTTAATTTCTTAATTTTTATGACGTAGTTGGTGCTGATGTACACACTTCACATGCATTTTCTCTTGAGGAGCCCCTTCTCTTCAGCAATTTTCCAGAAATCTGCTTTAACTCCATTAGCTCTTAACTGTTTAACTTTGTGGGAGCTTCACTACAACTGACCTCAAGATTTAGACTGTGCTCTGCCACGGCTAGGGCGGTCGACCTCGAATCTGGGCATCCGGGTTCGAGTCTCGGCAGCGACGCTCAACATCCTGTGATTTTGGACAAATCACTTAGGGCCAGATGTACGACCTGCCAAATAGTGCCTCGCAAATTGCGTCGCATTGCGACTCGCAATTTACGAGGCGCTATTTGGCATGTACAACAGTGTGTTTAACACTGTTTGCGATTCCCAATGGGGTCGCAAATTTCGAGGCTCATGAATATTAATGAGCCTCTCGCAATTTGCAAGCCCATTGGGAATGACAGGCCCTCCCAGGGATGGTGGCCTGCTGGGCTCAGCAGACCACCATGTCTGGGACTGCTTTTAAATAAAACAGCTTTTTTTTTTTTAAATGCAGCCCATTTTCCTTAAAGGAAAATGGGATGCATTTAAAAAAAACAAAAATGAAACGTTTTCGTTTAATTTTTTAAGGGCAGGCAGTGGTCCCTGGGACCACTGCCTCCCCTTAAAAAATAATATTGCTTGCATTTACTTGAAGTAGGTGGTAATTGCGAGTGTTTTGCGACCGCAATTGTGGTCGCAAAACATTAGTACATGGGTTAGAGAGTCGCTATTTGGAAGGGAACGCCCCTTCCAAATAGCGAGTCTCTAAACACTCTTTTGCGAGTCGCAATTAATTTGCGACTCGCAAAATTGTGTTAGTACATGGCCATATCAATTTTAGCATGCGCAAACGGGTCGCTAACCCGTTTGCGCATGCTAAAATTGGTCGTACGTCTGGCCCTTAATCTCCCCGTGCCTAACAAAAATTGATGTGTCCTTCTGTAACGCAACTGGTGCTCATGTAAAGCGCTCTGATGCCTCCGGGTCGAGTTTGCTCTATATAAAACTCTGAAAAGAAGTGAACCACATGATCGGGTGCAGTGGTTTGTTGAATTTAAGGAGTCTAAAGTTTATATGTATAGTTCGGAATTTCACTGAATAAGCATAAACTTCAGACAGAAGATGCCGGACATGGTGAGCAGGAATTACCTTTCAGTTTCTGGTGTATTCTTTTTAAAATTTACACATTAGCTCTGAGAAATTCTTAGTAAATCCTTGCAAACTATGGTGAACAGAGTAATTCTCTCTGTGCTGATAGTGGATCTTACGGAGTAGCTCACAGCACATCTGCTCTTCAATCCTCAAGAGAAGTGACGTAACATTAGCATGCGCGGTGCAGGGGGGCACCCAGCTCCAGGGGGCCTCCTTCGGCAGTGTGCACGGGAGCTGGCCTGGCCAATGGTCTAAAAGCTCTTGACTGGGGGGCCCACTCCATGTACTATGCATGGGGCTTCCTCAAGTTTTGTTACACCACTACTCAAGAGGGAAGTGAGAGTGTGTATGTGTGCGTGTGTGTGGGGGTGTTATCCAGTACCGTTGCATGCTTAATTATTGGAGAGAGGTGGTGGTTAAAAATGGAGGTGCATGGAAAAAGACAGGATGCCAGTTATTTTTCCAAATATTTTAAAGCAGGGAACAAAGCAAAGCCAGAGAGAGGTGTTTTATTTAATAATTCATGAGAAAAGAGACGTCTGGGGAGGTGATACAGGACACCACTATGCACCTTTTCTCCTGCAGAGCCAATAGGTTTACAGGGATGCTCATGTGGGATCCATACACAGCTTAAAATTGTAGATGGGGTGGCTATCAATAACCAGGAATGTTTCACAACTATATAAAGCTCGCATAATCATTTCTAGAGATAGAAATGGAGACCGCTGCATATTAAACTGGCAAAAAATAGGAATACACATTTCGAACTGAAAAACAGTAGCCAGTTTTAACGTCAACCGAGGCCACTTTATAGTCTGCGAAAAGATAACGAGGCTGAATGGAAATCCCCTCGTTCGTAGCATTTGTAAAAAATCACCTAGTAAGATGAAAACAGAAGGCACTCCACCTACTCTTTTGGTCTTGGATGCATGCCGCACCCATCTACCTTCACAAGCAAACCCATGCAACTATAGCAATCCACTATATCTTGCTGAAAGAAACACCTGAGTCAAGTCACTGCATGAGGGTGAACTCATCTGTGCAAAATCGTGTGTGATAAAAGAAGGCAAATAAGCCCGCTTGCCCCTGTGCAGTGTGGAACACCCGTAGCTTCTGAACAATGATTTCCATTGGCACTGGTGCCATGGGGAAACTGTAACATTGACAAACACTCACCCCTTGCCATAGACATTACATGAAGCAATCCTGTGTTTCCACACATTTTTCAAACCTAAAAGAACACTGCATTCTCTTCTGACACATTTAGGCACCTCAAAAATGCACAAGGGAACAATAATAATTTACACACACTTGCAAGCATCCAGTATATTTTAGCATTACAAATGAATTTATTTTTCAACCAATGACATATTACTGAGGGCAGCCACAAACGACCGCCAGAGGAAAACATCCCTGCCAATCACCCATGACAACAGATTCTGCTAGTATGCCGGTCCAGCCCATCTTTCAGAATCCTAACAACGAAGGAGATCCCATCCTTGCAGAGCGGCAGTCAAAACCGAGCGATACGTAGTTAAAGCCTTATTTATTTTGGCATAATACATGGCTAAATAACTCAGTCACGCTGCTTTAGACAGACCTCCGCCATTTCATTTCCTTTGCTGAAGCAGCCCTAAAAGGAACACATTTCAGATGGCTACTTGCCCCGCACTTCTCTGTGCTAAATAGGGGCAGGCTTCAGGGCTCGTATCTCCCGCTCCAGACCACATCTTTGCCCCACGAAGAGTAGTCCGACAAATTAACTTTAACTCCATATGCTCAGGGCTTTAAGTGGGAAAAAAAAACTGGGGGTGCTCTAAAAGGGGCGTGGCAAATCTCTTCAAGGGGTGTGGCCTATCCGAGTAGGGGCGTGGTCTAAATCAAGATAACTAGCATTGTGAGGACTTCAGAATAAATTGTGGCGGACAGGCCTTCAAGGTTAACCCACACATGCCACTGCTAGGGTCCACCTGCTGGTGCTAAGACACCAGGGCTTTTAAGATCTTGCGGGGCCTTCTAAGGTCTAGCATGGGAATGTGCTCCCTCAGCGGGAGTGGTCGGTGGACTGGTCATGAAGGCTGAATCTGGTTCCCCAGTTCCGAATTCAGCAGCTCTGACCATAGTGCCACATCCTCCCCCCCACTGAACACCATACTGCCCCACTGAGAGAAACTTGCACTGCACTGACCCGCTATAAACACCTGGATGTGACTCAATTCAAATTACGCACTAGACAAGAGCAATATGCTGCCTAAAAAAAAATTAACAACGTCCTAGAAAAAGCAAACACTCATAGAGAATGGAAGATTAAGTAAAGCACATGAAATGTAAGCAGGAACAACATGGTTACCTTTTTCTTTTTACACTCATTATTCAGAAATTAGTGAGTGCTTTTGCCTGAAAAGTTAAGGCCATGACTACAGGGCCCAGAAGGGACCCGTTTCAATGCCCATTGCTTATATCCTTACAAAACGTAAGCAGTATGGTTTAAAAAGACCACATTCGTGAACACACAGCCGCTGTACACATTTTGTTTTCCAATTCACCCATCAAGTAGGTATTTCAGTACCTCCAGGAATAGTGCACTTTCCCACCAAGGGAAAACAATGTTGTTCAAAGAGAGACGAAAAAACAAAAGTAGCGCTTCACTGGCAAACACTGTAAAGTGGCGCTAATGTGTTTAGGTGTGAATAAATCAATCTGGCCACCTTGCAACCACTCTGTCTTGCTTTAGCTAGTTACTTTTCATATTTTGAATGTTTTAGTTCTCTCCACCCCGAGGCTGCACTTAGAAATTGAAAAAAGTCAGAAAAAGAGGACGTTTCCAGAAAAAGTGTTTTTCTTTTTTGGATCCATTTCACAAGGGAGCAAATAAACGAAAGCAGGAAAGAGAAGGTAATACCTGTTTCTAAAAGTCTCGGTTTTCATCATCCCACGCTGGCACCACAACGACGTTGCTCCTGCGCTGGAAAAAGAGAAGGTCCCACGCTGGCACCACCACGACGTTGCTCCTGCGCTGGAAAAAGAGAAGGTGACGAAGGTCCCACGCTGGCACCACCACGACGTTGAATCTGCTCTGAAAAAGAGAAGGGAAATCCTGAGAGAAAATGGCTCTCTTAAAGGGTTTCCCTTCCTCCAACAACGCTCACCAGGCATGACGTCATGCCGTCGTGCCCTGGACGTCATGCCGTGACCTCCACTACTCAGTGAGGAAACTGAGCTCTCACTGCAGTCCAGAAAAAAAAAAAAAAAAAAAAAAGGACTACCTTTGCCAGCCGCGAAAATAGAGCCCGATAGAGACCCGTTTCGAGGGCCCCCAAAAAAAACTGCCGGTGCTCAGACCCGGCCCACTTAAAGCCCTGCATATGCTTAAAATAGAATAACATTTATGACACAGTGACACCCAGCGTACTGTTTATATGAACACTTTACTTAAAAAACAAGTTGAAAGCCCTCGTCAGTCACATCTGAGTCTGAGTTGAACTCCAGCCAAATGTGCTTTGAAGTGCTGCTTAATGGCAGACCCCTTAGTGACGAAGCTGTAAACGCCCCCAGCAGGTGAGCCGAGTTATCTCTGCCTAATACCGGAAACTCTCGCAAATGTGAGACCTTTGTGGCACTCGCGCTTTAGCTGTAAACCTCGTCAGCTAAAGCGTGGGTGCCGCAATGGCTTAAAACGTAAAGAAATAGAAAAACATAGGGGCATATTAGCAAAGGCTCTATCGCCGCTTTAGCGGCACTTTTGCCGCTAAAGCGGCGATATTTCTATCGCCCTATCAGCAAGCTGTCGCTAACAGGTGTTAGCGACAGGTTTTAGGCGATAGCGACTGGTTTGGGTGCCGCTTTGCATGTCAGCGATACTTATCGCTAATGACATGCAAAGGAGGCGTTCCCAACCTAACAGCGACTGAAAGCAGTCGCTAACATCGCTATCGCCTATTAGCAATAACCGCGAAGCGATAAAAAAACGTGCGCTAACCGCGATTAGCGCTGGTTTTTTAGAACTGGTAAAAACATGACTTACCCATTATAGTCAATGGGAGGTGGATTCTACGGCTAAGTCCCCACCTGCCTATTAGCGAGATTCCCCTTAGCGATAGGATTTTTATCGCTGGAAATCTCATGTTAATGATGGGATTTGCCGCTATCGCTGGATTGTTTATCGCTGTGGAGATAAAGGTTGTTAATACTGCGTTATCTCCACGATAAAATCCAGCGATAGGCGGCAATAAAAAATCGCGCTAAGCACTGTTTGCGATAATTATCGCAAGTTGTTGCTAATATGCCCCATATTTTTTCTATTTCTTTACTTTTTAAGCAACCGCGGCACTTGCACTTTAGTTTACGATGTTTACAGCTAAAGCGCGAGTGCGGCTACTGGATCGGTGAATGAACAACAAGCGAGGCGTCAATAAAATTTATGTGTGTGGACCATGAACTGGGCGCCAGGTAAAACCAGTGGTGTGTGCGCACTGAAAATAAATAAAAAAATAAAGTTAACATTTGTCAAGAAAAAAAAATTATGCAATGCTATAGGTCTTGCATTTAAATGCAAGACCTATAGCATTGCAAACAAATGTCCGCCATTGTCCCGGCTGCTTCGAAAGTGAAAGCGGGCACGTCCCCTGAATGTAAGCAAAGCACGTGTTGTGCCTAATGTACGAGAAACTCAATAAATAAAATAGTACACGTACTGTGTAACAACCAAGTAAAGGGGCCAGTAGCAATGGGAGGTTACAAATGAAGACATGGCCGAACTAAGGAGGGACTAACAAGCCTATTTAGGAATCAGAAGACACCATTTATGAAGGACAAAGACACATGCCAATGACAAATATGGGTGGTGGAGTGGGCGGAGCTTCTCTCCCGTACTGAACTACAACAGATCATCCCCAGAGCAGCGCTTGTGCGTTGGTTCGGGCTCGACCTAAAAATCAATGATCAAACACACACTTATTTTAAAAAATGGTGAAGTAGCATGTGGCATAGTAAGGCGGAAGGCATGGAGGACAAAGACAAGATGGCACCTATGAGGCTGTCACTAGTCTCCAAAAACTGTGGTGAAGCCTGTGGCAAGGAAGGAGGAGGCACACACAGACACACAAACACACAGACACACACACACACACACACACTGGCTTCACAAAATAATAGACAAGCAGTTGGCATAGAAAGGCAGAAGGCATGGAGAACACAACAAAATGGTCACGTTGAGGCTCACATTGGTCTCTAAACACTGGTGAAGCACGTAAACACACACACACACTAGTTTCACTAAATGGTGGACAAACTCATGACCTTAAAAAATAGAAGGCTGGGAGGACAAAGGGAACATGGCTGCCTTCCCTGGCACTCTTTTGGCCCCTACCACCTTCCACCAAAAAACATTTGCAGCATTGTACGGAAAGAACTGCACAAATAAATACCCATCATGTGTTTGGGCCCATCTGTAACACCATACACCATCAGTAAAGCACTAACAAGATACAATTTCAACCTAACTAAAAGTTAATGGCAGCACAGTGACATGGAAACTAACAAAAAATAAATAAAATACTCTTTAAAAATGCCTCAAATGAAAACAGCCCCAGACAACAGGAGCTGCAATGTGTATGGAACTTCTCCTGTCAGCAATTTGTTTTCTTTAAAACAGATGCATTTTGCAAAAAAATCAATCATCTAAATAGTCTGATTAGGTAAAATTTCAACTGAAAATGTATTTTGGATAGCCGCTCATGATTTGTTTCCATAATCTTCCAAAAGGATTTTTACACAAAATGAAATCTAATTTAATTTTAATGCTGTAATCAAATGCCAAACATTATGCAAGATTATGTCTATGTAATCGACATTTCACCCAAGGTAATAACAGACGTTGTGAACATTTTCAGAGTACATTTGGTGATAGGGTTCTATTTAATACAGACAAGTACTATGTGTCCTACCCACAATAGATTCCACACTTCATGCAAGTAATTGGGCTGTTGGTTGACTGGGGTGTGAGCCCGGATCAAGCAGCAGCCACAATCCTTGTCTGGGTGAGCCACAAAAGGTCACTAAATTAACTTGTGCTTAACCCTGGGTAGCTGGGCACAAGAAGCAGTAAGGCGTAACTCAGAGGCAATGTGCAAAATATTTTTGGAGCACACAAACACTAATAAAGTGAAACAACAACACAAGAAAAATCCAAAACCAATTTAGAAAAATAGAGTACATTCTAATACATCTTTTGACATGATAAATGACAAAAATCCAATCAGTAGAGCCAGAGTTATGTATTTTTAACGTTTTTGGCAAAAACTAGCTTCTAAAAGATCAAAGCGACAACCCTAGACATCTAATCGTGCGAGACCAGGTCAAAGTTAAAAAGTATGGCCAACCAGGATGGAGCGTGGTTTGGGTACAAGAAGTGTAATGGGCACTGTCAGCGCTTACCTTTGGACTTCGAAGAAATTCTGAGAAAAAGTGTCTGAGAAGGTAAAGTTCAGCGGGGCAAGGATGCAGGAGGTGTCCGCGGAGGAAGCGTTGTCGTCGTATTGCCTTGGGTGGAGGTTTTTACATTTGGACTTTGTCGCTGAAATGAATGTCTGTAATCTCCAGCTGGACAAGGCAGAGGGCTAAAGCCAAAGAAAGTTCTACAAGATAAGATAACCCTGTGGCGAAGGACTGCTGAAAAAGATTTGCTGCTGCAGAGAAGAACGTAGCGGGAGAAGCCGCAAAGTCAATCCGACGGTGGATAGGCAAGCAGGTTGATCGTGGGGTCCTGGTCTCCTTCTCCTTCTCAGAACAGCTTTTGGCCAAAAATGGTCTATACCTCAGTTTTGGGATTTGGCCATGTGTGCACCTTTAGCACCACAATCAAGGGTCCAGGACTGGTGGGACACCTCTTGGGTTCAGGACTCATTAAGGCTATGTCCAAGTGCTGGTTGAAGATGGTAGGAGGCTTGTATGCCCCTGTGATTCTGAACAGGAAGCGAGCAATGTAGCCCTTGGAGTCACTCTGGTAGTCCTGGGTTCAGACGAATACAGAGGGCTCAACAGCAATGCTGGCCTCTGAGGGTTCAAGACAGGCTCTATGCAGCAAAGTAGTCCATCCATGTACAGCAGCAGTCTGGCAAAGTGTGCAGCAGGTCACAGAAGCAGGCCATCCTCTGAGAGTCCTTCCACAGGTACAGCAGTGAACTGAAGAGTTGTTCTTAAGGTACTATTTTTTTATACCCAGTAGTGAAAAACAAATGCAGGAGTATTTCAGTACCAGGACATGTAAAACTCAAAAATACATGTCCAACCATTTAAATACACAACATCCTGCCCTTTGCACTACCTAGGGCCTACCTTAGGGGTGCCTTATATGTACTGAAAGGAGAGTTTAAGGCTTGGCAAGGGAGTTTTATTGCCAGGTCGACATGGCAGTTTTAAACTGTATACAGGCTGGAATGGCAGGCCTGCGACATGTTTTACAGTGGTACATAAGTGTGTGGCACAATAAGTGCTGCAGGCCCACTGGTAGCATTTAATTTACAGGTCCTGTGTATATGGTATACCACTCTACAAGGGACTTAAAAGTAAATTAATTCTAGCAATTAGGTATATACCAATCAAACCATGTTTAGAGGAGTGAGCACAGACACTTTAGAAATAGTTAGCAGTGGTAAAGAGCAAGGGGTGTGCTAAAACCAACAAAAACAAATTTTAGCAAAAATTGGAGGTAAGTAGACAAAAAGTTTAGGGTAAGACCACCATAAGGCTACAGGTCTAACACTTCACTTCAAAGACAACGTAGGCAAGATCCAACAATAAAGCAACTGCACATACACATACACACACACACTCCCTCCACACAACACACCTTGAATACCATTTTTACGGATAATTTTGGTAAATGTTCTATACCCTTGATGTGTTTTTTTAAGTCCCTTTAAGAGATGCACAAGGAATTAGAGGATCAGTTACAATATACCACGCATGCTGCCAGCCTCCTATGTCAGCAGAGGCCTATGCTCCCTTGGAAGAGATCCACCCACCCTATTGCGAGACTTCCACTCACCTATAGGGGATCTCACTGCCTTCAAGCAAGACATGGATGAAGTAAAACTCTTGTTTTCCTGGTCATTGCCACAACAAATGAAGACTCCTCCCAGTAGTCATGGTGTCACCCTTCACGTAACATATATGTGATAGGTGTCACATGTCTCCTTAAGAGAGCCTCAGTTAGGAAGAAAACGCTACACAAAACAGAAAAACCTCCCTGGCAATATGAGTATTTTAATTGAAGGTGATTAGCTTTCAAAGAGTTGGGAAATAAGACATCAAAATTACCCTGAGTCAAATTCTAAATAGACCCTACAATACTCTTCCTGGCTGAGTAATTCAACAGTGAATACAGCTACAGAAAAAGGAACATACATGAGAGTCAAAAAGTATGTAGGCTAAGAGAAGAAACCGACGAAAAGTAGAGTAATCAAAATCACTGCAATGCATCGTTCTCAAATCCAAACTTCTTTCTATATGAGTGCTACATGAAATGGCCCTACAGGAAAATGATTCAATACTATCTTGGACAGGGAAACTGATTACAAAAATGGTAAAAGGACCACCTTACTTAGACTGAATAAAACCCTAACCACAGCCACCGTCCCAGGATGTGGCATTCCCCTTGTATTGCAGCTTCAAAAATAGAAATTGATTGCTCGTCATCTTGCCTTTGTTCCATCTAGCATCCCTAATCCACTATGCCGCTCTACTTCCTCCTCTAAACTCTTAGCCCAACATTGTATCTATGGACAGAGAAGCCCACCACCAGGACTACTGTGACCATGCCATTGCTAGCGGTACAGGCGAAATGAGACCTCCTTCCTGTACACTAAGCATCTGCATTACCTTGTGCTAGTGCAGACCCACATAACCACACCACCGCCTGCAGAGAACCAAGGCCACACTCAAGAGAGTTTTGGAGTAACCAAGTTCTTCATTGTTTGATTGCTCTACCTGGGAACAAATAATGTCCTGTATATCGGCCTCAGGCTTACAAATCTAGTGATATTTCCCAGGCCCTAAATAGAGCAGGCCGCAATCACTAGGATCTGGTGGTCCTGTGGAGGATGGACCATTAGGTCAAGAGTTTCCATCAGTGGAGCCAGCTGACGCTCCGTTGGTAGAGATGCTGCTATTCCCACAACTCTATATTTAATTAAGTTTGGGAGGGTTGTGAGCAGCGGATATATGGCAGCTCGCCCACTTTTCAAACACTAAAAAAGCACCTTAGTTTGAGACAGCCAGGAAGAGCGAGCGAAAGGTGAACAATCAGATTTGAGGTCATACAAACAAAACTGCTAAGAAAAAGCTGAGACATACCCTTATGAGATTGTGTGTCACAGAAAATAAAATAATTTAATACGATTACTTTCTTCCATGAATATTGGTAACCATACTATAACCAGATAACAAATACTCTTGGTATAGCCAAAGGAGACACAAAAAAAGAGGCTTAAATGCGCTGGAAACGACTCTAATCTAATTGGTTTCTTTAATCAGCAGATTCCATCATGTTCTTACAGTCAGAAATAAAGGAAATCCGAATGGCAAAGTTGTCTCTTCCATCTGTCAGTCATGTTTATAAATATTTAATATAAAATGCTTTGTCAAAGCAATGACAAATGTCCGTTTCTATACTGCGGTAATTGACTTTCTCATTAGCTGACTGCTTTAAATCCCTAAGGGATCAATATCTAACATTGCACTTACAGGATAAGTGAGCGGTGTGTCTCCAGTGACCTGTGGACACCTGGGAGCAACATAGGTGCATTTGAGCAATCTCCATCCCTCCTGAAGAATATTCTCCTGTGTTCTATAAAATGCATTTAAACTGGCTCCGCCTTGAGCTTCACAGCCAGGGAAGGAGAGCCTTAATAGAGATGAGCAGGTAAGTGTACTCCAATGTTTACCTGTTTATGATTGTCATTGCATGCTAGCAGTAGTAGTTTTAAAACAAGCATTGCTTTCTTCAAGAAAAGAGGTACTATTGATATGTTTAGTAGAGTTCCCTTGGCAATTTCCTATATCTACTTTTGATGGATGATTACAGAGTAGGTCCCTTACATTGCACTATAATTCTGTGTCACCCCCAACTTTAGGACTGAAGCAGAGTGTTTTGAACAAAGCACTTATTGGCAATGCAGCCCCTACAGAGGGAAGAGGCGTTTCCCAACCTAACAAGATGGTGGTGAAGTGCTTACTCATCCTTGAATATTTATGAGAATTTGGTGCCTATATAAGTCAGAAAATTGTGACTTTTGTTAAACTGTCCATATTGTCTAATGACATTAGAGAGGAACTATCGGCCATATGTATCATTCCAAATTGCGATCTCAAACGCCGAAATTCGCAGAATTTCGGCGTTTGCGATCGCAATTGGGCTTAGTGGTATGTATGAATGCAAAACTGCCTCACAAAATAAGGAATCGCAAAATTTGCGATTCCCTATTTTGCGATTGCATTTAAGGAATCGCAAATTGCGATTCCTTAAATGCAATGTAAGAAGCACCCAAGTTGTGCGAATTTGGCATAAGGAATCGCAAATTACCACCAACTTCAGGTTGGTGGTAATTTGCGATTCCTTTGAAAAATGCACTTTTTTGCATTTTTCAAAGTGCCATGTGGCGCACATACATGCCCTTATGGCATGTATGTGCGCCACATCTGCACCCATGCTCATTTCAGGGGTGCAACAGGGTGTCCTTTTGACACCCTGGCACACTTGAAATTGCATTCTCAATTTGCGATTCTCTAATTGGGAATCGCAAATTGAGAATGTCTCCCCATTCATTCCTATGGGCCTCTAGGCCCATAGGAATGAATGGGGAGGTATTCCTTAATTGCGAATCGCAATTTGCGATTCGCAATTAAGGAATATGTAGGATTCGCAAATTTTATTGCAAATCCTACATACATAGCGTTTTGCGATTCTCAAATAGCGATTCTCAAAAATTCGCTATTTGAGAATCGCAAAACCTAACATTGATACATATGGCCCTTAGGGCCATATGTATGAAGCTGTTTTGTGATCGCAAACACTGCGAATTGCAGAAAAACAGTGTTTGCGATCGCAAAACAGAGCCCCGCTATGTATGAGACACATCCCGACTGCCAATGTGCGATTCGCATAAATAGCGATTCGCAATAATTGCGAATATTACCATTTTGCGAATAATTTGCGAATTCGCTAAATACGTCAAAATCTAGCGAAATTCACAATTGTTGTGTTCAGATTTAGCGAATTCGCTAAACGGAATGCATGAATAATTCTCAATTTGCGAATTCACGAATTTTGCAAAATAGAGAATCGCAATTACCACCAAGTCTGAGCAGGTGGTAATCAGGTGCAACCTATATAAAGAGACCCACAATGCAACTGATGTTTGCCACAATGTCAGGGCTGTACGTGATAGCCAGGAGGCTGCGACTCAGAGCTGCTGCACAGAGAAGGAGACGCCAGGAAAGGATCTTCAGAGCGCGCATAACCCTGCTCCAGCGGACTGAGGAGGAGATCCATACAAACTACAGGCTGGATGAAGAGAGCATCCTGGAATTAATAGCAGAGCTCAAACCTATCCTTGAACACCCCACACGCAGGACACACACAATCCCCACCCACATACAGGTCCTGTGCTCACTCCACCTCTTGGCGTCAGGGAGCTTCCAGGGGTGATAGCCACAGCAGGAGGGGTCTCACAGAGTGCATTGTCGCGCTTCTTCCACGCGTTCCTTGATGCCATGGTACAGAGGCTGCATAACCACATATACTTCCCCAGCACACCACAGGCACTAGCCCAGACCAAGCAGGAGTTCTACCAAATTGCACAATTCCCCCACGTCATTGGATGCATAGATGGGACCCATGTCGCCATATCCCCCCTCCCAGAACGAGTATGTGTTCAGGAATCGCAAGTCCTACCATTCCCTGAACATACAGGTGGTGTGTAATGCCAGGCACATCATCACCGACATCGTTGCTAAATACCCAGGCAGCACCCACGACTCATTCATCTTCCGCCACAGTGGGATACACCGCCGACTCACAAGTGGGGAGTTTGGTGAGGGATACCTACTAGGTAATTGCATGTGATAGAAGGACACACTAGTAATGCATAGCAGTGGCAGGACAGTGTTCAACCTAATTTTTCTCGCCCCACAGGTGACAGTGCGTATGCGGTCCGGGACTACATACTCACTCCTTACCTTAATCCTGCCAACGCTGGGGAGCAGAGGTACAACAGTGCCCACATAGCAACCAGATGTACCATTGAGCGGACCTTCGGGATACTCAAGAGCCGGTTTCGATGCCTACATAAGAGTGGAGGGGCACTTCAATACAGCCCCCAGACCTGTTGCAAGATAGTGGTAGCGTGTGCCATGCTGCACAACATCGCCACCAGGAAGGGCACACCAGTGGAGCTCACTGAATCAGAATCATCAGATGAGGAGGGGCCAGCTCCTGGACGCATGCCGGCCGGAGTAATTGGTGCAGCTGCTGGGCGCCAGAGGCGAGATGAGATCACACAGAACTATTTCTAGGTAAGAAAAGATGACACAATGCCAAAGATCTAATACAGGACTGTGTTTAATTTCCCTTTGGACAGGATATTTATCGGCACACAGCCTGTGTGGCACACAATGTATTGTCAAAAGTACCGCACATGTGTGATCCACAGTGCAAATTGACTCTTGACCAAGTGTCTGTGTGCACTGGGTTAATGCACCCATATCCATGCCTATGTGTGAGCGCCTCAACTGCGGCGCTGACGGGCTGTAGGCCCTCGCCGTGGGTGCACTGTGCCCTCTTCGCTTGTCTCAGCAGCCCTGCCGTGACGCACACTACGGCGCCTGTCCGGTGGGGGCGGTGGTGTAATGCTGCTCCTGCTGGATTGTGCGTCCTCGTCTGTTAGAGTGAGGACTCCTGGGCCAGCAGTGGCAGCTGCCCGCAGCTGATCCACAGCACATGTCACCTGTACCAGACCCCTGGCCACGTCCTGGCTGCAGTGTGACACCTCGTGCTGCATACTGATGCTGCGCCTTGACAGCACTGAGGTCACTGAGGAGAGGCGGTTTACCGCCCTGGTGTAGAGGTCTAGGCGGGTGTGGAGGCGCTGCCTCTCCCTGCGCCTAGCAGCACGGTCCGCCCTTAGTTCAGCACAGAGTGCCTCCAGGGCACCCGTCAGGCCCATGAAACCAACCCTGATTTGCCTCTGGATTGACCTTATGTTTTTTGCCTGCAGGCGCTGGACCTCCAACATGTGGCCCTCCAACCCTTGGAAGACTGTGTCGTCTCCTGTGAGTGCTGCACTAGTGGATGCACGTGGTGCCCTGCGCCTGGATGGGATTTGTGGAATTGGTTCGGCACGTGCACGTGCACGGGGTTGTGGCTCTGACTGTCCCTGGACTGTTTGGACATTCACATCGGTGTCCTGGGATTCCTCCTCCAGTGGTGGCAATGGTGGCACTGCAATCCGCCTGCGGCGTATTGGTGGGATGACTGGGCTGCCCTCGTCTTCCTCTTCCTCCTCCTCCTCTTGCCCTGTTGCCTCTGGGCTGGGGGATTCATCCTCCCTCCACTGATTGTTCCCTGTGTTTCTGCTGGTGCTGTGGACATAAATGCACACATTAATTTACTGTCCTGCCTTGCATCTGTCATGCATTAAATATCACTGTTTGGAGTTACATGGGTCCTATCCATCTGTATTTTGACTTTCATGATGCACACATACTGTTTGAGCCTGGCTGGGTGTCATTGCTCCACTGTTAGGTGCATGTAACTACATCTCCCATAATGCATTGCTGTGTGTGCTTGTGTACCTGCACTGGAATTGTAGTTTTGTTGTGCCCCTGGGACTCTCCTGGGTGTGTGGGGGTAGTAGGGAGGTATCAGGGGTGTGATGGCATGCTTCTTACCTTGTCTTGGTTGTGTGTGGTCGGAGCTGTCCAGGTCTGACACACCCACTGCACTCTCCGGAAGCAGGGTCCCCTCAACCATTTCTTCGAGTGGTGTTGAAGCGGTGGCAGTGGAGGTCCCCCCACCGGTCTTGTTGGCCTCCTCCAACCTGGTAGCAACCTTCTCCTTTGAGCGCGCGCGCATATCATACCAGCGCTTCTGTAGGTCTTTGACGCTGCGATGTGTGACGCCAATTGCGTTTATTTTGCGCTGGATGTCTGCCCATATCCTCCTCTTGCGTGTCTCTGGCACACGCAGGGACTTCTTGCCAAACAGGAGCTCATGGCTCACAACCATCTCCTGTATCAGAGCCTCCTGCTCACTTTCTGTGAACTTTGGCTTTCTGATTCTGGGTGTCTCCCCCTGCTGCTTGTCCTTGCTGGCCATGTCTCCACTCTCTCCAATGTGTGTATCACTGCAGTGATGCCTCAGCCTCTACTCCTGCTCTCTCACTCTGCTCCTGGAACTCAGGTGCAGCATGGGTAGTCACACTTCCTGGTTGTGATGTCATCAAACTGCACCTGTGTCTCAGAATTGCCGTTTGCGAATATCGCAATTTTGCGATCGCAATTTTGCGAAATTCGCAAAATAGAAAGTTCAATGCTAAATGAACGCTATTTGGGTAATCGCTATTCATTTAGCGAACTTTAGCGAATCGCTATTGTTTTGCGATTATTTGTTTACATACGGTTTTGCGTTTCTCAAATAGCGATTCGCTAAAATTCGCTATTTGAGAATCGCAAAAGGGGACTTTGATACATATGGCCCTATGTTCGTAATCATTGTTAGAGAAAATCCAGACTGACATTGAGGACATGACCAATGTGAAGTCGCCAGGGGAGTATGGGTTGCCAAATGATTTGAATAAGACTAACAAGACCTGCATATCGTAAGTGCTTCATATGGACATGACTGGGCCCTGAATTTATTAGGCGGTCATTACACTGCTCCCAAATCCATGGAAGGATCACCTGTACTCTTCGAGACATCTTCTGTTTTCCCATTTGAGTACATTGTCACAATCTTGGCTAAATGCTGTCTAGTACCATGAAAAGAATCCTCCCCTACCCCTCGGTACATCACTCTCAGGTGGTCTTGGTGCTGGCATGATCACCAAGCAACACTATGAGAATCCTCTCTCATGTGAGAAGGTAGGTTTAGAATTGGGAAGGACCATATGATAGCCCTCGTTTTAGATGCACAGAAAGCTTTTGGCTGTTTCAATTGGGAGTACTTGTTTCGACATCTGGCTTGGGCAGGAATAAGCCTGCCATTTATGAAGGGTGTAATTGCTGTATGAGGACCCGGTGTCTAAGATCAACTGAAGGGCATTTATGTCAAGCAAATTTCATATCAAGATAGGTACTAGGTAAGGGTGCCCCTTGACCCCCATGCGCTTGTTGGCCGTAGAACCATCGGCTGAGGCCATTCAGCAGGATAATAAGGTGGACAGCGAAATGACTGTACTGGGTCCCCAAAAGCAATTTCTCTATGGAGACAACATACTTCTTATGCTATCCACCTCTCCCTCTTCAATAGCCGCTCTGATGTCCCCCATTGCACAATTCTCTCTTTATTCAGGATGCAAGGTCAATTAGAATGTGCACTGTACACATGGGAAGGAATGCAAAAGGGTCAGATCCATTTAGATGGGCTGTAAGAACCTTAAGAACATGGGAAATCCTTGTCAATTGAGGCTTACTGTATTTGATCTATGAGAACATTTGAACACTACTGCATAGTACAATGGCTGACATTCTGGGGTGGATATTTCTAGGACTTTCACTCTGGAGTAAAATTCCAGCTATAAAAATGAATATAACACCAAGGTTTAGCCATGTGTTTGGTACACTCGCAGGGCGATAGCAAATACCAATAGTGCCCATGGTAATTCCCAGGAAATAGAGCTCTGTGCGCTTTACCCCTTCAAACCAGTTGTAAAGTGCCTGTGCTCCCCTTTCAACATGATGAAATTAGCATGCCCTTGATTAGCATATTTAACTTACCTATAAGTCCTTATGTATGGTACTACATGGCACCAAGTGCCTGTAAGGAAAGTGTCACAAGTGGGATTCAGCACTCCTTGTGCTACCCACTATGATTCCAATGTAACTAGGGGTGGGTGGAATGTTCTGTTCCGCCCATGGAATTGGTGGAATTTTGGCCACTCTGTGTTACCCTTTAATGCGAAGTTCTGGCCAAAATCTGCCAATCGCTGCATGGTGGAGTTTTTCTCCCACGAAGCTCCAGAACATGCGAGCAAGCAAGCACAAGCAAGATATGGCATTCTCTAACATGATTTTCGAATGCGGGCAGTCGCATAGGTAGGAGGTAGGAGGGCTGAGTAGATTTGCTGCACGTTCTAATAGGGTGTGAACTTGCTCCCAGAGCTGGGACAAAGGCTGGGATGTGAAGATGTGTACTGTTTTCTCTGATATGCTGACCAACTCGGCTGTTACCAGGAACTTAATTAACTTCAAAGTGGCCTACCCAATCACACGCAAATGTAGCTAACACTTGGGCCTGTCCCCTTCCTCTGTGCACTTAGCCAGTCAGGCACCAGGTCCAGTGGAAGAAGAGTTGCCCCTAGAACTGGTTTTGAGGTTCCTTGGCCACATCTCTAGGGTAGGCATAGGAGTTCTGCACTGAAAGATTTGCCATATTGGTTTTGGGCATAGAGGGAAACAGTGGGATTGCTCACAGTAAAATACAGAGGAAGTGCTGCAAAAGTGGGCAGGGTCACCCCTGGGAGCTTTTACCCCATTGGTTGTGGAGTGTACTGGAATTTCCCACAAGCACAGGCTGGCCCTGGGCACAAATGTGGTGTTCGCAAAACCCTCCTCAGTTCCCTTCTGGATCTGTGAAAGAACAGAAGTTGACTGGGCCCGCTGTCTGTGACCTGAAAAGATCCTTGAACATTAGGCTGACCTTCTGTTTGAGCAACAGGAAGATAACAATATTCAAAAGGCCTATTTCTGCTCTCCCTGCTGACCAGTTTTTAAGGGACCTGCCCTGGACCCTGCTGCTGGCCTTTGATGGAGTGAGTTAAGTATCAATGGGGTTACCCGAAATGCTACCTGACCCGGGTCAAAACTGCAGTACAATAAACAATTGGTCACAATAGCAACAATTTAACAATACAAAAGAAATAGTGGCATTCACAACATCAAATTTGCAAAACTCGCAGTGAATGCGATTTATTTTCAAAGCATTAATCACTTCTTATAGACAACGCAGTTGTTCATGCATCTAGAATCATCTATATATTTACATGGAAAGTGCTCTAGTGTGGGGAAGGAAGGGTAGGGGTGCTCTGGATCAAAGTGAGTGAGTGAGGGTAATTGACCAGGGAGAGTTAATGTGACATATATAAATTAAATTTACATAGTGAAACCTGTCCGGCCTATCACAGGCCAAATATTCCAGTAAATACACATAGCATTTAGAGACACTGATAATGAATTTCAGTCGTCAGAGCTTGTATAATGGTATGTAGTAGTCAACGTTTCGACCCCTTAGAAATTCAAGGTGAATCAATCCTTAGAGTGGGGTCTTCATCAGGACAGTGCGAATGGAGCACCTGAAAACAATTGGATACTCCAAATTAAAAGGGGGTCATCATGACAGAATGTGAATGCTCATACTGAAAGATATTATTTACCTAATCTGGCAAACAGCGCTTTGAATCAGGCTGTGCAGTCAAGGGGCGTAGGCTCCGTGAAGCTCCTATGTCGGAGAAGACGAAAATAAGATTGCGAACTACTTAATCCTAATGAGACATCAAATGCCTATCCAGGAACAGAACCATCACTTACTAATTAACGGGAAATAGTACGGTCAAGAGTACACGTACGGACATCCGTGGTGAGACTGTGGGTCAACAGATCCCTCGCAGTCAAATGGCAAACATATCAAACAAAGGAAAAGACAATGCTATGGTCTGGGCGGTCCAACAGACTGGTCTGGTATGTAATTAACCAAATAAATGGCCAAGTTCTAGTGTAACACCATGAAGCTAAAACATTGATTCTGTACAATTATGCGAAGCCCCTTTTACGCATAAGCAGGAGGATGAAGCACTGACCCTATGCGATCGCGCTAAACCCCTAAATGTGGTCCTACATTGTGTCAGACAGCAGAAATATAAATATAAATTGTTTGCCGTAGTATAGCGCATTATCAAGACGATAGGACACTGATCCTGTAGGATCGTGCTGAGCCCCTAAATGTAGCCCCACAATGAATGGTGGTAAGAGTACAGCAAAGGCCATCACCCACAAGATACATGAAAGACTGTAGGATGTGCTCGTCTGGTTAAAACAATGTCCGTAATGAAGCGCATTTAATAAGAAGGTAAAATACTGATCCTGTAGGATTGTGCTGAGCTTCTGATTCAAGCCTCACAATGTATGACGGTGGAGATACATGACACATGATCGTCCACAAATTGACTAAGGAAAATAAGAGAAACGTGTCTTAGGCAAGGTGGCAGGGAAATGGTCTCAGAGCCTGTACGATCAAAACAGGCCCCTAAATGCAGCACCGTGATACTCAAAGCATTATTTCCATGACTACACGACAAAAGTATTTAAAGAGAGACCGTTATACGTGTGGCTTAGGTAAATAAATAAATAAGACAGCCGGTGCTAGTCCCCACTGATAAATACATCCGCGATTACCAGATTGACACATACCTCAACCTTCCGTCTCCAATCCCCGAGTGAAAGTGGGACCGGGCCACATCACTGCGCAAGATAAAGGCGCGAGCGGTTACGTGCACTTTGAGTGCAGCCGCTCGCTGCCAGCACGTACCGAACCGTGAGCCGTGCTCGCTGTAAACCAGTCAAGGGATCGTTAAACTAGCTCAGAGCTGTCAGATGCAGCCGGTGTCAAGGCAAGAGTTTAAAAAAAAAAATTAAATACATTTTCACAGTATTCTTGAAAGTAACAATGATAGAGATTGACAGTGGCGGAAAAGGCCCCAGGTGGTCCACGGGCTCATCTATTAAAGGGCCATATTGATTGATATATTGCTATAGGCTTGCATGTCAGCGGTGGTGAACCCAAGGCAAATCTATATAATACTGTATCTATACAGTGCAATACAGGGGCACTTACAGCGGCGAAGTGTACTTTATCTTTACAATACAATACAGTGTGGTCGAATGACACAATAGTTCTTAACACAGGGGGGCACTTCCAGCGGCGAAGTGTATTATGTTCACCCCAAATAACAAATGAGCATTATATGTGAAATATAATTGAACATTTGGATACAATAGCAAAATCTATTTTGTACAAATACCACATCCTGGTATTCATAGAACATGGAGAAGGACAAATACATAGTAGTTGAAGGGCACTTATTCAGTGTTCAGAATTGAGAGTTGTGCGTTAGTGGCATCAAGTTCGTTCAGGCCATTATTCACAGTGTCCATAATGTTCATCCACTTACATTCTCGTATATTCAGAATGGAGTTAATGTCACCACCCCTTACTCCCAGGGACACCTTTTCCAGAACCAGCCACCTAATTGACTCTGGTTTGTGGGCTTTGGTTTGGAAATGTTCAACCAGGGGTGCACCCACTGTGCCACATCGTATCCTTCTACAGTGTTGCAGGATCCTGGTCTTCACCTTCTGCCTCGTTTGACCTATATACAACTCATTACAGGGACATAAATTGGCATAAATCACATCTGTTGAGTGCAATTTTTATGTACCTTAAGGTCTATGATGTGTTGCTTATAGCAGAATTTCTTAGTTTCAATGGTAAGTGTGCACGCTTTGCATTATGCACATTTGAAATGGCCCACGATCTCTGGAAGTTTCCACAGTGTCTGAATAGTGGGCTGAGGAGGTGTGTCAAGGAGGGATCGAACCACATGGTCTCTGATGTTTCTCGCTTTTTTGAAGGAGTGCATAGGCAGATCCGGAATCTCAAGGTCATCTGAGATTAGTTTCCAATGTCCATCAATAATCCTCTTGATTTCATTACTGCGAGTGCAGTACATGGTCACACATATCATCCTTTTGGTGTCTGTTGGGCGTTGTTTGGGTGTGAGAAACGCCTCTCTGTCATAGTACCAGGCCTGCTTCCTTGCTCGCTTAACCATCCTTTTTGGATATCCGCGCTCAACGAGGCGGTTGATAAGGTCTTCCGATACCCTTAAATAGTCATCTTTGAGGGAGCAATTCCTGCGGATGCGAAGAAATTTCCCGAAAGGCAAGTTGTCACTGAGGCCTCTCGCGTGGTGGCTGGAATATCTAAGCAGCGTGTTGCATTCTGCTGGTTTTCTGTATAATGTGGTGTACAAGTGATCATTCTCTGTTTTTATGGAGATGTCCAAGAAGTCAATGGTGTTCTTATCCCAATGGATGGTAAATTTGATATCCTGTGATCTGGCATTCAACCATTCAAAGAAGCCTTGCAGCTCGGTCGCATCACCTGTCCAGATCAGGAGCACATCATCTATATAGCGTCGCCAGTGTGTCACGTTATTTTTGTAAGGGTTAGTATGGCTAAAGATGAATTTTTCCTCAAAATCATCCATGAGGAAAATGGCCAGATCCGGGGCAAAAGCCGCCCCCATCGCCACTCCCTTGATTTGTAGAAAGAACTGGTTTTGAAAAAAGAAAAAATTCTTCATCATAGCTACCTCCAGTAGGTCCACTATGAATTCAGTTGGAACATACAATGGATGAGGTCTTTTTTCAAGTGCTTTCGTCATCGCTTCCAAAGCTGGTCGTTGTGGGATGCTCGTATACAGGGACACTATATCGAGTGTTACCAATAATTGGGTCTCTGGATCAAACGGCATGTTGTCGATCAGATTAATCACTTGCATGGTGTCACGTAGAAATGCTTTTGTTGATTCTGCAAGCGGTTTTGAAAAGAAATCAATATATTTGCATATCGGTTCGAGGAGGGATCCACAACCAGAAATGATGGGCCATCCAGGAGGGTGCTGCAAGTTCTTGTGCACCTTCGGTAGCGTGTAGATCGTTAGAAGGTGTTCTAAGAAGAAAATGGAAGGTGCACACGTGATGAAGTCAATACACGCACGTCGAAATCTGTTCCAGAATTGCTTCTTTTTATTCAATCAAATTTGTTAAAACTGGCACACAGCCAACGCGTTTCGTTCCCGATTTTAGCCAGAGGGAACTTCGTCAGGGCTCCTATATGATCAATTTGACAGTAGCAGGATTGGACCTCAAGAGGCATAAATTAGCCACGATCACAGTAAGGTTAGTAGGTTCTCACGCTTCAGAATATTGGGCTTTAAAATTTATTTTTCTTATGTGGCGAAATCAGTATAGAAAAAAGGTCCAGAACGTTTAATCATCAAATAGACTTTATAAATAAAAAGTCATGCTGTATCAATTCAGTCATGCTACGTCTTCTTCTCGGGCGGCATGCTAACCGGCGGTCGTTGGAAGGTGTGGTTGTTTGGTGTTGAGGTATTCAAATTCGTGGTCTGACAGAAAGCCAGCTTGCTTGCCTTTTTCCGTAATGGTCCTGATCAATTTCCTTACCTCCTTAGTCGGATAAGCATTGAGGGTGGCATAGCTTATGCCATCATGTAGTTGAGAGTAGATCTCGGCCTTGTAGTCTGGAGTATTCTGAACTACAATTGCTCCGCCCTTATCTGCCGGCTTGATCACTATCATCCTGTTATTTTTCAGAGTATCCAGGGCTTCACGTTCTCCCTTGGTAACGTTATGTTTGGTGTATTGCTTGGTAGAGCACACTTTGAGGACGTCGCGGAGTACCACACTCTCAAAGGCAAGGATTTTGTGTGACATCATATGTGCCGGGGGCATAAATGTGGATGGTACTCTTAATCCGGTATGCGATGTAGAAGATATCGGTTGGGAGTGTTTGAAATAGTGTCTCAACCTGACCTTGCGGAAGAATCGGTGTAGTTCCGTTTTGATGTTGAAACGATTGGGATAAGTGGTAGGCACGAAGGAAAGTTCTTTACTTAGTACACTGGTTTCATTTTCAGAAAGCACGTATGTTGACAAGTTTATAATAGGGCTTCTCAAATCCTTCAACATCTGTAAGTCCATCGACGGGACTGGATCTCCCTGTGGTTCTCCTGGGGGAATCTCACTTGTTTCTGATTCTGTCCCTGTTGGCGTCCTGCGTCCCAGTTCTGTTGGTTCTGTCCTCGTTGTGTGGCTCTGTTCCAATTGTAGCCCATGCCTCTCGGTGCTCTCCATTGGGTATCCTCTAAAAAAGGGTGGGGGTCCCTGTGGTGGTTGATACCAATTATCTTGGTATTGATATCCACTGCTGGTGCCCGCTTGTTCTCCCTCGCTTCCGGGGCTATTGGAGCCTGATGATTCAGAGAAGGTGGTATAGCGTCTATTACCTCTGTATCCTCCTCTGCCCCTGTTGAAGAAGCGACCTTGAGTGTCCTGTTTAAAGTAGTCTTCCTGGAGGTAAGGGTAGGTGATCTTTTTGTCATAAAAACGTATATCTTTGGCCAATTTGTCCAATTTCTTCACCAATTTCTTCGCTTGGGTGTTCGTATCAAAGTCTTTAACAGTCTTTTCAAATCTCTCAAGGGCCTCCTTGGCGTTGGTAAGTGCAGGGTTGCCACTGATTTTGAGCTTAAGGTCGCTGATCTCCTTCAGTAGTTTTTCAACTTGCTCTATGGCTGTCTCAATGCCCAACACCATCCAATGGCGTGAGCAATTGTTGGCTACAAAACTGAAGCCCTCTTTGAATTTAGGGAGATCCACAAAAATGGCTGGCTCATTTCGAACTTGCAGGCCCACCGGGATGATATTCGCCTGGAGGTATTTGGTCAGAAGATGGCCATGCAAGCATGTACGAATCAATTTTTTCTCAAGGCGTTCCAATTTGTTAATCTTCTTATTGAGTGAAAAGTCTATGTTGGGGGTGTTGGACGTTAGAAAACCTGACCCAGATTGTCCTTGTATTAATCTATTTATATAATCTTCTGTGTAAGAAAGTGTTTCATTCTCTGACATGGTTGAACTGTGAAGTTCCAAAAGAAATAAACCTTCGCAGGTATCAACCTGCACCTAGGTTTTTCTAATTTTCCTTAGTCACTTTTTGGATGATCAGGTGTCATGTATCTCCACTGAATCACCTTGAATTTCTAAGGGGTCGAAACGTTGACTACTACATACCATTATACAAGCTCTGACGACTGAAATTCATTATCAGTGTCTCTAAATGCTATGTGTATTTACTGGAATATTTGGCCTGTGATAGGCCGGATATGTTTCACTATGTAAATTTAATGTATATTTGTCACATTACCTCTCCCTGGTCAATTACCCTCACTCACTCACTTTGATCCAGAACACCCCTACACTTCCTTCCCCACACTAGAGCACTTTCTTTGTAAATATATAGATGATTCTAGATGCATGAACAACTGCGTTGTCTATAAGAAGTGATTAATGCTTTGAAAATAAATCGCATTCACTGCGAGTTTTGCAAATTTGATGTTGTGAATGCCACTATTTCTTTCGTATTGTTAAATTGTTGCTACTGTGACCAATTCTTTGATGGAGTGAGTCGTGACCCCCACATGCTGTATACAAGGTCATGGACCCTTGGCTGGTATCAGCTACTACTTCTAATGTTTCCTGAATCCTGGGACTTAGAAACCTTTTGCCAACTTTTTGTTCTGACAACTGATGTGGGGCTGGGACCAACCTGCCAAGCCAATTCTCAGAGTGTTTATTGCTGCTGGGATGGAGTTTGCTTAGCTGCGTCCTTCCCTGCAGGAGTAAATCAGATTCAAGTGAACCACCATTGACCACCATCCAATGACGTTGAGCCCTTTTAGGCCACAGCCCCAGTGAGAAGTTCCAAGCTCAAAAAAAGTTTTTACGTCTGGATGTAGAATGCTTCATGCAATCAAACCACCGCCCACATCTGAACGTTGTTGAGGGCCTGAATTTATTCTGCTCAGCGCTTTCTTGCTTTGTAAAAGGCTTCACATAGACCTCGGGCTTCCTGACATTCACGAACACAGCTTCAACCATAGCCTGCTACCTTGTCCCGCTGAAGACTTTTTGCTCAGTAAAAACCAGGTCTTTGTCTCCTGTCCGTACTCCATTGCCTTTGGTCTTAAGCCTTAATCTTTTCCCACTCAAGCACAATCAAATGACAGCGGATGGCACTTAACGCATTTTGGCGCTATTTTGAACCTTAAACTTTAGAAATGAAAAACTCTGGTTGTACCAATTGGATTTTTTATGTTTTGGGATCATTTTATTTATCAAAAGTTACTCAATGTTGCTATATTTGCTTGGGACCTTTCTTGTTTTGTGTTTGACTTCATTACTGTTTGGGTCCACATGAATACATATTGGAGCATATTCTCAAGGACTTATCCCCGAGTTAGTGGCACTTTATTGCAGCCACAGTGGCGATAGATTTATCGCCCTATTCACAAGCCGGTGCTAACAGCCGATATCGGCAGTTTTCCTGCGATAGCAGCCGCAAAAAACATTGCCACGGATGACACCGGCAACTAACGCTAATGAGATGCAGAGTAGGCGTTCCTGTGCAAAAAGCCGCGATAACACCACTTCGCAATATTCTCTACGACCAGCCAGATCGGCGATAAAATCCCAAAACAGGCGATAAGGCGCATTAGCAGTAGGGATTTAACACCTGCTCTTACCTGGTGTTAAGTCGGACGACAACCTGCACCACAAAAGGGAGCCCAGACCAGAGCCACACCTGAAGAACAACAGATGCCATGGAGCTACTGATCATGCAGCTCGGAGCCCCAAGAGGGCCACAAAATCCACCGCCACCCCCCAGGACACCCCCCCCCCCCGGGGCCCTACCCCAGACATAGATATTTAACATCAACTTTACGAAATCATGAACAAACAATTCACCTGATGTCGCACAAGTACAACAATTAACATTCATGTGTGGTCAGAAAAAGGAGAATCATCCATTCATCTTTGAATTTCCAAACAAATTATTTTATTCAAATTGAACTCAAAACAACTATTCGGAAGAGCCATGGCGGGTCTTCTCTGGACAATCTGTAAGACACAGCCTGCAAGACAAAATTCAAGATAAGAAGGTGTGTCATGCACTCATCAAAGGACAGAGAGAGAGAGAGAGAGAAAGAGAGAGAGAGAGAGAGTGAAAGAGAGGGAGAGAGAGAAAGAGAGAGAAAGGGGGAGAGAGGGAGAAGGAGAGAGAGAGAAACAGAGGAAGAGAGAGAGAGACAGTGAAAGGAAGAGAGGGAGGAGAGAGAGAGTAACAGAGGAAGAGAGAGAGACAGTGAAAGGAAGAGAGGGAGAAGGAGAGAGAGAGTAACAGAGGAAGAGAGAGAGACAGTGAAAGGAAGAGAGGGAGAGGGAGAGAGAGTGCCGACACTGCGCACCCAGGCCTCCCTGCTCACCTGCTGCCACCGGTGTGTCTCCAACCATGTGCCGGTATACACTGCAGTCCACTAGGTCCCTTATCTGAAACAGAGTCCAGATTTATGAATGTCAGAGGTCATATCATTGCACACACCATCATTGCTTGGCCGCCCCAGCGCACACAGGCTGCTGCACCCCAGCCCCTCCCACCGCCCAGCGGTGTTTGCCCGCCCCTGCGCACCCAGGCCTCACTACTCACCTTCCGCCACCAGCGTGTCTCCACGAAGGCCCACCACGTGCCAGTGCAAGCTCCAAGCCCGGGGCCTGTGACCTTGGCAGCCTCCACATCATGCAGCCCCGCCCCGCGGGCCACCAGGTCACACATGTGATTCTGGGTCTTGATTTCGCAATGGCAGAGATCATATCTGTGCACACAGCATCATCGCACGCTGCACACCCGCTCAGCTCTATAGGTGCCACTAACTCTGTGAACCGCAAGGCAACGCCATATGGTGGTAGGCCCGCGCTGCCCGCTGGCTCAGGCCTACACCGCGGTCCAGTAAGGCTCACACAAATTCTTAACAGTCCGGACCGCCAGGACGGCGCATCATCGCAGGCTGCACACCCGCTCAGCACTTAAGGTGCCCCTACCTCAGTGCACCGAAAGTCACCGTCCCGTGGCGGTAGGCCCGTGCCAGCCGCAGTGTATCCGGTGCCACCAACTCTGTGCAACGCAAGTCATGGACCCTTTATGATTGAGTCTCGTGATATGCCAGGCGGACGCAGCCATGTCACCTCCGGCAGTGGGGAAGAACTGGGACACGTAGCGTCATCGTCCCCCCCTTTATACATAAGCCAAGTGGGCTGGGTCAGTGTACGCCAGGCCAGCGTAGGGGTGTGAATAATTATCCCTGGGCTCTGGGCGTGGTCATTTCTGGGCTGGACAGGAAACCAACTGATGCGTGTGTCTCTGTTGCAGTGTCTGCGCCACACGACCCGCAATCGACAATGTTGCAATGTTGCATGCACCCGGAGGGCGGCCGCGCACGAAGGAATTGTACAAGGAGCGCAAGGCCGCTCGGGCTCTTGGCTCATGCATGCCAACTGTTGTGTGTGTATCGCTATTGGTGCACCATAAGCCTAAGGCCTAGCCTCAATTGCAGCGCGAAAGCAACATCACATTCCCAGAATGCAAGCAGTAGTCAGACTAACATTAGGGATGAAAGCTCCTTTGTCTCAACACATAAGGCGGAAGGACATCTGCACCTCCGACCTTGGTCTTGCATGTGGCAGGCACCCCCTGAGAGAGATATCATAGCAGATGATGAGGACTCCCACACTACGCACAGCGCTAATGAAAGACCAACGTATCCACAACCCACACACAGAAGTTCTTGCTCGAGGTACTCTTGCATGGAATGCCCTTGACACTTACGTACAGGACAACCCATACGTCCAAACTTTGCACACTCATACGACTCATTGCTCTGAGCTGTGGCATATCATCCACATAACAGCCGCAGGTCAGAAGACTGTCGGTTCTACGAGAGCCAACAACGCAATGGCAGATCATCCCGGGCGCATGCACAACGCCTGTCACGTGGAACTGTACCATGACCGAATGCTGCCTGTTAGTGTCTGATGCATTGGTCTGCATGTTGTGGCCCTTGTCTTGCCCGTACTGACACGCACATGCTAATAAAGTCTACGCAACTCCACTAGTGTTCAACTGTGATGAGTGTTGATTAGAATGACAAATCGTGTGCCTCAATGAGCATTGTCCGTACACAGGGAGGGACTGACTGACGCATTTCCCTTAGGGGTGAGTCCCTATTGCCAGCTCCACCTCTGTGAGCCAGACATAGTGGTTGGGATAGTTGCTGATAGACCTGTGCTCTTACGTGTCTTCAGCAATGTGAGTATGGTGTCCATATTCTTGCCATGTGGATCAATGTGATCCATCAATACAGGCTGTGTCCACCCAGTTGAGTGTGAGTAGGTATGCGAAGAGATGTTCTGTTGTCAAATGTGATGGTGGACACCACTTTAGGCCTGCCAACGACTTTGGCATTTCATACCCAGCCCTATTTCAAACATTGCGTGGGGCAAGGTTGAGAAATTGCACGATTGTTGTTTCAGAGCAATGAGGCCACAGCTAGTGCACACATTCCCAGTCATCTCACTTCCGATGTGTGTCACGGTCAAACATGCGCATTGCTTTCATTTCCCAGGGTGTACCTTTTTGGTCAATCAATGTCCTTACATTCATCCATTCTTTCATACTTGATCGATTATGGACATGACACATCTGTGTGAATTAGAATGATTTATTCACATTCGGTGGAGTGTCGGAGCTGGAGCAGTACATGGCCATGCCAAACCCACATTACATTGTAGCCCAGTGGAGGGCCAGCCAGCGTCATTTAGGGATTGACAAGTACATCGGAAGAGGAAGAGTACAGTCCGCAGTCTGATTGCTGTGTCATTGGTAAGCAAACAAAATATGGCAGTCCATGTCGAGGTCCAAGGTGAGTATCGCAGAGTGTTTCGGGGGACAGTGGGAGGTGTTGTTACAGGGCATGATGCAGAGGGCAGAACCAAGGTGAAACAGGGCATATGGCGGAGAAGAATGCTACTGGCTCCTCCTTACTACAAAGGTGGTATCACCCGCATCTTCGTCCTCTATGTCATCTGTCTGACATGCGGGTGCTGATGTTTGGTCTGCAGCACTGTGTGCCACTGACACATCAGGGGCCGGAGATGTGTGTGTAGAAGTACCAGCAGCATTCATCAGCGACTGCCTTAGTGGCAGCAATGCGATGATGAGGATCTGCAGGGCATGGAAGATCCCAACAACTTTTCGCTGGTGTGCATCCGTGGCAGCCATTCTTTCCGCATGCATCCGCTCCATGTTCTCCATTATCCTCAGCATCTGTGCCAACTCTCGGCTGACATCGCTGAGCCCACTCTGACTAGACAGTTGTTCTCCTCTCAGAGTCATGACTCCAGCGATGTCGGGCATGGATTGTTGGACATCATGGAGTGAACTGTGGGTGTCCGTTAGGGAGTGTAAGTGGTCCCTGATGGGACTTAGACACCCACGTATGGCATCTAGTTTGGCTGCCATGAGGTCGAACCCCACCCGCACCTGTTCAGCCACCTCCTTCTGGCAGTCTAACACATGGCCTTGGAATGCGATGTGTTCTTCGGTGAGGTGCTGGGAGCCAGGCGTGGTGGTGGGTGCTTCCTGCTGTGTGGTCTGTGCAGGGGGTGGGGTCTCCTCGATGTAGCTGGGCTTCCGTGCTCCTGGAGGTGGGTTGCCGTAGCTGTCCATGAGCTGTTGTAGGGCGTCAGTGTCGAAGGTGTGGAGGTCCTCTTCATCATCACTGATGAGTTGTCTGGTCTGCTCTGCAGGAGGTGTTGATTGTCCCTCTGCAATGTGAAGGGGAGATGCATTTTGACATTGTGTTGACATGTATGTTGACGCATTGTTCAAGTTTACATACAGACTGCATGACAATGTACATTGTGACTGTTTGGGAGGAGCTGACTATTTGATGTGGGACAGTGGACATTTGAACTACATCACGGATGTGAGGTTGTACACGTACATTATCATCTCACAGTTTCCTGCTATGCCAGATGTGATTGGCCAGTTCCTATGCACAAGCGGAACCAGTTGTGTCCTCTGTTCTGTAGTGAGAGTGTTGCACTTTGTACCACATTGTCGTCAATGATGATGTGCTGTTATTGCTATGTGTGTGTGCTGCATTGTGGGAGAGTCGCCCCTGCAGCTGTGATTTTGCTGCCCCTTATCCCTTTGAGGCGGTGTGCCTTTGACTTCTGTGCTTCTACAGTGCTGAGATGTTGCAGACTTGGCTAATTTTGGCTCTAGTTCGGATTTTGGACTCTTGGGCATGGTTTATCCGCAGATGTGTTGTTGGCATCAGGGGTTGTTTGTGCACGTGGATGTGTCAGAGTGTGACCTGCTCCTTTCCGGATGTGTTCCACATTCAGCCACCTCAGTGTCGTGGCGTGCACCATGTCATGATAATTGGACTGCAGCCATGCTGTTCGTCATGCAGTGTCACTTGCATTGTCAGTGTGGCTCACAGACACGCAGCTTTGCTGGTTTTGACACGTGTGCATGGGTTGGTTGCAAGATTGGTGCTGTGTGGGGAGGGACCCCTTTGTGCACATAGTGGACGGGGGCCTACTTGCTGTTTATATGTGTTCTGCAGTGTGCCAAGGGAACCAGGGACATGATCCAGAGTCATTGTGGTTGTGCAGTGTGCTCTACTTAATTGTGCATGTGTGCCATTGTGCCCATCTCCCCCCGTCCCCCCAGTCCCTGTTCGGTACTCACCCTGGTGCTGTTGTGTCAGGTCATGTCGAGCAGTGTCCGGACCCCCAACTCCTGCCACCATCTCCCCACTGATGACTGTGGCCACCATTTCCTCCATCTCGTTCAGCTCCTGGTGTTCTGCTGGACTGCCACCTCCAGTCTGCATTGCTGCCTGATGGTTGTCAGCGAGTTTCTTCTTCGTTTTGCGCTTCGCATTATTCCAGCGCCTCTTGACCTCTCCAATTGTCCTCCTCCTCACTCCGACTGCATTCACCTTGTCCAGGATGGACTGCCTTATTGAATTTTTATTTTCCAATGACACGTTGGAGGTGACGAACAATTGTTGGTGGTGTTCTATCACCTCCGTGATGATGATCCTGTTTTCCTGCGGACTGAACCTCGTCTTCCTCGTCTTCTTCTCCTTGCCCTTCCGTGACCCCGAGTCCCAGGCTGGTCCTCCTGGGGGCTTGTGGGGTTCTGGTCGTCTTCTGTACTTGCTCTGGCTTCCTCCATGGTGCTACACAGTTTGAATTATTATGTTTGGGTTTTTCGGTGCTTTTATAGTGCATTTTCCCGCATGACGCATGGGAATTGCAGGCCTGCTGCAAGTTATCGCTGATTTTTTTATCGCGGTTGGCCACATTGCAACTTTTTTCACGTTCGTGTTTCGCGTTTTTTGGGCGTCACATTAATTTTAACGCCGTTGTCGTGAGACTATCGCATGGTGCCGACGGGTTGAGAATACAACGTTAACACAGTGTTATTTTCCCGCAATAGACTGCGATGTGCAAAGTTGCGTTAAGCTAATTTTGCGATAATTATCACACGTTCTTGAGAATATCCCCCATTGCATTTAAGTTAATCCTTTCTGCTCTGTGCCATAGCTACCAGGGGCTTGAGCTCAGGTTAATTTACTGAATTTAGTAGTTAACCCTGACAAGGATTGTAGTTATTACTTGAGGTGGGTACTCAACTCCCTCAAGTAATACCCCAATTTCTTATAGGATGTTAATTGAAAAATGGTTACTCTCAGTGCACTGTAGGATTGAAACTTTTTAAGGGGATACTAATAGTTTGTATTCAATTCTAACTGAGAGTGCTGGTATACAATGCTTTGGTTGCTTAAGAGACATCCTTACTCAGATCCCTGTGGAGGTCTGCATATTTAGGATAGGGGCTCTCTATTCGTATGGAGGATTGTTTGCAATGGGCATTGGAAGCATCCGTGGCTTAAAATCTGATAGACGCCTGGAGTCCTTTGAGCATATCTAACTAACATTCTGTATACAACAGAACCAGAGATGGCAATATATCAGGCTATCCTATTGTTTAGGGTCCACCAAGGTGCCCTGCCATATATCCCTCTCTTTTCCACTGTCTAGCGATATCTATGGACATGGGATGTTCTCTGGACTCTATGGAAATATCATTGACCCAGTTTTCTAAATCGCTATAGCACTCACACAGCAATAGTAGGTCTATCTCTCATGAGAATATACAGAAGAATAGTGGTTGTTTATTCTAGATCATCTTGTGGAGGGATTGAGCGAAGCAAATTTGAAGCTTAGCTTTTTTAAGGTACACTATGATTGCCATTTGATTCAACAGCGACTGAACCATCTGATTCTTATCCCAAATTCTCTCTGTGGGTAGTATGAGTAAAAGGGAGGGGACATACAACATATTTTCGAAATTTAGTTATGTCCTCTGGGGCTCATTACTGGATGGCCGTACATGAAGAAATGAGTTCTGCCTTATGATTTAACCCTCACTGAGGCTATATTAATGTTGCATCACTTGTTGGGGATACCATGGATGACTCCACATTGGCAGAGATGGTTTGAAATCCCCCTGGTGGTGGCCAAGACATGCATTTTTAGATGTTGGAAGTCTGTTTCACCACACGTTAAAGATGATTAGTTCATGGACTTGGTGGTTATATCTGGGCGCGAGCAACACATTTATAAGATCAGTTACTAATTACCTATCTTTTCAAATATCTGAGATCACTTTTCCACTGAGGGACCTCATATGGAATCAGGTTGCAAGGACGTTGCATTCTGTGAGGGTAGCACATTGTTGTATGGGGGAATGTAAAAATAAGAAATCATAAATTGCCAAAAATAACGATTCGCAATTCATGATTTCCTATCTGGAATATGCTTAAATGTATTGAATAGAAGTGGTTGCAATTTACATATTGACTTCTACCAAATGCATTGGTATTTTGGGAAACAACCTATGTACTAATAGGTTCGTTCAAAATACCGTAACATGGTGGGTCGCAATTCAACCTACTCATTAATATGCTTAAGGTAGGTCACAAATTGTGACTCACTATGATTGGGCTAGAGTCACAGGCATTGTGACACACACATGCCAAGAACTTGGTAGATTTTTTAAAAAAAATTAAAAGTTTTGATTATAGATAGATAGTGTGGGCTTTTAACTCAATGTTGGTGTTTGTTTATCTTCATATGCAGGAGGTACTAAAAACGTCTTATGATGTGCTGTTTGGAGGCAACATGTGATTGTGTTTGGAGAATTTTCATTTGTGTTGTAAGGAAGGGCATCTTTTATAATAATCTCGCCACCAATTTGTGGACTAATGCTGCTGGTTCTTCGAATCTGAACTCTGGGGTGCTGCCGTCCAGCGTGCAGTGTATGTGCGCTGGTTCCGAAAAACAAGTAGAATTGTCTTATCTCTGATTGGCATAATTAATTTAACTATAAGTCCCTAGTAAATGGTAGCCAGTGTATCCAGGGCCTGAATGTCAGACGTGGACTGCAGCAACTAGTGTGCCACCACTAGAGTTACAATGTAAAGAATGTCTTCATGCCTTCCACTGCAGTCTGAGTTTGCAGTTTTAAAGCTGCAAATTTGACTTGACAAAATAAACATTTTGCCAGGACTTTTTAGCATGTATAAGCCACTCCTAAGGAAGGCCATGGGGAAGGGAGCATGGTATTTAAAAGGTAGGCCATGTGTACTTAAGTTTTACGTGTGCTGGCAGTGACAAAATCTCCAAATCCGTTTTTCATTACTTACCAAAACGTTGGGCGCCATGTAATGTAGCTCCTATTTCCCTAATAGGCTCTGCACATTGGAATAATATATCATATAGGTTTGACATAGAACTAAGGTCAGTATGTCCCTATCGAGTATATTAAACTTAATTACTTGTGCCAGCTAGCTCAGAGGCCACTAGAAACTCCTTGACAACAAGAAGGGAGTAGTTTCTGGCAACCGCATAAACATGACAACTTTGTTTCCCTTTAGAATCGGAACACTCAGAATTGTGGAAACAATAGATAACAGTTTCACTCAGCTAATCGTGCATGCTTAGTTTCTTCAGAGTTACACAGAAAGAATAGACGGGCGTTTCAATAAAAGGATTTATTGAACAGTCTTGTTTCTTGTGTAAGAGATATGAGCTGTTATGATCACAAGACAGTATGCGAGATATATAATGTACAACGTAAGCAGTAGAAAGAAATAATACTGCGCTAGCATTATCTTTTAGCTATGACACATAAATTCATATACATAAATAACATAAGCTAAAAATGCGAGTACTCATAAGATGCTTCTCTAACTAGTTCTACCCCAGTGTACCTAACCTAAGTGTAGTGCAAGGTAAGAAGTAGGTGAAGTATTCTATAGTATGGTATGCTATAGTCTAGTATGCCAAGTCTAGTATGCCAAGTCTAGTATGCCAAGAGTCCCTCTAGGTTCTAGTCAGCTCCATACCTTGAGAATGAGAGAGGTGGGAATCTCCTTCCGGGTCTCGAACTCTAACACCCCGCGAAGGGAGTCAGAACACTGGAAGCTGGATTCTCTGCGAGCAGGGATGACAGCGTCTCTTGTCAGTGCGTCAGGCCGGGACACGGGCTCCTCTAAATTCGAGGTCTCCTGCTACTTGCTTGAGCAAGGGAAGGTATATTTATACCCGGTAGGTGCCTTGGAATGTTAGCATTGACGTAAAGTCGGGCAGAGGAAGACGTCAGGAATGAACCCTTAAGGTGTAGCGGTTCATGCATAATAAATGAGTTCTTGGAGAAATCAATAATCCTGTGCTAGGGGAACTCCCAAGAGCTTAAGGGTCTGGTTTCTAAGAACTCGTTGTGACGTTAGGGTGGACGGATGTAAGTGACCATGCCTGTATTTGGATAGTATGGCTAATGCCTAAATAAGGACTGGGATCTTATGCCTATATAAGGGCAATGCGAATTGTGCCTATATAAGGACATGTTTCAGGAAAACCTATATACGGACACCTAAAGCGGAATACAACACCAGATGAGGACACTCCATCCTGTTTTGCAGCTCCATGTTGTGTTGATGGAGATCTCCCTGATGAAATTGCACCCACTAATACATTGGATGCACTTTTGCAAAACTTGAATGCTGAGTGGTACTCCATGTTGTTACAGCCCCCTTGGCATTCTTGCTTTTCAGAATCTGGGGTTTGTTTCAGAAAAACAAAAAAGGCAATGTCCTCCACATGCTGGGATATTTTTCTTTGCAAGTAGTGACATTGTTGCTTTTCAATGCATGGCATGGAAGACACTGATATGATGCATTTTTGATAAATGCTAAATAGTATGAGTTGATGCACTGTTTGCAAGTTACCTGATTACTATGAGTTTTCCTTTCAATAGCTTACAGTAACGTTCATATTTTCAATTCAGAGTTTTATATGATGCACCATATTTCAGACGCAGGGCTGAACCAGACCACATCCTCCGAGTTCTTTTTGCTTGGCTTCTCCGATTACCCAGCGTTGCAGTCAACATTTTTCACCTTATTTTTTCTGATCTACTTGATGGCCCTGCTGGGTAATCTGTTGATTATGACCATCATAGGTGCAGATGCTCATCTACATACACCAATGTACTTTTTCCTGGGGAATCTTGCAATCTTGGACATCTGCTGTGCCTCATCCATCATCCCCAAGATGCTGGAGATCTTGGTATCAAAGTCAAAGTCTATCTCCTACTCAAGCTGCATTATTCAACTTTTTCTTTTGTCATGTTTTCTGAGCACAGAGCTCCTCATGCTGGCATTTATGGCTTTTGATAGGTATGTGGCCATTTGCATCCCACTGCACTATACCAGGATTATGAGTGTAAGGTTCTGCATCACTACTGTGGCCACAATGTGGTCTGCTGGCTTGGTTTGCGCCATTACCCTCACCACCATGATCACTAGGCTGTCTTTCTGTGGAAGGATTACGCTAGACCACTTCTTCTGTGAAATCCCACCAATCCTCAAGGTTTCTTCCTCTGATACCCACATTAGTGAAGTTGTCATATTTGTCATCGATGTAATTTTTGGCATGTTCTGCTTCCTTCTCATTGTCCTTTCCTACACGTATATCCTCATATCAATTGCCAAGATCCATTCAGCCGCCAACAAAAGGAAAGCCTTCTCCACATGCAGCTCCCACCTCATGGTTGTCACCTTATTGTATGGAGGCATTATCTACACCCATGTACGTCCAGCACTCAACGTCACTGGTGGCAAAGACAAGGTGTTGTCTGTGATATATGCTGTTGTTTCACCCTTGATGAACCCAATAATCTACAGTCTAAGGAACCCGGAAGTGAAAGCTGCTCTTATCAAGATGCTGTCCAGTAAAGTATGTACTTCACAGAGGTAACAAAACATTGAAAATGGCTTGTTTTCAGAGCATTTCACATCGTTCTAAAGACTTTGTACTTGCAGTTGTTAAATCACAATTTTCATTTTTAAATGTCTATTCAAAAGCAAATAGTAATATATTGTAAATACTGTTCATAATAATCAAGGCCACTGGAATTATGTGGCAGGAGAGCACCAAAATGTGTGGCAGAGTTGACTAAGTTATATGGCAAGAAAGGGCTAAATGTGCATCATAATGTGGTAAATTTCTGATAGTATTACTTCATTATTTCATCATTTTTACGCATAGTAATACTGTCTGGTCAAAGATTCCACCTCATTAGTATCAGTTTAACAACAAAATACAGAAATAAGCACCTGAAAGATGATCAGTCAACCTTTGTGGAGGGCCTTACAATGTGCATGAACACAAGTTGCATGGTTTTTACTAACTTCTTATCCATCTGAGCTAGGAACATTTTTTTTGTTAAAGTCTGCAGATTATGTATCAGATGATCGATTTTGTGGCAAAAGCCATAATTATGTAAAAAGTACAGGGACACAGAATCGCATAATTCCAGTGGCTCTGATCATAAACATTGTGTAGCATCACAGTTGCCTAATTGTAACATTTCTGCCTATTGCTATCCAATGTTCCAATGTTCTTGCAGCGGGTACCTGATGCCCATTTTCTGTCATCTGCTGCGGCATCACAATCCTCGCCAATCTTGCACATGTCACTTGTGAGCTTTGACCAGTCCTTCACTTACTTGCCTGCATCCCCACTGCTGGTGTCTCATGTCGGTTGTTGCAGTAACACATCCTTTGGTCTTCTCTCACCATCCATATTGTCTGTTATGTAGTTATTCCCCTCACAGGAGCCTCTTTTGAAATCATAGAATGGAATAAATCAATGTTGTTTGCCAATGCAACCCTCACTTTAGGACAGACAGATGCTGAGCAACCTGTGCTGCCACTCTTCTGTGCCAAATGTGCACTTAGTTTTGTATCTTGCTATCTAGTTGATTTGGCATTTGGTCCATTTCTCTTTTCTAACAAAATTCCACCTCGTTTTCACTTTGCCATTCATAATACCCACTATCTTCTGGTGTTTTTTTGTGTTTACACTTCAAATTCCTATTTGTGTTATGCCTCTTTGACTTATGACCTCTGGCCTGTGACTCAGACTGCTAGCACTTGACCTTTGTTCATTTGATATGATTTCATGATGTTATAATGCTAAAGATATGGTTTATTATTAGCATGTATTCTTCAGAATAGTGTACATATGATTCACGTATACACTACAAATGTATGCTATTATTATTCACTAAGGATATCTATCACTGCCTCCCTTTTTATAAGACTTAGGTTCCTAATATCAGTAAGCCCTATGAGAGTGTACATTTTCATCTAGAATTTCCACACTACTGTTCTCACATATATCATGAGCACCTCAAGCTGTTTCCCACTTCTCTCAGAACCGATAGAACAATGCCCACCACCCTCCACTGTCAGAAAGGACTGAGCCTTCTTCCAAAGAGCTGCATCTGCCACCTTCCCAGAGACAGCCCAGCACAATCTGTGGGCTGTGCAGGCCTCGGCCCTTCCCAGCCTTGCATTAAGCATGCAGCTGATGTAATAACCTTCTCATTATGGTATATTGTTATCCACTAGTCTTTAGGAGCTACTGCATGTCTGAAATATATAGGAACATAAAAAGCTTGTTTTTTCATAATCTTCACGTGCCTTATGTTAGATGTTGCCACCAGTTTGGCGATTCTTTCTACCGTTTTGCTACATATTTTCTGTGCTAGGTAGTTACAAAATAAAGGCCTACAGTATACAAATCTATATGTCCAAGGTGCATATTTTAATGGCCTTTGAGATTTGTCCACATATGATGACCCACCCACTCTAATGGGTTTTTGTGGGTCCTTTGGGGTTTTGCAGTTATCTTCATAACTCTGTGTCATATGCCAATGACCACCAATGCCAACCTAAATCCATGCCACCAGTCAAGACCCCTATCACATCCAGTCTGGCAAGTCCCTAACTGCAAACCATCTACCACAGGGCTTCCCAACCTGGGGTGCCCGCATCCCCAGGGGGTGCGAGATGGCATTTCAGGGTGTGCGACAAAGAGGGAAATTTATTTGCATCTTCAAATGTGATATTACTTTTGTAGGGGGTGCGAACATTAATCAAACATTTCCTAGGGGTGTGGGCGTAGAAATGTTTGGGAGCCCCTGATCTAGCAGGAGACAGATCACTCCTTACTTACCTAGTCCATTTGGTACCTTCGTTTTCAAACCCAATAGAAGGAATTTCTCTTGAAGGACTGCCAGTTGCTACAATGTCCCATGGTAGCATGGTGGCGGTCTTTGAGTGTCGCTAATCTTCCCGCACAGCAGCCTTCATGCACAGCGCCTGGAAAAGCGACATCAACGCTGTTACTAACATCTCCTTATCTTTGCTATAGGAGGCAGTCTGTATGCACTGCTTGCGTGCTTCAGATACATCCCCCTGAGTGTTTGTGCACGAATTGCTGCTCTAATGTCATGAATGTACCTCCCATTGAACTGTTACAGTCCTAGCAATGTATACAACTTCTCCTAACTACCTGCTATAGAACTGATCCCGCTTAACTTTTCCAAGTTGGGAATTGTTAGTCACTGGAAAGCATTAAAAAAGCAAGGTTAGCATTTCCATGAGTGTGCTAACCTTCCTTCTCCAATGCTTTCCAGTGAATAACATTTTCCACCGAGTAACAACTGAAACCATTGGAGTAACAACTGACTTCTGCCTTGGTAGTAACCCTACTGAGCAACAAACCAAAGACCATCACCTCATTTCTATGATGCCAATGACAGCACTTATTTCTTTGAGCGGGCAATTCTGTATGCATTTTATTCTTGGATGCGAGGGGTGAGCTCATTATTATTATCGTGGTTGTGCATATGTTTTACTTTGTAAACCAATAAAATCCAGGATCTTTGCCCCAAAGTTTCTTCCTTCTTTCCCGAGCCAAGAAAATATTCACAAATAAGGCGAACTTGGGCCTCTCAATGCAACTGCTGAGTGCAACTCGATTTCACCCATGCACCTAGACTCTTACTTCTTATATCTTAATAAGTGCGCACTACTTCATTATCCCTATTTTTCTATAAAAGAAAATGTATCCTCTCAGTTAAAAAATTACATTGAATACATTTTTTCAAAATGTTTCAATGTCCAGCATGTTTTCTAGCAGCGCGTTGTCAAAGAGTGGCAGTGCATACACCAATCGAAGTCTGAAAGAGTTTATTAAAAAAGAACAACTATCTGTGAATCACAGATTCGGTCAGGCAGAGGGTGCCCCAGCAAACCATGCAGAGGAAAAGCAGAAGGCAAAACAAAAAGCACAAATATACAGGGGCTTATTTACAAGCCCCTGTGAGCTGTCGGAACGTTACTTTTAGTGACGGTCCGGCGGCTCACACTGCAGGGCCATATCTACAAAGCCACGTAAAACCACCCTGCGTGGCTTTACGAGGCCTTGTAGATATAGACTGAGGCAACGCATTGCAAGTAACTGCGTTGCCTCACCCTGTGTTAGGAAGGCGTGCCATGGGTGTGATAGAGCGCTATGCTCTCGTAAAAATTGTAGGGGTGCATCATAATCACCGTTAGTCTGTACCCGCATATATCCAGTTATATATCAATGAATGGTTAGTAAAATGTAGTGGCAACTTGCATTATTAGAGTGAATAGAAGGATAATTGTGCTATTATAATCCTGCAATTGTAATACTTAACTGACACATGTTCAAAATGATGCATTAATGGATTAGGATATGTATAATCGAGATGCAGTAGTAAAACGTGTACCATATTAAGTTGCACGTGTAGTTCACTTTTCGCATATGAAATGTAATGAGCTAATGCTTATAGAAGTGATTATAATTGTGCGTTTAAATTGTGTAAAGGCCTGACTGCATATATACGTAAAGGAAAGTGCTGATTCGTTTTTATGTTAGCTTAATTTGTAGGTAGAAAGGGTTCTTTTGGAAAGGCTCTCTGGGTACAGTTGGTAAATTCATGCACAGGGAAAAAGTCTGTTGAAACGTATGTTCTGTTGAAGGTGCAAGGACATATGCCTCGTTAGCGAAAGACTGGCTCTTTGTTTCACGAGTTAGGGTGGTGGGAGGCATTGAGATGGGAGTACACTGGAATGCAGGGATGATGTTTTTAGTGGAGAAGGTGCCTGGGACTCAAGGTCATCGTAATCGTCCTGGATGAAGTAAGAGTTTCGATGGAAAAGTACGAGAAGGAAGACCTGGCCGAAGAGGCGTGACAAGGGCGTGTTCAATTGTTTTTGGGATTTGTAGTAGGGACAGTGCCCGAGGGTGGAAGAGAGAGAAGAGGTAGAGGAGATCAGAGAGAGAGGACAGAGAGAGGGATTCTAGGAAGGAGCATCTCAGAACGAGCTCGAAATGCTATGTGAGTGCACTTCAGGAAGTCTTCGCAGCTGACACCTTTTTCTTTACTCTTGTCTGGGAAAATCATTAAGTAGGTATGTCATCTAAGTGATAGAGTAGGGACAGCTAATGGTTTTATGCTTATTTAGGTAAATGAGGAATAATTTAGAGATCGGAGCAGTTATCGCTTGTCTAATACTTCTGGAGCTAACGATTCTTCTTATCCTGAGTCGGATGAGACTCCTGCGTAGGATGCTATTTGTATTCGTGCCCATCTATTTCTTTAACCTCGTGTTGAGGTGCTTGCACGTGCAGTTATTCTTGGCTGTAATAAACCCACAAAATTGAATTCAGAGTCAGTGGTCTTTTAAGGTAAACTGGATTCTAAATTGCCACATAACCGAAATGGATTTTCTTCCCTTCACACTATTCAGCAGGTAAAAAGATCCTGGCGACCTGAAGATCCTTAGAGGAAGATAAGATAAGGATCAGCGTTATCAGTTGGTAGCAGAGGATGGTTACCTCTGATAGTAAGGGGAGATCTAGATTAGGATAAGGTATTACTTGCCCCATAGAGCCCGAGTGATGGTGATCCAATGGACCGTAAGAGGAGGATGTCGGCGGTCGTTGAAAACTGACGGAGAGTGATGGTGTGGCGGAAGTAGCAGTTCGTGGTAGAGTGAGTATGAACAGGGTGATGTTTGTTAGATTGCGGTGTTTAATTGTTGTGTGATGTCTTGCGGAGTTGGAATGAGAGTCGTGTGATTGAGGATCGGACCGTGAGTGCGCGCGGGGCTGAGAGATATTGTGGTGTAGAAGACACCCAGAGCTGAGATTGTTGACCAGAGGTTGTGGGGATCATGAGACGTCGCTGACAAACCCACTGAGGATAGGGAACATATGTGTGAGAGTGTGAATAACCGACGCTTGCCGTAGGTTGTTGTGTGAACATTGAGCATTTGGATCCTATCGATTGTGTTAAAGGTGATCATCGGACAGACAGTTGCCAGATTGAGGTCAAAAATTTCGAGAGGCTGGTCGGTCATCGGTGGACCGACAGTAAGAGAGGTAATTGTTCGGTAGGACGAACAATTGCTTCAGAGTGTGATTGGGACACGTGCGAGCGAGAACGAGAGAAGTGAGAAGGAGGGGAACTGCTGCGAGCGGAGGAAGGGTGACGTCAGACAGTGCCGCGCTGCGATAGGCCGGTTGGCGTGTGCCGCGCTGGCATTGGAGGATTGAAGTTAGGAAGTAAAAACGAAATATTGGGTGCGAACAGAAATCTGCTTTACCATGAAATGTTTTAAAGTTTTACGAGAACTCTGTAGAAGGGATAGACATGTGGTTACTCGGGGAGGAGAGGAAGCCCCCCCCGAGGATACGCCAGCACATTACATGGCTAAGAATGTAGGATTACATACCATAATTTGGCTTGAGAATTGGCATAAAATGACAGAAGGAGAAGAAGAATTGACCTTTCCACGCTATGGTACTTTCAGGTTGGAAGTGTTATACCAGTTGAAATCTGTGATGTCTTCCTTGCGACCATTACCTAGGCCTACACAGTTTGAGGCGTTACATGCATGGATTAGAGCAGCGTACGACAGGAAGAGAGAAAAAAGCCAAGAAAGGGTGAAGAAGTTGATCAGGGCACTTCAAAATATGAGATGGGATGCACTGGAGAAAAGATGGAGAGTGGAGACAATTGAGGGGGACAGATTATATCCGTTAGAGGGAACGGGAGGTACGCAGGGGAAAAGCACAGCGGAAGATGACAGTGATACGGATGACAGCTTGTTAGACATGCTGCTGGCAGAGAGACCACCTCCTTTAAACCCAGAATATAGCGCAGGAAATTCGATTGTGGCAGGAGGGATGGACGAGTCATACAATCAGACAAACATGAGAGTAGTAGGAAAAATCTCCACAGGAACGGAGGGAGCAGGAACCCAGTCTCCCGTGGGGAATATGCAGTTGCTGGACTCCCTGACTGTACCCATTACCATTGGTCCTTTAGTATCGGTGTATGACCCAGATCGAGTAAGTGAAGGAAGTCTAATGCAGACTACAGGGAGAGAGGAGATCAGCGCTAGAGGGAATGGAGTAGAGGTACAATTGGTCCGTTTCCCGAAGCCCATAGAAACGAGCACGCCACTGCCAGCCACCGCAGACTCCTCTTATGAACAGGTGGATGAGAGACCGGCAAAACCAGGGTCTTTATTCGAATCCAAGTCAGCTTTGAGGATGTGGACACCATCAGTGAGGGATCAAAGTGATAGAATGCCAAGAGATAGGGAACGAGAAACCTTGGAAAATAGACCAGGTTCCAGGAATACGATAGAAGAGAATAAGTCACGAGAACAAAGCAGTGACTATGATGAGCGGAATGGTGCTGTTTGTCGAGAAATGCTGAGGAGTGCAGTGAAGGCGAGGTTGTTGGATGTAGTAAGCCTAAAGGCGGAGGTAGACGAAATGATTAGTGCGAATCTGCCTTTGGAGAGAATAGAGATTTATGAGACAGACAAGCTGCTTTTTGTGGTAAAAGATGTGACTCGTAAAGCAAGGACCGCACATGAGAAATTGACAGAATTGGCTAAGAGATATGAGGTGGATCTGAATAAAACAAAAATTTTGCAAGGAGCGCATAGGTTGCAATATAGTGATCAGGAATTGGAGGAGAAAAGGATCACAGGATTAAGGATGCATACTAAAGATCTAATTGTAGGGATGCGTATATGGAAATTGTTGGATAAATGGGAAGAAAGGTGGTCAAAGAAGAAGATGGCAAAGAAAATTGTAGGAGAAACGCCGCCTCCGGGGGGAGGGGCGACGGGCGTCGGGAACTTTCCTTTACGGGAAGTACAGAACGGAGGGTACGTGCATGTGCCATGGAGTAGAGGGGACTTGGCTGCGTTTACAAATGATTTTCCTCGGCTGAGGGAAAAACCCGTAGAGTGGTACAAACAGGTTGAGCGTTTCGTCAAAATCTCGAAGGTACTATGGACTGATTTGAACACCTTGTTTGATATAGTGGTACCAGGAGATTTGTGGACAGCGTGTAAAATTGCAGTTGAGTGGCCGACCTTTGAACCTGAAGGGGATGCTGTTACAAATGGTCCATCACCCATTGTCATGAAAAAATTCGAACAGGTGATTACATGGTTGAAGTTGAAAATATCGCCCCAAGACATCGATTGGGTTACGATAGATCGAACTGTGCAGGAACCGAAGGAGACGGTGCATGAGTAATATGAAAGACTCTTGCAAGCTTATAAACAGTATAGCGGATTAGATGCCTTAGACCCCAAGGATATGGGACAGTTTGTCCCAAAGTTTGTCTTGGGATTGAGACCAGAGGTCAGCCTCATGATACAGCACCATTTGATCTGTTGGCAGAACAAGCCGGTAGATGAAATCTTGCGGTATGCGAGGTACTGTAGCGATGAAGTAGACTCAAAGCACCGGAAGCTAAAGGACAAATTGATGCTCGTTCAGATGCAGACAGCCCAGGTCCAGCCTAGTAGAGGGACGCTGGGAAGGAGACCAGGAAATTACCAAGGGAACCAAAATGGGCAAGGCCAGGGAAAGGGGAAAGCTATAGATCCCAAGACAGGGGTGGATGTGGCGACACTGAAAAAGACCACTGCGTGTCATCTTTGTCACCAGATTGGACATTGGAAGCGCGAGTGCCCCTTGAACCCAGCCAACCAGGTGCAGCAGGAGGCAGAGGGGGTTCAGACACCTGTGCCGGAGGTAGTCAATACTGTGACGAGGCCCAGATCGATGAAAGGGGGGACGTATAACCCACAAGTACAGGTTCCCCAGCCACCGAGAATTTCGCAAGGAATTCGGACCTACCAGCAGATGCCCCTTTTCGAAGGGTATGATGAGTACAGTCCAGACCCGTTAGCCTGACGGTGCCTGAGGGGGGGAGGAAGATTGCACACTTGGAGCAGTCTTGGAGGTGGACCAGAAAGGACCTTTTGTGGAGGCAGACATTAATGGTCATCCTACCACACTGTTGGTTGACACTGGTGCTCCCCGGTCCACTGCAAGATCAGCAGTGGTCCCCAACCTACCCCTCTCGGGACAATCGATCCAAGTTGTTGGAGTGGCGAACAAAAGAATAACTAGCCCATTGACCGAACCGATTCCAGTAAGGATAGGCTCTTTCCAAGCTAGACACCAGTTTGTGGTGTGCGATACGAGTCCGGTTTGTCTATTGGGAAGAGACCTGTTATGTAAATTGAACTGCACTATCTATTGCACACCTAGGGGAGTGGAGGTTCAGACGAAGGATGATGATGCCACCTTCAAAGTTGCCAATCAGCACTTGTGTATAGAAATGTATCCAGTGGTGACGGTGGAAGAACTTCCACTGGACTTGAGAGATTCTGTGTCACAAGAAGTGTGGGATTTCACAGGAGAAGAGATCGGACTAATCAAGGGGGTTGAACCTGTGCAGATCCAGGTGAAACAGAATGTTGAATTCCCTAGAACGCGCCAGTACAATCTGTTGCCTGAAACGATTGCAGGGATTAAACCTGTAATCGAGTCTATGATCAAGCAAGGCATTCTGAAGGAGATCAGAGGTAGCCCATGTAATTCACCCATCATGGGACTACAGAAACCGAGCGGGAAATTCAGGATTGTGCAGGACCTGCGAAAGGTTAACACAATAGTTGTCCCCTGTTGTCCAGTGGTACCGAATCCATCAGTGATACTGTTTCAGATCCCATGCGAAGCCGAGTGGTTTACTGTCATTGATTTGTGTCAAGCATTCTTCTCGATACCGCTCCATGAGGAAAGCCAATTTCTTTTTTCTTTCCGGCAGGAAAATCGTGTGTTAACATGGTGTTGTATCCCTCAAGGGTATACAGAAAGTCCATCGATCTTTAATCAGATCTTGAAGAAGAATCTTGAGAGTCTCGTATTGCCGCAGAACTCAGTTCTCGTGCAGTTCATAGACGATCTGCTTGTCGCCTCAGAAACGGAAGATGCTTGCAGGATAGACACGGTAGCCCTATTGAACCATTTAGCAGAGAACGGACACAAGGTGTCTCCAAACAAGTTGCAGTACTGCCTAAATGAGGTACAGTACTTAGGTCACAGACTAGAAAAAGGCAAGAGGAAGGTGTCACCAGATCGAATTGAGGCAATAATGAACATGGCAGTGCCCACCACTCAGAGAGAAGTCAGGATGTTTTTGGGAATGGTCGGCTATTGTCGTCAGTAAGCCTGGGCGTAGTTCGCGAAGTAGCGCTACGCGAAGCTACGCAAAGTGCAGTTCGCACTACGCGAGCTACGCGTAGCACTACGCGAACTGCGTAGTGCACTGTTCGCAATGATTGCACAGTGCCGGATGCTTGTCCGCACTGTGCAATCATTGAAAACGGCATCTTGCACAGTGCGAGCTGTTTTTACTGCCGCTCGAGTAGATTTTTACTCGAGCGGCAGCTTCTCAACGCGGACTGGTAGTTTCTCATCGCGAGCGGTCGCGAGCATACGCGACCACTCGCAATGAGAAACCTGACCTCCCCGCGTTGAGAATCTCGCCGGGAGGTTTATTTTCCACGCTCGCGATCGGCAACTTGATGTTGCTGATCGCGAACGAGAAAAAGTCTCGCCGGGATGTCATTTTGCTTGCTCGCGGTCGCCAACTTGACGTTGAGGACCGCGAGCAAGCAAAATGACCGCTGCACTACGCTACGCTACGCTACGCGTGTTTGCACTGTGCTACGTGCAATTCGCGTTGTGCGAAGTAGCGCAAACTTTGCAAACTACGCGAGCGTAGCGTAGTGCTTTACCCAGGGTTAGTCGTCAGTGGATTCCCAATTTTTCCTTGAGAGCAAAGCCTTTACAGAGACTTACGCACAAGGATGTGAGTGATCCGGTACCATGGGACGAGGAGTGCTTGGTGTCATTCCTAAGACTGAGAGAAGAGTTGTGCAGTGCACCAGCTTTGGGAATGCCTGATTACAACAAGGCTTTCTCCCTGTTCTGTTGCGAGAAGGAGGGTTGTGCATTAGCAGTCTTTGCTCAGAATCATGGAGGTGTCCGTAGACCAGTTGCCTACTTTTAAGCTACTCTAGATCCAGTAGCTTCTGCGTTGCCCGGATGTCTAAGATCCGTTGCTGGAACAGGTGTCAGCATTGAAAGATGTGAAAGCATTGTAATGGGTCATCCTTTGACTGTTTATGTGCCACACTCGGTTGAATTGTTGATGACCAGGACTAAGACTCAGCACCTAACGAATAACAGGTTAACAAGGTATGAGCAAGTCATACTTGCCGCAGAGAATGTGACTCTGAAAAGGTGCTCCATCTTAAACCCTGCGACATTGATGCCCATGCCGAATGCAGATGATGAAGATTGTGCGGACCATGATTGTCTTGATGTGACTGAACTCTGCACCAAACCGAGAACTGACATTGTCGATGAACCACTGACTGACCCAGATGAAATTTTCTTTGTCGATGGTTCATGTCTAAGGGACAGTGTCGGCCAACTAAGAGCAGCATTTGCTGTATGTACTATTTCAGGAGTGGTTGAGGCCGCTTGCCTAGAAGGAGCATACTCCGCGCAGGTAGCTGAGATCATTGCCTTGACTCGTGCCTGTTTGGCTGCTGATCAAATCCGAATCACGATCTACACGGACAGCCAGTATTGGTTCGGTGTGGTTCATGACTTCGGACAGTTATGGTCACAGAGGGGATTTTTGACATCATCTGGTTCACCCATTAGGAATGGAGAACATGTAAGACAACTGTTAAATGCATTGCAATATCCGAAGGAAATCGCAGTTGTCAAGTGCACTGCGCATGGAAAGGGGGAGGATTTTGTGTCTTTGGGAAATAATTACGCGGACGAAGTCGCCCGCTTCTGTGCAGAACAAGGATGTATATTTACAGAGGGATACACAGGAGAGAGCCAAGAAAGAACCGAGCTCAACATGATGTTGGCCATGGCAGACACTTGGGAGGAACTCAAGCGACTGCAGGATGAGGTCTCAGACCAGGAATGAAACGGATGGGTCAAAGCAGGGTGTGAAAGAGGGGATGTGGATGTTTGGGTTTCCAGTGATGGGAGAGCTGTATTGCCAGAGAATTTGCTAAGCCCAATGGCGAGACTAATACATGGACCGGTACACCTTGGTAGAGATGCAATGATGCGTGTGTTTAGACAGACGTGGTATAACCCACAATTTCGTGCGATTGCTGAAGCAGTTTGTCAGAGGTGTGTTACGTGTCAGCAGATGAATGCAGGAAAGAAAACTGTAGTCACTTTGAGTCACATTGGGAGTTCAGGAGGGCCCTTCAATAGGTTACAGTTAGATTCCGTGGAAATGCCTAAGTGCAATAGGTTGAGATACATTTTGGTGCTGGTATGTGTATTCTCACGGTGGGTGGAGGCTTACCCAACACGCAGGTGTGACACTCTCACAGTGGCTAAGTTATTGTTGAGGGAACTCATCCCGAGGTTTGGGATTCCAACCTCTTTGGAATCAGAGGAAAACACTTCCACAGTGAAATCATGAAGTTACTTTGTGCCGCATTGAATGTTGATCAGAGACTCCATTGCAGTTATCGACCAGAGGCTTCTGGGATAGAGGAACAGGTTAATGGAACCTTGAAGGCAAGAATGGCAAAAATGTGTTCAACAACGTCTCTGAAGTGGCCTGACGCATTGCCACTTGTGCTGATGAGCATACAAAGTGTCCCAGACAGGAGGACTAGGTTGTCCCCTCACGACATCTTGATGGGAAGGGCAATGCGGTTGCCAGCAGTACCAGCTACAGCTTTGATAAACATCACTGATGACTTGATTCTCGATTACTGTAAAGGACTATCTGCCGTGGTCCATTCTGTGTCCCAGCAGGTGCAAGCCGCAGCTGTTCCGGCCTCGAGTGATCTGTGCCACGACCTGTGTCAAGGCGACTGGGTGCTTGTCCGAAAGCACGTGAGGAAGCGCTGTCTGGATGTTCGGTGGCGAGGCCCGTACCAGGTGATACTGGTAACGAACACAGCAGTGAAGTGTGGAGGATTGCCGAACTGGGTACATGCTTCCCATACCCGCAGAGTTTCAGCACCCTCGGAAGAAACAGCTCCTCTCGTAAATGAAAATCCAGCTGATGTGGCAGGGCCACATGAGAGGACAAGTCAAGCTGTGAGGGCCGCTGACGCAGCTGGTGGTGCACCAGAGCAAGCTGAAGGGGGTTCCGACAACCAGAACCTCGACTCTGACTCAGATGACAGAGGTGGTGCAGTGGGTGGAGTGGAGTCAGATTCAGCAGAAGAAGGAAGTGGTGCACAGGGTATAGAAGGGGAAGGCGGAAGAACAACCAGAATTGAGGAGGCTTGGCCTGAAAGACAGAGGCGACTGAATCTGAGGTTGGCACCCGAAAGAGATCTTGCTCCAGTTTCTGAAACATCTGAAACAGAAGCAAGTGACGAAGAACAGACTCAAGAGGGTCGGAGGAGGGCGAAAAGAACGAGGGTACCTTGCCAGAGATACTCTACCCCTGAGTGCACTTACGCAGTGACTGATGCAGGGGGTAGTGAGCTCGGGGAGGCTGAGGTCTGTGCAGGTGGTCAGCAAGAGCCCAAGCGTGGTGCTGAAGGTGGTGCTGTTAATAACAGGACTCGAAGTCGAAGGAATACTGACCCTCACGGTTACGAATCCCCCGCTCCTGAGTAAAGTCCGAGAATTGGTTTTGCATCGACTCGAAATTCCGTCTTTTGGATTTGAGCCGTCTTCACATGAATTGGTAATTCTTCACCTTGAACTGTTGTACCATGTTTTAGAAGCACTTGCAGATGATCTTATTGTGGATGAAATATAACCTGTTGTAAATAAAAAGTCTAAAGAAGAAGATAACCTAGATCCGAGTGGAAGAAGAATAAACTTAGGGACTTTCCACCGAAGAGGCACAAGACTTTAGGGAAGTCTTTTTCTGGACTATGTAAATAAGACTGTAGCTGAAAAAGGGGATTTCCAGAGGTTTTGAAGTGTTGCTCGAGTTGGTTAAGCAAGTCACGTTTGGAGAAGACAGACTTTTTGAGTGCTCATTGCTGAAACTAAGAACTCTCGAGAACTTTCGAGATCATGGAGGCTGGAGATCCACATCGTAGATCCAAACTGATCGTAGGCACACTTATAGGGGGTGTGATAGTTTCTATAAACATAGTAGTTGTAGTCTCATATATAGTTCCACATGAGCTAGCAGTGGAAGAGGTGCCAGGGACTACTACACCTAGCAAAAAGGAGGTAAACATAGGAGCTGACAAAGCTTTGCTGATTGAAGAAAGTCGTACATTGCATGTAGATTTGTCTAGAAGTGATTTTAAGCTTAATGCTTACCCAAGCTGCTATATGAGTATGTAGATGTGATGGATGCGAAAGATTGCTATGTGTGTATGCAGTTGCCTGCTTCAGTGGATGAGGGTATTAGATATCACCATCTTCCACTGACGTATGGGATTTCATGTAGTCTGTTGCTTAGTATATTTTATGTAAGAGATCAGTTTGAGTATTTCTTTTGCAATTACGATGCAGTGCTTCCTGAAGTCCCAGCTTACAAACATTTGAATAAGTACGATTACTATAAGTCAGAGGATAGACTTAGGAAGTTCTTCATACCGTCTTTGGAATTGGTCACAGCATATGCCCACCGACATAACTTGACGTGCTCATTATCAGATGTAGAAAAGAAGTTTGTAGATCAGGTAGAAGATAGATATAGAAAACTAACACAAACACGGGACACAGGGCATAGTCCAGTAGATTGGACCGAGGAGGAAATATTGCACCGAACAAAAGGAAGTTATGGTCCTATAGCCTTGGACAATTAGCAGAGGGGAAAGCTGTGTGTGAGACGTTATCAGACCTACTATGAAAAGGTTCCAGTGGGACAGAGTACGTGTGACCATGTTTTCACCATGGCAGAGTCAGCAAAGAATTTTCTCCAAGGCCCTGTACAAGTGATACCTACGGTGTATTTCGTGTGTGGAAGGAATGCTTATGTGAGATTGCCTGCGAACTGGTATGGTACATGTTACTTGAGAATAATATTTCCAAAGATTTACCATACAGAGGACTTGGAACTTTTGGAAGGTGGAAAGCATTCAAGAATGAGAAGAGGTGCGAGTGCAGGGGTCATAGTGGGAGATATCTTTGGAGTAATGATCCCAAGTTTGGGAGTGGTCTTGAACGACGTAAAGATCTGGAGATTGGCAACTGTGATAGATGAACTATCAATGAACACAGCACAATCGTTGGCACTGGTGGAGGGAGAGATGTTGTCGATAAGGACAATGGTTTTGCAGAATCGCCTTGCTTTGGATGTCTTATTGGCAAAAGAGGGCGGAGTCTGTAAATTATTGAAGGTTCAAGAGTGCTGTACTTATATACCAGCCCGCAGCAAGGATCTGGAGAAATATATAAATAACATCACTACCATCCACACAAAAATAGCGGATTTGACTGAAGAGGGAGCCTGGGAGAAGGTTGGCAAAGGATTTGGTCAAGTGGGGAGCTGGTTTGCGAATTTGGGAAAGGGATTCCTTGGCTATGTTCTGAGACCTCTCCTTATTGTGGTGGTTTGTGTGGTTTGTCTGTGGGGTCTGATCAAAGCATACAAATGGTATCGAGCAGGCAGAGCCGAGAGGGCTCTGAGAGAAAATGAGACGAGAATGGCTAGACTGCAGGACAGTCACTATCGAAAACTTAAGAGTTTGGAGATTCCGACAAGGGAGAATGGCAACGAGTTCTGTTTAGGTCGGTTCTTTCTCCAAGAGAGTTGAAAAGATGTGATGACAGGAGTCATCAAAGGGGGAACTGATAGAGTGCTATGCTCTCGTAAAAATTGTAGGGGTGCATCATAATCACCGTTAGTCTGTACCCGCATATATCCAGTTATATATCAATGAATGGTTAGTAAAATGTAGTGATAACTTGCATTATTAGAGTGAATAGAAGGATAATTGTGCTATTATAATCCTGCAATTGTAATACTTAACTGACACATGTTCAAAATGATGCATTAATGGATTAGGATATGTATAATCGAGATGCAGTAGTAAAACGTGTACCATATTAAGTTGCACGTGTAGTTCACTTTTCGCATATGCAATGTAATGAGCTAATACTTATAGAAGTGATTATAATTGTGCGTTTAAATTGTGTAAAGGCATGACTGCATATATACGTAAAGGAAAGGCCTGATTCGTTTTTATGTTACCTTAATTTGTAGGTAGAAAGGGTTCTTTTGGAAAGGTTCTCTGGGTACAGTTGGTAAATTCATGCAGAGGGAAAAAGTCTGTTGAAACGTATCTTCTGTTGCAGGTGCAAGGACATATGCCTCGTTAGCGAAAGACTGGCTCTTTGTTTCACGAGTTAGGGTGGTGGGAGGCATTGAGATGGGAGTACACTGGAATGCAGGGATGATGTTTTTAGTGGAGAAGGTGCCTGGGACTCAAGGTCATCGTAACCGTCCTGGATGAAGTAAGAGTTTCGATGGAAAAGTATGAGAAGGAAGACCTGGCCGAAGAGGCGTGACAAGGGCGTGTTCAATTGCTTTTGGGATTTGTATTAGGGACAGTGCCCGAGGGTGGAAGAGAGAGAAGAGGTAGAGGAGCTCAGAGAGAGAGGACAGAGAGAGGGATTCTAGGAAGGAGCATCTCAGAACGAGCTCGAAATGCTATGTGAGTGCACTTCTTAGGAAGTCTTCACAGCTGACACCTTTTTCTTTACTCTTGTCTGGGAAAATTGTTAAGTAGGTATGTCATCTAAGTGATAGAGTAGGGACAGCTAATGGTTTTATGCTTATTTAGGTAAATGAGGAATAATATAGAGATCGGAGCAGTTATCGCTTGTCTAATACTTCTGGAGCTAACGATTCTTCTTATCCTGTGTCGGATGAGACTCCTGCGTAGGATGCTATTTGTATTAGTGCCCATCTATTTCTTTAACCTCGTGTTGAGGTGCTTGCACGTGCAGTTATTCTTGGCTGTAATAAACCCACAAAATTGAATTCAGAGTCAGTGGTCTTTTAAGGTAAACTGGACTCTAAATTGCCGCATAAGCGAAATGGATTTTCTTCCCTTCACACTATTCAGCAGGTAAAAAGATCCTGGCGACCTGAAGATCCTTAGAGGAAGATAAGATAAGGATCAGCGTTGTTAGGTGTTACGGTAGGTGTTCCCACATAACACCTATGGCATTTGACACATTCCCATATTTACCAGATTTCGTAAACCTGGCACTGCATCAAAAGCCTACGCCTCACCAGGGGTGGCGTAGGGAAGGTGCAACAATGAGAAATAACATTATTTCTTCTCGTTTTTCCTCTTTCTATGCACATTCTGCAGCACACACAGAAAGAGGACATTGCCTCCATTGCACAAAAACAATCACCCCTTAAATGCAGAAACCCTTGCACCATGGCAAAAGGGTGCCTGGGTTGGCGCATGGCAGCCATTTGTGTGCCAGTGCTGGGGGAATGGGTAGAAATTTGCTATATATTAATCCTCTCCCTTTCTTTTGATGCAGGGCATAGCAGAAAGATTCCCTGTGGTGCTTCCCTGCGTCAAAACCTCATAAATGAGGCCCATTATGTTGAGAAACATAAGGCGTTCAATGGTGTCTGTGTCTGAGAGCATGAGAACGGAAGAAAAATATCTTTTGTCATAACAAGAAAGTGCATTTTTAGCAAAGCAAGCGAATCAACACTTTCCTTTTCCTTTAGGTATGGTTAGAATGAGTAAGAAAACATGGAAACAGCAGTTATAAGTATGCTCAAGCAAGGGCTAACTTCATTAAGGACATGTTAGTGAATGTCTGCATCTTGGGGTATGTCTCGGGTGGCACATGTATGGGACATGCTCTGGAGAATTAGGTTGAAGGGATGTCACATTGTCAAACAACAATTCAAGCAGCTTGGTAGGTGAGACTGCTCCCCTGAAGTAAGGATTAATCTTCTCAATTGAGGATTATTGAGGATGAAGACAACATTTCCCTGTTGGTATCAAAAAAGAGTATGCTGTTCCTGAACTAGGGAGAGGAGGTGTAGGAAGGTCATGTCCTGTTCCAAAGATGGATACAGGGGGTATCCCCGTTTGGGAAATGGGGCCCTCACACACCCAAGGGTGTCATGCTTCATCATAGGGCATGCTCTTCTCCCTAGTTCAGGAACAGCATACTCCTTTTTGATACGATTGTCGAACCAGGGGTATGTGTGCTGGATCTCTAACAAACGCCCTCAGTCCCTCTTTTGTTTATAGACATTTCCCCGTTACCAGCCAGGTGATAGATAGAGCTCTCCCTATGGTAAAGTATAGGGTAAAGTAAAACAGTTTATTAAACTTGTTTTTTTCATGTTTATTAGACTTTTTTACTTTTCCCTATACTTTATCATAAGGATATCCCCACCTCGGTGGTAGAGATCTCCCGATTTTAAAATGTCGGAAAAAGTATACGTTTTAAATTAAAATCTGTAAAAATATTTTTATGATAAACGATAATGCAAATTAAAGTTGTATAATTAATTTCAATATATAAAATTAAAAAAACAAAATGATACAGATGAATTAACTTAACATTAATTTAAAATTGCATTATTTTGAAAACATTTAAATAAAATTCAAAATAATTTTCTGAGATAAATTAAAAAAATAAAAATCTCACAGGTACTAAAAGATACATATATTTATTATATATTACAAATATTAAATGTGAAATATAGAATCAGTTAAATATAGTACCATTATATTTTAATAAAAATTTATGATAGATTAAATTTTAAAAATGTATTAAAATATTGTACAATAAAACAATAAATATGATTTTGTTATAGAGTTTTTAACATTAAATTAATTTATATTTTTAAATAGTTTAAAAAATTCATTTAATTTAACAGCTACAGGGTTTTATTTTAAGTCCTTGCCTCCATTATTTTCTATGGAAGGATGTTTCAGTACCAGTGGGTGGCCATGTGTGGTTCTCGACTTGACTATTTCTCTGGTCCGTTTTGGCTGTAGTAACGCAGTTTGCGCATAGCAATAGACTTACTAGTTTGTGAATGGGTGTCTCTCCTTCCTTACACTCCTTTCTAACCCTCCATAAACCCCTACTTTCTCCTACCTAAACCCCTCCTTACTCCTCCCTAAACCTCTCCCATTTCATAGTAAGTCTGTCTTCTTTTCCAGCCACTCTCCTATTCCCTCCCACATTTACTACCTAGGGGCTCATTACAATGTCGGGCAGAAAGCCTCCCTGACAACGACTTGGATTCGGGACCGACCGACTTGCAGTCGGCTGTTCTGGCCACCAGATTATGATGTGACTAACACAATTCGGTCGGAGTCCCTTTGTTCCCAATGGGAGCTTGTGTTATGCCCAACAACCGGCTATAACACCGGCTTCTAAGGGGTAATGGGGTGTGTGCGGAAAACCCTGCACCCTGTCACAGGCACCCCACGGTGCCTGCCACAAAGTGCAGAGTTTTACAGGAAGGTTCTTTAGGTACCCCCTCGGCCATCAACCGTAGGCTGTGGGGGCTAGGGGGCCCTGCCAAAGGTCCCTAAAGTCACTTTCCGACAGCCTTTCCATGTCGGACAGGCTGATGCGGAAAGGCTGTTGGAAATCGGTATTGTAATCCCAACGGTGGAAACGCTGTCCATAGGGGTGTACAAAGCGGTTCCGAGCGACAGGAATACACCGCAAGTCGTTTGGAACGAGTTGAAATGAGCAGACAGTTTACGTTCCGACCGCGAACATCGTAATCGGCTGGTCAAAATTTAAACCGAGTCGGTCAGAAGGGCTCTGACGTAGTTGAGGAGATTCCGACTGTCGGAAAGAGGCTTTTCGCCCGACATCATAATGAGCCCCTAAGTAGGAAACTTACATGAGCGAGCAGCTCCCAATAGAAACAACAGGAATCTTACACTAGGCCTGGGCAGAGTTTGCGTAAAGTCACAAAAAAAACTCCGCTGCGCTAAGAGGAGCTGCGCTAGCAGGCGGAATTTGCCAGCGCACCTGCTTGCATTGCAATGGGAATGCGGAATGCATCCTCGCATTCCAAATCACACACAAACGGAACCACGCGGTACTCAATTGTATTCCTGCATTCGAAATCTCACACAAACAGCACCACGCTGTCCACATGGGCGCAGCCATCTTATTTTTCTGCTCTTTGTATGGTGCTGAGCATAGAATGTAATCTCCCTTTTATGTATGTAATCCTCTCCTATTAAAACTAATCTACCCCTAATTTTTATTTTATTTTTTATATTAGCTTGTGTCTTTGTGCATTTTACATTTTTGGGAATTTTTTTCAGGTTTTTTTGTGACATTTGGTTCATTTCCCCTTCTTTCCTTTCATTTTCCTTATTTTTCTGAACCCACCCAGTGCCATGGCAGAGGCAGGATGGCTATATTGCTGGTGGCACCACCTCCCCGGTGTGCAGCCCCGGGCAATCTTTGGTGAGGAGGAGGTGGCATCACTGTTTTTTTTGTGCAGCGCCACCTCCCCTCCATGCTGGCAGCAGGAGTCAGGCCCCGTAGTGTATATATTCTGTGGGAGCGTTGGCTGCACTGGGGGAGGGAGCGCTGGTGCGCACGGCGCATCAGCCAAGTTCTGCGCACCGTCCAGCAGCTAATACACCACTGTTCGGACATCTTGGTCTGGGAACAGGATCTGCTCGACCTGCTAGGTGTCAAGATTCAGGGGCTCGGTGAGTATATATATCAAGATATTTTTTTTCAACTCAAAAGAGCCATAAAAGTTTACATAAAATCATATACATTTCCATGATACAAAATAGATGAACATTAAAAATAGTAATAATAATACGTATTCATAGAAGGCTTTTGAGAACATGTGCTAATATTTGCTACGAGTTTCAAACGCTGTAAAAATATAATTTAAAACTCCATATATAATACCTGTACTCCCCAAAGAGAGCAAGTAAGCCATCGCCAACTCATGGGCTCTAATCGCTGATGCTAGTAATATTGGGCAAAGAAAGTGTCTCCTCTGGGGGTGGGAAAAGTACAAAATAAAATAAAGTGCTTAGTGCTTTGAGATCTAGAACCATCGCAGGGACAAACAGGGAGTGAGGGAAACCACATACCCCGAGTTGTAAAAGCATCCAGGAAGTGTATAGTTTTTAATCGAAACCTGGTCAACAAAAAGTTTTGTCTCTCACTCAGATTTAACTGCAAATAGAGGGTGGGCTGCATCTGGGCTGTCGAAAAAACTCCAACTGTCCAGCAAAATTAAATGCTGGGCTTGGCCACTCAAAATATTGATAGAAAAGTGTTTTAATTGTGGCAGTTGAAACATTTCTCAAGGTGTCAGGATTTCTTTGAATGGCATTTGGCCCAGTCTGTTGGCAAATCTAAAGACAGCATCAATCGACATTTAGGGGTCGATTACGATGTCGGTTGGAGTTGACTCCGACGGACACCGTCTCGGACTCGGGATCGACCGACCTGAGGTCAGTGGTACCGACCGCCTGATTACGATGAGACCAAACACTGTTCGGTCGGATTCCTACTGTTCTCTCTGGGAGCTTGTGTTATGGCCATAAACTGGCCGTAATACAGGCTCCTATAGAGAAATGGGGGGGGGACGTGCACCCTGTGGCAGGCACCCCATGGTGACCATAAACCGTAGGATGCACAGGCAAGAGGGCCCATCTAGGGAGCCCCTAAAGTCACTTTTCGACAGCCTTTCCGTGTCAGAAAACCCGGCACGGAAAGGCAGTCGGAAACCAACATTGCAATCCCGACGGCGTAAACGCTGTCCATAGGGGATTACAGTGCAGTTCCGACCCCCAGGGATACTCCGAGAGCCGGTCAGAACCGAGTCAGAATGACCGGCCGGTTTAAGTTCCGACCGCCGACATCGTAATCGGATGGTCGGACCACAAACTGACCGAGTAGGTCGGAAAGTCTCCAACCGCGGACAGAAAGCTTCTGACTAGATGTCAGAGGCTTTCCAACCGACATCGTAATCAACCCCTTAGTAAAAACTTCCAATTAAAATCCACATCAGTAGAACTCCCAGATAGGGAAAATGGGAGCTTTTCCTGATTTCTTCACCTCCGAGTAAAGATTTCCTTGTCTTAGCATTTTTTGGCCCACATTTAATTATATATGATTAGGCTTTCCTGTTTTAGGTTTCTATTTTTGGTAAATTTGGATGGAGTTTATAAGCAACTTGGATATATTATGCATCCAAGAAACATGGTGTACCGAGCCTGTCTATTTGGAGGGCTTTACGACATACTGGTTGGAGGCTGAACCATCCGTAGCAGGGAGAGCTAAAGGGGGGCTTATGGTCTTAATATCAAACACACGTCCTGTAAGTTTAAAGAGGAAAATATCAATTGGCCCCCACTCATTAATTCTATGGTTGTCATTCAGGGGAGGTCAGGACATGGTCCTGGTCAATTTTTATAATAATGTTTTCAATAATACCCGGGGAGGGTAGTTTTAGCCCTCGAAGGAGGTCTGGAGGCCCTTGTCCAGCCCATTACAAACAGTTTTATACTATTATGGGTCGGAGATTTTAATATTCATACATGCCCCCACTCTGCTATACGGGTATGTGGGATGACAGATGAGGCTGTACTTGGATATTTGCATTTCCCCCATAATGAATATGGTAATTTATTAAATTCTATGATCACCAAGCTCGATCTTCAATTACTGGAAAATGCCCTGGATAGTGATGGGAAACACATTCCAACTTTTATAGGGAGAAATTCAACCTCTGTTATCTACCACGTCCTAATTTTAGCTAACTTATGCAAGTGGTGTGACCCATTATGGGTTGCACACCCGGGCATGAGTGACCATAACTGTATAATCCTGTCAGTTTCCTTTTGGGACAGGTCTATTGTCACTACCCCTAGTTGTGTCACTAATATTGCCCCACTCAGACCCAATGGGACCAGTATCAAGTGGTTTGGAGTGGACCAGACCCGGTTTCTACTAGATATTTGTACTAGGGCTATAATTATATAATGGGTTGTCTGGACGACGTGGCTACCCCTGATCAGATACTTTCTAACTATACTGGTATTGTTACTATAATCAATGACCTTCTGACTCGTCCCATTAGAACTGGCCCAACGAAATGCAAAGGCTGGTTCGACCATGCCTGTACTATCGCTACCAGGGACCTGAAATTGGCCTTATGTAAGCGACCAAAGGACAATCTATTGATCAAAACCCTTAGATTTAAACACAAAAAGGTACTGTTAGTTAGAAAAAAAGAATTACAAAATGAAGCATGGTTGAAACTGCCCCAAGCAGCAGATACAGGAGATAGCAAATGTTTCTGGGATTCTGTTAACCCTCCCTTCTTAAAGGATGACTCTTTCCCGGAATTGCTGTCACATGTCACTTGCGACGCATGGGTTGCCCACTTTTCTAGTATCTTTAGTTCAGGCATGGCACAAACGGTAACTACTAGAAATGAGGTACAATTGTTATATTCACATGCACCCCTTAATATCACGTTACAAGAAGTATCATGGGCCGAACGGGGTTCCTGTGGATGCTTTTAAAAACAACGTCGAGTTATGGGTACCAATTCTAACCAGGGTTTTTAATATGGCTCCGGAGACAAAGACTCCGCCGACATGGGGCACATCGATCATAGTTCCTATTTTTAAGAAGGGCAACAAATCAGACCCCAAAAATTACAGGCCTATATCACTCTTAGATTCATCAGTGAAAGTGATGAGTAAAGTCTTGCTAAAAAGACTAGAAGAATGGGCATGGGATTACTCAATACTTTCTCCTGCTCAGTTTGGCTCAGGAAAGGCCTGGGGACCATAGAGCAATGTGTGATCCTCGATCTACTCATAGGAAAGTATACCTGTGCCAAAGGCGGCAGATTATATCTTTGCTTTGCTGATCTGAGCAGCGCCTTTGACTTAGTAGATATACCATCCTTTGGACTACTCTGCTTGCTATGAGGGCACCCAGGCCAATCATCCATTTCCTGGCCAGATTATATGAGGATCTAACGAGCAAAGTCTGCTATGGCCCCAGGGGGAAATGTACCAATACGTTTGCTATTAAGCGAGGCATTCGGCAAGGCTGTGTATTAGCGCAACTGTTATTGTCATAAGGTTTCTGCACATACACAGAGCTATGCACAGGAAAATGGGACCCCGGAATACAGTGGTTTGCCACCATATACCGTAGCACCCAAAAACCCCAACCCAACTAGCTTAGCATCCCATTAGCACCCAAGTACTAATGTTTGGACAACCCAGAACACGGTATCTTTATCTCAGGACTCGCAGAAGCAAGAACACTCTTTCGTCACTCACTCGTACTTGTCCACAAGATGCGTAGGAAGAGACACTGGATAGGTTAAAATGTTTATTCCAACTTACGTGCTCTAATGTACAGTACACGTGTCAGTACTAATAGCATAATGCATATGACTAATATAAGCAGCATGGTTACAATTCCATAGAATACAAACGGGAAAGCATCTCAGAGCTCAGTGGATAAACGTATAAATAACATTACCACCCTCCCTTGCAGTAAGATAGTTTATTATAATAATAGAAGACCTCTGGGCTTTGACTAGCGAACCCCCATACCTCAGTCTCTAGATGCAGAATTACATCAGCAGGACATCATAGCTCTTCTCACTGAAAGGGATTTCTCCAAGTGTGTTTAAGCGCTAGTAAACCACAGTATTAAAAGCATATCAAATCCTTCATGGCAATTGCACATAATGTTATGTCTGGGTGCGCGAGACTGGCCATATCAGGAAGAACCAGAATACATTGTTATGTGACCTTGTACATGTTTGTGCAGACTGAGCCCAAAAAGGTGAACAACAGAAGATGCAGACAGTGCAAAAGAACTTGGCACGAGCAAAGGCGAGGAAGGCCCGGCTCAGTGTAACGTGCGCAAAGAAAAGCAGCATGGCAGCCAGGCCTAGGCCAACATAACAAGGCAGGTAACAATCCACAAGACACCCTCCCCTGGACAGTCCGGCGGCCAGGACAGAGGCCCATCAGAGGAAAAACACAGCTGTTGGAGCACAGGGAGCGCCCAAACGGCGAAGGGCAGGTCAATCCATGAAAGTGTAAGTGCAGAAAAAAGCCATACCCTCCAAGAGTTCATCATTGGAATCGTCAAAAACATAGATGCCATCCAATCCATGAGATCAAAAGAGCAGGAATGCTCCTCAGCAAAGGAGCATCCAGAAGCAATGCGGGACAGCTTGCGTGATAATTGAAACAGCTTCGTTGTAGGAGATCCTGGGCAGCCGCCCAGATATCCCATTGCGCCAAAATCCCCAGTGCAGCCGCACGCGCCATACAGCCAGCGACGGAACAGTCCTGCTCATGGGCCTCTAAGGGACCCATCAACTGAACAAAATCCGGAACAGACAATGACGAATTGGAGAGGCAATAATCCAGAGTCCAGGTGAAAGGACAGCGGACACAAGTCATCACAGGTTGCACGCAAGTGAAATACGCAAAGCGAAATGAAAGAGTATATGACACACTCAGTGTCGCCAATGGCAAGACACCAAAACCAGCCAAAAGGCGCTCACGGAGCAGCTGGAGGCGTTCTGGATCGAGCAGGTCCCATCGGGGAGCAGCCATTGCGCAGAAAGCAAATTAAGAGCAAGACACCGGCCGCTAAAGCGAGGATCAATGGGAAACCGCCAAAGACACTGGAAAATATAGAATGTATGAAAGCCGGGATGACACCAAAAATAGTCTGGAAGGAGGACACCAAGCCCGACCCAACGACCTTAAAAAGTGTACTAGGCCTTCAGTGTTAGATGCGTTAAAAATACGATGTATTAACTCCCCAAAATGTTGGGGGAGATTAGTGTTTAAAAGGGCCTGTATTTCACTGTGGGTACTCGCCACCTGGAGAATGAATGTCTCTCGGGCGGACGTGAGCATAACTTCCTCGTTTAATAATAGTGCCTTTATTCTGCTCAGTCTATTGAAATCTGCTTCCAGGGTAGGGATGGAAGGCCAAATAGAGATATCAACCTTGCCGTGAGGGGGAGGAAACAGCACATTTTTGCAGCAGACAACCCTGTGCGAAACTGTTACAATGTAAGGAATGCCCGCCTGCAGGCCACAACAGTTTTCGTTATTTAAAAGTAAATAACTACCATTGGAAAGGAGAGTGAAAGTAGGTGAAATAACAGGAGCAGGAATACCTTTCAGCACACAAGCAAGATTAGGAGAGGAAACGCTGCATGAGCCATGCAATTTAATGTGTTTACAAATAAGCGAATGACCTATAGTCGAGTCGCAGTACTCCCCGTGAGAAAGACTTCCTTGCCGTCCCGAAGGCATTTATACATGAAAGGCAAGGACCAGAGTTCATGCAGGAAAGCACTGCCCAATGGCCGGTAACGGCCCACAGGATAATGTTTCATGCACGAGTCAAATTCAAACAAGGAAAATGGTAAAGCTATAACCCCATGGACTAGCCATACAGCAGAATCGAGTTCTGCAACAGAGAACGGCAATGGATCCACCTTTTCGATATGTAATAGATTGTAAGTTGCATCCTTCATGGACATAAATTGCTGTTTATCAGTTAAGTTAAAAGGTAGAAATAAGGCAGAGGTGTTCAAGAAATGCCAAGGCACTTTACCCAACTTAAGTGTTTGTAAAGTCCATGCAAACTGCATAACTGAGCGCAATTGATTCTGACCATGATATAACACAGAAACATCATCTTGTACAATATCAACAACAGAGGACACAATATTCTCTAAAGTGTAAATGCGAGAAGACAGGGTATTAATACTATTGTCAACAACAGCAAGCACCTTTTCCATATTTGCTTGATCTATTTCCCGAAGACGGGAAGCAGCTTCCATTTGTGATAGCTTCCAGAGTTCATTATACGTTTCATAAATGAATCTCTTAGGTCGGGGACCACGAGGTCCCAAAACAAAGTCGGACAGATCAATATTGCCTGTAAGGAGGGACAAATGTTGTTTAACAGAATCAAGGGACGAATGTTGCAGCCATTGTTTGCATAATTTACCAACAGAGTATGTAGTGACAGTACGGGCATCAGTAAACCTCGGATCAGGCCTATTCTGTGTGTAGCTAGCACCAGTATCATGAAAACGCATTTGACATGCATTAGATGATATAGGCCATACTAACCAGGGTGACTGAACCAGCTCAGAAACATTAAACGAATTATTTTGTAACATTGCCTGCAGGGACACGAGGGACATATTGAATCGTGAGCTTTCATTTGGAAAACTCGACAGGGATGGTATTGATGGCGTATTCAATTGTTTAGTGGTTGCTAAGCCCCAACATGTAGTCTGATAGATGGAAGCATTTAGGAACATAATTTGGGTAGGGATGAGGCACGCACGATGCAACGCCTCGGTTCCCTGTACCTGCCATGGCTTGGAGCCCCAAATAGATTTTAAATCCACTGTATTATCCCAGTACTCATAACCACCCACAGCTAAGGCACTTAGAAAGGAACCTGAATAAAGCAATTTGGTGTGTGTTAACATAATTTTCTGAGTTGATGTGTTATTTAGTCTAAAATAATAGGATGCAGGGTTCGACCGATTAAAATCAGTGAAATAATTAAACTTATTTCGAAGAGTTTGAGAGCTACCTGGCAAGGGGTTTGGACAATGTTCCCATTGGGTATGGTTAACAGAACTACGCAGGGCACTGGGCTTATGGAGAAAATGATTACCCCAATGTTGGTAACAATACAAATCGGCATAATTAGCAGAATTCATATATAAATCTTCAGCATTAAAAGATGCATAATATTTTAAATCGGCAAACAATGCTTCAACGGCATGCACATCCCAATCATCAGAATGAATATTATTTTGTACTACATCACCCATTGAAACACGAAGGACATTAGGTACATTAATAATTTCCGTCGGACCATGGATTTGATAGTTCACTGCATCCCATACGATGCCATCAGCAACTGGGAAGGCTGAAATGTTCACAAATGTGTGGTCACGCTTCATGATGTGAGACGAGGAATGAGGAGCCAAAGTTCCAGAAACATAGTCTACAGCAGAGCGTTCAGGTAAATAGTGACCATTGATTAGTAGAAAAAACACTGTGACAAAGCCAATGGACATGAACAAAAATATCAAGAAAAGTACCAACCAGAGGTATGTCCAGGGGGAATCAAAAAATTGTCTCTAAACCAGGATATAAAAATACTGAACTTGGATGGAACTTTTGAAGATGTGGAATCCGAATCAAAGGAATAACGAGTCGGGCTTAGTGGCGTTGTTGGTTGATGTGCCACCGATTCTGATGCAGGATATGTATACTCGTCCTCGTCGATATTGGTGGAGAGTTGGGGATCAATCATAGTTTCAGGCAAATCAACCATCTCAATTACAGCATCAGCGATCGTTCGTGCAGATGGACTATGAACATATGTCCGATAAATGGCAGGACAAGAGACCGCTGGTGTGACACTATTCAGGATCGGCCAGGCGCTGTAGCTTGACATTTTCAACTGAGATGTATCTGTTCTCTTTGCGACCAGGAAGCGGTGGTAAAATGACTGTACGTGTTCCCTTCAGGCCAAGAACTGGAACTGGTGCACGAAAAGAGGGGCCAAATTCTTTTTTATTTTCAACCTTCTCTCGAACCAGTTCTCCAACTTTCGGAAGCCAGCCGGCTACCGGAATCTGCAACGCAGGATCTGTGGCTGAAGGCAAATGTGTAGTTGCAAGTTTGTCTCGGGCTTCTTGTAAGTCCTGTAACATAGCAGAGTGGTTATCTACATCAAACTTGGCGGATTGCGCCGCGATGTCTGGACCTTCAAGGTCAGGCACAAACATTCTTATGCCAAAGAGCATTTCGTATGGGGTCCGCCCACCCAGAGGTCTTCTAGGGAGATTATTAAGTGCACGCTGAACGGTATACAAATGGGCCAGCCAGTTCCTGCCAGTACCTAAAACCCTAGCTGTTAAGGATTGCTTTAAGTCACGGTTCATTCGTTCAACGATAGAGTTGCCCTCAGGCCTATACGGAGACGAAAATTTCACCCGCACCCCAAGCGAAGCCATTGCATCCTTGTAAGCCCTAGAGGCAAACGCTGGACCTTGGTCCGAATGGAAGGTGCCGCATGCGAAAATTCCCACAAAGACACGCAAATCCCTGATTACATTTCGGGCGTCAGCACTCCGTTGTGGCCAGACCCAGAGAAACCGTGTGCACGAGTCCACTGCCACTAAGATGTATTTATAGGCAGTGTCTGATGAGAATGGACCGCAGTGATCCAAGTAAACACACCCAAAGGGTCTGTTAGCAATGCAGAGCGGTGTTTGTGGTGGACGTGTTACCGTGGAAGGCTTAATCTGTTGACAAACGTCGCAAGAAAGCACAAAAGCACGGGTGTCTTTATACAATCCACGCCACCAATAACGCTGCTGCAAGATGGAAACTGTAGCTGACACACCTGCATGAGCCGAAGCCATGCCTTCGTGTGCAGCTGATATCAAGGCACTCCTGCGGTCCGCGTTGGGGATCAGCCGATCTCCAACGTCAGGTATAGTTACATAAGGAACCTGATCGGGACTTAATGTGTAAGAATACTTGGAAGGGAAACCTGTAGGGTAATTATTACCTTCCTTGGTTGCAGCAATAGCTGCTAATATAACAGGGTCTATTTTAGACATGGACCTGGTAACCGCTGCTACTGAACACGTGACTACTGCTGAACGGGCAGCTTCATCTGCCAGATCGTTACCAATAGCGTGTGCGCCCACCCGCTGATGGCCTAAGGTGTGAACCACCTGTGTGAGGGGCAGACGTTGTTGCAATTCTGCCACTCGAACCCAAAGCATTTTATGCTTAATTGTGCTCCCTTTTGCGTCCTTGTAGTCGTTTTTCGACCAGAAAAACAGATTGTCATTGTAAGATTGTACACAGTAAAAAGAATCACATACAATAAGAGTGGTCTCATCCTGAGAAGCGAACTCAAGTGCAAGTAGCAATGCATGCAGCTCGGCCAATTGTGCGGTACTATCTCCAAGTGTGCGAGTGTGCACTACAGTGGATTTGAACTTTCCATCCACAAAGGATCCCGCAACAATAGCACATGCAGCAGAATAAGCGTGCTTGGACCCAGTGGCCGGTTGCGCCGAACCATCGGTGTAGATCACACATTTGTAATCCTCAAGCGGCAGTAAAAACAAAGGAGGAGGATGAACGAATTCATACTGTAAATACTCCTGAGTCTGAAGAGAAGAATCAAAGACAAAAGTGACGTCCGAAGACGTCAAAGATGTAGCCCATTGTATCCAACGGGGATGCATTGCTTTTGAGTTCGGTACACTTGCCTTTGTTACTGCCTCCAGGGCAGGACAGGGTGTTACCACCAGAATCCGCTTACCCTGTGCCAGTGCGCGTTCTTTTAGAATCGCCATTTGCACTGCAGTCAGAACTTTTTCAACAGATGTAAAGCGCAATTCAGCGGAAGTGTACAGATGTGACTTGTATGCGATAGGTACTGTATCACCTTCATTAAAGGTTAAGTAGGTGAATCCCACCGCCCCGGAATAATTCTAATCACCAGGTTTGTGTGGTTATCACGAGTCAAAAGATATTTAGACTCCAAAAGGTCTGTCTGCAAAGACTGCAGAATTGAGGTGTGCTCAGGCAGCCAGCAAGACCTTGAATAAGTAGGTTGTATCAAAGCATACAAAGGCTTGATACGCTGGGCATATTCGGGAATGTAAGTACGCCCGAAATTCAGGAAACCCAGCAAAGACTGAAGTTTCTTCAGAGTATTTGGGGGGCACAAATGTGCACATTTTTCCAAGAAATGGGGGCTAAGCCCTTACCTTCGTTATTGAGCTCATAGCCCAAGAACAGAACGGTAAATTCAGCAATGTGTGACTTAGCAAAGTTAAATTTGTAACCCTGCTCCGCAAATTCAAGAATAATGCGGTCCACACGGGACAAATGCTGAAATAATTCGTCGTCCGTCAGATAAATGTCATCTACGTACGAACATGCGTCTTGATCAATGTCATGTAGCAAAGAAACAACACGGGCGGCGAATATACCCGGACTATTTTTATAGCCCATGGGTAATCGCCGGAACTGGAATAATTTACCACCGGATGTGAATGCGGTCCATTGACCACTCTCCGGGGCTAGGTTGTGCGTGTAGAAACCGTTTGAAAGGTCAAGTGTCGTTTTGTATTTTTACGAACAAGACTGTCTACAAGCGCAGAACTGTGTGTATTTTGCACCGCAAAGTTCCGACAATGAGTATTTAAATGCCGGTAATCCAAAACTAAGCGGTACGATCCATCGGGTTTAGAAACCACGAAAAGGGGATTGTTCATAGGTGATACGCATGGTTCAATTACTCCCTGATATTCCAACTGTGTCAGAATTTCGGAGACGGGGCCTTTTGCCTGCCGTTTAATGGGATATTGGGGTTGTGGCTGCGGTAGTGACCGCAAAGGTATTGCATGAGGAGGTGATTCTTCATCCCATCCCACATGGTTGCGGTATAACGCTGGTGCCAGGTACACAGCCCACTCAGCTGCAAGTGCTTCAGCTTTGTCTTTTGGGACATGCCTTGATAAGCTTGGAAGGATTACCTCCTCTCCTTTATGTGCAGCTAAAACGAATGGGGGTGGCCAATCCACCTCTGCTAACAAAATGTCATATGAAGAGGTTAGATTTTCCCAAAAATCCCTTTTATTTCACGCGGTATGTCACCTTCGATTTGTATGACTATATTATATAGTCTGTCAGGGGGTGCCACTCTCGTGTCAGCTGTCTCTACAGTAACGAATGTTTCAGTTGCTGTCGCCTCCATATGAGGACGTAGCGCCTCCCGCACTATGGTAACTTCCGCGGCGCTGTCTAGGAGGGTCACTGCCCACGTCCAATTCTGGAGTCTCGTTCTCACGGTCTGAGGCATATTTCGCTGTGACAGCGGCAACCTTTTCTTCTGAAATTGCGGTCGAGGAAGATGAAAATCTTCTGCTTTCCCTCTGACTTGTTGTCGAGGTTGGTCTCGCTCCTGGGGAGCCTCTCGGCCCCTTCCTCTATCTTGCCGTCCTCCTCCACCAGCCTGTGACGATGTCTGGGCCTGTGAAGAACGAGGAGAACGCGTATCAGAGCTCTGAAACCTTTCTGGTGATTTAATCCTTGACCTATCACGTAAATCATAAGTACGTTCAGAAGAAACCGAAACTGGAGAAGCGCCTCTCGACCCCGGCTTCTTTTGTTGCTTACCCTGTTTTTTCTGTCTCCAACTTTTTTTAGTGAAGACCGGTTTATCATCTTTCTCAGATGCACTTTTTGTTTGTATAACTTGTGTTTGCGATTGAGTTTGCATTTTTACAAAAGGCTTGTTGCCTAGGCTATTTCTTCCAATTGTTTTATAAGCCCGGGCAATGATTTTCGGTAATTCGCGAGGCCTGTCCAACTCTGGGACTAAAGCCAAAGCATTCGCTACTTGAAAGTTCATAGCATCGCCCTTGACATTTCCAAGGATCAGCTCTGCTACTACATCAAACACTCCCACTAGTCTCATCCCTAATTCCACAGCCGCTTCAGGGCCATGTTCATCCTGTACTTTTTTAATTACAGAGGGTAGAACCGTCATGGAAGGAGTTCCAAAACATTTTGAATAAACTGCTGCGAATACCTTACCCCAGTTTTCACATGCTGTCAAATCGGGGATTATGTCTTTTGGCAAACTTATCGTGAGGATGCGGTGTTTATCTACTGGGGATGTATGTGGAAACACTGCTTCTATCTGATCGAACTTTTCTGCAAGCCAGTAAGGATAGTCGTCCTTGTTTTGTGGACGTTTGCCCATCACAGAATTTACCATGACAGGACTTATAGTCACTCCAGCTGCAATAGCTGGTTGGCCTGCGACTACAGGAGCAGCTCCATGGAGGCTACCTGTAACGTATGTCACTAAGGCTCGATGCACTCGCACCAATTCGGTATGCATAGTGCGCAATTCCGCTAGCGGTAATGCCAGATAATTTGGATGCGGGGTATACCCGGCCAATACAGGCCAAGTGGCCCCCTGAATTGATAAGGGGCCTAAACGAACTGCGGTAGTTGGTTGTGGTAGGGCGCCATTGAACCAAACACGGTGCTGCCAAGCCGTGAGAGGCACTTCAAGAGCAGTATAGGGTCGATAGGCAGCAGGAATTGCGGTGGGTTTATATTCATGAAACAGCTTATCACCTGCATCCACCGCTTCAAAAGTGATCCAAGTGTAAAACACTTCAAAGTGATAAGCCGCATCGGCTTGAACCACAAAGACCAACTCGACCCCAGCATCGGGCACTCCATACACAGCTAAGTGGTCTCGGAGTGCTCCTCGACTATGTGCAGCTATCGCCACACCAGCCATGACTAAACAATTATATTCGACAACCTAACAGGGAGCACAAAAATGGGTCTGTTGACTAACCTTTTTAATAATATCAAGCTTGAAAGAACCTATAAAACATTCAATATAGGAGGTATCACCGTCACATACGCCTCCGGAAGCGTACGCGAGGGGTTTGTGGACAAGCACAAGTACTACTCAAGCGTCTCGCAGATAAGCTGCCCCACGTTGGTCGCGCCATGTCATAAGGTTTCTGCACATACACAGAGCTATGCACAGGAAAATGGGACCCCGGAATACAGTGGTTTGCCACCATATACCGTAGCACCCAAAAACCCCAACCCAACTAGCTTAGCATCCCATTAGCACCCAAGTACTAATGTTTGGACAACCCAGAACACGGTATCTTTATCTCAGGACTCGCAGAAGCAAGAACACTCTTTCGTCACTCACTCGTACTTGTCCACAAGATGCGTAGGAAGAGACACTGGATAGGTTAAAATGTTTATTCCAACTTACGTGCTCTAATGTACAGTACACGTGTCAGTACTAATAGCATAATGCATATGACTAATATAAGCAGCATGGTTACAATTCCATAGAATACAAACGGGAAAGCATCTCAGAGCTCAGTGGATAAACGTATAAATAACATTACCACCCTCCCCTTGCAGTAAGATAGTTTATTATAATAATAGAAGACCTCTGGGCTTTGACTAGCGAACCCCCATACCTCAGTCTCTAGATGCAGAATTACATCAGCAGGACATCATAGCTCTTCTCACTGAAAGGGATTTCTCCAAGTGTGTTTAAGCGCTAGTAAACCACAGTATTAAAAGCATATCAAATCCTTCATGGCAATTGCACATAATGTTATGTCTGGGTGCGCGAGACTGGCCATATCAGGAAGAACCAGAATACATTGTTATGTGACCTTGTACATGTTTGTGCAGACTGAGCCCAAAAAGGTGAACAACAGAAGATGCAGACAGTGCAAAAGAACTTGGCACGAGCAAAGGGCGAGGAAGGCCCGGCTCAGTGTAACGTGCGCAAAGAAAAGCAGCATGGCAGCCAGGCCTAGGCCAACATAACAAGGCAGGTAACAATCCACAAGACATTATTTTCATTATTTATCAATGGGGTGGATGAGACCTTACAAGCAGTGCCTGCCGATGCCCCCCAAGTGGCTGGGTGCCCAATACCTGTACCTCTGTATGCTGACGACGCCGTCCTGTTGGCCAGGACTCCAGTGGGATTGCAACATTTAATGAATGCTTTTAGTGTTTTTATTGCTGCCAGGAAATTAACTATTAATAAAAGTAAAACTTACACTATGGTCTGTGCGGCACGGGACAAACAATGTAGAACATTTTTATGGATGAATCGCCTGTGAACCCGGTTGATACCTTTTGCTACCTGGGCATTACTTTTTCATGTAACGGGTCGTGGACTCGTGAAGTTACCAATGTCAGGAGCAAAATGGCTAGAAGTACCCATGGTATTTTTAGATTTTCAGCAAAACTGGAGTCTAGGCCGGTCAAGGAGATGACAACTATTTATAGGTCAAGGGTCTTATCGATTGCAACATACGGGACTAGTATTTGGGGCCATCATAATTGTTCTGTATTACAGACCGAGGAAAATAGTTACCTCAAATGCCTTATCAGTTTACCCACCTCTGCATCTTCAGAGATTATACACAAGGAAATGGGGCTACAGTATCTTATAGATATAGTTGCATCTCACCCATTATTGCTCTGGCACTCCATATGGTCCAAGGAAGAAACCAGTTTTACAAAATCAATCATTTTAGATTGTTTTACCCTGGATAATGTGATGAAAATGCCCTGGTTAAGTTATATCAATTCATTGTACAGCAAATCATTCAAGATGTCAATACGGACTAACCCTACCAAAGTATCTTTACTCAGGAAGTTGGCCATTAGATAAACTTTTATGAGCCATAGGAGGGAAGTTTGGCTTGAATGTGAATGTAGAAAACCAACTGTAAAATTGTATTTATCACTTATCTCCAATGTAGGCTGTCAAGATTACTTAACATACATTCCTAATCTTATGCACCGTTTTGTATGTCAGATTTAGATTGGGAATCGCCCACCATTTAGTGGCTTTCCCTAATATGAAAATTTATCCTCCAGCCACGATCCCTTGCCCGTGTGACGGACAGAGCAGACAGAGCACTGTGGACTTTATGCTGTTTTGTGGTTTTTACACAGGTTTTAGAATTGACTACTTAAACCCACTTTTGATTGCGTACGGCAGTGGTTCACATCTTGCTGCAGTAAAATACCTGTCCGAACTTAACGAAGCCAGGGTTTGCCTCAATGTAGCACTTTTTATTGTAAATGCTTTTAATGCATGCAAGAGTATTGTTGCATCATAATAGCAACGACCTCTGATGTCTCTTAAGAATTTGTGCTGTTTAAAAAACAAAAAAAATACAATATTTTAAGTGTTTTAAATGTGACTAATTTTGGCCCCATGTCGTAGTCCACGCGTCATCTGCTCCGTTTTTTAATACCCGATTCTTTTTATATGTAATGAATTTAGTTTTAATGTTTGTACGTTTTTAGTTGTGATCAATTTTAGCCCCATGTTGTGCATTGGATGCTATTTGTCTTGTTTTTTATGCGTAATGCAATAAGTTTTAATGTTTGTATACTTTTATGGTTGTACTATACATACCGAATAAAGCTTTGGAACTTGAACTTGACTCTTTCTTTGATGCTATACAAAGCACAAAAGGAGAAATATTTCTGTTTTAGTTCCCACACATAATAAAACTGTGCACCAGAATGGACTAAAAAGTCAATAGCTTTCTTCATTAACTCTGAAGATTGTATAGATGCTTTCAGCATACCATCTAGCAAGTGGCAAGGATCTCTTACAGGGAAGAACTTTAGCTCAGGTATCGATTTTGACAGTTCATCACACAACCTTTTCATATACGTAGCTGAATCACTGCAAATACAAACAATATCACTCCAATCTTTGTTGAACTTGGTAAGAACTCTTTGCAGCAGCATTCCAAGTGACAGTGTGTTCCATGTTTTCCAAAAGTCTGGTGTCATGTTTTCGCCACTATCCCAGATGCTTGGTGATATCACTCTTTTCACATATACCTGTCACTACACCTTGCATTGAATGTTTAAAGCCTGGGGTGTTTGGCAATTCACCTACTATCAATACTGACTTGCTAGAAAGGCGGACTGATGTATCAAGGGGTTTTACCCATTCTCTGTGGGTAAATGTGATGGTACATATTGTGAAAGATTCTTATGAAACCAGCCATTTTACCTATCAGTGAAAGAATGAAACATAGCCAAAATATCAAATATGATTTTATTTCCTGATTCTCTACAGTTTATAAGATAATTGCTTCTAAATCCTGGAGGTGGAAAGAAACGCGTATCAGCCGGGCTCCAGTGCATCCGGTACCACTCAGCCTCCAGCCTCCCGCCATTCCATCACTGGCACTGCTGCCAGCTTCTATCAACTGGTGCCACCCCTCCCACACTGGCAGCACCACCAGACAATTGCTGTGCCGCATCCTGCAGCGGATGGACTCCATCAAGAGCCGGCTCAGAACAATAGAGCAGAGCCTGGACCAGCTCCGGACTGACATCCACAATACTCTCTTCTAGCACTTTTTAATTTTGTTTTTGTTTTGGTGGGAGGGACTTGTGTTTTGGGGCTGGGTGGAGAAGGTAGGAAGGGAGCTGGGAGTGACTTTCTATGGACATTTTGACGTTTGCGACCTTGTGGCTTGGGTCAGTTTTGTTTGGAGAGAGGGATTGGCATGTTGTGTGGGTGGAGAGGGTGGGTTATCTTTGTAAAAATATAAAGGAGGAAACTATTTTATTTCATCTAAATTTATGACTGAAGTAGTTTGTTTTACTTTTACTTTACACTGCTGCCGTCAGCTTTTACACAGCCTTTTTATGTGCCTGTAAGAGAGAGTGTAGTGCTGAGTTATAGAGTTTTACTTCCCTAACTATCTTGATCATTAGGGAGAATGCTGCCATGCTCTATATTGTCTACAACAACGTAGATAAACAATAGTAGCAGTTAGTTACAACTTATTAAGTTAACTAGTTCCGTTCACTCCATACTAGTTCACTCCATACTCCATTAACTGAATATGGATGAAGCAATAACAGAGAAGGCATCACAACTTCACAAGCAAGGACTCACTTCCAGTTCTACCCAGGTGAGCTCCAACTGTAGGATTATTCTGAATGATTTATTGTCCATCGTAGGCAACTAAATGAAAATAAAAAGACTTTTAGGCTTATTAGGATGGTGGTCTCCAAAACGGGACTGCCCGACAGGCTGTCGGTGGTCCCGCCAGAGGCATTAGGATGTGACCGCCACCTCGGCGGTTGCAATGCCTATGTTTTGCATTGTGGTGGGTGCTGCTGGCTGCAGCACATGCCACAATACAAAAAGGGGACACTTTACATATCTCTACACTACGTGATGCCCCCCAAAATCCACAGCTTAGGGCCAGGGGGAAACGGGGGTCCTGCTACGGGCCCCCAATGTCCCTTTCCACCTGTCTTTTCATGGCGGGTTAACCGCCATGAAAAGGCAGGCAGAAAAGGACATCATAATCCCTACGGCGGTGGCTGGCAGGCACCGCCACCATTGTAGGGATTAGATTTCCCTCTGACACACCGGCGGGCTCAAGGAGCTTGTCAGATGCGTGGCAGTCGGTATTTCCAACCACCAACCAGCTGCCCGCCATGGTAATATGGCGGGCTGAATACATGGTTCTGATGGCGGTGGGACCGTCACGGACGGGCTGTCGGTGGGGGTCACACCATCATTGTAATCCGCCCCTGAGTTAGTGGGTTATATTGTAGGGTTCACTGACACAATGTCGACCCTCATAATATAAACCTACACAATTATTGAGTCACTAATATTGCATACAAAAATATCGACTACAGATTCCCATAATTAAAATTACACAAATATCTATTAAAAAAGTCCTAAAAATAATGACTAATAAAATATTGACTACAAAACTATCGTACATAAAAATATTGGAAAATACAACAGAACATGTAATCCAACAAAAATATCAACAAACACAATATCGACAACAGAAACATCACTAAAATGCTTCTTAACTCAACATAAAAACAACATTTAAACATTATAAATAAATACATTTAACCCTTTAGAAAAAATGAAAAAAATAAACATTTCAACCATCAAAATATATATAAAATAATTAACTGCAAAACCACACTACTTTCTAATAAACTAAAAAAGAGCATATTTAAAATATATAAAATATTAATTACCACCATCAGATATAAACAAACATGTATACAACGTATTTAATATATATATATATATATATATATATATATATATATATATATATATATATATATATATATATATATATATATAACATATATAAGAACACATTCTAACTATATTAAAATATAAAATAAAACACACTTTTAAATAAATACATATAACATAAAAGAAATAATATTATAACTGCCAAAATAATCACACAGCCTCTATTCCAACCAATAAAATTAAACTACAACAACAAAGACCAATAGAAAGCTGCAACTAATTAAACTAACACTATAGAAGTAACCAATTAATTAACTTAAATTTACCTCAAAATCGACAAACATTGGATAAGGACGAAACTCTGCCATAACGAAGAACCAAAGGAAAAAAATGTACAAATACTACTACACCTGAAGACTCTCATTCAAAGTAAACTTTTAAAATAACTAAATCACCCTAACTTGACTTAAAAATAATCAAACATATAAACCTACTAAACAAATGCATTTTTCTATTTATTTATTATAGACTAAACACACAGATTTACTGAACTTTACGAAAAGTCTACACAACAGAGAAATTTCCCGTTCATAATTGGTTCCCATCAAGTATATGAAAATCAACTTTAACAAAAGACAAAAAATAAAGTAAGTATATCTCTTAATTATTTGTAAAACTTAACTGAATAAACTTTAAAACAATCCTAACAAACAAAATATAACTAATAAACATTTTTTTTAATTTCCCTTCTACAGCCTACAAAATTTCCAAAGCAAAAACATCAAAGAAATTAACTAAATCAACCAAAAATAGTAAGGATTTTACCTAACATAAAAAATAATTAAATAACAAATAGGCACTAACTATACTAAAATAACAAAAAATATGTAACAATTCAATAAAACTAACAACATATTTTTTTAACCAACTGAAACAAAAACATTAAGTATTATTAAAAATGTAATATATATATATATATATATATATATATATATGAAATCCAAAAAGAGTTGCCCCCAATGAAGACACCACACCCGGCGAGTTTTCACCTTTTAATCCAAGGATTGCAGGAGTTTGTCAGCCTTGCTACGACAGCAACAAATACAGCAGGCCAGACGCGTTTCGGGCATTCCGCCCTTGCTCACTGGCACTTACAATGTGATACGGCAGCAAAAACAGACCAGCTGCGCATATTTAAATGTTCCGCCCAAGTGGGCGTATGCGCGTGGAGCATCGTGGATAACGTAGTCCGTTTTATTATTAAACCCCAGTGGGTGCTGCTATACCCGCAAAATGTCCAAATGTTTGCCCCAGTGGGTTTGCTGCACAATAACAGGGCTGAGGTCCTGCCAATACTTATCCCTGGATTGGACTCGTCGTGCCACAAGCGTCTCTCAATTGCAGACGCTGCAGCCCTGCCATGAATCCGCAGTGAGGCATCTTCGCGGCTGAGACAAACCGCACACATGAAATCCAAAAAGAGTTGCCCCCAATGAAGACACCACACCCGGCGAGTTTTCACCTTTTAATCCAAGGATTGCAGGAGTTTGTCAGCCTTGCTACGACAGCAACAAATACAGCAGGCCAGATGCGTTTCGGGCATTCCGCCCTTGCTCACTGGCACTTACAATGTGATACGGCAGCAAAAACAGACCAGCTGCGCATATTTAAATGTTCCGCCCAAGTGGGCGTATGCGCGTGGAGCATCGTGGATAATGTAGTCCGTTTTTATTATTAAACCCCAGTGGGTGCTGCTATACCCGCAAAATGTCCAAATGTTTGCCCCAGTGGGTTTGCTGCACAATAACAGGGCTGAGGTCCTGCCAATACTTATCCCTGGATTGGACTCGTCGTGCCACAAGCGTCTCTCAATTGCAGACGCTGCAGCCCTGCCATGAATCCGCAGTGAGGCATCTTCGCGGCTGAGACAAACCGCACACATGAAATCCAAAAAGAGTTGCCCCCAATGAAGACACCACACCCGGCGAGTTTTCACCTTTTAATCCAAGGATTGCAGGAGTTTGTCAGCCTTGCTACGACAGCAACAAATACAGCAGGCCAGACGCGTTTCGGGCATTCCGCCCTTGCTCACTGGCACAATGTGATACGGCAGCAAAAACATAAAATAAAACACACTTTTAAATAAATACATATAACATAAAAGAAATAATATTATAACTGCCAAAATAATCACACAGCCTCTATTCCAACCAATAAAATTAAACTACAACAACAAAGACCAATAGAAAGCTGCAACTAATTAAACTAACACTATAGAAGTAACCAATTAATTAACTTAAATTTACCTCAAAATCGACAAACATTGGATAAGGACGAAACTCTGCCATAACGAAGAACCAAAGGAAAAAAATGTACAAATACTACTACACCTGAAGACTCTCATTCAAAGTAAACTTTTAAAATAACTAAATCACCCTAACTTGACTTAAAAATAATCAAACATATAAACCTACTAAACAAATGCATTTTTTCTATTTATTTATTATAGACTAAACACACAGATTTACGAACTTTACGAAAAGTCTACACAACAGAGAAATTTCCCGTTCATAATTGGTTCCCATCAAGTATATGAAAATCAACTTTAACAAAAGACAAAAAATAAAGTAAGTATATCTCTTAATTATTTGTAAAACTTAACTGAATAAACTTTAAAACAATCCTAACAAACAAAATATAACTAATAAACATTTTTTTTAATTTCCCTTCTACAGCCTACAAAATTTCCAAAGCAAAAACATCAAAGAAATTAACTAAATCAACCAAAAATAGTAAGGATTTTACCTAACATAAAAAATTATTAAATAACAAATAGGCACTAACTAAACTAAAATAACAAAAAATATGTAACAATTCAATAAAACTAACAACATATTTTTTTAACCAACTGAAACAAAAACATTAAGTATTATTAAAAATGTAATATATATATATATATATATATATATACACACACACACACCAAAACAATTACTATTCACTTATTAACAATTAATATATATTTATATATTCACAGAAATACAAAGAAAATTACAGGAGTGGCAAAATTCATTTCCTCACAAAAAGGAAAATTACTACTGTGTTACATGGCTACAGTTATACACAAGAAAAATTATCAGACAATAAAATACACTGGAAATGTACTAAATACTACTCCAATTCTTGCTATGGGAGGGCAACCACCAGGGAAACAACAGTAAGTAACGTTAAAGAACACAACCACCCCCCAGTCTTACAGAAATAGAGGTTAGAGACATTCTAGAAAACATCAAAGAGGCAAGCACCCCCCCACAACAAACTAGCACAGAAATCTTAAAAAATGTCCTTACCCGTGTCCTAGAGCACGTAACTGGATAGTCCTGGCATCCCAACCCTAAAACGCCTCATAGCCAGAACAAAAAAATCAAGCAGTCAAACACCACCCCCCCTCAAATCTTTCTCTGATATATAAATCCTACCAGAATATACAGTCACACGCAATGTTTAAAAATTCATTTTTTATGACTACAATAGTCATGAAAAAAGAATTCTCATCTTTGCCACCAATACCAACATCCAAAAATTAAACATGGATGATGGATGGCACATTTAAAATCTGTCTCAAGCCATTCTATCAACTTTACACTATCCATGGCGAATACAGAGAAAACATGCCTTTCATATACACCCTACTTCCCAAAAAACAAAGTACAACCAACATATAACTACTAACAATAATTAAACAACAAACAGATAATTTCTTCCCACAAAAAATAATAATAGATTTCGGACAAGCAATGATCCAAGCAATTTTACAAATATATCCACATTCAGCAATACAAGGATGCTATCACCATTTTAACCAAAATATATGGAAGCATCTCCAAACATCTACACTAAGGGGTCGATTATGATGCGGCCCGTAAAGGGCCGCATCGCAATGGGCTGTGCGGTTTACATTCCTACCGCCTCATTATGATGGAGGCGGTCGGAAAGTAAACTGGCCGGTCGGAAGCCAGCCAGTATTCTCAAGGGCGGGCCTTTCCGCCCTTTAGATTATGATGCATGCTTACCGACATGGTTTCCATGCCGGCCTGACTGACATGGAAACCATGTTGGAAAGCGTGTTTGGGGGCCCTCAGCAGGGCCCCCTTTGGTGCACGGCCTTCATTTGGAGGCCTGTTGATCCCTGCACCTTGTGGCAGGCACCTTGAGGTGCTTGCCACGGGATGTAGGAATGAACTGCACCTCCCTTTTCTCAATTGGAGCTTGTGTTACAGCTGGTTTGTAACACGAGCTCCCATTGAGAAAAGGGAGCATGCGACCAAACAGTGTTCTGTCGCATTGTAATGGGCCTGTCGGGACCGCCGACCGGGTGTCGGTTGGTCCCAGGACTGAGTCTGTGTCGGGCAGAACCAATTCCGCCCGACATAGGGCCCGATTTTGATCTCGTCAGGAAGGCCATCACAGAGCCGTCCGGAGCCGGAACTTCCGACCGACTCATACTGGGATCCAGTTCTACCAAACGATGCAGTACGATGCCCAAAACCCTTTACTTACCGAACGACTAAGTCACTCCAAATCCATCTTCATTTTCCAAACAAGAACTCTCCGGAAACGCAAAATGGAGTCGTCTGGAGGCACTTCTTAGTCTGATTCCAAACACCCAAGTACGATGCATACTTCCTATGCTCCTAATCGGTCGCCACAACCAACACATCAGAGCATCCGGAAGGGGAGTATTTCAGCTCCGATTCACGCCACAACACAATTCCTGTGACCGAGACAGTCCAGCTATGCATCCCATCGTGCATATCATCCCTCTACTCTACATCTATGATGAATTCTACAACCCCAACCGCTGTGGTCGTCCCAGATGGTAAATTAAACACCTACCCCTACACAAGAATGTAACTACCCCGCAAAATACAATAGAAGAGAAAGCAGGGGCGCAATACAGTGAAATTTGTGATGGGGGGAATACTACCAGCAATGTTGAGGCAATTTTGGGTGGGGGGGTAATGCCTCCAGCAATTCAGACCCAAATGGGGTGTTGGCGGGGGCTAATACCCTGAGAAATGTAGAACCTATTTTGGGGTTGGGGTGCTAATTCCCCCAGCCATGTAGAGCCTATTCTGGCCTTAGGGGGCCAATACCCCCAGCAGTGTAGAGGCCAATTCTGGGGTTGTGGGGCTAATACCACAAGCAATGTAGAGCCAAATTTGGGGTTGGGGGCTAATACCCCCAGCAATGTACAGGCCAATTCTGGCCTTGTGGGGTTAATACCAGCAGCAATGTAGCGCCAATTCTTCGGTTGTGGTACTAACACCCCAGCAATGTAGAGCCAATTCTGGGGTTGGGGGCTAATACCACCAGCAATGTAGAGCCAATTCTGGGGTTGTGGGGCTAATACGACCAGCAATGTAGAGCCAATTTTGGGGTTGGGGAGCTAACACCCCCAGCAATGTAGAGGCCAATTCTGGCCTTGGGGGGCTAATACCATCAGCAATGTAGAACCAATTCTGGCGTTGCGGGGCTAATACCCCCAGCAATGTAGACCCAATTCTGGGTTTGGGGGCTAATACCACCAGCAATGTAGAGGCCAAATTTGTGGTTGGGGGGCTCATACCCCCGGCAATGTATAGTCCAATTCTGGCCTTGGAAAGCTAAAACCACCAACAATGTAGAGCCAATTCTGGGGGGTTGTGGGGCTAATACCACCAGCAATGTAGGACCAATTCTGGGGTTGTGTGGCTAATAACCCCAGCAATGTGGAGTCAATTCTGGGGTTGGGGGGCTAATACCACCAGCAATGTAGAGCCAAATCTGGGGTTGTAGGGCTAATACCACCAGCAATGTGGAGCCAATTCTGGGGTTGGGGGGCTAATGCCACGAGCAATGTAGAGCCAATTATGGGGTTGGGGGCTAATACCACCAGCTATGTAGAGCCAAATCTGGGGTTGTGGGGCTAATACCACCAGCAATGTAGAGCCCATTCTGGGGTTGTGGGGCTAATACCACCAGCAATGTAAAGCCAATTCTGGGGATGTGGGGCTAATGCTACCAGGAATGTAGAGCCAATTTTGGGATTAGGGGGCTAATACCCCCAGCATTGTAGAGAACAATTTAGGGGTTGGGTGGGCTAATACCCCTAGCAATGTAAAGGCCAATTTAGGGGTTGGGGTCTAATGCCCCCAGTAATGTGAACTTGAACAATGTAACTGGTGCTCATGCAAAGTGCCTCAATACATACATTTTGAGTACATGTTGCAGAAATTTTCCAAAAACAAAAGCCAAAGGTCACTTTGCAGGAAATGCATTCCCACACTCTGGCAGAAAAGTAATTGGCAACTTTAAGGAATAGGCATAGTGGAGATGCTGGTGCTCCAGGGAATAACTAACAAAGCCTCATCATCTAGTAAATGGTCCCTTAAAAACCTGTGAAATATTCGGGTGCTGATGCGCAAACATGACAGACCAGCCACCCACAGCAGCTAAAGGACTGTATATGTGTGTGGGGAAGGTTTCTCAGCCTGGGCTGACACACAAAATGGGGGGCTGAAGCCCATAGAGCCCTATGGGCATTGAGTTAGATCAGAAAGTGTTGTGTACAGGCTTGGATGGGCCATGCAGGCAATTGTGCATTGGTCGCTGGGCCGGTGCATCAGGGTCACCTGTGGCCCATGGTTTTGGGGCCTTTGTAAACCACACCGAGAGACTGACTCACTTCCACAGTCCACACCAGACAACTGCAATGTGGGGCCAGTATGTCGTCCGCTCACCAGGTGTGCTGCAAATTGAGGATGGGGGCCAGCCTTTGAAGCATAGTCACCTTGGCTACCTGCCTCAAGTGCTTTGACAGAAGCAGTGTCATCTCACTCACCCCCCATCAATTTCAGGTCATGGCAGGTGCAGAGAGGTTGCGTTGTATGTAGGGGCCTTGCAGGGAGGCAAGTCACATTTGGCCAGCCTAACCTATCACCCACCCCCTTCACCAGCACCAGTGTGCCTTTTTGAAACCACCCTTGACAGGTAAAAGCACAGAGGCTACAATAAAAGAGATGATCACGGATTGTGTGCCAATTACTTTCAGAGTGCCCAAGCATCATTGTGATCCCAGTACGACCATGGGTCCATAACATATTGTGTATGTCCAATGAGGGAATGCCATCATCAGGTAAGTACACATAGCACGCTAAATACTAGTGGAAACACACATTTGACAGTGGAACAGGAAATGCCATAACCACACATATATATGTATCAATAATCTAATGCATGAGCCCACCACAACACACACTGAAACATCGCAGGATAACAGAACTCCAATGTACTCACAAAAGTATGACATTGTGATGTCTCTGTGTATGGTAAAGCCCAGAGAATATTGGCCCAGACAACACACTAGTCCACAGACCCAGCCACTCCGTACTGAATTCTGTGCCTTCCACTACAACAACCTAGAGGTGGTTGTGTCACAGTCGTCATTGAAATATTTGTAGACAAAATCCATCTTGACTTTGAAAGAAGCATTGGCCTACAACAATGTAGGATATAGTCACCATGTGTGGACTGGGGGTGCTGCACACAACTCCCAATCTGTATGTGTACACGGTCATCTATGGAGAATGTCATTCACAGCAATTTTGCATCTAGCTTCTCAGGCTGTAGAGTGTGCGGCAAAATAATAATCCCATTTTGAATGTGCAGATTGTGTCCTGCAGAGTAGTAGTAGGAGTACGCATGAGTCTCAGAACGTGAGATCCATCAATAGTGTTGGAGGGACCAGTGCATAGCCTATTGTGTACGATTAGCTGCCAGCACTGGTGACGAAGCCAGGGGGGTGGCTCAATCTGTGGCTCTCCAACACAATTGACATAGCCATCCTCAAGCCAGGGGATATTTGTATATCTTGTGAGGATGAGGGATATGTGCCGAATGGAGTCTGCTTAGTCCACATTTGACACCGAGACACTTTCTCCAAATCTATGAAAATGTCAAGGAGACCTTCCACAAACAAATCTTGCCCTCACGGTCTAGGTCAGTGTTCAATGGGCAAAATGGGAGCCCTCATGGACACACACAAGGGCTACCCTTGCCAAACAGATTAGATGTTCCAAAATATTGACAATGCAAACACTAATGGAACTCAGTATACTGTTCCACTGTCACATGTGTGTTTGCTTACAGTGTAATGTCTTTTCATCTGCACAACCAGAGATATTATCACAATGAGTCCATCTCCATTGGTATCCCCATACCTTGAACATTCAAAGTCAGAATGCCAACAATACCCGTGCGTGTGTAGTCTACTGGGAAGTGTGGGGATGAGTTTCTGGAGTTGTCTGACCCCAGGTGGCATAACAACACACATCCTTGACTTTTCACTTGAGGGGGCTATAGCCCTGTAAGCAATGGACTGCCATCCAATGTTTCGGAATCATGACATTGCAATAATATCAATCACCACCTCCAACCCAGGGCAGTATCCAAGGTCAAGAATGACTAATAGCTGACTACAACTACCTACAAAGGGTAACTCGCCACAAATGCCCACACAATCAATCAATTAATCAGGGTTTTGTAAAGCACGCTACTCACCCGTGGGCGTCTCAAGGTGCTGGCAGGGGAGGGGCGTACAGCTCCAATTCAGCCAAAGAGCCAGGTCTTGAGGCTCTTCCTGAAGGTGTGCAGGGTGGGGAAACGTCTGATGTTGAGCTGGAGCTTGTTCCAGGTCTTTGCCGCGATGTAGCAGTAGGCTCTTCTGCCCGCTCTGGCTCCTCGGATGTGTGGGGTTTCGGTGAGGTCGGCACACACGACTCAGACAAGGCAAGGCTAGGTGGAGGCTACTTGTCCTGTGATGTCAATAGGTCTTGCATATGACAGTGTACTCAAAGCGGACATTAAAACAATCAGTCATGAACATCCATTGACAGACAGCAAGCTGCAGCAAACACATTCCACATCTTCATATTTCCTCTGGCTACTGTTTTTGCCTATTTACTTAACCTAATCTACACATATGTACATTTCAACATAATCTCATGGCCTGCATGAACTCTACTTGTGCGGGTATGACCTCTCTCACATCCACTTCAAAGTACATGCTCATCTCTCAAAACTATCATACACACAAGCACTTCATAAACCCCCCCTGTCTGCCCCACAAGCTACAGCCTTGTACCCAAACTCTTCAAACCTGATTCTTACAATCTCACACTGGCACTGTCCTTCTCACATACACAACTACATTCACAGCACCACTCTTCATCACTATGTACACAACACCTCTCATGCACATGACATGCAGACAATGTACTGTACTCATCACCTCCTCAGCAGACAAACGTAACATGTCAAATGGACCACTCTCATCACTAGTTGCTCCCTCAGTAATGTCTTGTACTTTATTCATTTCACAACGTGCAGCATCACAGTCCAATCTGACATACACACTTTACACCTCACCACATCTCACAGCAAGACACTTACATTGCTCAATATGTCCTCAGTCATTCGCATCTCACATACACCCACCCTACTCTGCTTAAGTTCCACAGATTGTCATTTCTAAAACAGATGCATACACAGATGAAAACACAACATACATCAACTGTACCACAACACACTTTTCACGATTCAGCACCCTAAATTATACAACTTATGTATACCCTATACATACATTTATCCACTTTGTTAAATATGACAAGTTTAACCTTGTATCACTGTGGCCCTGTCACATCCACATATAACTTCCATGAACCATACCCCCATTGACTTATGCACATTAACAACTATCCTCCCACAATGAAACAGCCCTCTTACAGTAATCTTGCAACAATAGTGCCACAGACTACAGCTCTCATCTCCTGCCATAATCAAACATTGCCTACCATACCTTGCACAGGATTTAACTAGTCATACAAGCTCTCATACTCTGGATCACACACCCGCATGTAAAACCACTCACATAGAGACAATGTGGATTCTCCATGTCTCATACATGAGAACTGTCTATGTACTTAACTCATACCTTACAACATCTGTCAACCTACACATTTGTCCTGCTCCCATTACATAGGAGTCTCCACTCCATTTAAAAGTTGGAAATACTAGTCTCTCTCAACTCTACCCTTGTTTGAGCTAGCTTAGCACATGCAACATTAACCTTGCAAAACACACCTGTAGCTAGGCCTCACATTCAAAAATCCACATCCTCCCCTGTGTGACAACTAAGAGCATGGATGTGACACTGGCTCCATTAGCATCTGCATAGCAGACTGACCCACAACACATCTGTGCACTCACTGTCCACTCAGCTTACAACATGTAGCACAGGGTAACACAATAGACATAACAGCACTCCTAGTTCAGCTCTGCGTGATCTGGAACAGCATAAAGCATAGCTCAAAAAGACACCAATGTCAGTCATACACAAATGACAACCTACACACAAATCATATGCTCAACTATGACTTATGTGTGGTTGTAAAAATGAAATTCAAGCTTGGACAGACAAAACAATCCATCAACATGATGTACCCAAACAAAACCAGGATGGCATGACTCACATATGAACAAGAAAGCACTGGACTATTAAGACCACAGGCACCTTGCCGAACAGGAATATCTGCAGAAAGTGTAGTCCTTGGAGGCAACAGGGCCAGAAGACTGCGAGAATACTGCTCACCGTACACTCACCATGGGCTCAGGAAATGTATCAAATGAGTACACAGCCATGAAGGGCATTTGCCTACAGTGGCATGCCACCTGGGGCAAGGTTGTCATTGCCACTAGGCTACTAGATATACAGAGGACACAGACATAGGTCCACCACTATCAAGACACATACAAGTACTGTATCATTACTTTTTGTACAGAGGTGTGTCCAAAGTCACTACCATGTAGTCAAAATCCATATGTACCGAGGTGTATTAATGAGACAGGTGTTTTTCTGCACATAACACACATATGCAGCATGCTCCTCCTAAACTGTTGCACTTTGAAACACTTGCACTATGTTGACATATGAAAGCATAGCCTATGTGCAATTGAGATGTCAAAAAGTAAAGGTTTTGGACTTCATGTCACACTTATAGCCAAAACTGATGTGGACGATGACAACCAGCAAATCTTGAATACATACTGTCAAAGGGCACATACTCCATGCACCATATGCAATCCATGCCCTACTAACATCATTGTATACTTACACTACTAATTGTGCATGATTTACAGTTAACTAAAAAACAATTTGGGGGCACAGAGATCAGCAATAAAAATCTGTAAACAGGCTTTATTCTGCATGAAAAGGCAGAAACGTAAGATAACACAAGGCCAATGGCCAGCCCATAAATGTCCATATGGCCAATGGGACCATAAATCTGCCCATCAACTATTGACTGCACTCAAACTGCAAGGGGTCACCTCCCCTGGGAGAGGCATCTAGGGGGCATGCCAGGAACCAAGGGGACAAAACTAGGGAGGACTGGGTTGGGTTTTGGGAGGGATGAGATCAGGAGGAGTGTGTGGGTCCACTGCAGTTGGTGTGTCAGATTGAGGGGGCGGTGCGTCCACTGCAGTGGTAGGTTCAGACTGAGGGAGGGGGACAGCTGTAGTGTGAGGGCTGGATTGAGGGGGTGGGCTGGGTTTAATAATTTTGGGGATGGTATAATCCTTTATGGTATGAACAGGAATAGGGAGGGACTCAGGGGGATGTGTACAAGGAAGTGACAGAGTGTGTCGTTAGCCTCCTTGGCTTAACGACACGCTCTGCCACTTCTGAAACACAAGGCTGCACCATATTTACAAGAATGTGGAGCAGCCTTGCGTTTCCCCCTGTGATGGAGCTAAGTTTAGAAACTTAGGGGCATATTATCAAGGCGGCGTTAATGAATTATCGCCGCTTTAGCGTCCGTTTTCGGACGAAAAGCGGCGATAATTCTATCGCCGAATTAGCAAGGACACGCTAGCGCGTGATTCCTGGCTTAGCGTCCGTTTCTGCACGCCTCCCATCGCATCGCTAATGAGATGCAAAGGAGGCGTGCCTGTGAAAACAACATGGGGAAATATCGCTAACCCAGGTATCGCCATATTAGCAACGTGGGTTAGCGATATTTTAAATTACGTTAAGTATGCCTTAACGCAGGAATTTAACGTCTGCTAAATTCCTGACTAAGGCATACCTAACATGGGGGTGGATTGTGTGGCTAAGACCACAGGCCCTATCACCAAGGATATCGCCGTTTTCCATGGGACATCGCTGGAAAACCAGCGATGTTCCATGGAAAACATCGCTATCACTGGAAAATTATCGCCTTTGCGCTAAGCGTTGTTAATACAGCGCTAGCATGGCGATAATTTCCAGCGATAGGATTCCTCACGCTAACAGTTGCCAGCGATAATTATCGCTGCCGCTTGATAATATGCCCCTTAGTGCCAACGCAGGCACCCTTGCATCAGATTGCAAGGGTGTCTGCGTGCAGGGGAGGATTGTTTATGTGTGGGAAGGTGTCCCTTCCTGCACATAAACAATCCTAGAAATGCCATTCTGTCACTTTCATGTGTGCTGCTTTATGCATTTTTTGCATTTTTGTCTAAGGTTTGTTTATGTACAGGAAGGGACACCTTCCTGTATATAAACAAACCATGGCATTTTGCTTTTTCCATGTGTGCTGCACAAGGCAGCACACAGGGAAAAAGCAAAAACGAGGAGAAATACTGCATTTCTTCTCGTTTCGCCAACTTAAGACCAGGGTTTGCCTGGTCTTAATTTTGGCGCTGCCGCCTATGTACACCACCCTTGTACATAGGGGGCAGCGTCAAATACAATGGGTGTTGCGGTGGAACGCTCAACGCAACACCCACTGCCCACCCCTTTCACGCTAACCATAGTGTCAAAGGGGGCCTTATGTACAAGGTAACGCTGCCTTGTACATAAGGCGCAGCCCCTAACGCTACCACAACATCTGTAAAAGTGACATTGTGGTGGCGATAGGGGCTTGTACATATGCCCCTCAGACTTTTTGGGAGGGGTTTTTTGGTGCAGAAAGGTACTGGGATGGGCTGGGGAAATATGGGTTGGTGGAGAAGGTTTGGGCTGGGGAGAACAGTAGGATTGGGGACTGGGGGGATTTGGGATTTTACTTTTCTTGGGGGTTGGGGTGCAGCAGGTTTAGATGTCAGGGCCGGGGGGTGGATTCCCTCTTCTTCTTGGGAGGGGGTTTGGAGGTGTCGGTAGGGAAGAGGCCCAGGTCACAGAGGTAGAGTGCCTGGGATGAGGGGGGGAACAGGAGAGGCAAGGGTAGGGGTTGTAGAGGCAGAGGGTTCTGAGGTTTGCGGAGTGTCTGTGGATGCATGTGTATCATCTGCTGATATGTCCCTGGTGGTGAGTGTGCTGTCTGTCTCCTGAGTGTGCATGTGTGTGGGTTTGTCCTTGTGTCTGTGTGTTTGTGTGCTGCGTGTGACTGTTGAGATGTGTGCATGTGTATGTTTGTGTGTTCTTGGGTCCGGGAGGGTAGTTGGGACGGTGGATGTGGAAGAGGCAGGAGGAGGGAGGGGCTGCTGGAACTGGGACATTGCTGCTGTCAGTATAGAGGCCAGGCCCTGATATCATCTGTATAGGGCAGGCATGTCTGAGTGAATGCCCACTAGGAATTATACCATTTATTTAATGATTGGTATGTACCTGGAGGACATTCAGCACTGCTGTCTGCCCCACAGAAATCTGCCTCAGGATGTCAATGGCCTCTACACTCGGGCAGCAGGGGAGACTGGGGCAGAGGGTGAGGTGCCTGGCGCAAAGGTTGCAGGTCCCCTGCCACGGGAGCTGCCACGGACACTGGGGGTTGGGAGCAGCTGGGAGGGTGGAGATGGTAGTGGTGGCGGTGGTGGACTCCGATGTAGAAGATTCAGACCCGGTCTCCTCCACCACAAGGGAGTCATCACTGGAGTTGGACAGGTTTTCAGATGCTGCAGTTGTTGTTTCAGACCTGCCCTCAGTGTGGCTCCCCTCACCCTCTGTGCCCCTGAATCCCTCCAAGTCCGAATCGCCACTGGACCCAGACTGGCGAACTGCTTCCCCTACAACCGTGGCACTGCCTCCTCCGCTGGCTGGTGCTGATGCTGTGAACAGAATGAAAAAGAATCACATAAGCCATCTGTATGTACCTGACACATAGGTAACATCACAAATCTTCACAGATCAAACAACTATATCATTTTGACTAGTGCTATCATCTTTTCATGCATTTACATACATGGCAAATGCCAGTCTGCCAGTTAACCATTGGTCCCTCACACATGATGTTATCTGCAACATTGGGTTGTAGTGTAGTTCCTATTTCCCTAATAGGGTCTGCGCATTGGAATAATATAACCTATAGGTTTGACATAGGACTAAGTCGGTATGTCCCTATCGATTATATTAAACTTAATTACCTGTGCCAGCTAGCTCAGAGGCCACTAGAAACTTCTTGAAGACAAGAAGGGAATAGTTTCTGGCAACCACATAACATAAAACCCTGATCCCTCAGGATCGTGGAAACAATATACTACTTTTCATTCAGTCACTCATCTCAGAGAAGTACATAGAAGAAACAGTCGGGTGTGTTTACAATAAAATGTATTGCACAGTTGTTGTTCTAGTACTGGTTATATGTGCTGCGACAACTGTTGGACAGTAGCAGAGAAATATGGCCAGCAGTGCAGTTAAATAAAAATGCATGGTACAGTTTTACCATTGTGCAATAGTAATGAACACATACATGAAATGCAGAATGCATTAAGATAAAGCCTATACCCCTATGATGCCTAACTAGATGTACCTAAGTGTACCTAGCATGTGTGTAGGTCTTAGAGAGCCAAGAATCCCCCTAGGATTTAATCTAACCCCATTACCTTAGTGGGACTTCATCCTGGTGTTGAGCTGGACACCCCAGGATGGGTGGATGGACCTCTGCCAGCTGGAGCTGTGGCATGATGCAGGTTGCAGCGTCTCACGTCAGAGTGTCGGCATGGAAAGTCTCGGTCCTCTCTAGTTTGCTTGGGCAAAGGGAGGTATATTTATACCTGATAGATGCCTTGGAATGTTAGTATTGACGTACAGTTGGTCAGAGGAAGACGTCAGGAATGGACCCTTAGGAAATAGTGGTTCATGAATATTTAATGAGTTCTTGGAGAAATCAATAATCCTGTGCTAGGGAAAATCCCAAGGGCGAAGGGTCTTTGTCTAAGAACTCGTTGTGACATAGGTTAGTCACTGTTGGACATGGATATGACGTATTTAGGATGGACCGTCTTCTGCACCCAGAGCACACGTCAGATAAGGGACAGACTCTGTTGCTCGTTATTTGTAAAGGGAGGGCCAATGTAGGTGATAGGTCCTGCCAGTCTCTGTGGCACGAAGGATTTGAGCCTCTGAAACAGCGCACCTATGTTAGGGCCTCAATCCAGCACATAACACCCACTCCTATCTATGGACAATCGTGAATAACCCATTAAAAGCAAACTACGTGACTAAAATAGGCATTAGCATATGATCAGCAGGTAGTTTGCATGAGAGTGGTTTATGAGCTGAAAAAATAGCAGCTGTTAAAATATGTAAAATTACTATAGACTGTGGAGACAGGAAAAATCTATAGTGTCATTAAAAAATACTCTCTTAGATTCAGTAGTTACTTATAAAAGTTCCTGTTTATAAAATTGAAAACTCTTACAAGCTGTTCAGAAGACCATGCTTTCTTTAGAAGAAAAAAAAAGAAAGAGAAAGGTCATTTTAGAGGGAATGCTCCAAGCACTCGGTCAGAGTTGAAACAATAAGAGAAGAAATGTGTTTCAGGACATGTTTTAGCAAAATCAATATAACACGTGGCTGAGAGACACAACTTTCTGTTGCTATAGTTACTGCAGGGGACGGACCTTTGTAATACCTCGCAGAATCAGAGCACAGAATGAGCAGTGCTGCCAGTTGCTGGTTCTGAGGCAGCCAGTGCTGTAATCGATACCTTGGATTTGCAAGGAATGCTTGGGTTTGATGGGAATACGCTTGGGACACAGCCAAGCATGGGACTTCAGCAGTTCCAGCCTGGTGGTAAATGCCGCTGGCGTTGCCTTTGGAAGTGTCAGACAGATGATGACCACGCATTCTTCACTGCAAAAAACAGGCATCAGAGAACAGGTATGTTGCAGTTGCAGTCTTTTCAGACTGGTCTTTTAAATATTAGAAACCATGAAAAGCATAGTTCCTGTTTGCAAGGTATTCCCAAAGTGCATCACACTGCTTGTGTGTGAAAGATAAAATTTATCAAAAAGGAAAGAGGGGCAGTCTGTATTTAAGAGTGCTATATTGCAAAAAGGAAAAATATTTCTTTAGCTGATGTGAAATAAAAAATAAAAGTGCTGCACAAGCATGGTTTTCAGATTGCTCAAAGCATTTGAACTTTATAAAGGAAACTTTTGTTTCACTACTGTCAGTGTTGGGGCTTCTAGCCAAAAAGGGCACAACTTCCCTACACTTGTAAGATTTCACTACCTCTGGATGTTATCTATACATAACGTAGGTCTGGCTTATATATACTGAGTCCCTTGGTGATGTTCAGGAATCATTTTTGTGACAGGTATTTGTGTCAAAGGGCCAAACCATCCATACTTTCCTAACTGGGTCTGTCCTGTTGTTTTGTAAATGGCATCTAATGTTGCCCCTGCTGATGTATGTCAACTATTCCACCCCTGTGCGATGATGTTTGGTGGTGTTTGGCAACGTTCCTACTGGTGTTTAAACAACCACATTTATAGATCCATTACAATTGTGTAGGAGTTGATAACCTTAATGAAGGTAACAGGTATAAAGCGTCACAATAAGAATAAATCTCTAACATTTCATGATCTGAAAATGTAGCAATTATTCCTAAAACAGACAGCATATTATTCACTGTATCAGTAACCCAATTTTCCGAAAAATGTACTGCAGGTAATGACATCACTGAATGAATGATAAAATGAATGAAAATGAATGAAAGTTCAAAATACATTAATCAGAATTAAAAACCGGTTGATTAAATACATCATTTAGAATACAAAGGCTTGTTTAGGCCGAATACATTTATAAGTCTCTTTTGCATTTGAATTTAAAATGGATGTGGCTTCAGTTTTATGTTGAGTCTGTTTTGTAGAAAAGTGTGCACTAAGAGTCATACTAAAAGCTAGCTCTAAGCAAAGCTAGAACAGAAAAAGATGAACCCAGAAATACTCCATAGTTCTACCCATGGTGAAGCCAGGTCTGAGCATATGGAATCTGAGCATATGGAATGCTGTTTGCACCTAACTTGTAGGAGTATATAAGTGGCAATATCTTAGGCACTGCTGTGCTGCCTTTGCGTGAAGCAATTACAGCCACCATATTCTAACCGTCTATTCTCGTTGTTGAACGAGTGTGCGCAGCTACGGAAGCTGTGTGAACAGCCCCCTGTGTGGCTTCTACAGCCAATGAATTCCCTGCAACGTGCACGCCATCACGTTCATGACTCAGTGTGTTAATCACGTGAGTTTTTGTTTGGTAGGTCGTATTTTTCAACTCCACTACCTGTTCCCATAATTTTTGTGTTTAATTATGCCACCTTTTTCATCTTTAAACCCATTTTGTTCCCAATGGTGTAAATATTTATTACATGATTGCACACAGTAAAAGGAATCGCACACTATAAGTGTGGGGAATTTGCGATCCGTGTTTACAAGTGCAAGTATCAGGGCTTTTAAAGCTGCCAACCGAGCCGTGCTATTACCTAGAGGTCGTTTTTTGGTGCAATGAGGACGAAACTTGCCATCCAGCATCTGTTCTTTAACAAAGGCGGCCAGTGGGGCAGACCCATCAGTGTAAATTTTTAAAAATTCATACTGGTCTAGAGGCAAGATTTCATTTGGTAGATGATGTTCTTTCTCATATTGCAGGAATGCCTGTGTTTTTAAACTTGGATCAAATCTGGATTCAAAGTCTGATGCAGCAAAAGAATTAGCCCTTTGTATCCATTCTGGATGTAAGGCTTTGGCATTAGGAATGCTAGCCCCGGTACTGGGGTGACGACAATAATACATCATCCCATGAGCCAGTGCTCTTTCTTTTGCTACAGCAGTCTGAATGGTTGTCAGAAATTTTTCCTGTTGAATTAAAACTCATTTCTGTGTTTGTGTACAGATGAGATTTGTATGCGATTGGTACAGTTTCACCTTCATTAAAGGTTTAATAAGTGTACCCTCATTGACCATAAATGATACTGAGTACCAAGTGGTGCAAGTTTACACGTGTGTGTATGTGTTTGGAAGCAATAATATCTTCCTGGAGTGAACAAAGAATATTGGTGTGTTCTTGTGTCCAGTGTTTGACTGAAAAGTCAGGATTGAAAAAGGTCGTAGAAAGGTTTTACTCTCTCTGCGAAATCCAAAATGTATGTTCTGCCAAAATCTAGGAATCCCAGTACTGATTGGAAGTTGTTTTAATGTCTTTGGAGGCTGGAGCAGCGCACACTTTTCTAAAAAGTTAGCTGCCAGGCTTTTCCCTTCACTTGAAAACTAGTATCCCAAAAATAGGACACAGAGGTGGGCAATTTTTGATTTCTCAAAATTAAATTTGTAGCCCTCAGAGGCGAATCCCATAATAATGGTGCTCACCCTGGTCAAGTGTTTCCCCAATAGGTCGTCCGTTAGATAAATATCATCCAAATAGGACAACGCTTCTTCATCAAAGTGCTTTAACCATTCAGTAACTCTTTCAGAAAATACCCCTGAGCTGTTCTCATAGCCACTGGGGAGATGACAAAAAATTGTCGCTGGGACTCTAATATACTAAATGCTGTTAGGTACCTGTTTTCAGGTGCTATAGTTTGACAGAAAAATACATTTGAGACAACAAGTGTCGTTTTGTATTTTTTCCCGCATAATGTTATTCATTAATGCGGCACTATCTGCATGTTGGACAGCATATGTCTTTGTGCAAGTGTTCAAGTGTCTGTAAATGAAAACTAGACGAAATGTATTATCATGTTTTGATAAGTGAAACAAGGGATTGTTCTTTTGTGAAGTGCATTTTTCAATGATCTCCTGGTATTCAAGTTGATCTAAGATCTTCCTGACCTGTGTTTTTAGCTTCTTGCTTAATACGATATTGTCTTTGAGCATGTGGTGAAACTATTAACAGGATCACGTGGTGGGTTGAGGCATCATCCCATCCAGCGTGATTTTTATACAAAGCTGGAGCTTGGGCTACTGCCCACTCCCGTGCATATGTATGTTTAAGGTGAACTGGAACATGGTTGGAAAATGCAGGAAAAATATACTTTCTCCCTTTGGGCGCTCCTTGACGAATGCTGGCGGCTAATCTTGTTCTGCTAACAGTATGTCAAAACCAGACAATAGGTTCTTCGCAAAGAGACCTTTTGCTTTCCTGTGTTTGTCCTCCTCCATGCGGAGTGTTATTTCATATAACTTGTGTGGGACGCTCACCCTTTTGTCTGGTGTTTCCACCGTGATGTAATCATTCAATTTTGCTGTCCAGAAATTCCTTCAGGTTCTGGCGAGCTATTGTTACTTCTGCCGCTCTGTCTAGCATTGTCTGAGCCCATTCCCCGTTCAGAAGTTGAGTCCTTAGGATTCTGTGCATGTCTAACTTTGAGACCTGCAACTTTCTTCTTTTAAATTGAGGTTTGGATTGTGGCTTGTCTTCTGTTTTAGAAGAGTCCTGAGCGTGCTTGTCCCTGGACTGCTTGCGCTCTTCTGTGTGCTGACTTTCCTTCTCTCCCTGTGTTGTTTGTCGAGAGGAATGTGTATCAGTATCCTGATACCTGTCAGGTTTCCTAATATTATTCCTATTCCTAAGGTTATACCTCTTTGCAGAGGGCTCCTGTTGAGGAGACCTACCTCGGGACTGAGAATCTTTTTTGAAAAATGTTGTTTTTTATTATTATCCCACTTCTTTTTAGAAGAAGTAGGTGTCTGCTTAGAATTGTCCTTCTCAGGACTGCCCATTAGCTGTGGTTTTAAAAGCTTTCCCACCCAAACTGTCCCTTCCCAGTTCTGCATATGCAGTTTCAAATATTTTGGGAAGTTCTTGTGGTTGGTCTATAAGACTGACCTCTCTTAGGTGTTTGGCGGATCGCCACTGAAGCTGCTTCCCCTTTAATTTTAGCTAGTATTATTTTTGAAACTTGGTCGTAGTTACCTAGTAATTTCATACATAAGGTCAGAGCTGGTTCAGCTCCATACTTGTTCTGTATCTGTCGTAAGACATCTGGAATTACTGCTAAGGAAGGAATACCATGAGTCCTGGTATATATGGCAGCAAAGACTGTACCCCAAGTGGTGCAGTCCTCTAACTGTGGTGTGATCCCCATGGGCAAGCAGAGTGTTAGCATTATATGCTTTCAAATGGTGTGGTATTTGGAAATACTGCTTCTAACTGGGTAATTTTCTGAGCTACCCAGAAAGGAATCTGTTCACATTTTGTGGGCAGTTTGCCCATTACTGTGTATAATGTTTGTGGAGTGATTTTAGTAGCGGTGCTCTGTGTTGGAGCTGTGTTATTTGTAGCTACTGTGGGCTGGACACCGTGTCCTCAAGACCAACTCTTTGTGTTGCAAGAGCAGTGCATCTTGTGGCATTATGTCAATGTCAGGATGTGGTGTGTAGCCAGCTAATATTGGCCTTGTAGCTCCTGGTCTACCTAGTGGACCGAACCTGGTTTTATTTATTTGTTGTAGGGCGCCATTAAACCAGAAATTGTGGTCCTGGTCAGTGTGCGGAATCTTAATCTCCTCGAACGGAGTGTAGACCACTGGGACTTTTTCATGTATGTAAGAATGAAAAGTCTGAGTTGTTGCATTTACTGCTGGGAATGTAACCCAAGAATAGAACACATCTGTTTGATAATCTTCGTGTGCCTCTATTAATATCACTGTACCCTCTTGGTCTGTTAAACCATGTCTGAGGGAGTTTTTGTGTGAGTGTATGCCTGATTTTGGGTGCAAAATGTATTGCATTTGCTTCCTCTTTGTCATTTGAGACCTGTGTCCCAGTGACAGGACCAGCTGCCTCGACAGAAGGGTTTTAAGATAAGGTTTTAAAAGGCACAATTGTTCGGGAACTTTTTCCTTCAAGCTTGATTAACCTACAGCCAATACATAGGAAGATTGCCTACTCAGCTGTGGTGGAATTTTGTGCCTACCCACTCCAGACGTCTCTGGCGTTTTGTGAGTAGGGGTCTCTGAGAATAAGCATGACTGAACTACTCAGATTCTACTGTTAAATAAGTGCCAAATTCACGTTTGGGCGTCATGTAGTGTAGTTCCTATTTCCCTAATAGGCTCTGCGCATTGGAATAATATAACCTATAGGTTTGACATAGGATTAAGGTCGGTATGTCCCTATCGATTATATTAAACTTAATTACCTGTGCCAGCTAGCTCAGAGGCCACTAGAAACTTCTTGAAGACAAGAAGGGAATAGTTTCTGGCAACCACATAACATAAAACCCTGATCCCTCAGGATCGTGGAAACAATATACTACTTTTCATTCAGTCACTCATCTCAGAGAAGTACATAGAAGAAACAGTCGGGTGTGTTTACAATAAAATTTATTGCACAGTTGTTGTTCTAGTACTGGTTATATGTGCTGCGACAACTGTTGGACAGTAGCAGAGAAATATGGCCAGCAGTGCAGTTAAATAAAAATGCATGGTACAGTTTTACCATTGTGCAATAGTAATGAACACATACATGAAATGCAGAATGCATTAAGATGAAGCCTATACCCCTATGATGCCTAACTAGATGTACCTAAGTGTACCTAGCATGTGTGTAGGTCTTAGAGAGCCAAGAATCCCCTAGGATTTAATCTAACCCCATTACCTTAGTGGGATTTCATCCTGGTGTTGAGCTGGACACCCCAGGATGGGTGGATGGACCTCTGCCAGCTGGAGCTGTGGCATGATGCAGGTTGCAGCGTCTCACGTCAGAGTGTCGGCATGGAATGTCTCGGTCCTCTCTAGTTTGCTTGGGCAAAGGGAGGTATATTTATACCTGATAGATGCCTTGGAATGTTAGTATTGACGTACAGTTGGTCAGAGGAAGACGTCAGGAATGGACCCTTAGGAAATAGTGGTTCGTGAATATTTAATGAGTTCTTGGAGAAATCAATAATCCTGTGCTAGGGAAAATCCCAAGAGCGAAGGGTCTTTGTGTAAGAACTCGTTGTGACATAGGGTAGTCACTGTTGGACATGGATATGACGTATTTAGGAAGGACCGTCTTCTGCACCCAGAGCACACGTCAGATAAGGGACAGACTCTGTTGCTCGTTATTTGTAAAGGGAGGTCCAATGTAGGTGAAAGGTCCTGCCTGTCTCTGTGGCACGAAGGATTTGAGCCTCTGAAACAGCGCACCTATGTTAGGGCCTAAATTCAGCACATAACAGGGTGTATCAACACCAAATGCCACAACCACAATGTCAACTTCACTATTTGGCAGGTGATGTATAGTCTTTTGCACCTGACTGTCTTGTGTCCTGACATACCTGTCTCATCTCCTGCAAGGGAGTTTAAAGCTCACAATAGGAATAGGATTCACACAATTGAATTGAGACATGTTATACATTCTGCAATCCCTAGTCACAAATTGGGAACCATTGGCTCTGATCTTACAGGTCACATGACTTTATTGTCGTATATCAAGCTGTCATAGTCATTGTATAAGACATATCACACTGATTACAGTGATTGCGCTCATTTGTCCTGTAACTTGGACCCTTCACTGTCAGGTCACTTATCTGACTCTTATTGTGGATTCACCAAGGTAGTAGGCATAGCGAGGGTCAGAGGCACATGGCACACTGTTTTGTGTCATCTATGCACAGTGTCATGAAGATGAATCAGAATGTTGTGCACATTGTGAACAGATCAGCATTTTCAGATGTGAACAATGGTCAACACACTTCCAAGTCCGATGACTGCATCTTCACAATGCTTCTGGTGGAACACAATGCCATTGGCCCATCTGGGTGCATTTTATGTACAGACCATTAGTACTGAACCTCTATACTTCATGAGTCCAGTCAACACTGTACTAATCCTCTCTCGACTACAGAAGTCCACATTTGTATGGCCCAAGTCTGAATGTCCCTCACTTTTATTAGACGTAGTGCACACTTTCTTACGTTGCTCTCATTTTCCATCTCATTTGGTTAGATTACTTGAAAATGATGCATATTTTACATCTCTCAGTCTAACAGTGATGCATCATACACATGGTTAACAAAGCCTCAAGTATGAATGGTCAAGAGCATTTACACACATGTCAACCGATGTGAATGTGTATCTGACATCATACCTTATGATGTCAGTCATGTTACCACCAGTGACCACCTGTGTTTGCCAATGAATTACATGTGTTGTCACTGTTACAGAGCCCAACACATGGACTCACTCTTTGGATGGAGTGAATGGAACATTCCACATAATCATGTGTAAGGCCAGTGTTACAGGTGACCAGAATTAGCATACCTGTAAATGGGATACATTTGTTTACAATGAGCATGGGATACATTTGTTTACAATGAGCAGCACGGCTGGGACCTAACATTAGCATACTGACCAAGCAAAACTCACCAAGGCCTCAAAATTGATGTCACCTGGTGCCGGGATGTATAGCATGGGCTTTTCATACTTGAGTGCTCCAATAATAACATACTTCACAGATTTGTTGAAACCACACTGAGAACAGGGCATACATTAGTCAATGTGCTGACACATGTTGAGCAATAGCAGTACTCCAGATGGTTATCTCCATGCACATGTTGTTGTAATTTGTGCTGATCACATAAGCATGGCACTACTGTCACGACCCTGAACATAACTTTCTCACATGTCCCTGATGAAAGGGGCATAACCGGGCATCTAATAATCCTTGTGCATATGCATCTTTCAAAACTGACTTCTGACCTGTTAAAAGGGTCAGCAGGCTAAGATACTACAACATGCATTTTTGAAAAAAGCTGTGTGACAAGTCACATACTCACCCCCTCCTTGCTGCTGTGTGGCTTTCAACTGCCCATCCAGGTGAGGGAAGACCACCGCTAGGATGCGGAGCATGTGGGGGGTCAGGGTCTGGAGCCTGCCTTTCTTGCCTGGAAATGACAGGCCCAGCTGGACTTCTGCAATCTTCTTGGTCCAGCCTCGAATTTCCTGCCACCTCTTGCGTCAATGACTGACGCGCTGAGTTTCCAACCCCACAGAGCGCACCTTCCGGGCGATGGTCCTCCACAGCTTGGCCTTCTCATGGGAGTTGACCTGTAAGGATGACATGGTGACAGACCCTTAGTTCACATGCAACATGTTTCCGAGTTAGACACTTGTACACATAGGTCATGGTCAGATTGGCAACAATGTCTAAGGGTAGGCAATTGGCAATATGTGCAGTTGTCCTGTGTTCAATGATGACTCCGTCCTATCAGAACAGTGATTAGATGTTTTTACCAGTACACACACTTCTACAGCAGTGTACCACCCCAGAACAGTTACCTACACACGTTAAACTTACAAAAAACAGTTTACATGCTTGCCTATGAGATTCCTAATGCTAGTAGTGCATGGTAATTGCACATGTCCAATGAAAATGCAGTGTGATCATCACTCGCCTGCTCCTCTGGTTTGCTATACAGCTGTCTGTACAGTGACAGGAGGGTGTTCAGCAGAGCCTGGTTTTCCTCTTCTGGGAAAGCTGGGGCCCTGTACACTGTACGTGCCATTGTAGCTCCCAGAGGATGTGGACACAGTAGCAGAGAGATGGGGAGGTGCAGGAATGATGCACGTAGTGCAGGCAAGTGAAGTCTCTAGGGAACAGACAGACTTACATCTAAACAGCAGAGGCAGTCTTAATTCCATGCGGCCAAAGCAATAGGCTTGCGTCAGTTGCATTTTCCGAATCGGTCCAATGCATAACATTGCTTGTAGACGACACGCTTACCGCGATGTTAAAAAAAATCATTGTCGGACTGCGACTGACTTTGATACATTGGTGATGGAAGGATACTGAGTTGGTTTCCACATGATGAGGATACGAATCAAAATGCATCTGTCACCATGACAACTTGCAGCCAATGGCTGGGTCCGAATTGGTTCGGATGCCGCTACTGCGTCCTTTGAATACTCACCCGCGTCTGTCACCATAACAACTTGAAGCCAATGACTGGGCCCAAATCGGTTCAGATGTGGATACCGCTTTCTTTGAATACTCAGCCGCCCCTGTCACCATAACAACTTGCAGCCAATGGCTGGGTCTGAATCAGTTCGGATGCAGCTACCGCGTCCTTTGAATAATCGGTCAGCAGGGCAGAACTTCTGGAATTGGTGTATTGCTGTGCAATACACATGAGAAATCAGTTTTTTTTTTAGATGAAATGGACCTCACACTCCCATGAGGAGCTAACCTTGAGGGGCACAGGACACTCTGATTTTGAGGCTAATACCAACATGACACTAAAGTACTCCATTTCCCCTCCTAGGCTTGGTCACAGTGCTAATGACTTTTTGGGGATGTACAAATCCATTCCTGACATATTCACTGCATTTGTGGCATGTGTGACCCAGTGTGCAGTCAGTGTGATTTCTGGTTGGAAATGTTTGGTGTTTAAGTCATGGATGAAACATTTACCTTTGAATGAATAGACCGTGAAATAATGCAGCCGCATCAGCTTGTGTTTGTAATGTGAATCACTAGTGTATCTTTGTGTCCCAGACTTAAGTGGATGATGGCATTATATATGCAACTCATACACTGTTCATGTTTTGTGTATGTGATTGTATGTGTATTGCAGACATGACAACATGACAGTGTCCACCCTGTGACAGTAGTGTGCATGCTTCACATTGTGAGATGCTGTGTGTATCATGTATCCCACATATCTGGCATTACATGATCCTAATATGGGTACCTTTTAACCCTGTAATTTTTACACAAACCTATATCTTGGCTTATTTGGTGGGGAGTTGTGGAGTATGTGATGCTTGATCACATGAACGGTGACAGACACTAGAGCATTTTTACAGTACAGCACTGTAATTGCTGTGTCACCATACATTGGTAACGTGTATGGGAAGGGTACTGATGCTTTGATATGTATCTAAGGTCAGCCTTTTTCATTGAAATGTGTATTTCCAATGTTCTGTAGCTTTATTTATGTTCAGATTTCATGTTTAGTTTGTCTCAATGCATGTTGCTTTGCACATTGTGAACTAACACCAACTGTGTTTATACCCTACACATGGGTATCACAGACAATCTCTAGTGTACAGGCCCTTTCCAGACCTACAGACCATGGAAGACGGGATACAATGAGAAAATACAGTTTCACAAGGCCAATAATTGAAGAGTTGTCTGAGCAGTTGTCACAGCATTTGCAGCCTGGTCACACATATCCAACTGCACTGACCCCCAAGGTGAAGGTGATAGCAGCATTATATTTCTTTGCCACAGGTTCATTCCAATACACAGTGGCAACATCAGGTGGAATGTCCCAAACATTGTTCAGCCATGTCCTTTGAGATGTGTAGGAGGCATACCTACATTACCTGGACCTGTACATTAAGTTCCCCACACATGGAGAGTTGTCAGACAGCCAGGGGAAATTCTATGCCTTGGGACGGATTCCCCATGTCATTGGCTCTATTGATGGCACCCACATTGCATTGGTCCCACCACAAGCAAATGAGCAAGCCTATCATAACCTGAAACATTACCACTCAATGTCCAGGTGGTATGTTTAGCTGACATGTTGAACTCCCACGTCAGCGCATGTTTCCCTGGCTTGGTACATGATGCCTACATCCTGAAAAACAGCGTCATCCCCCATTTGATGTCTCAGCTGCAATGTGACCGGGCCTGGCTTGTTGGTAGGTGATGTTGAATGTGGATGTTGTGGTGTGTGTTGATTGTATGTCAGATAGTGCTCTGTTGTCAGACAACTGAATCTTTTTCCTGTATTAAATGTAAGAGACTGTGGATACCCCAACCAGCCCTGATTGCTGACACCACTCTGTATCCCTGTCACCCCTGCAGAAGTGCGGTTTAATGAGGCACATGGTAGGGCCGGGAGAGTGGTGTGCCAAATCATCACAGCTTGCTGCATGCTCCACAACCTGGCTAAACGGAAGGCAATACCACTCATACTCGATGAAGGGAAACCAGCAGCCGCCAGTCAGGGAGGATCCAGGACTGGGACATGTTGACAGAGGTGAGGAGGAGGAGGGCTTGGATTTGCGACAACAGCTCATACACAACTTTTTCACATGAGTGTAAGTATGCAATGAGAAGAGGTGACAAACCCCAATTGTTTGATTGTATATTTGATTGTGTGTTGCCGTCTGCAGAGTTGTGACCTCACCAGAACCATGATGCAGTGACATACTCCAACATTGAACTGTTGCGGAACTCCCTGGCACGCTTTAACTTCTGACCAGATGGTCATTTTTTGATTTTGTTAGCATTTTGACACTGTGATGTGATCTGATTTTGAGGTGAATGCGCCAGGTTGTATCTGGAGAATAATCTGTGCTACACATTGAGGTGCGCCTTGTCTGTTCTCATACATCGAAAAATTATTGAGAAACAAAACATGTACCATGATAATCTGTTTTGCTAACAATCATTGTTGATTGTGCTCGCATATGGTGATAGTTTTGTGGACAGTAGACTTAAATTGATTTATTACCATGTACTACAGTTTGTGTGATAACCTGGTTGTGGCTATCTATCATGCTGTGATAAGGTACATTTACACACAAGCCATTAGTTGACATTTTGCAGGTGATTTCTTGGCAATGTTGTTGACACTTTCTTTATTTTGTGAATCATTTCAATCTGTACATTTGGGAATCAAATTCACAACATGAGCACGTATTTAGTGAAAAGTGAATTATCTTAGTACATGAAGGTGGTAGATCATTCTACACAATGGTGAAGTGCTCAACAAAATATAAAAAACAAAGTGCAGCGAGGAGTTGGTGCTGTTTGTAGAAGAAGTCTTCATAAGTAAGTCCACAGTCAGTTATTTGAGTCCATAGTCCAACTTAGACCGTCCATCCAATGTGGGACAGTTCAATGACAGTCAACAAAGTGAACCCTTGGCACACAATGGAGGATATCAGTGGCAGATTGTCACTTCCTGGGTGTGAGGCATTGCCATCTGTCTCTCAAGGATTCTTCCTCGGACGACCCTTTCCACGTTTTGCTGGGGGACCCTCAGGTGCAGGCAGCGGCAGTGCTTGAGACTCTCTGCCAGAGTCAACATCCCTCCCTGTGGCTTGTGTTGATTTTGATGCACCAGATGTTGTAGGCACATAGGGAGGTGTGGACATGTTGGCAATCTGGCGGAGGCAGGTGACAATATTTCTGTGCACCGCAGTCATGTCATCCATTTTATTCATGAACATGTCCAGTTTTTTATTTTGGGCTGCCTGCAGTTGTTCAACGTTCCTGAGGATCCCAGCGACCTGGCCAAAGTCTCCCTGATAACCCTCGTATGCGCTGAGGATCCGGGACAGGTTTGGGTGCTCCGCATCAGCAGCACCAGCTGCATGATGGCTCAGGTCCCCACGGTCACTCCCACCACCCCAACCCACCTGAGCTGGCCCAGTTGGTAGTAGCACAGTCAACACTGAGCCACTTTCCATGTTGACAGCGGTGTTGTTGTCCGCCAACTCCAGAGTGCCCAGTTTTGCTGTGCTGTCAGTGGTGGCATGGGCTGCTGTGTCCGTCAGGGTAGGGATCAGCTGGGTGTCATCAGCTTAGGTGGGAGTCGTCGCAGAGGATCCTGCTGTAACTGGTGCTGTGGGTCAACCCAAACCAGATGTGGCAGGTCATTCCATGTCATCCGAGGACTGTTGAGAGACATCTACGCCAGAGAGGTCCTGGTCAACCAGAGTCTGGGACTGGCTGTCCTGGTTGGTTCCAGGAGTGTTTCCAGCTCACCCTGTGGATACATGAAAGACACAATGATTGATGTGAATGTCCACGGCCCCTGAAATAATACCCATTACATAGGCTACTGAACCTCATGATGAGTTAATATACATAGATTGTCCTCCATCAGCCATGATGCTGGCCAATCTTTTTGGTGGACAATGTAATTCAGACAAGATGGGGATTAATGAACATGTCCAGCTATCTGCATAAATGGGCATGTTGTGTTTAGTTGACATTTCATGCCCAAAGACATTGATTGGTTTGTGACACCCTGTGAACGACACAGGTGGGTTGGTGTTTTCCACATGTGTATTTTCACAGTGACATACATACTCTTTATCTCCAAATGTTGGTATTTTTTAGGCCTGTGCACTGGGCTTAGTGCTTGTATTGAGCAGTCACATAAGTGTGGTTGCCTGCACACTCACAGTCTATTTCTTAACCCAGAAAGTTGTGGGAATGGTGTGAGTGATGTGTTTATTATTCTCATCTCATTATACACAAGTGAATGGTTGAGAGGAGCCAAATGTGTGACTGCTTAGCTTTGTGCCTACACTGATCCTGTTTTTTGTACATTTACTCCATAGTCAGATGAAGTCACAAACTGTGCTTTCTGACATTTAACTACAATAATGATCTGAGGTTCTAGTGCTTAGGCTCAATTTATATAAAAACATGAGTTATGTTCTTGCTGCATGCAGTCTCCTACAATTTCTGATGGGCTCTCCTTATGTTTTAGTTACCCCTGACGAAGGGGTAAGTATGACATGAAAAATGCCTGGATGGGTATTTCTTGACATGTAAAGACAGGAGTTATGCTGTTCCTACTTTGAACGTGAAAAACATGGGGGAAATGGGTTAACAAAAAGATTATGGATGAAATATTGGATTCCTGTTTGTTGATTCTTGCAATCTTTCGCATAGCTGTGCAGATTGATCATGGGGCATGATGATGCACCAGATATGTTGGAAATCATACATTTCATCCGTTTGCGCTGTGTGCTGATTTCACTCGTTTTAAAAGCAATTTTTAAAATCACTTTTTAAACCTTTGGGGATTGTATTTTATGTATGGTGGTGCCGCGCTCTGATTGGCTCATTTTTTCCAATCAGAGGCGTGCCTGGGAGGAGCCAGTTGTGCCCCCAGGTATTTCATGCATGCCGCAGCACAGATGCGCTGTTGGGGGAGAGAGTGCATTACGGAGAGGAATTGCTCGGCCTAGGCTCGCTGAGGCAGAGTCTCCTTTATTGTTCAACTGTTTGCGCTGTGTGCTGATTTCACTCGTTTTAAAAGCAATTTTTAAAATACATTTTTAAACCTTTGGGGATTGTATTTTATATACGGCGGTGCCGCACTCTGATTGGTTCATTTCTTCCAATTAGAGGCGTGCCTGGGAGGAGCCAGTTGTGCCCCCCGGTATTTCATGCACGCCGCAGCGCCAAAGGCAAGCCCATCTGTGCCCGTCCGTGCCTGGACGTCGCCAGGAGCCAGGCACTATGCCCATCTGTCTCCCCACAGGTTAGTCTACTAATGCGAGGCCCTGCTTGAAGCGCAAAGGAGCACACTCCTGTGTGGAAACCATAGTTGGTCTCCCACCACTAGCTCATTACACTGCAGCCACTGCAACCTCCAGCCTTACCACTGTTCTAGTGCCCTGCCATGCAGGAAGAAATTCAAATATAAAATCGGCAGCTTAAATTGCCATTTGTTAGCCAAGCACCATGCAGAAGTATTTGACTTGCTGTCCGAACAGTCTCTTGATATTTTATTCCTGACTAAGTCCTGGCTCTCTCAAGACTCCATCGCCATCCCCGCCCTGGCTATGCCCCCAGGTTATGCCATGAGAAATGTGAATAGAGGGACGGGGAGAGGTAGGGGCATCGCAGTGATTTATAAAGATATCTATACATGTAGCTTTACCCTGAAAACCATCCAGGACTGCGAAAGCACTATTTTTAGAATGGCTCAAACAGATAATTTTACCTTCTCTGGATTGCTTATTTACCTTCCTCCGGGGTCATCCAAACCTTTCAGAGAAGCAGTAGTGAATGCTGCCAACGCTCTAGCGCTTAAACTAGCCAACTTCGCCATTATTGGAGATTTGAATCTCCATCTGGAGTCCCATAATGACCCAGACAGTCGCAAATTCCTAGGTGATATGGCTGCCTGCCAACTTTTCCAACTAGTTCCAGGGTCTACACACGAGGCTGGCCATCTCCTTGACCCTGTTTTTTCAAATGTTCCCCTCCTTCAGGTCCTGACACCCCTACCTATGACATGAACCGGCCACAACCTTATCCTTTTCTCGCTACATCCAGTAGGCTCAAAACCCCAGGCCCTCCACAATACGATATATAAATGCCCCTGGCATAACTTAGATTGCCCAAATCCAGGCCATGAGGAGGCGCGTTTGACCCACGTTCGTCGATACCAGACCGCATTGGCCCATTTCATAAGAATTTCATCCGGACGGTGAATTTCTATCTTTGTCTTCCGTCCTGGCTACTTGAGCCCAGCTACCCCATGGAGGGCACCAAGAGATACTCTTTCCTGTAAGACTGGAGTGGGACCGTTCTTATTCCCACTTCCTCATTTTTATGATGCCATATTGGGAAAGTTATTGCTTCCCTATTGATGAGTTTATGGCTACATGTTACTTTATCAGATTTACAAGGAACCTTCTCTGATAATCAGTTGTTGTGAAGATTGTTGTGAGCCCCCTACCATGTGCACAGCTCGTTTGAACATATATTGAATAGATGGCTTTCTGCCATCGATTACATTTTCACAGACAGCGCCCTGATGAAGGTTGTTGACATCGATTGTAACTTCCGAAACGCTCGCCAGCGCACTTCCGTTCTTATGGTTTAATGCATGTTATACCAGTGATGGAGCAAGGATTCGAGAAAAGTTAAACTTGCTCGATTAAATCCTCCATTAACTTTCACTAATCCTTAAATTAGTAAATAAGACGAAACTAACATACACCAGAAACAGATACACGGGGAGAAAAGCTTACGCATGCTTGAATTAATGAGAAATAAAATGCAGCACGAATAAAACCCGCTTTAACTTGCAAAAACACTTTGCGCATGCGCGAACCTGAATTACGCATAAGTAACGTGACTAACTCGCTTTGAGAGGGAAAAAACTCACGCATGCGCAAGAAAGTCCAGAACGCGGTCTTGAGGTACAGCATGCCCGGCATATGCTTGCTTGATTTAAAGAAAGCTGCTGTTATTAACGCTTTTTGCCCAAGAGTAATAATAATTACATGGGATAGAGTAGAAGTGGGTGGTGAACAGTCAGTATTACATGTTTAAGAAAATAACATCTGTTTATGATTCTTTTGTTAATAGTGTACATTTGGGCCTGTGAATCCATGACTGAAAAAGAAAATGGCAAAAGCTACGCATGCTCAATGAGTCCATGAAATGACCGGGTGACGAGAGAGAACTGAATGACTGCCAAGATCCAAGGACAGAAGGGATGGGGAAAGAAGAAGATGTATCGGTCATCTATGAAGCCTGTATTAAATGAAGTATGGCATTTGCAACAAAATATGCATGTGAAAACAAATTATATGAATGAGTAGAAGGGGCAGAGTTAGCAAACAATAGGTTTTACTAATAAAAATGAATATGTCAGCTGGTATGATGAAGACACCCCTAACCCCGTCCAATCATATTCCGTAGTTTAGTAAATTTGCAACACTTGAGGGTGGGACATGAAAAAATAAAGACTATAACTAGAGTGGCTTGAATTAAGTAGATTAACGCTGCTAATGCAGAGATAATTCGAGGGAGCTGTGAGGGAACTACTGCTGCTGGGAGCTCAGGAGAGAGAGAGAGAGAGTCGAGAGCAGATTTGGAAGATCCAGACAACTGCCTGATTAGATTGGAAGATTGCAGAAGAATATCGAGGAAGGAGAGAGTGTAAGAGAGGGAATCGCCCTGGTGCGTCAGGTTTTAGAGAAGTCTAGTAAGTATCAGATCTGTCCTGATCCTATCCTATAATCTTTGTCTCCTGATCCTAAGTCAGGGGACCCCCCACCAGTCCTTTGGCCAGAGGGGTGGTTTTCCAGTTATCCTCATTAGGTAAATGTCATTCTATCCAAAATGTGCATATTTCTTTGCAAATGTAATATTATGTGCCTTTTGTCTCTACATCTATTCACTCTTGTGCGTTTGATTTTGTTGAATGAGCTTGTGTAATCAAGTGTATTATGCTATATGATTGTTCTCTCTCTCACTTAAAGAAAGATGGAGCTTGCACTGTGTACCTTTAATTGATGAGCGTTCAACCTAATGACTGAAATTTTAGATAAACTTATTATTATTATAATTCCGAGTCTGTGGTTATTTCACTAAGAATTTTAGTTAAGAAGTTGTTAATATCACCATCAACTAACTCAACTAATGGTATCGACCAGAGGAAGAGTGTTGATTCATGAAGATTAGTTAGACATTGAAATGATACTGTAATTGATTTGTGGCTACAGGAAATTAACTAATCTGAACTTAAGTGAATTATAAAAACTTGACCCTTCCAGCGGAAATTGGCCAAGGGGAATGCAAATGATCATATTTAGATAAAATGTATTTGGGCCCATTGAAAAATTCAGTTTTTGTGTAAAAATATCCAACCTTGGCCTCTTCGCGCTGGATCAGTTTTTCTGGTAGCAGAGGATGGTTATTATTGATTAGTTTGGTGAATATTGATTATTGACTATATGTTCTTAACATGAAAGATTAGTGTCCTGTTCTATGTTGTCTGGAAGTACAGGTACAGAGATACCTGGGAATCCCGGGAATTGAATTTTGAAGAGTGTGGTAAGGAAATCACACTGCAGAAAGTTACTCGTCTGTTGTCATAATACCTAAAAGCTACGGAGGGCTGTAGGTGTTATATTAGGGACTATATCGTATAAAAGCCGAGAGTGAGTGATAGCGAAGGGTCCACCTGTGAAACTTTGGCCTTACCCGAAGGAGGAGTATCCCTAGAGGAGTAATAGGTCCTCCCCGAGCTTAAGTGAAGAGTAAACAGTGGTTTTACTCGCAGTGCAAGGAAGTATTTTCTCTTTGAAGCAAGTGAATAAACTATCTTTGAATTAGCGGAGCAGACAGAGTAGCGCTGTTTTTACGTTGTTACTAACAGAAAAATTTATCAAGAAGGTTTAGAAAAATACATTGTCGTATTACCTTGTGAAGGGAGGGTCAGTAGCAGGAGTTATACTGACGTCACAAAGAGCCTCGCTGGTATTGGTTGAGACAGCGGGTGTGTAACAAGTGCTGATTGTAAAGGGAGGGTCAGTAGTAGGAGTAATACTGACATCATAAAAAGCCGCGCTGGTATTGGTCAGACAAGTAGGTGTGTGGAAAGCTCTGATTGGTTGGCAGACAAGAGCCGCGCAGGTATTGGTTGTGAAAGAAAATACGTAGTGAGCCCTGATTGGACTGTTGGTGTGAGTCGCGCTGGTATAGGACGAGTGTTGAGAAACAGGATACGTAAGAATACGGAAGAGTTTCTAGTTTTAACTTGCTTAAAATACTTAGTTATAGGGGTTGGAAGAATGAAGCTGATCAATAAAATCTAAAATTTCTTTAAAAAAGATAAGCGTGTAGTAAACAGAGAAGGGATTCTTATGCCACCTCCTAATACGCCTTCTTCTTTTATGATGTTGGAACGAGGATATCATACTTGTGCTTGGTTGGAAAATTGGGTGGAATATACGAATGGTGATGCTGTTCTAGCTTTCCCTAAAAATGGTACGTTTAATGTAAGAATTCTTCAGAATTTGAGAAATCGGATGAATTCATTAGAACCTAGCCCTAGGTTAATGCAGTATGAAGCTTTGGAGGAATGGGAAGTCGAGGCATTTGAGCGAGAGAAATACAGAGGCAGTAGAAGAATAAATAGAGGATTTTTTCCAAGATATCTGTTTGATACTCGAGGAGATGAGATGAAAAGATGGAGAAGAGCTGTAGTAACGGAAGGGTTGTATCCAGTATTGATGGCTGAGGATCAAGTAGGGAGTAAATGTAAAGAAAAAATGAAACACAGGTATGGCAGGAACAGAATGTGATGAAACTGATGATGAGTTATTAGAGGACATTTTAGTTAAAAGACCTCCGCCTTATCAAGAAAATGCTGGAGAGGCAACTCCAAGTGCACCAATGATGAGAACTCCTTTAGTTCCACAAGTCTTATATGATCCAACAGTTACCCGAGTGTTACAGGAAAAGGAAAGAGACGCATTGAATAGAACAAAAGAAGAGATAATTCAGAAAATAAATCAGTTAGGCTTAAATGCTGGTGCCTTGACAGTACCAGTAACAATAGGTCCGGTTATTCCATTATATGGGGATAGACAAGACACCCCGAGATTACAAACAGTGACAGTCCCACAAAATAATGTCAGAAAAGAGGTAGTAATGTCAGAAGATCTAACCAGTGAAAGTGATTCAAATATCTCGTTACTAGATCTCCCTAATATTGAAACAGTGACTGAAACCCGAAAAGAGCTTCACCAGTGAATAAGAGGAGAAAAGAACTGATTGACACTGCAGTAGCAGGAAATTCTAAAGGATTTTCGCCAGAAGATCTAGAGGAGTGGGCGAAAGAATTAGACAAAAAGAAACCTCAAACACCAAGTATAGATGTGGCCAAGTTGAAAGTGGATTTGGAAGAAATTATCATTGGTACAATAAGCCCGGAGAGATTAGGTACATACAGAGATGATGAATTGTTGTTTTGTGTAAAAGTATAACATGGAGAGCAAAGAATCTGCATGAGAAAATAGTAGAAGTTGCTTCAGAATTTGGAAAGAATGTAGAAACATGGAAATTATTGCAGAAACCATATAGGGCAGAATTTACTGACAAAGATTTAGAAAGTTTGAATGCATCAGGAAGGAGATTACAGATCAAAGAATTAAAGAATATTTTGAAGAAATGGGGAGATGCAGACAGATGGAGAGGTAGATGGACAAGGAGAAGGGATGAGGCAGTTACAAAGGAAGCATCTGCATTCCCATTAAGAGAAACAGAACAGGTTGAAAGAGTGTGTCCAATGAGAGAAGCTCCTGGTGGTGGATATGTTCATGTTCCATGGTCTAGACAGGATATTTTGTCTTTTACGAATGATTTTCCCAGATTAAGGGAGAAGCCTTTTGAATGGTACAAGCAGGTAGAGAGGTTTGTGAAAGTTTCAAAAGTATTATTTAAGGATTTGGATGTTCTGTTTGATATAGTGGTACCAACCGATTTGTGGACAGAATGTAAGATTACGGTTGATTGGCCAACTGAAGAGTATCCAAGAGATGCAAAGACAGGTGCACCTTCAGAAGATGTGATGAAAAAGTATCAGCAAGTGAATACTTTCTTGAAAGGGAAAATTCCTCCAAAGGAAACAGATTGGGTTAAAATAGATAGAACAATTCAAGAACCAAAAGAGTCAGTGCATGCGTATTACGAAAGGTTGTTACAAGTATTTAAACAGTATAGTGGATTTGAAAATATTGGTGATAAGGATATGGGACATTTTGTGTACAGGTTTGTGTATGGATTGAGATCAGAAATTAGTCAGATGATTCAACAGCATATGCTTAGCTGGCAGAGTAAGCCCATTGATGACATCTTGAAGTACATGAAGTATTGCAGTGATTGTTAGAACTGGGGGTCTCTAGTTGGCAGAGGTAGGTACCTTTGTCCAAATAGGGACCCTTGCTTCTAGTCAGGGTAAGGGGGTACACTCCTGAAATAACCCCTGCTCACCCCCTTGGTAGCTTGGCACGAGCAGACAGGCTTAGTTCGGAGGCAGTGTGTAAAGCATTTGTGAACACATACAGTAATCCAGTGACAAGACTACAAATGGACACCACACAGGTTGTATTATAAAAATAAGTATCTTTCAAATAGATTTACCACCAGACCGTAAACGACAAAAATAATCCACAATACTGTACTTTAAAGATGGTAGAATTAGCTTGAGTCTCTTAAAATGGAAATGCGACACTTTGAGTTCAATGTACCTTAAGATGCGTAATGCCAGGCAACGAAAGTGTTGCAGGGAAGGTGATGCGGTAGTCCCTTACACGCAAGGGCGGTGATGCGTTGAAGATCTGGTGCAAAGAAACAAAGTGGCGTCTTCTTGAGGTTGCGACAACGAAGGAGTGATGCGTGCACGCCCGACGGCCGTGCGGCAATTTAGATGAATCTTTGGAGCCGCGACAGGCCCTGCGACACGCTTCCCTGGCGATGCGACGGCGTCTGATGCGAGGTCGACGATCTTCTCCTGGGATGCAGGGCGCCTCGTGTTGCAATGCGTCGGCGTCTGATGCGAGGTCAATGCTCTGCCCCGGGGATGCGACGGCGTCTGATGCGACGGCGACACTTTTCTCCGGTGCTGTGAGGCGCTTTGTAGGATGCGAGGGTGTCAGCGGCGCGCATCTTCGGGGATGCACTGGCATCTGCTGCGACGTCGACACTTTTCTACGGCGATGCGAGAAGCAGCGGCTGCGCCGACACGCTTCTTCGTATTGAGTCGCGCTTCCAGCTCCCAGCGACACGCAAGTGTGTCAGAAGGTCAAATTCCCAGCAAGGGAATACAGGGGAGCTGGTGGGTGAAGTCTGTTGTCCCTGAGACTTCAGCAGGAGGCAAGCTCTGAAATCAAGCCCTTGGAGATCCTTTACAAGTTGATGAAAGTACACACAGAGTTCCCTTCTCCTTTCTTTGGCAGTCAGGCAACAACTGCAGGCAGATCCCTCTAGCTTAGGGATAGTCTTCTCCTCAGTTTCTTCTTGGTTCCGCTCCTCAGCAAAGGTTTTTTCTTGTTTCCCAAAAGTGATCTAATTTCCTAGGGGTCTGGGTCCCCTTTTTATACACTTTTTCTCTTTGTTCTCTGAAGGCAGAGAGGCCTTTGCCTAGTCCAAAACCAGTTCTGGTCAGTTTACAGGACTCCTTCTTTCCCTTCAGAATGTGGGGCAGAGTGCTCAGCCGCCCGGCAGGAGGTAGAGCCAGCATTGTGGAAGGCAGGCACAGCCCTATTCAGACCCAGATGCAACTCCTCCCTCCACTCTGGATGCAGATCTCTCTATTCAGCCCTGTGCTGACTCACCCTGTCTCCTGGAGTACCCCAGCCCCTGTCACTCACAAACCCAGACAAGGAATACACAACCTAGCAGAGGCAGGCTTGGATAGTTAGGCAAGAAAATACCTACTTTCTAAAAGTGGTATTTTCAAACACAGAATGTTAAAACCAACTTCACTAAAACATGTATTTTATCATCCTGAGTTCAGGCATACTAAATTCGTTTTTCTACCATGTTCCCTGGGTCAGTTAGGATTATAAGGTGTAATAATCAAAACTGCCCATTCTGGCCTATGGGGAACAGGTAGCCTTGCAATAGTGAAAAACGAAAATGGCTGTAATTCACTATTAGGACATGCCACACACACCAGGGCATGTCCTACCTTATACTTACAATGCACCCTGCCCTAGGGCCTACTTTAGGGGTGACCAACATGCAGTAAAGGGAAGGTTTAGGGACTGGTAAGTGGGTGCACTCACCAAGTCGACATGGCAGCCATAGGCTGCACACAGGCTCTGCAATGGCAGGCCTGAGACACACTTTACAAGCTGCTTCTGTGGGTGGCACAACCAGTGCTGCAAGCCCACCAGCAGCATTGGATTTACCAGCCCTGGGCACACTCAGTGCACTGTACCAGGGACTGACAAGTAAACCAATCATCCAATCATGGAGTCACTAATCCATACATCAATTTGCAATAGGGAGAGCATATGCACTTTAGCACTGATTAGCAGTGGTGAAGTGCCCAGAGTCATAAAACAGCCAACAGGTCAGAAAAAATATAGGAGGAAGGCAAAAAGTTAGGGATGACCCTGTAAAAAGGGCCAAGTCCAACAGTGATGATATTGACGCAAAACATAAGAAATTGAAAGAAAAGATGATGTGGGCACAAGTGAAGTTGGCAGAACACCAAGAGGCAAGTACTGGTTCTCAAAATGATAACCAGTCAAATGACCAGAATCAGAATAGTCAAGGATCGAATGGGAGTAAAGGAAAAGGACGAATGAGTAGAGAGGAAGCAAAAAAGAAGTATCCTTGTCATGCATGAGGAAAGCATGGACATTGGAAGAATGAGTGTAGAAACGTTCAACAGAATAATGGGATAAATCAAAATTTTAATCCGCAGATGCAGAATGAGGTGGTTGTGAACCAGCAGCAACAGCAACAGGTAGTTACTCCACAGTTACAGGCGCCACAAGCCCCTATGCCCAACTGTATGAACACTCAAGTGCAGAGATACAGTGTGAACACCGTATTTCGTGGAGAGAGTGGTAAGAATACACAATATATTGGATGCACAGAATGTGTGATTCGGATGTTTCTCAATGACGGTGCCTGAGGGGGGAGGAAGAATGCGTGCTTGGTGCATCCTTGGTGGTAGATCAGTCAGGTCCATGTGTTGATGGAAAAGTGGAAGGTAATGACATCACTTTCCTAATGGATACTGGTGCTACCCGTTCTACTGTGAGAGCAGCAGAAATTCCAAACCTTCCCCTCTCGGGAGAAACTATCCAAGTTGTAGGAGTCTCAAATAAGCAAATAAAAACCCCAGTTACTAAACCAATAGAAGTGAATATCGGAAATTTCAAAGACATGCATCGGTTTGTGGTGTGTGATTCAAGTCCAGTTAACTTGTAAGGGAGGGATTTGTTGTGTAAAATGAACTGTACCATCTATTGTACACCTGACGGTATTGCTTTTCAAACACCTGATGAAGATATCGCTTTCAATATGATGCTAGCAAAACAAGGAACAGAAGTGGATGAGATGTTTTCACTTCTGACTGAAAGCAGTCTGCCTGGTGAGCTGAGAGACACAGTGAGATCAGATATGTGGGATTTTGCAGGAAAGGAAATTGGTCTGATGGCAAATGTAGACCCAATTAAAATAATGGTAAAAGAAGGTGCGATTTATCCAAACACACAACAGTACAGAATGAGTCCAGAAGTAAAGTCAGGAGTTGCTCCAGTAATTGATCAAATGATTGAACAAGGTATTTTGAAAGAAATAATGGGTAGTCCTTGTAATTCGCCAATCATGGGACTTAAAAAGCCTAGTGGCAAATATAGGATAGTGCAGGATTTAAGGAAAATCAATAAGATAGTAGTACCCTGTTGTCCAGTAGTACCAAATCCGACAGTAATACTTTATCAGATACCTTGGGATGCACATTGGTATACAGTGATTGATTTGTGCCAAGCATTCTTTTCGATTCCTTTGCATGTAGATAGCCAATATCTCTTTGCGTTCCGGTTCGAGGACCGTGTTTTGGCATGGTGCCGAGTTCCTCAAGGGTGCACAGAGAGTCCTCGATTTTCAATCAAATCTTGAAAAAGTATTTGGAAACATTGGCTATGCCAGGAAGTTCGGTTTTGGTTCAGTACATTGATGACCTACTGGTGGCATCAAAGACAAGAGAGGCATGTGTCATAGACACAGTTGCTTTACTGAACCATTTGGCAGAAGGTGGACACAAAGTGCCGCCAGAAAAATTACAGTTTTACCAACAAGAAGTCCACTATTCGGGACATAAGATAGAAAAGGGAGTTAGAAAAGTGACACCAGAGAGAATAAAAGTCATTTGACAGATGAATCTGTCTAAAACTAAGAAAGAAGTACGAATGTTTTTGGGAGTGATTGGATACTGTCGTCAGTGGATCAGTGGATTTTCATTGCTTGCAAAACCTCTAATAAAATTGACACGAAAAGATGTGTTAGATCCGATTGAATGGGATGACGAAAGCGATGATGCATTCATAAAACTGAAGGATTGTTTGTGTCAGGCACCAGCATTAGGAATGCATTACTATACAAAAGAATTTGCTTTGTTCTGCTGTGAGAGGGAAGGATGTGCGCTTTCAGTGTTGACCCAAAGACATGGATTGATGCGACGTCCAGTGGCATATTTTTCTGCCACTCTGGATTTGTGGCCTCAGCATTGCCTGGCTGCTTAAAAGCAGTAGCTGCTACTTGTGTGAGTCTGGAGCAAAGTGAGTCTATTGTAATGGGACATCCCTTAAAGGTATATGTGCCACATTCTGTTGAGATTCTTTTAACAAGGACTTGAACTCGGCACTTGACCCCTAGTCGGCTGACTAAGTATGAAAGAATGGTCACCGATCCGAGTGTGACTCTCCCTAGCATTTTGCAGATTTTCGAACTATATGGGCGCCACTCTGGTTATAAGATTAATTGGAATAAATCGACCTTATCTCCAATTAGCGGGAGGCCTGAGCCTCGATTATATCCCGAGTGTCTATCCTGGTCACCGGAGGGATTTACGTATCTTGGCCTCTACATCACCACAAATGCCACAGAAAATCTGAAACGCAACATCCTGAGAGTCTTCCTTAACTTCCAGGAAGATGTCAAGAGATGGCGCAAATTACCTCTTACTCTCATGGGTAGGGCGGCCATGTTTAAGATGGTTACGCTCCCTCAGTTGCTCTACGTGTTGCAAAATACCTATTGCAAAATCCCGGATGCGTTGTTCAACCAAATAGATGCTGAACTGCGCTTGCTTTTATGGGATGGAGCACACCCGCGGGTGGCGCGCCACACTGTACAGCGGGGGCAATACAATGGGGGCTTATCCCTTCCTGACATTAGGGCGTACTACAGGGCTTCCCATCTTATTGTCATTAACGAATGGATCCATATAGACGGAGGCCACTCCGCCTATAGGCTGGAGAGACTACAATTTAGACCACGCACCTTCCTCCACTACCTATATGGGGGTAAGGGTAGCAGTCGGCTACTGCCAGCAACCCAGAGATCGATAGAGGCATGGAAAGCTGCAGAAAGGCAGATGCATTGGGACAAGAAGCGCACCAGGGAGACTCCGTTATGGGAGGGTAATAGGCTGCCAGAGTTTGGGAAGCTCCATGGCTTTAAAAAATGGGACCTAATTGGTATTTCCAAGATAGGGGACCTCCTGGAAAGGGGAGGGTTGGCCTCCTTAGGCACACTTAAAGACAGATATCGACTTCATGGCACGCAAGTCTATGCCTACCTCCGTCTGAAACATGCAAGGACGGCGGAGGGATTAGAAGAGGAGGCGCTTCCAGAATACGCCCCATTGGAAGGTCGCCTGCTGCAAGAAGAGATACCAGCCAAAGCTGTTTCGTATACCTACAAAACACTGCTTAACAATATGCCAGATAAGCTGGGCCCACTGCAGGCGAAATGGGAGCGGACCACCGGTGTGTTGGAAGACATAGACTGGGAGGCCGCTCTCATGCACCCACGTGAGGTAGCAATTAAACTTAGGCTACGCCTCATCCAGTACAAAATTCTGCATCGTACATACTTTGATAGGGTCCGACTTCATAAAATAGGGAGAGCGGAGAGCCCGAACTGCCTTAGATGTCATGGGGAGGAGGGTACTTTTATCCATACTTTATGGGAATGTGCAGAAATTCAGGTTTATTGGGGGCAGATTGTGAGTGAGCTCAATAATATTCTTGACATACACCTTGACCTGGAACCCAAAAACCTTCTCCTCGGTATCCCAACAGATGTAGATATCACATGACGGCAGTTACTCTTAGCTAACCTGGGGTTGGTGGTGGCCAAGAGCGATATAGCGAAGCATTGGGGGCACCGCAAATACCTACACTTGCAGAATGGAGGGCTAGTCTAGACCTCTATATGGTGGCAGAACAAGTGACGTACAGGGCTAGGGGCTGCCCTCGGAAATTTAAGAAAATATGGACACCCTGGTTGAACTACTACGGTTTAGAAGTGGAAGGGGAGGCGGAGGAGGGGTGAGTGATGCCATGACGGTTAAGGGACAACCCGTGCCAGGGATCTGTTTTGGTGTGGACTATGCTGCATAAAAAGTCCAGAAGCTCGCTATATGTGTCTCATTGTTTTAGTTCTTTTAGGTCCTTTAATATATATTTTGTAATTGATAATTTGTGTGGGTCTGCGCCAGGAGATATTTCTATGGTTCGTTCTGCCCTGTGTGTCATGTGCCTTGTTTCTTATGTTCCTTTTCGTTTTTTTGTTAAAATGAAACAAAATAAAAATATTTAAAAAAAAAAAAAAGTTTGAAAGAGTGATGTTAGGTGCTGAAAATGTAAGCGTGATAAGATGCACCACAGTGAATCCAGCAACCTTGTTGCCGGACCCATTCTGTGAAGAAGTTGATCATGATTGTTTGGATGTGTACAAAGCCCAGGCCGGACATCCTTGATGTCCCATTGGGAGAATCAGATTATGTATTGTTTGTTGATGGGTCATGCTTGAGAAATCAAGATGGAGAACTAAGTGCTGCCTATGCTGTATGTACTATATCTGCTATTATAGAAGCATCCTGTTTAAAAGGAGTTAAGTCTGCGCAAATAGCCGAATTGGTAGCTTTAACAAAAGCCTGCAAAATTGGGAAAAAATTGAGAGTAACCATATTCACAGATAGTCAATATGGTTTTGGGGTTGTGCATGACTTCGGCCAATTTTGGATGCGAAGGGGATTTCTGACTTCTTCAGGTTCTCCTATCAGAAACAGTAAAAATGTCAAAGAACTGTTGGAAGCATTACAATTGCCAAAAGAAATTGCAGTGGTCAAGTGTGCCACACATAAGTCAGGAAATGATTATGTGACACAAGACAACAAATCTGCTGACCAAGTTGCACAATTTTGTGCTCGAAATACAATGTCTTTGAACAAAGGGTTAGAAAAAGAAACTACCAATTGCCAACTAATGTTTTTCTCTACTTTTGAAACACGGGATGAAGTTAGAAAGTTACAGGTTGAGGCAGATGTAAAAGAAAAGGAATTCTGGATGAACACAGGTTGCACAAGAAAAACTGATGATGAGGTATGGGTGTGTCCAGATGGAAGACCAATAATGCCAGACAGTATGTTATCACAAATGGCAATAGTATATCATGGAGCTACACACATTGGGAGGGATGCCATGATTAGACATTTTAGGCAGACATGGTACAATCCCAAGTTTAGGCTCATTGCAGAGAGTCTCTGCCAGTGCTGTTTGACATGTCAACAGCAGAACCCAGGTAGAAAAACATTTGTCAGTTGGGGAAAGATAGGAAAGGCAGAGGGACCATTTACAAGACTGCAGCTTGATTTTATAGAGTTTCCACTGTGCAACGGTCTGAAGTATGTCCTTGTCATTGTGTGTCTGTTTTCTCGTTGGGTGGAAGCTTATCCAACAAGAAGGAATGACGGTTTCACAGTTGCCAAACTACTCCTGAGAGAACTCATCCCCAGGTTCGGATTTCCAGTCACTTTGGAATCAGATAGAGGACCTCATTTTAAGAATGAGATAATTCGATTAATTTGTACAGCTTTCAAAATTGAGCACAAAATACATTGTGCCTATCGACCAGAAGCATCTGGAGTGGTTGAACAGCTAAATGGTACAATAAAATCCAGGTTAGGGAAGGTGTGTGCATCCACTTCACTGAAATGGCCTGATGCTTTGCCCCTGGCATTAATGAGCCTTAGAAGCATCCCTGACAGAAGGACAGGCTTGAGTCCTCATGAAATTCTTATGGGAAGAGCAATGAGACAAGCATTTGTACCTGGAAACAAAATGATGACTATAACTGATGATCTAATATTGGACTATTGTAAAGGACTAGCTGATCTGGTACGTTCTGTGTCTCACCAGGTTGGAGAAGATGCAACCACAGCACAGCCGAATCAAGCTCATGATTTCTGTCCAGGAGATTGGGTTATGATAAAGAAGCACACAAGAAAATCGTGTTTAAAACCCAGGTGGAAAGGACCACTTCAAATTATATTGGTCACAACAACAGCAGTGAAGTGTTTTGACTTGCCAAACTGGATCCATGCCAGTCATACCAAAAGAGTCCCAAGTCCTCCTGAAGGACAAGAGCAGCAACTGGTAGAACAAAGAAAAGAACCAGAAGCTGAAAGTTGTGAAATCGAAGAAATCAGAGAAACAGACTCTGAAGAACGTATCGATGATGAACAACCAAGTACAAGTCAAGTAGGGTGGGCACTAGATACTGGGTCTCAGGAGACTGCTGTAGAGGCTGAGGAAGAGTAAGAGATTGAAAGACCAGAACGAATTGAAACAGAAAATCCAGATCAAGCTCAATCAGAAGAGGAAAGTGAGAGACTGACAGGTTTAGAACAAATTCAGTCAACAGAAGAATCTGCTGCAGGTAACTCAGATCAAGCTCAATTAGAATTAGAAAAAGAAGAACTAAAAGATCAAGAAGAAATTCAATCGACAGACAAAAATTAGAAAGCTAGGAGCAAGCTCAACTAAAAGAAAAAGAAAATAAAAGAACGTTCGAAATTGGCAATGAAGGTTCACATCGTTCTTGACCAACAGGTCCTTTCAAGTCATCGCCCCCCACTTCCACTCTCAGACTCATTCCCTACGCTGCGGCGTCCCCCAGGGGTCGGCACTGAGCCCGGCCCTGTTCAATGTTTATATTCGGCCGCTGGCTTTGCTGGCCAAAGCCTGCAACATCTCTCTGGTGTCATATGTGGATGACACGCAGTTAATACTGTCCTTTTCCAAGGACCCTAGCCTGGATGCCGCTAAATTTCAGGAGGATTTGACCGCCATCGCAGCCTGGATGGAGGCTAACTGCCTCCAGTTGAACTCCACTAAATCTAAGATCCTCCTACTAGGTAGAGACCCACACCTTTGGGGCAACAACTGGTGGCCTCTGAAGCTAGGCGCACCCCCCTGCCAAAAGCCTTGATAAAAAATCTAGGCATTTAGTTTAATAGCGACCTTTCTTTTGAGGACCACGCCAAGTCCGTGGCAGGGACCTGTTTTGGTTTGCTTCGCTGCCTTAAACCCATACTGTTTTTTTTTTACCCCCACGCCCTCCAGCTGGTCGTCCAAGCTACGGTTATGGCCAGGCTGGACTATTGCAATGGTCTGCTGCTTGGCTCTAATAAATCTGGGATTAAAAGGCTGCAGCGCACTATGATTGCTGCAGCTCGTACGCTGTTTGCCCTACCTAGGCACTGTTCGGCCTCCGGCCTTCTGTGTCACCTTCACTGGCTGCCTATTGAGCACAGAATCCATTTTAAAGCACTTTGCTTTACACATACAATTCTTGCAGGCAAAGGTCCAGCGATTCTGAGCAATCTTTGCCATCTGTACATCCTGACGTGTGCCCTACGCTCAGCTGACCTCCATCTGGCATGTGTTCCTCTGTTCCATAGAACCAGAGCAGGTGTGCGTTCATTCAAGGTGCTTGTAACGCCTCTCTGAAATTCTCTAGCACTTTCCATTAGAAACATCCCTAACCTTCTATCCTTTTTAAAGGGCGGTGAAGACCTGGCTTATTCAAAGATCAGTAGCTTCCTCTCCCACCCTCTATTCTGGCAATTAGCGCTGGGATGTCCCTTTGCCGGGACAGCCATGCGCTTTACAAATCTCCTAACATAATATAACATAACATAACATTTTTGCTACTGGGGCAGAGCACATTTCAAGCTAGCATGCAAACATTTGCCTTTGAGCGTCCTTAAATAAGTTATCTACATTGAGAAAAAGGAGTGCATGCTAATACCTTTCTTGTCAGAGTTGACCCCAAATCCCATCAGGGCCTTCTGCTTCAGACACCAGTCCTCAGTGTCAGCCATCTTGGCAGCACATTGCCGCTCACTGTGAGGAAAGCAGAGTCCCAGGTAAGCTATTTGTGATGGGAAGGAATGTGTGTGTCTGACAGAGCCTGATGGGAGTTGTAGTGACAGCAAACACTGCTTCTACCAACCAGCACAGACAGCTCATCCGGGCCAATGGCTACCTGACAGTGACTGGAAGTGTACTAGCATGGTGTTTGGAACACAGGGCCTTGATGGGATTTGGCTTCAAGTTCAACACCACGCACCAGTGTCAACCACCTTGCCAGTACACTTCCCCTCACTGTGATGTAAGCACAGGCACAGATGAGTTAGCAGGGCTGGTTGGGAGGATGAGTATTTACAATGGCTAAAATTCCCATCAGGCCTTGTCCCACACACACCTTCCCACCCAGCCCTAAAAGCCTACCTGTAACTCTGCTTCCCTGACTTTGAGTGGGAATGTACTTGCAAGATGTCTGACACTGATGACCGGTGCCTATTTGTCCACAACTCCCAGCAGGGCATAGTTGTCCAGCCACCAGTCCACAGTGTCTGGCATTTTGTCATTATATTTCCACTCACTAACAGGCAAGCATGGTTCTTGGTGGGCTGTTTGTGCTGGGTGGGAGGAGGAGTGTTTGCACTGACTTCTACTCCCATCATGCCCTGTCCTCCACACACCTTGCCAGGCAGCCCAAACAGCACACCTGGAACTATGCAGTCCCTGAGAGTGAATGGAAATGTACTGGCAAGATGGCTGACACTGGGGCCTAGTGTTTGTAGCACAGGGCCATGATGGTATTTGGCTTTAAGTTCAACACCATGTAGCAGTGTCAGCCATCTTGCAAGTACACTTCCCCACACTGTCAGGTAGCCATAGGCCCATATGAGCTATTTGGGATGTGTGTGAGGAGGAGTGTTTACTGTCACTGCAACTCCCATCAGGCATGGGCCCCCACACACACCTTCCCACACAGCTCAAACAGCACACCAGAGAGAGTGATGTCCTGACAATGAGGGGTAGTGAACTCTCAAGATGTCTGACACTGGTGCCTGTTGTCTGAGTTGACCACAACTCCCATCATGGCCTTGTGCTACAGACAGCAGTCCCCAGTGTCAGCCATCTTGCCAGTACATTTCCACACACCATCAGGGACAGCATAGTCCCAGGTGTGCTGTTTGAGTTGGGTGGAAAGGTGTGTGTGTGACAGAGCCTGATGGGAGATGTAGTCATTGCAAACTCTCCTCCTCCCAGGCGCCACAACCAGACCACCAGGGAGAGGGATGTCCTGACAATGAGGGAAGTGTACATTCAAGATGTCTGACATTGGTGCCTGATGTTTGACTTGACTACAACTCCCATCAAGGCCTTCTGCTCCAGACAGCATGCAGCAGTGTCAGCCATCTTCCTATTAGATTTCCACTCACTGTAAGGAAAGCATAGGTCCATGTGAGCTTGTTGGGCTGTGTGGGAGGAGAGTGTTCGCAGTCACTACAACTCCCATCAGGCCTGTGCCCACACCCACCTTCCCAGCCATCCCAAACAGCCTACCTGTGACTCAGGTTTCCTGAGAATGAATGAAAATGTGCTAGCAAGATGGCTGACACTGGTGACTGGTGTTTGGAGCACAAAGACTTGCTGTGAGTTTGTAAGGAGTATGTACATGGTAAGAGTTTCAGGCAGTTTTAATTTCATTGCAGGTATGTTGTTTATCAATATGACATACACATCACAGGCTCATTGGCTCTAGTTTTTTCATGTATTAACAGTCATTTGTTTCACTGTATCCTTTACAGTAATGTCTAAAGAAGTGTGATTGGTAACTTTGCTTGAATGTGGAGTAGGTGCTTACCAGACTCTGGTGCTTCTGGTAGTCCATAGATACTCTCCGGTGAAAGGATGGCACGCACCTTCTCCTCCCAGGAAGTGAAGTACACAGGTGGTGCAGGAGGGCCACTGCCAGTCTGCTGGCTCTGAAATTGTTCTCTGGCCAGCAGTTTTTTTACCCTCTTTGACACATCATAGTACCTATTCCTGATATCATCCATGGGGTGCCGGACAGGTGCTTCAGCGTTGATCTTGTTGACTATCCTGTCCCACATCCTAATTCTCTGTGAAAGGGGGTCTGTTGGACTAGGTTCCCAAATAACTGTGGCTCTACTCTGACTATTTAATCTACAAGCAGTTCCAACTCCTTCTCTGTGAACCGTCACTGCTTCCTTGGGGACATGGTGAGGGTGAGGGTGAATGTGAAGGTGAAGGTGTGGGTAAGTGTGTATGTGAGGGTGAGTGTGAATACGAGAAAGTGTGTGCGTTTGTAAAATTTGTATAAAACTAAAATGTGTGCAAGTTGTGTGTTGAGTGAAGTGTGAGTGTATGAGGCAGAGAGCAGGGAATGTGTGGCAAATCCTGTGTCCTATCAGCAGTTCTGTTGAAGCAAACGATCATTTATTTGGGTGTATTGGTGGGTGTGGCTAATGTTTGGGATTTTTTTAGGTGAATTTTGGCAGTACCAATGCCTGTTTTGACTGTTTTTATTAGTTTCCAATGGAAATTTGTGACACCACCCGATACGGTTCAGAGACCGCATCAGATGCATTGTCATCTGTTCGCGGGGTAAACCGAGTCTGATTTGTGACAGAAATACTATTCTACTGCGTTTCCATACGAGTCGGTCGCATCGGGCTTGTTTCTGGACAAATCGGTCATGCGGATTGCTTTCTTACCGACTGAGGGGCCGATTCCGATTCAGGCCGGAAAACATACCGACCGACTCAGTACGGGAATGTAGTCCGACCGACACGTACCTGCGCTGGCCGATCCGCGTAGTACTATGCAATGCATGTGTATTACGACCGACTCGTACGGAACACAAGCCGAACGACCGAACCGCACGGAAACCAGCTATCCAGCCGGAAAACTACGCGAATTAAACCGACCGACATGCACCAGGAATTAACCCGACAGAAACGTACCCGCGAACTCCGACCCGCGCAGTACGATGCAATGCATGTATAACCAGACCGAGTCGCACGGAGCTCAAGCCGTACGACCGACACGCATACAAAACGGAGCCGAAGCAACTCAATAGTCTGAGACCGACGCATACGCCGCACATGAAACCCAGAAGAAAGACAGCTTGAAAGACTCGGAGAAGCTCGCTCGAGCCAACTGCAGCGTCCTACTCAGTCAGAAGAACATCTCCTACATGCCTAAAAACTACAAAGGAAAATATTTAAAAAAAAGGCCCAAACAAGCAATGACAAAGTCAATAAATACAGGGGGAAAAAAACATGGAACAAAGACACACCCACAACTCCACCCATATAAAGGCCACAAATCCCTACCATGATCCTTTGCAAATTCAACTGACCTGCCAGCACAGAACACCATCCCAAATAGCCCCCTCACATACACCCAGCAAAATCCGACACTCACCCACCCTCACTTGCACACTCACACACACATCAATCTCCACCACCACCCATCACCATGCCCCCAAAGAAGAATCCAAAGTTCCTGGACAGTGAATTGGAAGTCCTGGTAGATGAAATCCTCAGGGTAGAGCCACAGTAGTTTGGTACATTGGTCCAACAGACCCCCATGTCGCAGAAAACCAAGATGTGGGAGAGGATCGTCGACAGGGTGAACGCACAATCACCATGTTTGCGCACAAAGGAAGACATCCAGAACAGGTGGTATGATGTGCGCAGGAGGGTCAAGGTCCTACTCAAGAAGGATTACGCCTTGAGTCATCGCACCGGCAGTGGCCCTCCTGCCAAACCAGTATACCTCAGGCCCTGGGAGGAGAAGGTGCGGGCCATCCTACCACCAGAGAGCGTACATGGACTATCAAACATCCCAGAGCCTGGTGAGTACACAACCAATATACTCAATATTGTGTGACAATACACACACACATCACTGTCAAGGGGATAGTGAAACCATGCACCGTTAGCAAAGCCACAGTAATCAAAAGATAATCATCCCAAGATGTGCATGTTAGTTAGACAAACACAATACCTGCCATCTCATAGTGATATGTAACTGTGTCATGACATGTACAAACCTAACAACAAATAGAGCAAGGCAGTGGCACAAATCTAACCAACAAACACTGTCAGACATTTTGCCACCACTAGAACACCACCTCACAGGGAAGCTCACTGAAAGGAAGGAATTGTGTGTATGCTGGTGAAGTGAGTGTAGCCAATAGCATGATGGGAGTTGTAGTCACAGAAATTGGTCACCCTCACAATTGGCCCATCAACACCACTCTGAACCATGCTCACATCACAGGGAGTGGAAAAGAACTGACAAGATGGCTGACACTGGGTACTGCTGTGGGGAGCACAAGGCCCTGCTGGGAACTGTGCACCAACCAACAGCAGGACACCACTGACTGACATCCTGAAAGCCAACTTGCACTCCCTGCAATGGAAGCACGTTCCATGGTGGGATATCTGGCTGGGTGGGAAGGAGGACTGACAGCTCTGACCATAGTCACCAGCAGCTTCTCTCACACACCCCCTTAACACAAACTCCACACAACTCACCTGGGAGAATGCATTGCCTCACACTGTAATCAAATATCCCACAAAGAACTACCACACTGGGTTATGCTATGTGAAGCACAGGGACACTTTTGTGACTTGTAGCCAAACAAACGCCAGGACAACACTGTTAGCCATCCTGTCAGCATAGGCACACTACCCCACAGGGAAGCAGAGTCAAAAGGAAGGAAGTATGGGCATGCTGGGAAGGGGGGTGTAGGCAATAGCATGATGGGAGTGGTAGTCACAGCTCAACATCCCCCACCCACATGGCCCTGCAAACTCACACTGAAGCATGCACACCTCACAGGGAGTGAAAAGCCACTTCAAAGATGTCTGACACTGGCCTCAGCTGTGGGGAGCACAAGGCCCTGCTGTGAACTGTGCACCAACAAACAGGACCACACTGTCAGCCATCTTGCCATTGCTGTCACACTCACACACAGTGAAGTCGACTCAAAAGGAAGGAAGTATGGGCATGCTGGGAAGGGGGGTGTAGGCAATAGCATGATGGGAGTGGTAATCACAGCTCAACATCCCCCACCCACATGGCCCAGCAAGCTCACACTGAAGAATGCACACCTCACAGGGAGTGAAAAGCCACTTCTAAGATGTCTGACAATGGTGCTCTGTTGTCGGGAGCACAAAGCCCTGCTGGGAACTGGGCACCAACCAACAGCAGGACACCACTGACTGACATCCTGAGAGTTAACCTGGACCCACTGCAAGGGTGGCATGCTTCATGGTGGGATAACTGGGCTGGGTGGAGAAGGAGGTCCGGATGTCAACCAAATACCACCAATGCTGGTCATGCACATACCTCAACATTCACATTGAAATGCTTCAGGTTGGCAGGACAATGTGCTACACCAATATCAACCTCTGAGTGTGTCAACTTAGGACAATGCAATGTACAGGCCCGCATCCAGAGGTACAGTCACAACTGTCAGGTGTTTGAACCATTGATGCCTGTAGAAACGTAACATACATTGTGTGTCTCTTCTAAAAACAGGTGATGATGGGGACACAGCAGCAGATGATGAGGAGTCCCTGTCCCAGGCTCCGGTGGCCCCTGAGCTCTCTGGTGTCGAACAGCCTCTGCCCTCCTCAGATGGCGAAGACCTACCTGGCACCTCCGGTGTGTCATCATGCAGCACCAGCAAGACCACCATCTGCACCCCCTGCACCCACTCCTCCAACATCTGCCAACACACAGACCACCCCCACCGACACGGACAGACCAAGGACACTGAATGACAACAGCACAGGGACCACAGCCCACAGTGAAGCAACGGACAACAACCCCAGTACCAACCCCCAAGGGGGCCTAGGCTCACCTGTGTGTGCCACCGCAGGTCCCGCACATGTGGCCAGGGGTGGTGGGAGGGGTGGTAGGCAGAGGTCGCTGTTTGCAGAGGGGTCTGGACTGCATGATGACCCACAACTGGTACGCATTGCTGATGCGTACCAGAAAAGCACCGGAGAGGTCAGCCAGGTAGTGGGGATCCTCAAGGACATTCAACAGCAGCAGGCTGCCCATCAGGCCCGCTTGGACTCCCACATGTCCCGTGTGGAGACACACATGTCTGGCATGGAGTCCAAGTGGGACACACTGGAAGAACTGACAGCGGTGCAGAGGGACATATTGACATGCCTCCGCCGGATTAGCACCAACATGTCCACACCTCCCTGTGTGCCCACAACATCTGGTGCTGCAACAACTGCAACTGCCACAGGGAGGGAGGATGACTCTGGTGGAGAGTCCTCTGCACCGCAGGGGCCTGCACGTGAGGGTCCCCCCAGAAAGAAGGGTGGTCGTCCGAGGAAGGAAAACTGAGAGGCCGATGGCCATGTACATCCCCCAGGAACCCAACACCTGTTCTGGTAATTCTCCTTTGTGTGCAAACTGTTCACCATGTCGAATGCAACCCAACTCTCCCACATGACATGGGGAGTGTACCAACACTTCCAACTCATCTGGAAACTTTGGATTCCAATCCCAATGTACAGCACCCACCATCCTCACACATGTATGTAAATAAACTCACTAATACACCATAATTGCCTCTGTTGTGATTCCAACGTTGTTTTTGTCATGGAGATGATGATCTGCTAAATGACACTGTGCATGCTAACTGCTACAGCAAGTTCAACACCGTCATGTGAGTCATGGCGACGTGACACATATGAGGGAGACACACCACTAGGGCTACACAACACATACAGACCAGGGCCATCTGACTCATCGCCTACACTGATGTTGCCAGGAAATACAGTGGAATGCACAGACACCACACCTATTCAGAGTCTGTGTTAACTAGCCCACAGGTGCAGTAAGCAAATGTCAGTCAGATGTGTGACCACAGACAATGCACATCCCAAAGTGAAGCACAGGTTTATTACACATTTGCAACATGTTGTTTCCACTACAGATGCAAGGTAATCCTACGTGGCAGTGGTCACACAGTCACCAAGTGTAGAAGAAATAAAGTCCAGGGGTGTGTGGCACATCACCTGTAGGGAAACGACTGCTTCCACCCTGGAAGTTGAATCATGGTGTCGGAGGATCCGAGTTGACCAAACAACTCTGAAAGTACCCTGTGAAGGACAGACATGACACACAGTCAAAAGCACTGAAGAACAGGACAGAAATGCAATACTCATGCCCAATACATGTCACAAGATACCTACACAAAACCAAGTTAGCATGTCAACACTGTTGGGGAGTACCTACTACCTGTAAGGACACATCGCTGCACGCATCCAGTCAAGTAGCACATGGGCACACTCAAACAGCAACAGAGCACCACCAACACATATCATGCAAACTCAAATCACTGACATACCAACTCTGTATACTCACATTCAGCTGAAGAAGTTGGTGATGAGCTGTGTGCGGACATCACCCTCATCATCATCACTGGCATCGTGGCCCAGGCCAGGATCCTCCACAGGTGGCGGATGTTGGTCATCGTCATCCAGGATGAGAGGCAACTCCTTCTGCACTGCCAGGTTGTGTAGCATGCAGCAGACGATGACAATCTTGCACACCTTTGCAGGGGCATATGGGAGGGCCCCTCCTGTCTTGTCCAGGCAGCGAAAGCGGCTCTTCAGGAGACCAAATGTCCGCTTGATCACTCTCCTGGTCCGACCATGTGCCTCATTGTAGCGCATCTGGGCTGGTGTCACAGGGTTCATGAGGAGTGTCAGCAACCACGGCATGTTGGGGCATCCGGAGTCACCTACATACAGACAATTGCACATTAGCTGAGTTGGAAAAGAGGGTGGAATACAACATTGCAGAACACACACAATGGTACAAAGTCAGTACACACCGACAAGCCAGGCACGCTGGTTCTGCATCTGTGACATCATCCTCGGGATGTGACTACTCCTCATTAGGTAGGCATCGTGTGCAGAACCGGGGAAACGTGCACACACATGTGAGATGCTCATATCTGCAAGACATACCACCAGAGCATTGATAGAATGGCAATGTTTCCTGTTCCTGTATGCCTGCTCATGTGCCTGTGGTGGTACCAAAGCCACATGTGTCCCATCATTGGAGCCGATGACATGTGGCATCCTCCCCAGGGCATAGAAGTCACTCTTGACGTCAGTGAGTTGTTGACGTTTAGGGAAATAGATGTACTGGTTCAAGTATCTCAACATCGCCTCCAAAACATTGCGTAGCACACGGCTGAACATGGTCTGTGACATCCCACCAGCAGATGCCACACTGTGTTGAAAGGTACCAGTGGCAAAGAAGTGTAGGGCTGCCATCACCTTCACCTTGGGGGTCAGCAGTGCAGGGTATGGCCGGCCAGGTTGCAAATGTGAGGCCAACCGCACCACCAATTCCTCAATCAGCGGCCTGTTGAAGCAGTACCGTCGGATGCAGTCACGTTCAACCATGGTTGCAAGGTCAGGGAATGGTCTATGGACAGCTGGTGCCCTGCAGTGCATAGGTGAATAAAGAAAGATTGTCAGTCACCCCACATATGTGGCATTGACCATACTCAATATCACATGATACATCAATACGAGACACAAGTACTTGATGTGTGTGCCGTTCTGTATGGACATATATGGCACCTACATGGCCAACATCTAACATCTCAGTTCAACATGTGTAGACAACAAGTTCCAGGTTGTGCTATGGGAAATCATTAGGCTGTGTCACAGTACCCATGTACTGCTGTCACGTTCCAAACACACACCACAGTGACAAGTGAGGACAGATGTGCCCCAGGCATCACAGCTCTTTGACAGGTAGATTCCCAGGGACCCTGTAATGCCACATGGACACTGGCATGACATGGTGTATCATGTACACGTCAGCAAAACAACCATGACTCCCACAGGTAGTGGCCCCTGTTGCCTCTGCAGGACAGACATGGACGTCTGTGACACACACACGCACAACATCAAAGTCGATGCACAAACAACGTGGATGTGGAGACTGTCTCCCATTGTGCACATGGAATCAGAGACATCTGAAACACAACATGCACACAGACTGTGGAGGGTGATCACAATTGTGGCAATGGGTCACCCTGTGACGTACATACCATCCCACATGGGACTCAGGGTGTATGTGACATAACATACACATACACAACCTGGAAATGTGACCATGCCACATGCTCTGAACTGAACAGTTGCACATCACAGTGGTCATGTGCACAACACACAAAGGATTCTGTCCCCATGAACACGTGCACAGCCTGGGAGTGGCTGCCCCCAAGTGCCACCCAACAAACCACATGTTGACCCCTATACACACACAGGTAATTCAGCCTTACATGCCTTAGGATACAGTGTGGACAGGCTGTGGTGTTGTAGGTGTGCCCCTGAGTCCCTGGCAAGTATTTGTGGCTGGCATACCTTCACCAGTGACAACCATGTTGACATATGCGAGTGACTTGTACAGGGACGCGTCGTACAGCAATGGACCAATCCGTGTGCACGCATTGGCCATTGCATATCTTGTGGACGGATGCGTGTTGTGCTCCGAAATACGCGTCGTACAGCAATGGACCGATCCGTGCGCACCGATTGGCCATTGCATATGATGTGGACGGATGCGTGTTGTGCTCCGAAATACGCGTCGTACAGCAATGGACCGATCCGTGCGCACGCATTGGCCATTGCATATGATGTGGACGGATGCGTGTTGTGTTTCGAAATACGCGTCGCACAGCAATGGACCGATCCGTGTGCACGCATTGGCCATTGCATCCGACGCTGACGGATGCGTGTTGTGTTACGAAATTTGCGTCGTACAGCAAAGGACCAATCCATGCGCACGCATTGGCTATGGACTGACATGTTAATGGACGCGTATTCGAAGCTTGAACGAGTTGGATGCAGTGAATTCAGTTGGCCACCCACAACAATGTTGCAAATTCATGGGTGTCATGAAGTTGAACTTTTGAAGGATGCTGTGGGCGTGTATAAGTGGTGCAATTCCATGGATTGGCCAGATTCAGAAGATGCAAACGACTTGGACCTATCACTTTGAACACATGGGACAGTATCTGCCTCTGCCTCCTTCCACAGTACAGCAAGCTGTATGGGAAACCAGGGGAGCAGGTGAGTGTGCTGTCCACTGCATTACTAATTGTGCATGTTGTCTGACTAGCAAGACTTACAGTGTGTACACCAGTGGCTAGCATGCTCACTGAGTAGTTGTCACCCCCCAAAGTGTGTAGTTACATGCACTGAACAGGTATAGTGCAGTAACAGTGCATTCCAACAAGGTTTTACTTCCCAGGCAATGATACCATTTAGTAACTGCTGGACAACTGTTCATAGCCATAGTTGCACTACCTGTGTACATCATATGCCCCTGTGATTGAGACATGTATATCCAACTGTGTGATGCACAGATATGTTGCATGTGTAGTAATGGCCTTTTCACTTTGTCATCCTCACAGGTTGATGCCCACCAGAAGCAGGAGATCTGGCTGACCATCGCCCGGGCAGTACGATCTGTGGGGGTCTACAGGCGCAGGATCCGCAACTGCCAGAAGAGGTGGCAGGACCTTCGTGGCTGGATCCGGAGGATCGCAAGGGTCCAGCTGAAGCTGTTGCCTCCTCGCAGGAGGGGCGGACACCGGACCCTGACCCCCACATGCTGCGGATTCTGGCGGTGGTCTTCCCTGACCTGGATGGGCAGCTGAATGCCAGACAGCAGCAAGGAGGGGGTAAGTGCTAGCCTTTTCTGTGTACTATGACTAACATGCTCTATGCACTCCTTTAGCCTGGTTACACTTCCACAGTACGACTGTCTTGTCGTCCTGGACTCATGTTCCTCACTTGTGTCATGCCCCCTCCTCATCTTATACAAAGGTGTGGCCCTTACAGTCTGTGACTTAGGTCACTTGGGTACTGTGTACTTGCAGTTACCTGTGGTTCAAGTTGGGGACAGCATCAGTTACAGGAACTTTGTTGTGGGCTGCATGGGTGGTACAATTGCTCACACAATACCTGTGATCTGACATGTACTCTGGGTATGGCTTTAATATGTGTTCCAATTGCTGCTGTGACTCACCACATGTCTGGGGTATGTACTACACACCCATGCTGCAGCTGAGACCAAGGTAGGAGCCTCAGAAGTATGTACATCATGTGTGTGACACATGCTTAGCCACCTGCCTAGTGTTCAGGGTAATACCATGTTGCACATGGACCAGGACTGTAATGCCTACTCCGGACATCGAAGGTACTCTGTTCTCCCACTCCCGTGTGTCAGCATACATCTTGGGCATTGTGAAGAGTGCACTCAGGTGTCTGCCTCTGTGTCACCATGGTGTGGCCTTGCTTTTTGGACTCCTGGAGTGTTTAACAGTTTGGGGTGGCCAGCCATCTGAGTTGCGACTATAGGATCTGCACATTGGTTAATGCATAGGTCACTGATCCCTTGACAGTGCACAATGGTGTATGAAACATTGAGGTGCAGGCAGCTTTGGTTCATTCTCATCAGACGGTGAAGTGCTCATGTGTATGGATTTGTGTTTGCAGTCACTCAAATGTCTCATTTGAATGACGTGGGATCATCTTAGTCCTCATGATGTGGGTGGCCAGGGGTGCACATGTGCACCTGTCAGCTGCAGGGCTTGCATTCCCAAAACTTCCATGATTGTGACACAGTGCAGACTGGTGTTGTGTGTATGCACTGCCCCTGTGACAGGAGACAGTTATGACTGACTTGCCAGACAGGCCTGTGCCATGACATTCAACTTGCAAAGGGTGATCCAGCAGTAGTGTGATATGTCCTGCATGCACACCATTGTCGCATTGTCTATCAGGACATGAGGACATCATTGTGTCTGGTGATGGAAGCAAAACCCGCATATCGACAGAGACTCTGCCCATCACTTTTCCTGACACATGTACTGAGTCAGTGGCAGGAGATGGCATGTGTTTGGAGTGACACATTTCCATATGTTCTCTTGGATGTCCAACAACTGTGTATGTGGTGCATGTGTGCACATATGATTAGTGGCATCCAACAGGCACCAGACAGATGGGTGCATGGACAGGTAGGATATGAGTGGCATGAATGACTGTCAGGCAGACAATGGGCTTCTTCAAATCAGTGTCTGCACTTATTGCAATGTCTAGCAAATGATGGCAGTGCTTGTTCTGTGATGTGCTGTACTTACTGTGGTGTGTGTGGTCAGTACAGGTGACTAATGTTGCTCTGTTTATCCTGATTGTTTGCAGATACATCCACGGCCACAGGAGGAGACAGCTCCACAGACTAAGAGGAGCGGCTGAGCCAGACTGGGTCCACTGCAGAGGAGACCGAGGGACCCAGTGGCACGGAGGGTGAGGGGAGCCACACTGAGGAGACCTCAGCTACGACCAACTCGGCTGAGGAACACAGCACTTCCAGTGAGGACTCCCTTGTGGAGGTGTGTGTCAGCAGACCAGAGGCAAAATCGAGCAAGTCTGTCCCCGCCACCACCACCATCTCCACCCTCCCATCTGCTCCCATCCCACATGTCCATGGAGGCTCCCGTGTAGGGGAGCGTGTCTCCTTCATGCCAGGCACCGCACCCCCTGCCTCTGTCCCCCCTGCTGCCCTGAGTGTGGAGTCTGTGGACTTGCTGAAACAGATCCATGTAGGGCAGACATCAATGCTGAGTGTCCTCCATGCACACACGGGTCTGTTGACACAACTGGTGTCATTCATGGAGGGCATCTCATGTGGCATGTCTGCCCTACATTGGACCAATCAGTCCATGGCCTCCTCACTGACGGCAGCAGTGTCCCTCCTGCAACAGTCCCTCACCCCTCCTACCTCTGCCCCATCCACAATCCCCAGCACCCTACCTGTCCCAAGCACACACACACCGGCACAGGCACGCACCAGCACAGACACAAGCAGCACACATGCACACAAGCCAAAATCCAGACGCACACGCACGCACAGTCAGGGGACTGATACCTCACTCACAGGGGATGGGGCCCAGACACACACACACGCATCCACGAGCACAGTCCTCAAATACCTCTCCCTCCAAAACCCCTTCCCTTGCCTCACCTGCAACCCCCCCTCCCAGAAGCTCTTCCTCTGTGAGCTTAGCCTCTTCCCCACAGATCCATCTGACACAACGTCCAGGCAGAAGAGGCGACCACCACACACAGAGGGGAGTGCCCCTCACACCCGGACACCCTCCCCCAGGTACAGGCAGACTGAGGACCCCATTAGAAAGTCCCCCTGGACCAGGAAGGGCAAGACCCCACCACCACCACCACGCAGCTCTACCACACCTTCTCTCTCCTCCATCCCCCAGGCCACCACTCCACAGGTTCCCCCACCACACCCTGCCCCAGGTTCCCCCACATACCAATACCGCATCCCCAAACTGCTTAGGCCCTCCCCCCTACCACTTGCTCTTCCACCCCCAACCCAGACGCTCTGCCTGTTTGTGCCACTGGTGTGGAGACCGGGTCCCCACCATCTGTCCTGCCCACCTCATCTGCCCCCCTTCCACTCCCTTGGAGTTATGCACTGCAGTGGAGTCCACAACCACCCCGTCTGACTCGGGCACTACAGTGGGGACCCAGTCCACTCCATCTGACCTGCCCACTGCAGTGGTTGCAGCACCCACACCATCTGACTTGTGCCCTACAGTGGTGCCAGCCCCCACTGAGTCAGACACCTCCACTGCAGTTGCCAGTGACACTCCTGCACCCACCACCCCTTCACTGCCTCCTTCTGGCATCCCCTGATCCTGTCCCTGCAGTGCCTGGCCTCCCCCTTGTATGCCCCTCCGAGGGGGATGTCCCCCATGTGGTCCATGGGATATGTGAACTAATCTAGTCTGGATCTATAGCATCCTTTGCTGCAGTCTGAGGGTGTAATGTTCAGCATTTGACACAGGGATGTACGTTTTGCATTTGTAAATTAACATCTGTGGCTTACACTCATGCACATCTGGTGGGCTTACCACTGTTCAATGTTTCTATTTCCCTGACTGTGTGCCCATCTCCACTGGACATGCAGTTTCCCACATCAATGTTGAAGGACTCATCTGTGTATACAGTGCAACTTGCTTGACACGTGTTTTGGGTATATGCAGATGACTGAAGTGACACTCCCGTACCCAGGCTCATGTGAGCAGAGCCTTCAGTGTGTTGTAGTTGTTGACTCACTGACCGAGTATTCTGCTGACATGTTTGAGTCGTGCACAGACAAGGTTTGGCACAGCTGACCTTGCACAGGAGTGGAGTGCCTTCATGGCAGTGTGTAATCCCGTGACATTGCCTGGGCCCGTGTTGTGTGTTGTGTAAGCATGTCTGTGTGTGTTCCCTTCCCTTTTCCTACACAGGCTGTGTCCCTACGGATGTTCCTGTTTGTGATGCTTGATGAGTTGTCCTGTGTTCATCCAGCATCTTGGACCTGGTTTCTCCGGGATGTGGGTGCATGGCAAACTAATGTTCATCAGGTTGTCATCCCTAGTTGTCTTTGTTGTCAGGGCTGGGGATGTAGGCAAACGCAGATGGGACACAGTCAGGATTCCCCTTGGCACTTGTTGGTTACACAAGTCATGTCATTTACAGTTTGTGGTAGCTTTCAGTGATTGTGAAACGTTGTGTGTGTGACTGATGCCACTCCTCAGGGTCAGAGCTGCAATGTTGGAAGTTGGCTACGTGTGTTCTTTGTGGGTTACCTTGGCTTCTTCATTGGTGTGTGACTGTGGCCGGGATCCCATTGATTGGGGTGGATTTCACGTCATGCCCATGTACGGCATACTGTGCAGTGTGTCAGACATTCACGAGTCTTGTTGACTGGCCATGTGTGATGGGTTTCTGCACCTTAGTTCCCACCACCACCCCTGGGATTGTCATGGGTGCATGTGCAATGTCACCAGTCCATGTGAGCTTCACTGCTGCACATTGGTGGAGATCAAGGTGTGTGGTGTTAAGTGTGTGCAAATATGAGTTGTTGCACGGCTAGACCCCTACCTCCATATTGGCCTTGGCTGACAGGCCGTGCTGATTGATTTGAGCTTGTGTAGGTGTGATGGTAGTTTGTTGCTCAGGACACATGGCTGTGGTTCACAGTGTGAACGACATCTACCTTTGTCATCACAGTGGGATTATCATGCAGGCTTGTGTCACCACAATGTGGGATCCCTGGGGGTAGTGCTGTGGTGGGTCTGTCTCTTGCTGTGTTAGTTGCTGTTCCTACAAGCCTGTGTGACATGTGTAATTTTGGCTCCCTCTCATCTAACAATGCCTGATTGCCCACATAGGGGAATCCGATCCATGAGTTACTTTTGTATGGCACTGTATTCACATCTGTGTAATTGGAATTCAGGCCTCCTCATGTGTTGTGTGGTTGCCTGGGGACACTGGCACCCCCCCCCATCACCTGTTGTGTTTGATATGCAGTGTGAGGCTGCCTGTTTGTGTTTGTGCATCTGCACCACTGCATTGGCATATCTTTAGTGTGCCATTGCCTGTATGTTGTTTGGAGCATTTCCCCTGCTGTCCCTGGGACTCCTAGGTCATCGTTCAGCACAATAATCATGGTTTGTATGTCCCATTGCTGCCATGGTATGGTATTTGTTCACCTCACATCTACAGTCTCCACAGGATATCTACATTTGTGTGTCCATTAGTGCAGATATGTGGGTCTGCATTATGATGGTCACTTCTGGCATTGTGTAATTGATAAATGGAGACAATGTCAGCCCCCATGGGTGATGTTTGTCTGTACATGGTCAAAGGTATGTTTTATTTGCACTGCACTGTTTGCCTCACCCAATCTATGTTGCTATGGGACACAACCACTACTTTGCCACTGATGTGTTTTTTGTTGTGTGACCAGGAATCATCCATGCTGTTTGGCAATGTTCAAAATGTGCTTCAGCTATCGACCCCACACTTACCTTTTGCTCACTGTGATGATGGGGGTTTAGACCCCATTGCCACAATGGTCAAAACTGTGCTTCAGCTATGGACCCCACACTTACCTTTTGGTCACTGTGATGATGGGGGTTTAGACCCCATTCCCACAGTGGTCATGGTCTGCTTGCATTGTGGAGGCCACACACATTTATGTATGACACATGTGATAGGGGGTCACATTGTATGTTCAATGTCATGTTCAGTGTTGTAGGCATTTGACACAGACTACACACTCTTGTCATGATGTTGGGGGGAGGTCTTTTGCTGACATTCATTATGTTGGAGTATGCTGGTTGTGTCATGCATTACCCGTCCTATGAGTGGGGATGGTAGTAGTGGTAGGCATCCAGGCCCCCATGAGTAGGGGTGGTGGTAGTGGTAGGCATCCAGCCCCCTATGAGTGGGGATGGTAGTAGTGACAGGCATCCAGGCCTCCATGAGTAGGGGTAGGCATCCAGCCCCCTATGAGTGGGGATGGTAGTAGTGACAGGCATCAAGGCCCCCATGAGTAGGGGTGGTGGTAGTGGTAGGCATCCAGCCCCCCATGAGTAGGGGTAGTGGTAGGCATCCATCCCCCTATGAGTGGGGATGGTAGTAGTGACAGGCATCCAGGCCCCCATGAGTAGGGGTAGTGGTAGGCATCCAGCCCCCTATGAGTGGGGATGGTAGTAGTGGCAGGCATACAGGCCCCCATGAGTAGGGTTGGTGGTAGTGGTAGGCATCCAGCCCCCCATGAGTAGGGGTGGTGGTAGTGGTAGGCATCCATCCCCCTTTGAGTGGGGATGGTAGTAGTGACAGGCATCCAGGCCCACATGAGTAGGGGTGGTGGTAGTGGTAGGCATCCAGGCCCCCATGAGTAGGGGTGGTGATAGTGGTAGGCATCCAGCCCCCATGAGTAGGGGTGGTGGTAGTGGTAGGCATCCATCCCCCTATGAGTGGGGATGGTAGTAGTGACAGGCATCCAGGCCCCCATGAGTATGGGTGGTGGTAGTGGTAGGCATCCAGCCCCCATGAGTAGGGGTAGTGGTAGTGGTAGGCATCCATCCCCCTATGAGTGGGGATGGTAGTAGTGACAGGCATCCAGGCCCACATGAGTAGGGGTGGTGTTAGTGGTAGCCATCAGGCCCCTATGGGTGTGTATGGCATTGGTGATAGCTATCCCGCCCCTATGGTTCGGCTGTTGCTAGTGTACGTCATTTCTGCATCCCTATGTTTGTGACATATGTCGGGTACGTGTCGTTTGTTTGTGTAGTGGGTGTCTGACTTACCGTCTGCGCCGTACGCATCCATACCGGTTCCGGTAATAGATGTAGAGTATTGGTAGGACCTGCGCGATGGGATTCATGGTTGGGTCGTCTCGTTCGGGTTTCTCGTGGCTTCAACTCGTACTCGTCGCTGGCTTGTTCGTCTCGTAGCCGTGGATCGTCTTGTGGTGCGAATCGGAGCTTATGTGCAGCTCTCCCGGATGCTCTGACGTGCCGGACATAGCGACCAGTTCAGCGCATATGGAGTGCGCATCGTACTAGTCCGGCCGGAAGGTGCTGTATATTTACTTCCGTGCGACAAGAATCGGCGTCTACGGATCCGGCTCGGGCGGGGAACAGGAGCTGGAATGGGTACGTACGGCTCGGTCGGAATCTGAGCAGTAATGCGCATCGTATTTGCTCGTTTGGACGACTGTTCGAATCGGTCGGGAAACACGCTTTCGGCTTGTATTTTTTACGGACGAATGGTGTTAGGTGCGCTTCTGGCCTAGATCGGAATCGACCCCAGAGTAGGAGTTTAACATGCAATGCATTCTAATCCGTTGTTTGGGCAGCGCGCAGTTGAGTCGTTCTGAAAGCATTCCGGGACCGATTCGGTAGGAATGCTTTCCTGACGGGATCGTAATGGGCCCCATAGAATTAGCCCCTAAATGTAGTCTATGCAACAAGAAGCAACTTTGCATAACAAATAAAAAAACTAATAGCCCTAGCCTATGTACCAACAACAGAAATAGCAAACTACTACAATTTACTCACAGAAAGTCCCTTTTACCAAGCCAAAGAACCCAAACTAACACCCTTACTCAACTATTTTGAAAATACATGGGTAGGAATACTACATACTTTATGAGTTAGTATTATTTGAAATAAAAATTGTAAACTAATTTTTGTTATTTATAATAAATGGAAAATAAAAAATCTTAATCACATCTTCTCGTCTAAATGCAATATATTTTTAATAAAACTCATTGTATGAACAAATTGTATGTGTCTTATTTTTTATATTTAATTCATTAATCACATTACTTAAAATAACTAATATACACAACTAGCAAAATATATTTAAATATAATAAAAATCCCCAAAATTATATTAAACCCTTTAAACAATATTACACACTTTCAAAATATTAAAATACTAAACTTTCAAAAATAACGAACCCTAAAAATGAATTAACCAAAACCGAAATCAATTAATAAAAAATTATATATTACACTAACCCATTAAAAAGATTATTCCAACTCCAAACAAAACAAACTCAAGAAAAAGTCTGGACATCAAACCATAAAAAAATTGCTATTCCAACTCCAAAGTAACTAAATCCATGGAAAGTGCTGGACAATAACACCTAAGATTTACTATTCCAACTCCCAGCTAACAAAATTCTGGGAAAGTACTGAATAAGATAACTAACAAAAATAATAAAGAATACCACACCGTAATCCAAAAAAACATATAAGTAATCAATTTCAAAATATTAAAACTCAAAAAAATGAATAAACACTAAACAAAAAACAATTACTATTTTGAAATCAAATTAATTAAATAAACATTAAAAGGCTGATTACGCCCAACACCAACTCGGAATCGGGACCGACCAACTGAACACTGTTCGGTTGGATTCCCATTGTTTCCTAACGGAGCTACTTTTCCACCCGACAACCGGCCATAATACAGGCTCCTATGGGGAAATGGAGTGTGTATGGAAAACCCTGCACCTTATTGCAGCCACCCCATGGTGCCTGCCACTCAGTGCAGGGTTTTACCGGGGGGGTCCCTTAGGTACCACATCGGCTCCCAACCAGAGGCCGCAGGATGAAGGGGGCCCTACCAGGTGCCCCCAAATTCACTTTCCAACACCCTTTCCATGTTGGACAGGCCAAGTCGGAAAGGCAGTTGGAAATCGACATCGCAATCCCGAGGTCGGAAACACTGTCTAAAGGGGTGTACAATGCGATTCCAACCAACACGAATCCTCTGAGCGTCGGTCAGAACCGATTCGGAATGACTGTGCAGTTTACCTTCTGAGCGGGAACATTGTAATCGGTTGGGCTGATTGTAAACCGACAGAGTGAGTCAGAAATGCTCCGACACGGTCGAGGAGAATCCGACTGTCAGGAGGAGGCTTTTGGCCCGTCATTGTAATTGGCCCCTCAATACATAAAAAATGATAAATTTACTAATACTACTCCTACCCAAAAAAAACAATATTAAATTATCATATAGAAACCTAAAATTGTTTTTTCATTCAATATGATAAAAAAATTACAAAAAAATATACATATAAACTTTTAATTTACAAATAAACATAATAATAAAAATGCAGATAAACTTAAAATTTACACCATTTTTTTACATTACAACACATTTTTAAATATTAATAATTGCAGTATTTTGCATAGGTTTTTGTTTGTTAACTAAAGTAACTGTTCTGGTCTCTGAAGAACCAGAAAAAGGAGAGGACCCTGCAATTAAATCTGCAACTAAATCTGGCAAAGTATGTAAGGTCCAATCGCCTCCAGGGAAAAAATCTGATAGCCCTTCACTCTGGCCACAATCATTGCAAATCGATAATCTTCTCAAGAAATGTCCTGTATTACAGTTTAACACACCCTCCCTCACTGTTAGCCACCACACCAATCATCACTCACAGTCACTCAATAATCTTATCTCTTATTGGTGCAATGATTACCTTCTCCATTCCAAGCACGTGGTAGGTCCTTTGATGCAATCAAATGATTGTCTGGGGCAGCCATCCTAGATGATGAAAAAAACAGAAGGCTCATAGGAGTGGACCATACAGGTTAATACATTTTCGCTAAGTAAGTTTGTAAAGGCCATTCATCTCCGGGAAAAAATGATCGCCCATCACTCACGCCCCACACGTTGCAAATCAATAATCTCAGGCAAGTTCCCACACTACAGGTTAACACCCTCCCTAACTGTCTGCCACAACATGAATCATCAATCATCATCATCACTCACACAATCACTCAATCACTGTTTTATTAATTGTAGTTACCTTTTCCAAACCAAGCACAAGTTTAGGTATTAGGTATTCATCTTTGATATAGGCAACACATTGGAATTTGGTATTGGCAGGCAGTCTTGCAAATCAATGATCTTCTGAGGCAGACCTTCCAGTGCTAAGTGATGCAAAAAGGGATAGACAATATACATGCATGGGGGCAGGCCTTCGTTCCCAATGTCATGAAGGAATTGTGGAGGCTTCTTAAATGCACACTGGTCCAACTGCAATCCGGCAAAATATGTGACTAAAAAAATGGTGGGGCAGGGTAAATCTGATATAAAAATAATAATGTTCTACTAGCTATTTCTTTCAACACAAAATAATTAAAAAGTTGTATAGGGGCGCTGGCATCCATAGTCCCAGAAGTTCACCCAGAAGTTGATCAGCTAACATATTTGATTCAATTTTGTACCAGTCACTCCTCCTTCAGGAACCGTGTAATTGTGTGGTATAAAATGTTGGTTCATTTTGATCATAGTCAATCTCGCCATGTTTTGAGGTGAGAGACTGGTCTTTCTCACTGGAACAACTGCATCAGCTGTACTGGACACACGCTCAGCAGACACCCTGGCAATATAACAAGCCAGAAACTTTATTGCCAGCCTGCTGAGCTCTGGCCATTGGTGAATCTTTCCATACCAATACATCAATGGATTTTGATCTACATAGACCTCTTTTGGAACATCCAGATACTCCTGGACCATCCTGTGGATGGTCATTGGTGCTGCCACTTGCTCAACCTGTTTTGCCATTGCCTCTGCACTGGACATGAGCCCTGCCAATTGAAACCAAAACAATGCAGAGGTTGGATCTGGTCCTTCTGTTGCTGTTGTTGCTAATATTCTGATTGATGGTGGTATTGGCTGCTGTGAGACAAGACTGCCCTATCTGGAAGTTGAAGGTGGCACCCCAGAACTGCAGGGTGGGTCTTGAAGTTCCAACCATTCCTCTACCAAGTCTCTGGCTTGCTCTACAATCCCCCGAATGTGTCTACGTCTTTCTTTCATCTCTGTTGTAGTTCACCTTTTTTTTTTCCCTCTGAGGTATGTAAACCGGTATGTATCTTTCGTGTTACAGCACGTGCATTTCACGCAAGGATTACCGGTGATGTAGACACATTCGGGGGATTTTAATACATGTTTCACATGTATACTCTCGACCGATCACAGTTTGCACTTCCGGGTGACTTGTTCTGAACTATCACGTGATTGCTATATATTTCCGGGTGATTCTGGCCCGAGCACACACTTTGGAACACAGCGCGCTTGCAGAGTTCTACGATCCGCCACTATGTAAGTGCAATTTGACATTTGACTTCAGGTAACTTTTCCGTTTGACATGCGGATAGTAGCTAATTTTACTGTATTTGGTTCAAAGCATCGACCGTACACGAGACCGGAACATGATGGTTAAGTGAGTTACGGTCTCAGTATATTTGAATACAATGCATGGATTCGGCATGAATTGTTTGGAAGGGCTTACGGTTTGGTGCACGTTCGTGTTTTTACGCATGTTTTTGGCACCTTCTACTTCGTAAGTGTTTACGGTTTGGTGCATGCAGTTGACAACTTGGAGGTTATGAACCTCGCGTACATAAATGCCCAGACAACTTTCACATACATAGTGAAACCGCCACACCGGGTCTGTTCACCTATCCAATTCTTTATACACAAGTATTGTTTCTATTTTCACGCGATATATTTACACACAACCTTCAGATTTTAGCACTGACTTATCACAGACACTTCATGTGCACGTAGCATTCTAACGCACAATCAGGGGATTGTCACCCTCATTATCTTCTGTTAAGCACTGTTCAGTGCATTGTGCTGATACCTCGTTTCTTCTCAATTACAGTGCATAGCCCCTTAAAAAGGGCATCTGTGCCCAAAATGCATTGGGCATTAAAAAGTGTTGGGTTTACCATTACAGTTATTATGAAGGAATAATAACGGAAGGCATGAATACCTAAAGATTTACCAAAAATGAAGAATAAAATGTATGATTACACCCAGAGTCTAAAGACAAAGTTTTTACCTATGGAATAACGAATTGAACATTCTTCTGAGTGCACCAGGGAGACACTCTTCTTGTCCTAAGGAGAGTGCTTGTTTCAATTGCTGTCCAAATCCTCAGACTCAGGAGGATCAACTCGACTGCACCACCTACCTGTTCACATTTTTTCACGTTTATTATCCAGGAGTGCGTCCTTTTGTTCACAATCTTGAATATGTTCCTGCCATTGTCCATTGCACAAAATCCAATTCTGAGACCACTGGGTCACAGCCGTTCATACACCTTGATGTTAAATTTCTCCAAGATCTTTACAGCTGTATGTGATTTCTCCATGGCGAACATGGCCGCTGTTGCACGCAGCCAAACGCTCTTATAACTTTCTTCAGAGCCAAGTCCAACAGACATCTTTTGCTTTACCCCCTCAAAAGAGATCCAGTGTGCAGTGATGCACATGCAATCAGTCACCTGACAACTGGTCCACATGTTTGTCGTCAGGTGGATGGTGTGAACAACACTTTGTTGCAAAGCTTGTCCAACCAACTGCAGCACATCGTGATGCAGCGCTGCAACAGCAACTCTATCAAAATAGGCCTGACTAGGTACCTTCGATTATGGGCAGAGAGCTGCCTAGAATCTTAAGAATCCCACTCCTTCCACAAAAGAAAAAGGGAGGAGGACCTGAGCTACTATTTTTTCCAGCTTTCCATTGTAGAAATGTGCGATTGGGTGGTTCAGCTCGGAATAGTAGCCTGGATGTTCATTTCTGGGGCCACTGACATAGGTGTCCTTCAAGAAGTAGATGGTGGTGGGAGACTCAATGTGTGTCGTGGTGTGGCAGTCACTGTATGCCATGGTGTCTCCATCTCACTCCGAATCTTTTGCCATTGTGAAGTTACAAAGGTCAGTGAATCTGCTGGTGCACTGCTGAGGACAGGGCAGCTTTGTGTGAAGATGTCACCCTCTTCTTCCTCATCATCACCTTCCACCATGATTGGACTTGTAGCTGATGTTACCAGGCTCTCCTTATCACCACGGCCACGTTCAGCAATTTTTTTAAGGTGCTCCTCCCGCTTGATGGTGTGGTGTTTTTTCATATGGGTTTTTAGGCCTCCAGTACCATAATTTGTACCAGGCTTACCTTGACAAACATTTGTGCTGTAAATGCTGCATACTGCAATGTGCTCCCTCTTTTCTAACTGTAAAAAAGTCCAAAACTGGAGAGGAGTACTTTCTACTGTGCCACCAGCAATACCTGAAGAAGAACTGGAGGTAGGTGAGCATGTTGTCGATTGCCTCTCCGCTTCTCATGAGGTAGGGGTTGGTGCAGGTCCCAGTAGCTGCTCCGCAAATATGGGAGCTAGTGGTTGTGCTACCCATGCCACATCCCTTGGAGCTGTTTGAGTAGCAATGTCAGACTCCTCTGTGCCACCTTCCACCACGGCTGCCTTGTCATGGTCCTCCTCCTCCTCATCCTCCCCTTCCATGAGTTTAAGTCTTTTAGGAACTTTTCTTTTCCTTTGCGTCTCCTGTTGTCTCCTGAACTTTGCCAAGATTCACTCAATGTCCCTATCATCTTCATCAGAAGTAATGCTTGGAGAAAGTGGTAGAGTAGTACCCTTCCTTTTCCTTGCCGGGGATCTGGGAACCAATGATTCTAAAAGAGGAGGTTCTTGCTCAAAAGGAAGCTCAACCTCCTGTTCTGCTCCAATATCAGGCAATGTGCTATTACTGGCTATGACTGCGACTGCTGTCCACTTTGCTTTGTTTCCTGAAATGATTGTGTACTACTTTGACAAATCCAATTTAACATCACTACTAGTCGGCGTCAACATGATTGCAGTAGCTGCCTTACTGATAGACATGGTCCTGGGCTTAGATTGGGGGGGTGGTGCCGTTGATGCATGAGTTCTGCTCTCAGCTTGCTCGCTTCTTCTCCTCCCCACTGGCCACTTTCTTTGCAGCACCTTTCTTTGGGGCCATCTTGAAGCTGTCATTTGCAGGGGAACTTTGCTACACAAGCTGAAGAGATGCCTGTCTTGGGTAGTCAGTCACGCATCACGTTGTGCACGGGCCTTCTGTCGGGCAGTACTGTGGGTGATGTCTCCTCTCTTGTGCACCAAGAAGCAAACAAGCAAGAAGAAAATCAGTGAAATGTGGCATTCAATCAACCAATCAGGGTTCTTATAAAGCGTGACTACTCACCAGTTAGGGTATCAAGGCACTGAATGAGGGGCGGGGGTGGATCAGCAGTTCAGTCATAGAGCCAGGTCTTGATGTCCTTCCTGAATTGCGGCAGAGATGATGATTGCCTGATAAGTAGAGGCAGGGAGTTCCAGGTCATTTCAGCAAGGTAGGAAAATGATCATTTTCCAGCCGTAGTCTTGTGGATCCTTGGGCTGATGGCCAGGGCCAGTTGGGCAGAGCACAGATGTCTGGTGAGTGTGTGGAAGGAGAGCCGATGGTTGAGGTATGCAGGTCTGGCATTGTGGATGGTTTTGTAGGCATGCATGAGGAGCTTGAAGTAATTCTTTTGTTGATTGGGAGGCAGTGGAGGTCTAGCAAGTGACCAGTGATGTGGCTGCGGCGGGGGATGTTCAGAATGGTAATGAGATAGAATATTGAGGATAACAATTTTGAACTACCATAATTTCGAGTTAAAATATCGTTGAATGGAAATGTCGAGTGCAAGAATATCGTTGTCAAGAATATTGATTTGAAGGTAAGTAATATTGATTTTAAAAATAAAGAAGTTATTATTATAGTTTGCAAAAATATAGTTGTTTAAAATATCGATTTTTAAATTAGCGTGGGTTGTGGCTTTATAGGGGAATAGGGTGAGAAGTAATTTATTTATAATAAATTAATGAATATTTTTTACTTATTAATATTTATTTAAGTGACATTTTATAATGTTAATTGTGTTACTTTTTTATTTTATTTAAGGTGTGGGTTGTGGGGTGAAATTTATTTTTAATTAATTAATAATTAGTTGTTAATTAACATTAATTAATTGACAGTTAATTATGGCAATTGTGTCATTAATTTTAGGTGCGGGTTGTGGGGTTTATAGGGGTAAAGGGTGGGAAGTAATTTATTTTTAATTAATTAATAATTAGTTGTTAATTAATATTAACTAATTAATTGGCAATTAAATATGGAAATTGCGCAATTAATTTTAGTTGCAGGCTTTGGGGTTTTTAGGGGAAGAGGGTGGGAAGTCTTTATTTTTAATTAATTAACAGTTAGTGGTAATTAATAATAATGAATTAATGGATAATTAATTAGGGTAATTGTTTAATTATTTGTTTGTGTGTGGGTTCTGGGTTTATAGGGGTGAAGGGTGTAGAGTAAATTAATTTTAGTTACTTTATAATTAGTTGTTAAATACTAGTAGTTATTTAATTGAAAGCTTGTTTTAATTGTGTAATACATTTTTTTACAGTTTAATTTTATGTGTGGGTTGTGGGGATTATAGGTGTAAAGCCTGTGAAGTTAATTACATTTTATGTATTTTTATTTGTTTTTAAATAATACAATTTGTTTAAGTGCAATTATGTTAATTATGCTAATATTTTTTATTTATTGACAATGTGGGTTTTGAGTTGTGTGGTGTTGTAGGTTAGGAAGTACATAGACTAAATTTATGTAATAATTAATGTTTTTGTTAATAAATAATTTCTAAATAAAAATATTTATTGGTTTGAAAATTATTTTTTATTTTATTTAATGTAATATTTGTAGGTATTTGTGATTTGTATTTAACATATGTTTTTATTTTTTTATTTTTAATATTAAATATATTTTTATTTTTAACACAATGTTTTTTTATTTACTTAAAAAAAATTATTATGTTGATGATATTTTGCTTGTTTTTAATTTTGAACTGATTGGAGTGAGAATAGTACATTTTACCCCTCCGAAAACACTTTCCCTATTGATGCACTTGCTGGAGTGGGAATAGTAAATTGTATCCTCCTCTATCCAACATTTTCACTAATGTTGCACTCACTCGAATGAAAATATAAATTTTTACCCCTCTGCTATCTAACACTTTCCCTACTGTTGCACTCACTTGAGTGGGAATTATAATTTTTACCCCTCCGCCATCCAACACTATCCCTATTGTTGCACTGATTGGAGTGGGAATAGTAATTTTTACCCCTCCGCAATTCAACACTTTCCCTACTGTTGCTCTGACTTGAGTGGGAATTGCTGTTTTTTTTGTTAATGATACATTTTATTGTTGTGTTAAGGGTAGTGAAATAGTAAATTGTAGCATTTTGTAATGTTAGATTTTATGTAATTTTATATGTATTGTAGTTAGAATAGTAAATCTTATTTTTGTGTGGTGTAAAATATTTTGTTACTGTTGTGTTGTGTTAGGTAGGAGTAATTAGTTTTATATTCATTTAGTAGAAAAATGTGGTGAGAAATGTATATATATTTATTTTAATTTGTAATAATTTATTTTATGTTGTAATTTATATAAATATATTTTTAATTTATTATAATTATAATATAATTTGCAATATTTTTTGTTTGTAACTTATTTTTAATAAATTGTAAAATATGTTTGTTGTTTAATTTTTATTTTAAATTAAATTGATTCCCTTTTATAATATTTTATGTTTTTGGTATATTTAAATATGTTTACATATATTTTTTATAATATTATGCTATTTAAGATTTTTTAAATTATATTATTCATTAAAATATTAATTTATATTTTTTATATATGTATATATATATATGTGTGTGTGTGTGTTTACATTTTTATTAGGATGTTTATTTGTTGTATTTGTTAAAATATACATGTAATTAGAATTTTTTATAAATTAAAGTTAGTATTGAAAATGTATGTTTATTTTAATATTTTAAATTAGATATATTTTTAAATCGATATTTAATACAACTATATTTTTATAAACGATATTTCTTTTTGATATTTTTGTACTTACCAGTTTAAGTATAGAAGTTTTTCACATAGATATTTTCATTGTCGATGTTCTGTCAGTAAACCATTCAGGATGAGTGTGGTGGAGGCGTTCTGGATGTTCTGCAGTTTCTTCAAGAATTTTTGGGTGCTGCCGGCATAGAGTGAGTTGTCGTAGTCCAGTCCGCTGCTGATGAGCGCATGGGTGACCGTGTTCCTGGATTCAGTGGGGATCCACTTAAAAATCTTCTGAAACAGGCAGAGTGTGTGGAAGCAGGAGGACGAGACAGCATTGATTTGGCGCCTCATAGACAATGAGGAGTCCAGGATGGTGCTGAGGTTTTGTGCATAGTCCTTGGGTTTGTGGTGGGCTCCAAGCCCCGCAGCCCACCAGGTGTCGTCCCATGCGGAGGAGGTAGAGCCCAGGATGAGGACTTTGGTCTTGTCTGAGTTGAGCTTGAGGCAGCTGTCCTTCATTCAGGTGGCGACTGCCTTCATCCCATTGTGGAAGTTGCTCTTGGTGGCTGTGGGTTTGTCTGTGAGGGAGAGAATCAGCTGGGTGTTGTCGACGTAGGAAACAATGTTGAGTCTATGGCTTCCAAAGATGGCTTCAAGCGGGGCAAAGTAGACGTTGAAGAGGGTAGGGCTCAGGAAAGTTCCCTGGGACACTCTGCAGCTGATATCTGTTGGTTCTGAGTAGAACAGTGGAAGTCTGACTCTCTGCGTTTGGCCGGTGGGGAAGGAGCAGGTCCATTCTAGGGCTTTGTCGCCGATTCCAGCGTTGTGGAGTCTTGCAAAGAGGGTGTGATGGGAGACGGTGTTGAAGGCAGCCGAGAGGTCCAAGAGGATGAGAGCTGCAGTTTTGTCATGGTTGAGGAGGGTGCGGATGTCGCCTGTAGCGGTGAGGAGCTGTCATTGCTTCTAAAGCCCGACTGGGATAGGTCCAGGATGTGGTTCATTTTTATGAACTCAGAGAGTTGGACATTGATGGCCTACTCAATGACTTTTGCTGTAAAGGGGAGCCAGGGTCGGTAGAGGGTTTCTTCAGCACAGTGTTGATATCTGCCTGTTTCCATTCTTCGGGGAAGGTGGCGGATTCTATGGAGCAGTTGATCGCTTCCTGTTTCCAGTCTTCGGAGAAGGTGGCAGATTCTATGGAGCAGTTGATGGTGTGGCAGAGTTTGAGGCGACGGAGGTGCCGGCTCTGTTGATGATGTGGTGAGGACAGGGATCCGAGGGTTCTCTGGAGTGGATGTTCTTCCTGATCCTGAGGGTGTCGTCAGAGGAGAGGGTGGTTCAGTTGGGCAGGGTCTGCTGGTGTCTGGAGCCATTTGGTGCGGTGGTTGCGGGTAGGGTGGGTGGGTCTTTAGTTGCGAAGCTGTCTTAGATCTCATTGATCTTGCGGTGGAAGAAGGTGAAAGAAGCTGGGGAGGTTGTCGTAGAAGTCTTGAGAGGGGGGAATGTCTGCTGTCTGCTGTCTCCGTCCCGGGTTTGGTGAATTCTTTGACCACAGTGAAGAGTTCTTTGCTCTTGTGTGCATTGGAGTTGATGCATTTCTGAATGTCTGTTTCCTTTGTGGTTCTGATGAGGTGGTGGTGTGTGGTAATGGCGGTTTTGAAGGCTGCATAGTCTGCCAAGAACTTGCTGCTCCTCCATATTTTCTCATGCCGTCTGCAGGTGAGCCTGGATTCTTGCAGGGTGGGGGAGAACCAGCTAGCTTTCTTGGAGGGCTGCTTGCCTGAGGGTTTCCCGAGAGGAGCCAGAGTATCAGCGCAGTTGGAGATCAAACAGTGCAGGGTGCATACTGAGGCGTTGGCGTTCATAGACGTTGGTGGTGGGGTTTTGCTGAGGAAGTGGTGAGCTGGTCTTCAGTGACTTTGGCATTGTTGCAGTTGAATTAGTAGTACAAATAAACAATATCATTTAGTGTGGTTACTTAAGTTATTATAAATAACTAGCACTACAGTGTAGCTATCCATTCGTAAAACCACACCAACATAAACTTTCATGGTGTACACTCAGGAAGGATAAGAAAGAGCAACAACAATAACATACAGATGTAACTGTTTGCTTTATGCACATCACATTGGGATGTGGCAGGGAGGTGCAGGTGACAATGGAATAAACCTTAGACAATGAATGCTGTTGTGCATTCATTGTAGCAGACATAGGGTTGATGCCAGATGTTAGGAAAATGGGGAAAAAATGAAAATAATTACATTACAAAATGTTTTAATTCAATAAGAATTTAAAAAGTTACATAAAAAATGTAAATAAAAAAATTAAAACATTTAAATTAAGAAAAACTAAAATAAAAAAACGAAAAAATATTTTAAAAAATAAAAATATTTTTTTAAATAAATAAGTGAAATTATCATCCAGTGTATAATTTATTAAACTTCTGTCTCAACCATCCATGCAAGCCTATGGCAAAGGCCCACATTGGCTCGATGCACAAAATGATTGCCACTTAGTGCCACATGGTCAACAACAACAACACTGACCAAGAAGGTATGGGGAACAAAGAGAGGAAATGCAGGCCTATGGCAAAAGCACACTGACTACCTGCACAAAATGGCTGACAGCTACATGGTCACAACAACAAGCAAGAAGGCATGGAGACAAAGAAGACATCCAGGCCTATGCAAAAGCACACTGGCTGCCTACGCAAAATAGCCACCGGCCACACGGTCAAACAGCAAGCAAGGAGGCATGGCCACACAGAAAGAACACATGCAGACCTATGGCAAAAGCACACTCGCTGCCTACACAAAATGGCCACTGGCCACATGGTCACAACAAGCAAGGAGGCATGGGAAACAGAGAACACATGCAGGCCTATGGGCATTGAATATACAAAATGGCCATTGGCCACATGGCAAGGGGAACAAAGAGAAATGGTGTCCTATGACAAACACACTGGCCAGACAAAGGAGGCATAGATTGGTAAAACTGAAAAAAAGAGCTTTAATTCAGCAATGCCAAAAACAAAAATTAGCTGGGCTAATACATTCTACAACAAAACACATCCTCCGAAGGCATCAAATATAATTGCCCCACCTATACACTGTTTGCAGAAAAAAATGTGAAATACCCCAAAAAACACATTTTGCAATTTAATCCAATGCCATTCATAGCCTAAATGATGTTTCACTTCAACAGACACCACAGAAAAATGTGTTTCATGCACCCGTGACTACTACTGGGCCTACTGGCTGTAAGGCCCATTGGCAGACTAGGCTTCATAGTAAATTACATCAATATTGCAAACATATTAAAAAACATGGAGAAGAAAATGTGCTGAACTGTGCAACATTTTCCTTTACCAAAGAAGATAAATGACATCCAAAAAAATAACTAGGCCTCTACTAAAACTGCAGGCAACCCACCACAATAAATTAAAAAAATCGAATAAAAGTACAAATAAATCCACGTGCATGCCCCCAATCAAACCAACAACACCGTTATACACCAGTTTTTCAACTTACTTGTGAAATCTCAAATACAAAATCCCTAAATCCAATAGTATATATGCAGCAGACAAGGAGGGGGACCCTTCCAGCTCCAAATCCCAATGAAAAGTGACCAGAAGAGGGACAAAGCACTAGCAGGAGCCTGCTGGACAGGAACAGGAATTTGGAGTCTCTGGGGCACTTCCTTCCTGTTTGAAAAAAAGCTGCTCAAGCGCTCCATTTGCGATCGTGATCAGCACTAGATTGGCAACATTGCGGCCTAAGCCGTGCAAGTGAGCACGAAGTCTTGAGGGAGCACAATAGCGGTGCAAGAAGTCTTGCGCATGCTCACAAGCGGCCCGAGACTATCTGGTGCTTGTGGTTAAGTGCAAAACAAAACTCAAGTGCGTAAACAGAAAAAAAAATCAATTTCGCGCCCGAAAGGCGAAATTCAGGAACTCCATGGAGGAAAGCGGAGTTCCTGAATCCTGTCCAAATTCAGCAAAATCCGCGAGCGGAGTTTTACGCCCGGGACTAATTTACACTAGTAGGTTTGCGAATTTCATTTTCTACTAAGTAGTACTACTGTAGTACGACTTTACATAAGATGAAATACAGTTTGTAAACCAGGACCCCCTATATTTTAACCCAGCAGGTTGAACAGCAGTAGCAAGGGGAATCAAAATACTAACCACAACACCTGCAACCACAATCACTTTCAAATTAGCAAACCACAATCAGTTTTTACAATATATGCAGCATAGGAGGGAGCACTGGAGTTCAAACTGCTTCTACCACAGATGTAACAACCCATGGTACTACACTACAGTAGTGACCACAGAAATCACCACAACAGGGACAACACAGAAATCACAACTTTAAATACAGCAATGATAGCACCACCTACCATATTGAGACAACAGTAGCAAAATAGCCTTTACCACATATAGCAACCACATTTGCTGCGGAATCAGGGAAAACAAGAATAAGCATCAACAGGACAGTGACAATAGTAACCTCGGCAGGGACATAAACAAATATAACAGCTGCCACAAGCACAGGAACAACAGCAATGATACCAGCTGCAAACATAGAAAAGACAGCAACCGCTACAACTACCACTAGCAAGGTAGGGGCAACAGCAGAGACTATGGGGCAGATTTACAAGCCCCTTGCGACAACTTTACTCCGCCGTTGTGTCACTTCTGTGATGCAGCGGCGTTGTAAACAATGCACCACGTTGCAACATATTTACAACCTGACGCATATAGGGAGATGCGTCACGTTGTAAAGCCCTGCGCTACATTATACCTGCGTCAGGTATAATGTATGCAGGGTGGGCGTTCCGACCAAGAAAGCTCGTAAAAGTGATGTAGTGAAATCTACAAGATTTCACTGAGTCACTTTTCTGACGCCACTGCGTCAAAACCTTGCGCCTGCTTGAAGCAGGCGTAAGGAGTGACACAGCATGATATGAATAGGCATTCCTGACCATTGCTGGAGTTGCGTCATGCTTGCGACACGACTCCAGCAATGCGCTGCCCTTACGCCAAAAGATGAGTCATGCATCTGTCTATCCTTGCGCCACTGTGCGCCGCATTGTAAATGCGACGCATCCATGGTGGCGCAAGGGTAATTTTACGTGTCGCAAATTAACTGGTGCATCTCTGCTAATATGCAGAGATGCGCCAGTTCTTGTAAATCTGCCCCTAGATTTGTAACCATTAAGTGAAACAAAAAGTGATGGTGTTATGCATGAATTATCCTCATGTACTGATAAATAGTGAAATCCCCATTCCAGTCCTTTTTCTCTATTTTCTTGCTCACGTTTGGATTGCAGACAATGACTATACATAAGCAAATCAGCCTTGGACTTGATCCTGCATGGACAGTCCAGCCAGAGCTGCTTAGCTGTGTCATCAGACAGGTTTTGGCCTGGAGGTCCTCATCAGTGAGGTACGTTGTTGGAATGTGGTTTAATAGTAGGGGTAAGTAGGTACCTACCACTAGTAATAAGGCCACAGTCACATTATAGGGTCCAGACCCTGGCTCAACCCTTGGTAGCTGGCTGCGAGCAGGCAGAATTTACTTAGAAGACATGTGTAAAGCATTTAAAAACATCAATACGTTAAATAAGTAAGGCACAGCACACAATAAAAATCCAACACCTTATTTTTTATGAATAAAAATGACTCCATAATGAAAAAAATCCAATGCAGGGAACCGGAGCTATGCATTTTTAAAGAATAAACATTTTTTAGTGCCTAAAAGCCAAAAGCGCCATTTTGGACATCTGGTAACTCTCGACTGGAACAAATTCAAAGTTTCAGGCTGACCGAGATGGAGCCCGAGTCAGATACACTAAGCGGTAGGGCCTGGTCAAGTTTTTACCTTCTGACACAATCACTTTTTTGGAGCTTTTTCTGTCGATGTCGAGCAAGGCTCCTTGTCAGGTTGGTTTTGAGTTGGACGATGGTGGCTTGACGTGGTGCAGTGCCCCGGTCAACCCCTGGAAGTTTCGATGACGAAAAGCTCCGGAACTTCAGCCGACAAGCCTCAATCTCAGGCCGAGTCGCAGTTTGATGTCACCGAATTGACTCTCGTCGACGGGTTGATCACCTTATGGAGTTTTTTGTTAAAAATTCTCCAATCCTCTCCAAACTTCTGGATCTTCTTCCAGAAACTCCTTCTGGGGTTCCAAAGTGTTCACAACACCAATCCAAGGTTCCAGAAGCTCTGAGTTGCTCATTGGGATGTTCGGACTATGTCTCCCACAATGCACCTGACCAAATCCTTTAAAGTGCAGGTAAAGGTGGTCCGCTGGTATCTTCTTTCTGGAGATGATGCAGATGAAGCTCTTTTAACCTGTTACTTACAGGGAGTTCACTCATTCTATTCAGACAAAGTCCTTAGGGCTGTAGTTCTCAAAGTGTGCAGCAGGTGCAGACTTTCAGAGTGCAGTCCTCTTGGCACAGGAAAGGGTTCCAGCAGGGCAGTCCTTCTTCTTGCAGTTTCAGTCAGGGATCTGAGCTGCTGGGCAGCCCTCCCATATTTATCCATGCTCCTCGGGTGACAAACAGGGGGCACCTCTGACCAATGGGGTGCAGGGTGCCACCCTCAGTTATGATAACTTCATCGAAAGTGTAGCATATTCTTGTCCCAGAAAGCAGAATTCTTCAAAATCAAAAATGGAGAAAATGTCTCCTGGAGGTTAATATCTGGCTAAATAACCCACTGGCTAACCATCCCCTTCCTGCCCCTTTGCTAATTCAAATACTGGGGCTCCTGTCTGGCTGGGGGTGCAAGATGTGGGGGTGAGTCTGTGTCCTGTCCTGTCATTTCCTCTTTGAAGACCGGTTTGGCTACTCCACACCCATCATGCCTTTTGCTCCGTAGCTACAGATCTTCTCTCATCAGATGTCCTTTGTCTCTTTGCAGGCCACTTCACACCTCATCAGAGCAGATTGGCTCAGCCTACCAAAGGCTGTCCAAGCAGGAGAGGCTGCTGGAAGGCTGGATTTAGGCACATCAGAAAAATAAGTTCTATAACTTATTTTCTGTATTAGTTATAATAAACCTTAAAGTTGTTGTATTTATCATAACTATTCTTTTAAGTCTTTGAATTATATTTGTTTAGCTCACTACTGTCAATAGTAATACTTTATTAAAGTATCCCCTTGTTAGCCTATGGAGCAAATGTGCTACAATGTGGAAAAACACAATTGGCAGTTTTTGCCTCACCAGGTCATATAAAAACATCTTTTAAAATGTCCCCGATTAGTTGTACATGGCACCGTACCCTGGGGGCACCTAGGGTAGATGTTAGGGGTGACGTATATGTAAAAATAGGGTAGTTTAGGACATTGGAAATATCTTTAATTCCAAAGTCAAATTTGTATATAATTTTGTTTTAAAAGCACCCTACAATCCAGGGATGCCTTTAAAATGACAGCAGGCAACACATCAGTGCACACATAAGCGCATTAACTCTACTGGGCCTCTAAATCTACATGCCCTACCGTATACTAGGGACTTACAGATAGGTTGTCAGTACCAATTGTAATTATACCCAATTAACAATGTACTTTTAATCAGAGCACTGGTCATGGGTCTGGTTAGCAGAGCCCAGGAAACAACCAGAGTCTAGTAATCAAAATGGGGGCAAAAAGTGGGGAGACACTGCAAAATGTCTTGGTTTCTCACAGTCCTGAATTTACTCCTTTTCAGAGAAACCATTTCATGTATTTCTCTTTTTTAACTTGTCAACTACATTGCATATTGCCAACCATCCTTGTGCATCCCTGAAAAAAAAAGACGCAGGTGAACTGTACACGCACAAACAACTATTGCCACTAACTTTAATGCATCCAAGGTTGCAGTTACTTTAAAAAAAAAAAATGACACGCATTTAAATAACATCAAAAGTAAAGGATATGCTCCTGAAAGATTTCCATCTAAAAAAGAAAACTAAGCTTTCAAAGTTATTTTTCCATTTCACATTGCAAGCTCCTTAATAACTCTGGGGCTCATTACGATGGCGGTCAGACTTTTATCCGACCGCCATCGTTGCGGGGATCGGGACCGGCCGCCATGCATGCGGCGGTCCCGCACTCCAAATTAGGATGCGATCGCCACCATGGTGGTCGCATCTTGAAAAATTAACATTGCGATGTTAAAAATGCATTTAGTGCCTTCACCTGCACTACGTGGCAGGTACTACGCGGTGCCTGCCACTCAGTGCAGGGAAATGCAGGGGGGTACCATGGGTACCCCCGAGTGCAAAGCCACATCCCAACACAAGGGGGGCCCGCAACAGGTCCCCAAAACCAATCCCCACCAGCCTTTCACTGGCAGTTTACCCGCCACGGAAAGGCTGGCTGCGGCCAGCATCCTAATCTGGCGGACGGTGCCTGCTAGGCACCGCCACCATTTTACTGATGCTGACCGTTCCGCCAGTCAATCGTAACGATTGCCTGTGGCGGATCTTTGCGTCCGCCACGGTTACGGTCAGATTCCCCCCGCCATCATAATGTGGCAGGGAGAAAATTGCTTTCCGATGGCGGAAAGCCCGCCACCACACTGCTGGCGGTGGCGGGCCTTCCGCCATCGTAATGACCCCCTCTGTTCCCAGTCTTTAAATTCCCCCTTAGTGATCTTTTCAAGTCAAGCAGCAGAAAACCCATACATTCAAAGCTGACTTTTACAAATTACTTTTTCTTAAGCAAAATGAAAGCTTGTTATCCAAAGGAAAAAATAAACATCAGTTGGAAATCTTCTTTCTTGACCTTTGCCAACTCTTCAAGTCAAGCAGCTGAAATGAATCACTTTTAAAGTCTTCAAACCAAATATCAGCAGAGCAGCTTGCACCAAAACAAAAAAAATGGGAGAACTGGATAGTTTGGGAAGTGTTGTGTTCTCATTCCCGAGAGTGTTTAATGTAATGTGTCACTGCACCGACAAAGACTAGACCACAGTTTCAAAAAGTACTTCAATATGGCTCTTGAACCTGTGCAGTAGTTTGGTGCTGCAATTCCCTTTAATTCTGGTCTGACTTCTTCTCACTTCCTGTGTTGGTATTTGAGAATTCCTTTTTTTTTGGAAAGTTTCATCAATGAAACTTATCTTAACTAAAACAACAGACGAGTCTTATTTAAATTTTTCAAAACATACTGGGTCAAAGCAACTCAGCGCGGCACTGCAAGCCATTTGGCTGGGCCTCACTGAGTCACTTTCAAAGCACAGGGATGCATCATATTTACAATAATATGTTGCATCACTGTGCTTTCCCCTGCGCTGGTGCACAATTGACTGCCATGCCCTAGGTTAGCAGAGACCCATTTCTCTACAGTCAAAGATGCATAAAAAGCCAGGCAAAAGTGGGGGTACTGCAATAGAAACCCTCTTTCCAACACACGCTATATCTCCAAGGGAAATGAATCCTTGAACACAGGAGAGGTTTGTCTTGGTTATAAGTACTCCTGGAGCTTGAGCTTTTGCTCTCAGGCTCTGGGATGCAGGGACACCTTGCTCTTAATCCCATGACTACAGCAGCAGTCTGAAAACATAAAAAAAAGACTCTGGCAAGTTTTGAAATGTAATTCCTTGTTTAACATGTTGATATCCAACTGTAGTAAAGTTTACATTGTAATCAATGTAATTGATTGTTAGGAATGTTCCTATTGATTTTAAGGGTGGTTAAATGCTGAACCATAACATTTGGCTGATTCTATTGATGTAGTGGTATAAGCGGCGGGTATTGTGATAAAGGGTTCAGGACCCATCAGTGGTGTAACACGATATGAGTGTACTACCAAAGATATTTCCACACACCTACTGTAATATTTGCAATTTAATGCATAGTATTTAGTAATAGTGTTTGTGTAATAAAAGTAATTTTCCTTCAAAGGAAAAAGCACTGACTTGACAATGATTTACTGAGTGCTGGTGTAGCGTTCTAGAGAGCTGGACATACTAGCCTCCACTACTTCCACTGAGTAGGCCTTAGACTAGTTTGCTTTGCTACCCTGAGAGTCAAGTGCTGCAGTGGGGTACTTGGTTCCCAGCAAAAACACAATTCTTGACTCACTAATCAACTAATCATTCAATTTCTTTACAGTGGTCAGATTCTATGGATGCGCAGGCATGAAAGGTGTTGAGGGTTATACTCGTCCCAGTCACAAAAGTAACTTTTGGAGTATTGGATAAGTTGTTGATTATTAGGAGGTTGACAACATTTTCTTCTCCACTTACATCGATACTGGGAAATCCACAAGTTAGACCAGCATATACAGATTATAACTTTGAAATGTGGAAGGTAAAAATGGTGTAAGAGGCTGGGAGATATGTTTGAGAACTCAGACGTTAATTACTTCCTGGAAGTTCAGACACAGTATGGCATACCTGAAGAAGAGCAGTTCAGATACACCCAAATTAGATGACGGCTCTTAACTACTCAATTAGGACTCTAGCTATCAGGCGCTTGACCAGATTTGAACAATGAGTACTTTCATGGGAAAACAAAAAGCAACTAATATCCAATCTATATAAACTGCTATCTCATGAGGTTATTTCTGTTAAAACGTCAGGTCAACAGCAAATGGAAAAAGAGATTGGAAGAATTCTGTCTGTGAATCTGCAAAAGAATGTGGGGAAGTCTAAACAAGGATATGTTACACATCCAATACAGCTATTTCAATTGAAATACTATACAAAATTGATAAATACTGGTATATCACGCCCCAAAGAAATGGGAATGGGACAATAAGCAGGCATGAAAGCAGTTTGGAGCCATACCATCCCGATTCACAAGAGAGAATTTTGGAGTATGGGATAAGTTAGCAATTAATAAAAGTTGATCAACTTTCCTTCTCCACTTAAATTGATATTGGGAAATCCAGAATTTAGACCAGCACATAAAGATTGTAGCTTTGAAATTTGGAGACAAAAAGGGTGTAAGAGGCTGAGAAGTATGTTTAGGCACTCAGAAATTAAATCGTTCCAGGATGTTCTGACACAGTATGGCATACCTGAAGCCGAAGAGTTCAGATACACACAAATAAGACACAGAAGGAATATTTACAAGGAGCTAGTGCCGCCACAGCGTACTTTCTTTTGACGCAGTGGCTGCACAATCAATGCTTCACACTACTCCATATTTACAAACTGACGCATTGTGCCCTATGCATCAGTTTGTAAAAGCCTGCATCACATTATACCTGCGCCGGCTATAATGTATGCAGGGTAGACAATCCCATGTCAAGAGCCACGTAGAACTGATGCAGTGATGGCGCCACTCTATGACTTGACTGTATCAAAATCGCTACGCCTTCTCAAACCAGGCAAAGGATTGTTGCAGGACTTTTAACATGGGACTTGCCTCTGTGTTCTGACACATTGCTGGAATTGCCTCAGTCTTAGGACCAACTCCAGCAATGCTCACTTTAGCACCAATAGAAGTGTCAGAATTTCTGACACATCCGTGAATTCTTACGCCATGGAGAACTGTATTGTAAATCCAGTGCATCCATGGCATCAATAGGGCATTTGCCACAGACGCTAGAAATCTGATGCATCAATACTGATACCTCAGTTCTTGTGAATATGCCCCTGGGCTCTAAACATCTCCGTTAGGACTCTAGCTATCAGACCCCTGAGCAAATTTGAACAATGGTTACTCTCATTGGATAACAACAAGCAACTAATATCTGATCTATACAAACTATATCTCATAAGAATATTCCTGTTGAAACATCAAGTCAACAGCGCTGGAAAGAGACACTGGAATAGTTCTGCTTGAGAAAGAATGTGGGGAAGTCTACCAAAGCATATGTAACATGGCCGATACAGCTGTCTCATGTGAAGTACAAAATTGCTGCATACTGATAGATCACACCCCATAAGGAATAGGAGCGGGAAGCTTGCAGTCCGAATACGTGCTGTAAAGGTTGCGATTCAAAAAGTATCTTATTTCACATCTTTTGGGAATACCCCACATTGAACAGATATTGGAAGATGTTCTAATCTAGTCACTATAAAATAAATTTTTCAGATCCCAGGGATGCCTGCATATGTTATTTTAGGGGTAGCAAACTCTGAGACTTACCCATTACCCTCTCGAAATGGCGCACATATGTCCCTCATATTATGTGCTGATACCATAATGATTCTTTGGTGGAAAGAAAGACCTCAAGATTTTAACTACATGGTACTCTGGACCTGTCACATACTTGGTATGGAGAAAATATCTAACTCTGTAACAGGCACTATTAAAACAGATGAGACCCATTGCCACTCTTTCTACACTTCTACTTTCTGCTCCAACAAGATGAGGGAACTCACATGCCCTAAATATCTATGAGCATTGACATTTATCCCATTTGTCACTGACCATACTTGAAATATGTATGTTTACATGGATGTAAGTAGCTAATATAATCCATAAAGTCATGGTGTCGGAAGAGGGGGAGTTATTGTTTGCTTTCATTGTTTTTAGGCAAGTAGATCCTTCCCGGCCAGCGGCTTATAGGCAAGCGTATATACTTCATGAGTTTGAAAAATAAAAAAGTAATTTGAACCTTAAAATAGAATTGAGAGCTGATTCGGTCTGTTGCGAGGCCTAAAGCCTATACTTGGTTTGTTTGACCCTCAAACACGTCAGCTGATCATCCAAGCCTCTATCCTGGCCAGATTGGACTATTGTAACATGTTACTTTTGGGTTCCAATAAATCTGTGATTAATAGACTGCTGCGGGTTCAGAACGCTGCGGCCCGTGCTATCTTTGCCCTCCCGAAACACTGTCATGTTTCCAACCTCCTCCATCGCCTACATTGGCTACCCCTTGAACAAAGAGTTTGTTTTAAAGCGCTATGTATCACGCATAAGATTCTCACAGGCATTGGCCCAGGAATCCTGAGTGATCTATGCTCCCACTACTTACCCACACGAGCGTTGCGCTCGGCGGATTTGCTCCTTGCCAGAATTCCACGAATACAGAGGGTTAGATCTGGTGGTCGATCTTTTAAGCGGTTGGCTCCCACATTATGGAACTCCCTCCCTCTACATATTTGTAGCAATCCTGATCACCTGACCTTCAGAAGGCTGGGAAAGACCTGGCTTTTCTCCCACTGCTAATTTCTTGCCTTGCCTCCTCACTCTGTGTTCTGCTTCAGCGCTGGGACGCCTCGATGCTAGGGCAGCCATGCGCTATACAAGTATTTTAACATAACATAACATAACATTTAGTGTCAAAGAATTTCTTTCACGCCAAATTGTGCTGCAGATCATATTGAGTGAAATGATTGCTTGGATGCTGACTAGTGGCTTTGCTTACTGCTTGCACTAGATGAGTGTTGGGGAGCAATACTCCAAACCTGCTCACCCGAGGTATCCTTCAAGGAAGGAAATGCTGGCAGTCATCATGGATTATCAACACTGTCTCGACCTAGCCTGTAGGTGAGAAGATAATATGCTATGTGGGTGCATTCCGACAACTGACTATAATTCCCAGGTGTTAGAAATCAGGACCTGTTTGCAGTGTCCCCCCACTTTTTGCCCCATTTGAGACCCCTGGATGCTGGTCTTCTGACTCTGAGAGTGCCCTGGGCTCTGCTGGGCAGGCCCAAGGCCAGTGCTATGTTGAAACACCCACTGTTATGTTGAAAACACAAACATACATTAGGGTAATTCTATGTGTTAGGGTACACCTATAATTGGCATGGCCTACCCTATGAGTCCCTAGTAGATAATAGGGCATGGGGGATTAAAACTGCCTATAAGTCCCTAGTAAATAATAGGCCACGGATGTTCAGAGGCAAGCAGCCTTTGCACACTTCGTGCCTGGGGTCATTTTAAAAGCATTCCTGCTCTGCAGCACTGCTTTTAAATGTAAATTGTGCCCAAACTCAACTCTGGTGGTAGGGGCACTTAAAAAGTGATAATCTACATTATTTGTACATATTAGATACCCCCGGGGTCTCCTCAAGGTGTCCCAGGGGTGCAGTGTAATTATAAGCAGGGTCCTTATAAAAAATGTTTTGTATGCCCTGGGGATAGAAAAATTGCACATTTCACTTTCCCCATTGTAGTAAAGTGCCTCCCAAAATCGACGTTGGTGCTATGAGCACTGTGGAATGAGGATCTACACTATTTTTGCATATATGCAGGACCCCAATGTCTCCCCTAGGAGTCCCAGGGGTGGGTGGTCATGTAACCATAAGCAGGGTCCTTATATAAAATGTTTATGTGCCCTGGTGATGGAGAAATTGCACATTTCAGTTTCCCCACTGTAGATGCCAAGCCCCATAGGAGAGCATTGCAACAGTTTATGAACACATAAATATTGCTAGGAATTGAATGAATATCATTCAAAGACTTAGGAGAATGGTATTGATAAATCCAATAATATGCTATTGTTGAATGCATCCTAAATTTTACAGAAAAGAAGTTAAGACTTTCTTGTTTATAAGCCAAAATGAAGCCTTCCTGCAGTCTTCCTTGATTGGTCAGAGTTAACCAGATTAGCCAGGCTGCTTTAGTGAAGTAAGAAGTGGCTCACCAGGTGGGAGGCTATCTGCTGGAGAGAGCTCTGCTACATAGGAATGCCAGAGCGGGGGGAGGTGTGATAAAGCATGAGGATTCATAAGGGAAATAGAACAGGCAGGGAATGCCAGGTCTGCCTATGCCCATCCCCTCTGACCCAGCCAGATAGGAGGCTCAAGGAAGTAATCTGCAGATGTTAGGGGGTAGGGAGCTATGGAAATGAGCCATACTGACAGTTGGTTTAGTTAGTTCTTTATGCCCTGCTTAGACTGGGGATGAATGTCTGAAAAGTTTCAGCGCTCCGTCCATCATCTCCTTGTGTTTGCTCTGCTTAGACTTCAGCCATGATGAATTTCAGAGAAATAGTGCTTTCTAGGAGATGATTATGCCACACTTTGAAGGAAGTGATCATGCTCTGGAGTGTTACCTTGTACTTCATTGGACAAGAGGGCACTCCTGCTTGACCCCAGAGAACACTGAATAAATATGTGAGAGGTGCAGAGCCTCTCAGATCTGCTCCTTGAAACTAAGAGAAGAAGAAGGATTGCCATGCTGGAAACTTGATTTGCGCCACGAGGCCCTGCATTCTTACTGACTGCGGCTGCTTCACTATCTGGAACTACAGCCCTGTGGATGTACCTTGCCTATAGAGGATTAAAGAGTGGATTCCATGCAAGCTATAGGTTACCAGAGATCACCTGCATCATCACCACCAAGAGTCCATTCCCTGGAGTGCGTGCTGTGGACTTTTAAGGGTTTTGCCCAGGTGCAATGTGGGAATTGTGGTCCCAGACTTTCAAGCACCACCTTAGAGCTTTCAGACCCTTGGATTGTGTTTTGTACCCTCTGGACCTTCAAGAGGAACTTCAGGAAGAAGTTCCAGAAGTTTGGAGCAACTTTGGAAAAAGCTCCATAAGGTGACTGACTCAATCGCGAGGAGCAATCAGGACACCTTCAACTGCAACACGGAACAGATTCCAGGTTCGTCCTGCTGAAGAGATCCGGAGGTCTGACTTTCAGAGTTTGACTGGGAGCTCCCTGTAAGTCAAGCTGACGAACCCTCACCGAATCCAGACTGGTGAAGAGCAGTGAGGGCCCTTGGAAGTAAAAGTTCCAGAAAAGTTTCTGAGTGCAAAGGTAAAATTTGGAGCAGGGCATCCCGCTTCATGTATCCGAGCAGGGCTCCATCATAGTCAGCCTGAAAGTTTGACTTTGTCCCAGGCCAGCGTGACCAGATGTCCCAGAATGGCGCGATATGCTTCTAAGTGATAGAAAGTGTTTAATCTTTAAACATTCATATCTCAGGTTCCCTACATTGGAACTTTGCTTTTTTGTGTCATTTTAAGGATACAAATATTTCTTATTTTTATAAACTGGTGAGGGATTTTTATTATGTGTTATGTCTTCATTATTTACTGAATTGGTGTTTTTAAATGCTTTACATACCTGTCTCCTAAGTTAAGCCTGACTGCTCAAAGCCAGGCTTCCAAAAGTTGAGCATGGGAATATTTTATTGAGACCTATACTGGACCCTAGACCTTGTTGGTGGCCTTTTTTCCAGTGGTAGATGCAAATTTACCACTACTAATAACCCACTTTCCAACACCAGCAGGCCATCAATTCTTGCATATTCAGGAGAAAAAGCAGCCCTCTTGATATCTAGCTATAGCTTTGCTCATCAGCCATGTGGTTTTTGCTAGAAAATTGTGATACAATGCTGCTGTTGCCAGAACCTTGACACACAGATCTCAGCTTTTCTTGCCAAGACACATTGCTCTACCTATGGATTTATATTTAAGGACACTGGAAATATAATGAAGTATTTGTTTTGGTGATGGAGGCTAACTTTGAACTTTCTATGCACATTTATATACCTTCTTCTAAGACTAGGGGTTGTTACATTTGTTAAGGTTTATCAATTTAAGGGTTAAGGTTCTTACACTCAACTGTGTTGCTTTTCTAATGTATGAATAGGTATTATGATTCAAGTATGAACATACTACTTTTCCGGACAAAGAAGCAATAGCATAACAACATTGCTGTTTATCTTGCAGTTCTGCAAGAGTGAAATAGAAACTATAACTCATCTTCCACAGAGAGTGCATGGCAACAAAGCTTGGAAAAGTTATGCAAGTCATAAGGAGAAGTGTTATTGAATATATACTTGACAATCATTTTTTGTGTGTAGTTTCAGACATTGCAAGTTTGACATTGAAGTACAGAGAGATATTGATAAGGTTAATCCATTCAATATTATAGTTAAGCAAGGAACCTATCATGACAATATCATTGTGTACTCATCCATTACATCCTACAGGCATTGTAGCTCACCGGAAGTGATGAGACATCTCGGCTTTTCACTTTCTCCATTTCTACCACTGGTCCTCATGTTACTGTGTATGTGATTACTCATAGGGGTGGTGAAATTTGGATGTGTGTTGATCTTTCTGAATTCTGCACAAAAGGTTGATGCATTCTGACAATGGTGCCTTTGACAGCTTGTTAAGGCAATATTATGACTGGACTCCAAATGCTTTTGGAATAGAACCAGGAAAGGATAATAAAGAATAAAAACAGCTGGGTCTATGGTATTCTAAAAGTGAGGGAAAAGAACAAAAATGACTGGCACAGCATTGTTTATTTCCTATCAGTACTTTTGAAAAAATAATCAAAGGAGGTTAACCAAGGAACTGACATCTCTCAATTCAGATATTCCAGTAATTTCCATTCTCACTCCTTGTAAGCTTTGAGTTCCTAAGGGACCAGTGTAACTTTCGATAAATGGTGAGTGATAAGTCTCAAGCGAGCTATGTGTAACCAGGAGTAATCCACCAACAAACACCTTACTTCACTTCCCCGTACTTTAGGGAACTGATAGCAACACTAGAATCAACATTGATGCAATTAAGAAATCTCTGTCTCTCCTCAGTTCTCTTCCCCAGTGTCTCTTGAAAGTAATTTAAATCAGCCTACGCTAGCTATGCTTCTGCCTTCACTATCACGATCAGAAAGGAGCAGCGTAGTGGGGATATGTATGTGTAAGTCACTTGTCTCGATTGCAACTGCTTAAAAGTTTGTATTTGTTATTTCATTTCAACCCTCAAAAGTTTCAATAATTAATAAATAATAAATACTTTTGGCAGGAAAAGAGCTCTTATTAATATGTTTAATATATTTGTATTGTAATCTCCTATATATAAAAAAAAGTATTTGTCAATAAATTGAGGTGAGAGAATGATGACTTCCCAAGCCATATCTAGTTTGCTAAATTAGGGACTCAACGCCAGGCTCTAGAGCAAATCCATGGAAATCCAGGACTCTGGGTAACCGTAAATGATTCACATAGTCACCTTCTTGCTTACTGAGCTTGATGCTATTACAGAAATTCGGTGATATATATCTTGTTTAAAGCTAAATGTCTTACCTCAAACACCATCAACAGTTGGAGCTATGGAAGATATATTAGTAGATCACCATTTAATCAATCAATCAGGGATTTGTAAAGCGCAGCTACTCACCCGTGAGGGTCTCAACCATTGAAGACACCAGTGGTAACATACCTGTATTAACAGGTTCATCACCTTCATGCCAAGAGTAACTGTACTGCCTGGAATAGTATTACCACACTTGTACAAGTGACTGATTTGTTCTTGTTCGGATTCTTGTTTTGGTTGTGCTACATGCCAGCAAAGTTGCTCCAGAGTAAAGAAAACAGTATAAAATTCATACTGAAATGGGTGAGAAAAAGTGAGTATTTTTCTTGCTACTACTCTGTTTTCCAAACTTTTTTAACTTAACTAGACTGGCTCAATCTATTATCTAGCTAGCAAAAGCCCAGTTACGATCATCCAATAAGCCTGATTGTCCTCAGCCTATAATTTTCATTGAGGTGTACAGATTAGATTATATGGCATTTTGGTGTAGGGCAGAGTAGCAAGGCACCTTGCTGCACTGCCCTGTGCCAAAGTGAAAGGGAAGAAATGCACCGTATTTAGGCAATACGGTGCATTTCTGTCCTTCCTGCATGCGCTGGCTCGGTTTTGGCAAGCCAGGGCCATTGTAGGCACCCTAGCACCATGGTGCAACCGTGCCTCCATTGCAGGCAGATTTGGTTTTGTGTAGGAATCCTACGAGGCGTTTTCCTCTTTCTATGTGTGCTGCAGAATGCAGCACGTATAGGAAAGAGGAAAAAACGAGGAGAATTTAACATGTTTCTCCACGTTGCGCCTCACTTCGGGAGGTGTATGGATTTGATGCTTCCCCAGGTTTACATCACTTTGCAAATCTGGGACAGCATCAAATTCCATGGGTGTTGCGCGGGAAAACCCACCGCAGTGCCCATGGAAATTGGAAACCTCTTGGATGCATAATAAGGCGATGCAGCGATTTGCTCTGATTTAGTCATGATTTATGAGGGCACTCAAAGCCACGCTCTTTATGAGAGCTGTGTATCATGCATGTACTACTTTACGTGGTGCACAAGTGATGCAGGGCTCTCATAAATATAATATATATAAAGTAAGTTCGCACAACTACTCCAAAAAGAGTGACATAAATTACAAATGCTGCGTTAAATTTAAAAATGATGCAAATGATTGCAAATGGATGGACAAACATATTTTTCTGATCTTAAATATTTATCTCCTATATTTTGCACCCATTGTAGATAATGCAATTAAATGATGGTGCATGCATGTTCAAGAAGAATTTGTCAGATCCTCCTCAAATCCTATATCGAATTTAGATTAAACTGAAAAGCAGCTGAATTAGAAAAACAAAATAGCTTCAATACCTATCATCGCCATGAGAATATGTCACAATTCTTCTTAGCAAAAAAAAAAACTCAGTTGGTCAGTAATTTCTGCTGATAGATTCTGAAACATCATGTGGTAAAAATGCTCTGGTCTTTCCCTGGAACCAACAACACTGATCATGATGCTCAAGACAGCTTCATAGTACTGAGCCAGTGACCACCTTGGTTTATTTACTGACTCCTGAATTGTCATTACCCTGATTTTCAATGACATATCAATGGCATTTGACACTGCTGACTACTACCTCCTGGAGGCTACTACACGAGAGGTCAGTTTGAGCAGGCACGTGTTTGCTTGAATCCCATACTTTCTTTCCAGCCATGTTAGGCGAGTGTCAACAGGATGTCGACTCCATCATCTGTGCCATCTAGTGTTGGGTTTCCCAGGCATCCATGTGCCTGTCCTACCTATTTAACCTCTAATGTACGCCTCTTGCCTTTCTCATCGGATACCATTGTTTCTATTTTATGCTTACACCAATGATGCCTAGCTGCTGTTGCACCTTAGTGTCAGATCACCCACTGACATTACTCTGTGGCATCATTTTTGTTCAATCTATGAACCAGTTCCTTTTCTTATTTTTCTCCAGCCATATGGGCAGCGCCTCCTCTATAACTTAGTAGTTGAAGGGAGAAGCTTAAAACCTTTTTGTGTAACCTATGGGCTGTTTTTCTGCAGTCGCAGCTGTTGGTTGTCTTCCTAGAATCAAGAGACATTTAGGTAAATAAAGGTTTTTGCAAAATCTCATTAAGATACCAACATAAATCAATAATATTTTTTCGGAAAAGGCAGCTTGCATTTAAAAAAAAAGACAAACAAAAAATAAAGTGGCGAAGCACATTATGGGTATTCATATTATGTGAATGGAATTCCAATTAATAGACACAAACTTTAACCTCATGTATTCTATTCAAACCCACACATCCCACCTTTCCCAATAAGTGTATTATGATAAATTCAGAGCAGACAAATGCAAAGCACTCAGAGCAGCCACTCTGTTCGTAAATAGAAAGGAGTTGGTATTTGCCAATCCGCAGAGGGAGGGTTCTTTTGAGAGGTACTTGATTTCTACCAAAACAGTTGGGGTTTGATGACATTCTTTTTATCATACAAAGTAGAACATCACAGAGCGTCAGAGAATCCTAATGTACCAGACAACTAGTGTATCTACCATCCGATAAGTCTCCTACCTGAGCCCACCTCGAGTGATGACCGTCCTGCAGCTGAAAGCAGAAAGAATGGAGCTGGCACAGATCTGAAGATCCTCCCAGAATTACGGACGCTCCTGTTCAGGCTCGAAGGTGTAAATGTAAGTCAGTTTTTATATAGCGAAGCTACTCACCCTTACCGGTCTCGAGGCCGTAGTGGAAATTAAGTGAGCTATTGCCCAGAGTCACATGGTGCTGAGCTGAGCTGCCGTCGGAGCCGGGGATCGAACCGTGAACCCTGTGCACCACACCTCTCCACCTCCAAGGTGCTGAAATAAGTTAAACTAACTTTACCTTGTTTAACTTTTTTTGTTTGTTTTATTATTATCTTCTTTTAACTTGGTTTGGAGTGTGTTGCGACTCTATTCATGAAATATTATTGACTGCGTTCTTTTACAAGTTTTATTAACAAAGTGCGGGCGGGCTGCACTAACTGTAGTTCTCTTTCATGTGCAATTGCAAAATACAGTTTTTTAGACGTGAAATGATTTTAATGAATAGAACATGAATACAAATTACTAAAAACATACAGATCTGGTTGGATTAGCTAGGGATCACCAAATAAGAGGGTATTGGCGATTTCTTATGGATATGGGGCACAGGCTATCACTCCAAAGAAGAGGACCACCGGCATCTTTCATGTCGGAATACATGTGAACCGTGTATCTGACGTCCATGCTTCTAATGCCGGCAGTGGGCGGTGCACACACTTGTGCAGTTTCTAAAGCTGCAGAAGTAACATTTTAAAACATAAAACATTGGACCCCAATATGTTCCAGAAAGGGAACTACATGGAATTCTCAGTTTTGGCATTCAAAAAATAAGAGTTAATCAAAAGCATTTTTTTTACCTTGATGCTTCCCTGGCAGGGCTTAGATCAGCATTAGTGTGATGAATGTTGTCACCTGGGTGTGCTGGAAGTTCAGAGGGATGAATGTTCAAACGGAGAGACCCTGCAGAGGTCGATATGTCAGAAGAAATAACGAGTATAATAATGTTGTGCTACAAAAATTCGTAGCCAGAATATCGCCTACGAAAATAAAGTTAAGGTAAATATTGATTTACTCTCTTTAACTCCAGATCTGCGTACATTGGAGATATGTATGTATTATATAGGCACATATTCATAGCGTTAAGCATATACTCTATACTTTTTCATTTTCTTATGTTAGTTAAACGTGGCTAGTCACGATTCTGGCTACAATATTCCCAATTTGATATTCTGGTGGCACACCCCTGCAGAGCTCAGTATGAAATCCTCACATGTTTTCAGATTGCAATAACATGAGTCCTGTTCAGGCGAGGTATACTACCCATTAATAAAGTGTCAAGAGATGATGAAGTTACTATGGACTCGTACAATATTAGTTTTCGTTAGTCCTTGTTGGCTTTTGACATTAAAAAGGGTTTCAGTATGTGCTTGTCTCGTCAAGCTATGATCATCTCGCGTGTATGTTTCCTCATCCTTTAATCACATTTGACTCCTCAAAATTATTCAATAAAAGTTGAAAGGTCATATTTACATTGGACAGGGGCCAGGCAGTTTTACACTGACATTTTTGTGCAGCGAACTGTACACAACGACATTTTTATTAACTGACCAGTGCAAAAAAATACATGTGGTTCATCTGTGCACATCTCGGTGCATAATTGCCCATCATTGGTGCAATTGATATACTCTTGCCCAGGAAAGAGTTCAACTGCGTTTTTAAGGTCTCGCTTCAGACAGCCTTAGATGTGTTTAGGCAGACCTGTTGTTTCCAATGCACGACATGCACTTGGAGTGTGACTTGGGCCCCTTGCTCATGATTTGATACCGTTGTTGCCGATCTCTGGTTTCTGCTCTTGATTCGATGGCTTACCTCCCTATTATTGTGTGGGAAAATTTAGGAATAGCTGTGCTCTGATTGGATGAGGTTTGCCTTTCCACTGCTGCACTGAGGGGACTCTTCTCTTCTGTTTATGATGTGTCTCATAGCTACGAGGGGGCTGAGCTCAGGTTAACTAAGCGACTGTGAGGGTTCACTCAGACAAAAAGAGTTATTTTTCCTTGAGGTAGGCAATCTTATCACTCACCCCAAATAATTATCCACTTTTCACATTTACTGAATGATTATTGTGTTTCTGACAATGTATAAAAGGCACAACATTTGTTCATTAGGAACAGAGCTCATTCAATGGCGAGGGAAGGATATATATTATAGGTAAGGATGAGTGCCCCCCATGCGGCTGTCCCACCAGTGTAATTTTTCCCTTTAACCTGGTGGATGTCCTGCATGTTCTCCTGTTTTCCTTGTTTGAGTGCCTCCGATCTAATCCTAAGGGATCTTTGGTGGCATTAGGTCTGGCCAGAGACAATTTTTGCTAAATGCTAGATCACCAGTGATCAAGAAAAGAAGATACACAAAGGGGCTTTCTCTCGCCACCTTCATCGACTGTAGATCAGGGATTAACTAGCTAGTACATTTTGTCTGCCTTTGTTTTAGGATTCTTTGGGCCAGAGACCTCTTTGTTTGATGATAAACAAGAGTGCCCTTTAGATTTGCTTGTTGTCAATGTCGTATCGCATGCGCAAGGAATGCACAGGAGTCAGGTAGGGGTTATATGTCTTCTTTATTGTGTGACTTGTCCTCGCTGCTCCTGGCCCCACATCTGGTCCCTTCCTCGCCCCTCGTGGTCTGCCCCGTCCCCACTCCCCTGACCGGAAGTGGTGTCCGGTTCTCGTCCCCTCCCCACCAGTCCAGTCGGGTACAGGGTCCTAGTGCCCTTGTGCCCAGGTCACGACATCTCCCCTTTTGTTGCACGAAATGACATAAGAAAGTGGTGATTGATAGAGAGAGAGAGAGAGAGAGAGAGAGGGAGAGAGAGAGAGAGAGAGAGAATGACATGTCTTTGTCTTCAACATTACATTTCTTCAATCAGTCTTTTTGGTCTTTTGCATTCTCTTCTTGGATGTGTCTCTCCCTTGTCTTTCTGCCATTCCTCCTCCGGTCTCTCATCTGTGCCTGTGTCTCCTGCGGCTGTCTCTCTTCTGTCTTCCTCCATGCTTTTTAGACTCTTGAAGTGAGAGCTGTTCCTTGTTATCCGGTAAGGGCCTGCTGTCGCTGTTATCATGGGCCCCTTCACCTGCGTCATCGTCAATGGTTCCTTTGAGAATGGACTGTCCGATTTTCTCAGCTGCCGCTGGCGTACCACCACTGCATCCCCTTGCTTGAGGTGCGCTGGAGTGGCATGTCTCCTGGTGTCGGCATACGCCTTCATTTGTGGCGAAACAGACCCATGTGCGTGGAGAATGTGGTAATGTACCTTGATTGCGGGTCAAGCTCCAGCTGATGGTACCCTTTACACAAGTCTAGCTTCGAAAACCGGCAAGCCCCAGTGAGGCAGCTGATCATGTCATTGAGGTGTGGTCCAGGGTGTCTTTCCCTTTCAATTGCTGTGTTTGGTACCCTCATGTCCACACATATGCGAATCTTGGAGGTGTTTTTCTTTGGCACTGCCACTATTGGTGACACCCATGGTGTCGGCCCGTCCATGAGCTCTATGATGTCTTGGCTCAACAGACTTTTTATTTCCTCTTCTACCTGTGGCTGCAGGTGTATCGGCACTCGTCGGTGATGTTGAGCTACTGGTTTTACTGCTTCATTTATGTGCAAAGTTACTTGCCTTCCTTTTAGTTTTCCTAGTCCTTTCAGTATGTTTGGGTAGTCTCGCAATATGTTCTTTTTCTCTGACATGTGGTACGTCATTGCGAGGAGACCCATTACCTGCGCCGTGACGTTGCTCAGTAGACATGGTGCTGGAATGTCACCCTTTAGGACATGTATTTCTTCCTTGCTTGATCGTTCCTTGTACATCAGTGTCTCTGTAAACTTCCCCATGTTGATCACTGGTTTCTTCGAACCCCAGGTGAACACGTCAACTGTCGATGGCACTAGAGTTGGTTTTATTTTCATCTTATCATATTCTGACACGCACATAATGTTGCATGTGGCACCGCTGTCCAGCACGAATCGTGTGCTGTGTTTTCCCACATCGATGTCGACGGTCGCCGTTTTCTTTACCTGATGCTTCCGTATTAGATGAATGCTCTCCTGCTCTCTGTCATTTGCTTCTTCGACAGGGGGGGCATCAGACATCAGGTTACACGTTCTCCTGTATTGCCTCTCCGTCTGACTCAGCTGAAGAGCTGCGATTTGCCGTGTCCATGTGTCTGGCGTACCTGCTTGTTGTCATCCGTGGTCTTCCAATTCGTCCTCTCTCATTTTTGAATTGCGCGCCCATGCAGGCGCTCGCGAAATGGTTGTCCCTGTTGCATTTTTGGCATTTCTGACCCATTGCCGGGCAGGCACCGACGTGTGGAAACTCGAGCCCGCACCTGTAGCATGTTCGTTCATGTGGTTTTCTTGGCAGTTGCTCATTGCTTTCCTTCTTCCGGGTGTTCATGCGATTACTTCCTACCATGCGATGCGCTTGTTCTGATCTTCGTTCTTTCCCCAGTTCCATCTGTCTTGCGTGCGTGGTTGCTCTCGCTTCTGCCCGGGCCATGGTCAGAATTTTCTCCAGTGAGGTCGGTTCCTTCAAGATTCGTGTGCGGTACTCCACCGACTGGCAGACTTCAATGATGCGCAGTCGAATTGCTTGTTCGTTGTCAAACTTATCGAATTCGCAGTGTGTGACCAACTTGCGCAGTCGTGTTGCGAAGTCGTCGAGGGATTCTTCTGCTTGTTGGTACGCGATGGTGAAGGTGTATCTCTCAAAATCAATGTTTCTTTGTGGGTCAAACTTGTCTGTGAGGCACTTTCTCAGTCCCTTGTATGTTGTTGTTTGGTCTTGAGGGAATGTTACTAGCAAGTCTTCTGCCTCATCCCCTACGAGGTTTAGAAATAGGTCTGTGTGCTTTGCTTCTGCGACATCTGTGGCGTGCATGTACCTTTCAAACTTGCGAATCCATCGCTCCCATCTTATTCCTATCTGCGGTTCAGATAAGTTGAACGGAAGGGGTCTGCGAAACACTGCTTGCGTGCCATTCTTATCCTTTGTTTCATCAGCCATCGTGTCTCCTTGGTTCTGCTTTTCTTCTTGTCTTGTCGTTTATATTCTTTTATTTCTGTTCTGTAACCCTTTACTTTCTCTTATTTGTTCACTTTTGTTTCCACTTTATTCACTTTCTTCGGTGACTGTTCACCTTGTTCGCTGTATTTCTTTTCTTTGTTGCCTGTAATTCCTTTTCTTTGCAGCTTTTTCTTCTTGTTTTCTTTTATTTCCTGACTTAATAATGGCTGCCGGGCCTCTCGCGCTTCCTATTGGCCAGATTTGCCTGATTTTAAGATGGCCTCCCAAATCTCGCGAGATTTCTGGCCTTTTTGAGCCTCCGCCTGACCTCAAAATGGCCGCCGGGTCTTTCTGTGTGCTGATTGGCCGCCCCGCCTGACCAAAAGATGGCCGCTGTATTCACGCGAGATTTCCTTTGAATCTACGCGCGAGGCAGGCACTCAGTCGGTTATTGTTTTAGACGGCGCGGGAGGCTCCCGCGCTCAAACGATGGATGCACCGCTATTTTCAGGCAGGTGGGGGACCCCTTACCGCGTCTTTGCTGCGGCCAGCTGGGCTCCCGCGACGACGCTCCACTCCTCAGCGCTCGGACCAGGGTGGGCTCCTGGCTCCGTTTCTCTCTGCGACCGGGTGGGCTCCGGATGTCGCAGTTGTTCTTTGCTTGTCCTTCTGGGCGGCAGGCGGACCAGGGTGGGCTCCTGGCTCCGTGTCGGAGTCAACTTCGCGAGGGACCTTGGTGCACATTTGTGGTGTCGCCTTGAAAATCCCGCCTCGTCGCCAGTTGTTGTATCGCATGCGCAAGGAATGCACAGGAGTCAGGTAGGGGTTATATGTCTTCTTTATTGTGTGACTTGTCCTCGCTGCTCCTGGCCCCACATCTGGTCCCTTCCTCGCCCCTCGTGGTCTGCCCCGTATGTCGTGACCTGGGCACAAGGGCACTAGGACCCTGTACCCGACTGGACTGGTGGGGAGGGGACGAGAACCGGACACCACTTCCGGTCAGGGGAGTGGGGACGGGGCAGAACACGAGGGGTGAGGAAGGGACCAGATGTGGGGCCAGGAGCAGCGAGGACAAGTCACACAATAAAGAAGACATATAACCCCTACCTGACTCCTGTGCATTCCTTGCGCATGCGACACGACAGTCAACACCTGTTTAGTAGCCACTGGCAGAAAAAAGCTGTGCATGCCATATGTAGTTTAAGGGCTGTTTTATTGGTGGAGCATTGAAAATCGGCCTGCCTAAAGAGGAGCTCCATTGCAATGCATGGAAGTGGGACTTGGTGGAGCAGCTGTGGGTGCTGCGTGTGCCCAGGATGTCTGTGTGTGTGTTCGCTTAGTGACAGGCATCCTCCTTTTTCTTTTGGGGAGCTGAAACGCCTCCCAGTCACAGTGCTGCCTATTGCTGGTGCACCACACTGCTTACCCTAGGCGTACCCATGGCCGCGCTCCAAGGGAAGAAGTGCATCACTCCTAGCTAGCCCCTGGAGTAGGCAAAAGAGAGTATCAGGGCGTGAAGGTGTGGGACAAAGACTGGAGACAAGGGTAGCAGCCAGGGCTAGTAAGGAGCACTCCCCTAAAGAGGATCAATATCTAAGTAGCGCCTCATATTGTCCAAGGGTGAGAATCTGTTCACCCTCTTGTTCCAAGATTTCATCCGCAGTGTGTGAGAGGGCTCGGGTACTGGTGAGGTGGGATATCTCTGTGAGCTGTTCTCGAGTGTATCCTCAGTGTTGCAGTTTGATTCACAGTGTTAGTGGTAACTTGTGGCTGTGTCTCCCTTCTCCCCCCCTACATGTCCACTCTCTGTCTGTGTTTTCATTCAAAGCTCTCTGAAATGTTTAATAAACCCAAATGTACTTTCAGAAGTAAAGGCATTTTCTTGATGTCTAGGTCTGGTCATAACGGTTCCGGCGTACCTACCCGTGACATGGTCAGAACGACACCTACAACAACGAATGGCCCGCACGGAAGACCAGGTAAGAACAGATGGCAGAGGTCCTAAAGTGAAAAAGGACTGCCGTCTGTCCGCATCTTGTGCTTTGTGCTGCTGTCTGAGTAGAAAGTGAGGAGGACAGTTTCACCGCCGAACGCCTCTCAGAGAGATGTGGGACACAGAAAGGTAAATGCGACTCATCATGATTAAAACTTTGAGCTAACTTTGAATAGACAGTCAGATTGGATCAATTGCCCAGCACGGACGTCTGTGGAGCTCTCGCACCTCATAGAGGAAGATGAGGACCAGAGAAAGAATTCTTGGCTGCCCCTTTTCAGTAGTGAGGGCAAAACAAGCAGGACTGAAAAGACGATCTCTGCTGCTGAGTCCTGCTTAAAAAGAGTTTAGACCTCTTGCTGTGCTAAGTCATTCCCCTGCACCCTCATGAGGTAGTCAGTGTTACTAAGTCAAAACTGGAACGCGATTCCATTCCATTGCTTAATTCTAACCAAAGAACTTGAGTGTTATGAGTGGTGTGATCGAGAGGGTGACACTATTGCATATATGCATCCAATGCATAACCCAAATCCGGCACCCCACGTTGGTGACCTGCCACCAGTAGACCTCCAGTACCTGAAAAGAGATGTTCCTGGTGAAGGTGAGTCTGAGGCAAGGTATGACCCCTGTCTAGGGACTCCAGGTTGGTTGCACATCTCTGTTGTTAGCCCCTGAACCAGGAGCACTGAGCTCCCATCAGGTATGAGGATGGATTTCTTATCTCATTAGGTGCACTGAGTGGTGGCCCATCACCCACTATAAGCCCCTGCACCCATAGGTTGAATCCCCCGCTCATCGACATTACAGGTGGAGGCTGGCACACATCACTTCATTGAGGCACCAAGTACTGGGGCAGGGCACTCACTGTGAGTGCTAGTGTGCCCGCATCCTGTCGAGAGACAGCAGAGAAGATGCTGTATCCTGCAGCTTTCCTAAGATACTCACCAAGGCCAGCACAGGATTAGAGGATAAGTACTCAGCACCCATGTTCCGCTGGCATCCGCTTCCCAAAGTGTTTGCATCCAATCCAGGGGCAGCTCCTCTGTCGGAGGCTAGGAGCATCGCCCCACTTGAATGCCTCCGAGCCCCGAGCTGAAAAATAGAATGGCAATTCATTACCAATTTATTTTTCAGCCTCCCATCCCGGAGAGTCAGGATGGAGTGGGGATCAGTGATAGCAGCAGCAGGAAGGCGGGTGGGCTCTATGTGCACTTTTCAAAGTGCGCACATCTCTTTGGCCGCCAGCCTTGCGCAGCCAGCCAGACATCCACACTTTAAAACCTCTAACCCATCTGTCTTAAGACAACTGGGTTAGAGCAATAGCACCGAGACAGGCCGCTCCCTCCAAACAGGGCACTGCTCTCATGCTGGTGAGAGCAGCGCCAGGATTGGTCAAAGGAGTTGCTGGTGCCTGCACTGCGGTCGCGACGACGTCTGAAGCAAGGAGGTCCTGTGGTGAGGTAAGTGTTTTATATATATTTTAATTGATCATGCAGGCCCATTTATTTTTATATTTTTAATTTTTTGTGCCCACACATCCACCCTGTCTCCCAGTAGATGCCCCTTGCCACTGATCTAAACTGCATGCATCACTAATGAAGGCTGTCTGATAATGTGAGCCACTCGCATGTGCCACTGTAGAATTATGCAGGGCCTAAGTGATTTGTCACTCATACCTGACCCCTTTGCCTCCACGGAGACCCTGAACACTCATAAAAGACGGCACGAGCAGCAAGGTATATCCAGCAAGGCATGGTGCTTGGCTATTTTGGGTAAGTTATGACTGTGGTAATCACCTTGTTGTTTCCACATGCGCTCACCCAAAGCCTGGCACACCCACGATAGAAAGGTATACTTTGATTATGAAACGATGCAATATCATCATCATCATAAAGTCTTTATTCGGTTGATCATAGCAATCATAAATGAGCACAATAAATATTACATAATACTATGCTTTTATAGCGCATATACAGTAAATTCAGAATAAAAAATCCAAGTTACAATAAAACAGGTTAAATGGGACAGCTAGAACATCAATACAAAAATCAGTTGGGTCTTGATCGCCTAGACATCGAGGCAGCTCGTAAAAAACCAACAATAGTAAATTAAAAATGTTCATTAGAGAGCGTCTGCAAGTACACAAGGGCAGGGCGTACCTGGATAAAATGTAGTGTTGTCAACAGTGGGATTAAAATTGTTTTCTGTGCCCACTATAATAGTTACAGAACACGACAACATGCAGAGTGTCCTGCAGAGAACTATTGTCGCAGCCGCAGGGCAACCTACCTTCAGATTGAACCCATTCACTGGGTCAGGCCAGGAGATGGTTTAATAAATTAAATCGAAACTTTGCCAATAAAAACCTATCTCACCTATTGGATACCTGGACTAAGTAATGCTTCATGCCCTGAACAGTCTTTAGAGGCATGTGTTCCCTCACCAAGGGTTTCATCAGTTCTGCCTGTTTTCTGATTAACAGGGCCCACTCAAGGAACAACACTTTTACTCTTTTTAATTCTCTAGATGACAGTAGGTGGGGGTTAGAATATATGCCTATTCTCCCTAAGGAAGCCAAAGCTGACTTCAAGTAGGCTAGCCAGGGTAAACAACCCTGACCATGAAACCGCCGCCCCGCATGTTGTTACAACGTGGTCGTTACAACGACCGTGTTGTAACAATGCATACCATTGCTCCGCAAGTCGTAACAATGACTTGCGTAGGCGGGAGAAGGTGTTGGATTTAAAATCCAACACCTTCCCTACTGACCGCACAGACTGGAGTTGGAATAGTAAATTTTACTATTCCAACATCCAGCACCCCCCTCCGCAAGTCGTTGTTACGACTTGCGGGGTAATGGTATGCGTTGTTACAACACGGTCGTTGTAACGACCGCGTTGTAACAACATGCGGGGTGACGGGAAGTGGGAAAATGAGGCATATTCGCTAACCAGGGGATTCAGTGTGTGGTATCAAGCGACAAACAATCAAAGAGAATCAATCTGTTAAGCTTTTGGTGCTCCCTGTTCCAAATCTTTATCCAGCAGAGCAGGGGGTGAAGAGTAACTATGTCGGCTTGACAGCTCTTAAGTAGGACACGCGGAGCCAGTAAACCCAACCTTCTTCCCCAGTAGTTTTGATGAGCTTGGCTCTCTTTCCCTCAATCAGGGGCTTCCAATTATTCTTAGCATCGAATAGCATCCCTAAAAAGGGAAAGGCAGGGACTTTACCTAGAGTATCGTGGGCCACTTTAAGGGTCTTGGAACTGGTAGACCGGGGACCTACTATCACACCACAGGATTCAATAAAATTCACAGCCTAAATCCAAGCTTCCCATAAAGGCAACACATCTGTCCAAGAGAAGCTGCAGCCCCATAGCGATGTCACATTTGCAATAATGTTTGCCATATCCAACTAACAAAAGAATACCACAGCATGAACCTTTTATTTGCTGTATTGTAACATGTTTAAACTAGTCTTTCTGACCCTCAACACTCTCCAAGAGTAAGCCATGTCTGTTCCACTTTGCGAATCCCTAAAAATCAAAGCCAAAAAGAGGAGGCATTGTGCATTGTAGTGAGGAAAGGTGAATTACTCTGAGTTTGATGAAAGCCGATGCAAAGGAGATTGTTTAAGAGATGTATCAGCAGAGATCGTTTAAGAGAGGAGATTGTTTAAGAGATGTATTAACAGACCAACAATGCAGCATCAGTACAAATAAGGATAGTTACATTAAACTCTCACTCGACCAATGTTAAAATTAATAATTTTAGGGATTCCAGGAATATTCACGTCTATTTTAATACTGACTGCATCTTTGCATTATTTATATCACCCATTAAGACCTCACTGAGTGTACCTGGCGCTCTAACCAAGAGTAGACATGCTTCCAAGAAACAGTCTAAGAGATGGTTAGCATTTTCGTCATGACCCAAATTCTCTAGCAGTGATTGTATCTTGTATTTAAACCCAGAACAGGTATGCCCCTACGTTGAGGTTTATATAATAATATTCCTTTTGTTCATCCCTCAACTAATCAGCTGTTCATTATCTCATCCATAAATCCTTCCATCCCCTAATAATAAGGGTCCAATTCTACAGATGTGATAAAACATTTTGCAGATGTGTGGTTTTAAAGATTTGAGAGCTTTTGTTGCTTGATACTGGAATGATGCATCAAATAGCTTCTGTTGTTATCAAAACTAATGGGCTTCGGGAAGCCCTGGCTCACAAGATCCAGCATCACCCCCTTTTTGTGACTAACAAGGGGAGGTGGTGGCAGGAACAATGTTTTTGTGAGTCCATTCCTCCATAAACCTCTGGAAAGTGATTCTCGCCATTCTCTGTGGGACAGTCTTCTGAGAAAGAGCTGGAGAGAGTGAACATAGATCCAAAGAGCAGGTGGAGAGCTCACGTGGAGCTTTAGGAGGTTGATAAGGATTGTTGGTTAAACTAATCTTGTTGTAGCACTTGTGCCACTGCTCCAAAGCTGTTGTGGGAGCTCTTGTCATCAATGCATCAAAAAGAAGTACAGAGAGGGTGAGCTTTGGGTCCGTCCACTTTATCCTTTGGCTCACCTTTTCAGTATTTGTGACTTGCGGGATGAGCTGTTCTGCAAGCCTATGAGATTTTCTGGAAGGTTTATTTGTCCTATTACTGCTCACATTTGAGCTCATTCCCCACTTCTTTGCTCGCCATCTTTATTCTAGCTGACCGTCACCCCCAACCCCAAACTCTCATGTCATTGCTCCATCCCTCCCTCGCGAGAGACCTGTCCTTGGCCTCTCGCTGTCAGCTCAATCTCATCAACCTTGTTGCTGCCTGTTATTTGTATCCCTGAACCATTCCCATCCCTACCCTATGCTAATATAGTACCTTCCTGGCAGTAACACTTTGAGTATTGTATAGGAGGCAAAAAGAGTACTCCGACAGATTACAGCCACAACTTTATAGGTTTGTTCAAGCGTATAGTGGAATGCACACTTCTCTGAATCTCAGTGAATGAACGCTTTTCATTCGGAACAAGACTACGTCTTAAAGGCTATAAAATGGAAAGTAGGTGTTGTGCATGCTTCATTTGGCCAATAACTCCTTCTTCCTCTAACTTAAAAGCACCGTTGCAGCCTGACAGACAACATGCCCCCATAGCTTCTATTGAGGTCATCCACAATTTAAACCTATACCACACTCCACAAACGTGTTCATTCTGCCTTCACCATAATTGGACCACTCTCTTAAAGGCCTTGACTTCACCCGCATTTATGAGTCAAGAGGTTGATAGGTATGTCAAATAGTTAAAGTTGATAGTACCACCTCCACCGGGGCGAGACAGCAGCCCTCATCTTACTAGACCACTCGGCCGCCTTCAACACCGTCTCTCACTGTACCCTAATCACCAGACTCCAAGACGCCGGCCTCCATGACAGGGCTCTGGACTGGATCCACTACTTCTCCACCGGATGGACCCAGTGAGTCAGACTACCACCGTTCCTCTCAGAACCCACGGAGATCAGCTCTGGAGTCCTACAGGGTTCCTACCTGAGGCTCACCCTCTTCAACGTCTACATGGCCCCCGTCGCAGCCATCGTCAGAAGCCACGGAGTCAACATCGTCTCCTATGCCAACAAAACCCAGCTGATCCTCTTCCTCACCAATGAACCCTCAACCGCCAGAACCAACTTCCACAGTGGAATGAAGGCCGTTGCGACATGTTTGAAAGCCAGCTGCCTCAAACTCAACTCGAACGAGACTGAAGTTCTCATCAGAGACCCACCGCGTCAGACTGAGACGACTCCTTGTGGCCAGCCAGCAACTCTGGGTGCTCCCCCCCCCACCCCGAAGGAACACGCACGCAACTTTGGCATCATACTGGACTCCACTCACGATAGACTGTCTTCGTTTAGTCTTCGTTTAGTCATGAGTGGAGCGAGTGTGTTCCCACACATCTACCTATGGATTTTGGTGCATTAACTGGATTTACAAAGACTAGTAGTCACCACCACTTTGTAAATCTGTCTGTCCTCTGCCCACAGTGGTAAATGCAGTGTCTCCCATTTGATAAAATATCAAAGTGTCTTGTCAAAAAATTCCATCACTTTAATATGTATGATTTAATTAAGGTTTGAACTTATCTCTAGGGAGTCAATAGAGGTCATTGTGGTATGAGATGCCATGGACAATATTTCACTCCTAGCCCAGTTTATCCTGTACACTGGAGCATTTTAAAACAAAGCTGAGCAGGACAGGGATCAAAGTCATGGGTTCAGACAGTGTTAGTAAAATGTCATAGGCATAGAGGAGTTCACTAGCTTGCGAGATGATACGCCATACATCCATCGAACATCTGATGGCAATTACCAGCATTTCCATCGCCAACAGTTAATGAAAGGGTTAAAGCAGGCTACTCCGGTTGTTGACCATGTCTTTCCAAAAGTAAGCTAATATTAAACCATTGCAGTGTGTAGAGGTTAGTGGAGATTGATAAACCCATTTTATCTTTCAAACAAAATTTTTGCTCAGGCCAATCCATTTAATTGGCTTTAAGAGGTATCCCCACACGACTCATCAAATGTATTATCAGCATCAAGAGAGAGGACCACCTGAAGTTGCCATGGAACCCCATTTACTGTGTGTGCAAGGCACCCGAACACTTAAAGACCATATAATGCCCTGACTAGCTTTAGTATTAGTTATTTCTAGAATTGATTCCCCTTTCACTACCACCTCACACAAATAGACTAGGCTCTGTCTGAAACTTATTGGATCTGGCCCGTTTACAGGTTCTCCCCAGAATGTGTAGCCTTCTGTTGATAAACCTAATTTTCTTGGTAATAGGACTCTGTGCACCTTTTTCCTGCTAAGAAGAGGTATTATGCTTGTGCTCTCTTCCTTAAACATGGTACAATTGGCATTTACCTGATTTGCAGATTTAATTTGCTTGCACATCCATAGTATATGGTACTACATGTGGCCAGGGCCAATAAATTAAATACTACTAGTGGTCTTGTAGCACTCATTGTGTCACCAAGTTAACAAGCGTTTTGAAACATTTCTCAAGCCTGCCACTGCAGCTTGTAGTGCAGTTATAAACTGACATTTTGACCTGGCAAAATAAACATTTTGACAGGCCTATACCTTACACACCAAAGGGGGCTTAGGTGTGGACAGGCTGCGCATCCTGGCAGGATGGCTGGAGGAGGAGCAGTACCCAGCCACACTTACACTTCAAAGGGCTTTGCTTCCTGCACACAGCAAGGAATCTGGCACCAGGCCTGCCCTGCCTTTTGTCACCCTAGGCATTTTGGGGTCTTGACAGAGAAAGTAGACGACTGTCCAGAACCAGATGTAAGAGAGAGACAGGGATTCCCCCACACTAAGACTGACACCAGGTATAAATATTGCATCTCCAGAGACACTCACAGAACTCTTCTTGGCCTGTGGAAGTTACAGAAGAAGGACTGCCCTGCTGATTGAAGAACTGGCTTGCTGTCTGAGAAGGAATACTGGACCTGCTTTCCTTCATCCCAGACTATCCAGATTGAATCCAAGGGTCAGTTGGCTGTCTCTTGTGTGAGCTACAGAGACACAACAAGCTTCAGAGGTCTTCCTGTAACCTCCCAGCTGATCTCCTGCAAATTGACCGGCCTGGACCTGCAACGGGACCTGTCAGAGCCTTGGTGTCCACTGCTGGATTGAGTCCCTGACCCCCCCCCCCCATCCAGTGGTGTCTCCCCAGGTCCAGGGCCAAGGGCTGGCATCAGTGTGTACTCCTACAGAAGAAAAGGCAAAAATCTTGATGTTTGGGCTCCTCACGACCACAAACAGCTCTGTTTGCATAAAAAGACTCTGCCACCCGTGACAACTGCAAGCGCGAAGCTCCAGTGAGACCTGCTCTTTTTGTCGACAGTGACCACCAGCGACAACCAACAAAGAAAAACCTGCACTTTGCACTAAGGAAGAACAGCACACAATGACCCCCAACTCAAAGCTACAGCAACAACTATCCTTGATGCCCAACCTGCTCTTCGTGCTACATCGATGTCCATCCATAACGCTCAGCCTGCTCCTCGCAGCCTCCTCCAAAGCGAACAAACCGCTCTGCACTGGGCTTTGAAGGTAACTCTTCAGCAGGACTAAGCTTGTCCCTGTATACAACCCGCAGTTCATCTCAGTCAGCTTGAACTTGTAACTTCCCCCAGTCCAGCACGACCAGATAACAGCTTTGTGCTTTTAGACACTATTTTCACTTAAAGTCTTAAAATTGAATATCACTGGTTTTACTGATTGGATTTTTGTCGTTCTAATATCATTTTATTTATTAAAATGTACTAAATTTGTTTGGATTTTTTCTTGTGTTGTGTTGTCACTTTATTACTGTTTGTGTGCTGCATAAATAGTTTGCACATTGCCTCAAGTTAAGCCTGACTGTTTTGTGCCAAGCTGCCAGAGGGTTAAGCACAGGTTAATTTAGTGACTTTTGTGATTCACCCTGGCAACGATTGTGGTTGTTACCTGAGTGGGACTTCCACACCCTAAACCAATAACCCATTTTCTTTTTACAATACTCAGCTACCTCCCTCCCTCTCTCCCAATTTTGTGACTTGACACATTATCTCTAGACAGAGACCTATGTGGAATAGCGAGCATCACCCCTCGCTTGCCTAATCTCATATCCATTGTCGCCGGCCACAATCTTTGAATTACGCAATACTCCTCCATCTCAGTATGTCTCTGGCCTCATTATAGGTGGTTTCACTTAATGTATATGGATTAACTAGTACTGTAAAACATGCAAAGATTCTGTTGTCCATGATATCTCAAAATACAGATATTGCTTTGCTTCAAAAGATGCACTTAACTGAGACACAATGTATCAGGTGGTTTAGGCATGCCCTAAATGCAAATAAGGTGCCCTTTTTAGGGTGACACACTAATGGATACAAGCAATCCATCCATTACTTTTTTGTATGCTTTAGAGTGCCACCCTAATTGGGAAAGGTATGCCCAAATGTCGGTCCTTTGCACAGTGTGTCACTGAAACCAAGCTATACCTGGCTGGTGATTCCTTAGTAGGGTGAAACTGGTCCTGGGCTGCTTGTGTTCTGGTTTAAGGAGGAGCTGTCCTGGTAGTTCGGGCTAGACTGTTATAACTGGAGCAGGGTCAAAGCTGATTTGCAGATGACTGGATCTAAACTGAGGTGGCATGGTGTTAGAAATGGGGTCTCTAGTTGGCAGAGGTATGCACCCTGTCCAAGTAGGGCCCATCATTCTAGTCAGGGTAAGCTAGATACACACTAAAAGATAACCTATGCTCACCCTCTGGTAGCTTGGCACAGAAGAGTCAGGCTTATCTAAAGAAGCAATGTGTGAAGTATTTGTGCAACATACATAGTAACACAATGAAAACACCACATACATACTCCATCCACGGTTAGAAATATAGATGATAATTCTGTGAGTTAATCAAGACCAAAATGACAACAATCCAGTAAGTAGAACCAGAGTTATGATTTTTTGGCGCCAACCAAGGCCATCTGGTCGCACTAGACCGGGGTCAATTTTTTGTGGTTCACCTTGAAAAGGATTATATTTATTATTTGTGTGGGGCTTCCACCCTTCTCAAATAATAACTCAAATTCTTACAGTCCTCATGTGATATCCTGAGGATGTCCCTGGAACAAAGCCCACCTGAATCCTATTTATGACAAGGGGGGGATCGCTTATTCAGATATAAGGCTAGAATTTAGGCCAATATCTTGACATTCAAGGTTAGAAGTGAGATAAGCCTATAGCTGTAGAACTAGGAAGAATCTTCCCCTGAATTGGGTCTTCGGGAGTCAAAGTTTTATAATCAGGTAAAGCAGAGCCCATCCTAACCTTGAAATGCATGCACAAACACACACACACGCACACACACACACACCCACACACATATTTGTATTGTATGCTGTACCTGTGCTTTCCAAATCTTTTAGAGCCACAATCCAGTTTTCAGAATGACAAGCCTTCTCAACCCACCTAGCTTTAATGGGCATGAGGCAGGCAATTTTTTAATGTAACTAAAGCATTGTGTGGTAGCATTCCGTACTTTACAGACATCACAGACAGCATATTTTCCATTGAAATGGCCGCTAAGTTTGGATAGACCTACAGTTTTACTGACAGAACTATATTGCATTCAAATTATAAAGTGTGGAAATTGGGTTTCAGTAAATATTTATAATTTGCACACCACCAAGTAAAGTGTCTTGATGTGTTTTGAGGCAATTAAATGCTTTGGGCCTGATTTCTATATTGGCAGAGAGGGTACTCCATCGCAAAGACAATGGAGCTCCCTGCTTGCCATTATTGTGGTCTGGCTGCCAAATTTCATTGCGAGCAGATGTTTAGTTTGGTCACGGCAGAGACTATTCTGACTCCGCCGTGGCCAAACTTCTCAGCCGGTCCTGGGGAGTAAGGGCAGTCTGAGAAATGGCTAGATCCCCTCCCACCCAATTTAATGGACAGATACATAGTCAGGGTTTCCTGTTCCTTGCTGTCAGGAATACCTGGCGGTAAGGAACAGTAAAAACATTCTACTGTTCGTGCTGCCATTGGAGAAACCCCCATGGCGAGGGGAGCATTACTTTTTTTCTATTCAGGATTTTCAATTTTGAAAAGAAAAAAAGAATACTGTATAATGCAGGGCTGCGCACTTCCAACGCAACCCTGCTGCAAACAGTAAAATGCATTGACAGAAACTGCCATAGCAGCGAGTCCTGCCAATGCCTTCATAGATGACCGTCAACTAGGAGGTCATTTATATATCTGGCGGATGATCCTTCCACCAGGGCAACGGAGTAACTTACTTCGTTGCCCGGCAGACCCATTAGCCATCTGCCAGGATAGAAATCAGGCACTTTGCTTCCATCACACTTCAGAATTACAAACAAATTGCTTCATTGTTGCTGAATGTGTACAATTCATTTACAGGTACTTACATTTTATTGTGTGTTACAAAAAGTCACAGCATACAGCCTTTTCTTTCACACTTCCTGTACCCCAGCACGATTGTTGCTTTATTCTATTTACTTTTCTTTCTCTGAGAGAGAGGAGTTTATAAACACTAATCCTGTGTTAAAAAAATAAGCCGAAATTTATCAAAAGACATTTGACCACTGTCTTTGAAGATCAACAAATATAAGAGATAAATACGGACTTTAAAGGCATCTTTATTGCTTGGACTTTCGCGACCCACCAAAAATCGTCATGCAACCCACCAGAGTGTTGCGATCCAGTTTGGGAAACACTGTGCTGCACTATTAGTTTTATAAACTATTCTTCTACATATGATATCAGTAAGAATGATTTTACATTCTATGTAGAGGTAATTAAATATACTATATATAAAGGGGCAATGTTATGTATACCCCTATCATATTTTATCACACATCCCCAAGCAGTTATTATAATCCTTACAGCTGAGTAATAGTTGTATTGGTTTATTTCATGCAGGGTAGTGTAAATCATCCCCCTGTGCATATTTCAGACCATCATAGTTCTGTATTTCAGCAGCTGTCTATGTAACTCCACCCCAATCACTTGTATGCTTGTTTGGTACATGGATTCCTCATGCTCCTCTCCTGTTTTGATGCACAGAACAGTGAACAATACTTCTGTTCTAATCATGGAAATACATGGAAGCCTGATGATCTGATTTTACTGCTATCATGCTTCAGCAAATATACTTCATATATCATGTTTAATAATGAGCTTCAGACAATGAGATAATCCCTAAAACAAATGGACAATTTTGATAAATTGTTAGAAATTAAAGGCCCTATTTCATAAGCCTTGTTGTTCCAACATGCAGTCCAATGCATTCAATGCATGAATATTGATCATGTTAACATAAACCAAATCTTGTGTGATATTTACCATAAAACACATAAGAATACATGCCACATATGTCACCTGCATGTACTGGCAGAAAGCAGTGATGGGTTGACAGTTCACTGACCATCTTCTTTTCATGCAAAGACCTTCCCATACAGCCACACTACAAATTGGACACAGCTGTTCGAGCCATATAGTAGAGTGCGTGAAGCAAGAGTTTCTGGAAACTGCAAGCCATTTGGGTTAGGATGGAAATGTCCTCATGCATGCCTCATTATAGTATGCAGACATGAATTACCTTGCATTGCAGCATGTTTACATAGGATTTTAATATTTTGACCCAGCACCCAGGATAATCGCTGGTGTGAACTGAGCAGGGGTGCAACGAGACCTAACCTTCGGGAAGGTGGGTGGGGGCTAACACTTTCAGCGAGTATTGCGAGTCACACATTTCAAGCAACGAGGGCAGAGCTATCTTTATAGTCAGTATAAGGGAAAGACGTGACAAACTATGCAGTTTAAACATATTGGACAAACCCAATATTATTATGATTGAAAGATTGGAGCCCATTGTTACTCATCGATTCTTCATGTCGGCACGGCCGGACTGAGAAAGCAAACCAGCCCTGGCAATTAAGTTGGACCATCCCAAGGGGTTGTGGGGGTGGGGTGCTGGTGGGAAACACTGCTGCTGCTTTTGTTATTTTGTTACAATGGACAAATATTGCAGCACTGCTGCAAAACCGGCACCCAGTAACAAAAAAACAGCCCCCACTGCTCTAAAACGGCTGCCACCCTTCTGGCCCAGCTGCCCAGTGCCCGCTACGGCCAGTCCGGCCCTGCACGTAGGTATTTCTCTTAAAGCAGATCTTTGTTATGTTGCCTTATCCTAAGTGTCAGACTGTGAGTATTTGATATCACAGTTTTTGATTTTGCCACTAGCCTCACACTAATCTAGGATATGTGCAGAGGCCCATGCTGTCCCTTGGTGTGACTGAGGTCCTGGACCTGTCCTATGACCTGGAAAGGCCCACCAAGCATGCCCTCATTTTGCTATTTTGCTGGCAGTGGACTACTGGCCCTGTCACAGGTTTAGTTTGTAGATCGATGGTGCAGAATGCCATGTTTTGTGAATCCATAGGAATCACCAGTCCTTTTTATCTGTGTCACTGGAGTACAGGCCTATCAGCCTCACTCGTGTAAAGTTCTGCTTTAGTGCACAAACCCTAACCCTTGGGTGAACATCCCAAAAGTCTCAATGGTATGTTATCCATGTTTATGTATGTGCTTGTGTAGTATGTTCAATGTGTGCATGAATGTGCCAGTGTAACGGAGGCCTATGGGTTCCATTTTAGAGTTCCCTAGCCTTCTCCATTGCACAAGATGGTGAGACTATTTTCTCAGACAGTGGAGGTGTTTTGTTGGCATTCCTGAAGCTGGAGGCAGGAGACGTAGACAATGAAAAGGGAAGGGAGTAGACACATTTTTACATGACGATTTCCTTACCATACAGAGGGCTCGGTTTGTGCATTTAAACAAGCCATATCATTTGCTTACCTCTGGTCTGGCCAGGGCCAGGTTAAGGGCAGTGCAACTAGTGCGGCCTCACTGGGTGCTGACCTGGAGGGGTCACTCATTAAATCAGGGTTCCTATAAAGCGCAACTACTCACCTGTAAGGGTCTCAAGACACTGACCTGAGGGTAGGGGGGCACTATGTTTAGCAGCTGCCTCAGAGTTCCTCCTTTGCCCAGCTTTCAGGCAGCAATTAAAATGTCAAGATAAGTCTTGTGACCGATGTGTACAGGGAAACAAGAGTCACCCTATTCAGAAGGAACCAGGGTATCTATTGTTTAACAAGGGAACAATGGTTCCTGTGGACAATATATAGGATACGTAGTACTAGCTTTGCACAATGGCATTTGTCATAGTTCAAAGGATGCTGATAGAGGAAAACTATTATACAGGACGTAAATTAAAGGGCAAATATTGGTTGTATATATATTGCAACTGCATTATATTGCAGAAAAAGAAAGTGCTCGGTGTCCCAAGTGACTTAGAATCTACATAGCATAGAGTTACAACTTGTGACATACAGTAGGGTTTCAAAATGTACAAGCAACAACCATTTAGCAAAATACATAGTAATAATGTACAGCCTTCTTACATTTTAGTAAGGACTGGAAAATGGTTTGTTTTAAATACGTGTCGACTGCGCTGCAATCCCACACTCAGTAGGGGGTCTCATCAGCACCTGTCAATGAGAGACACCTGGAATAAAGTAATGAAGAAAATGACAAAGTGGGCCAAAGAGACAAAAAATAGAGAAAGTCTGCATGATAAGTTGTTTACCTGAAAAATTATAAATCAATACATTGCCAGAGTGGTGATGTGCACACCAATCACGTGAGTAACTAATTAGCAGGGGGTTTAAGGAAAAGTGGTTACTCACACGGAGCCCAGCGCAAGCAGCACGACGTGCCTATTTCCGCCCGTTCACGGAATTCCGCTAAATCCCGCTGAGTTTTTTTGTAACTCCGCTGAATTCCACAGAGTGAAACTCTGAGTTCTGCCCAAGCCTAGCAATGCTTTGATTGCTCCTGACATGGTGCCAGGTCCAGAAGCATTTATGGTTTGAACAACATCAGCTGTGCTGATCAGAGCACAGGCTGCGCATCAGTCTCAGAGTGGCACTAGCATAATTCCTGATTTGCAGGGACCCGGACAAGGTAGTTTTCAGGAAAGAAGGAGCTATGCACTGCACTGTAATGGAAGTACTTGACTGCAGTTAGCCTTTCAATATACAGATGGATGCCTCTGACACAGGAGTTGGAGCGGTACTTGCTCAAATGGACGACAAAGGCAGAGGGCATCCAGTAGCCTTTTTTTAATAGGAGATTCCAGAGGGGAGCCCTGTCGAGTGGACTCCCTGCGTGAAGTATGAGGAAATGGCTGCTGCACTGATCAAGTTATTGCCTGTGTGCAGGATAGAGTCAGCAACCCCCTCATGCCAGGAGAGGCTCGCTGTGAAAATAGCCATGTGTCATGCTGCACCAATGGGGTCGGCGCCCGTGCGCAATAGTGAGGCGACAATCTTTATTCAAGGAGGGTCTACTGTGACAAAGACTACCATGAGTTAATGGACAAAACCTTGTGCAGTAGTTTGGCAGTGACCCCGTTTGCCAGGGGAGCCACAGAGGGAAAAACTGCTCTGCGGCAGCTGAAGCCTTGTGCTGTAGCATGGCAGTGACCCTGTATGCCAGGAGGGACCGCCATGAAGAACGTCACCTTGCTGATCAGGCCAGAGTCTGTGGACAGGCCGTTACGGTGACCCTGTATGTCGGAGGGAGTCACCAGGAGCACCAACGACTGTGACTTGGTTTGCTTATCCCCGACAGAGTGAGGACTCTGCATGATAGCTCCTGGGCACCTTCACCCAGGTGAGGGACCAAAGTCAGGATCTTCAAAGCCACCCGCCATCGGGAGTCAATCGAAAACTTACCCTGTAGAAGGAGCTGCAGAAAGCCTCCAGTCACTTCAGGAGTGTGACCGTGAGTGAGAGACTCTGCACCTGCTGACTGCAGCCGCCTGGGCCGCGTGAGTCCGGCTAACGTGAGCTCCGCTGCAGAGTCTGTAAGTATGCGCAGAGGGCACACTTTGGAACTCCAAATGCTCCACACCTGCTGGTGTGTGTAAGACTGGTTTCGGGCTTGCCGGCTTGGGGGAACTTGCTGCTAATTTAGCGTGATAGCGGTGAAATATTATTAACTTAAAGTAAGAATCTAACTGGACTCTTGAGACTCAGACTACTAGTGGGCCAAACTCTGGATGTTACCAATAGTAAATGAGGAATAACCATGATCGCTAATGCGAGGAGTGAGTGGGAAATGGAACTGTCAAAGAAACACTAGAGCCCCAAACTCAGGGGATGGCTTTGTAATTGTTTGTGAATGTGGTATCTTTCCTTTTTGTAGTATTTGGCTGGATAAAGATTTATTGCTGAGTTGTGAGCCCCTGTTCATTATCTTGCATCCACACCTCCACCCCAAGGGAGCCTTGAACTGCTCTGACCACACTACCCTGAGAGTCAAGTCCAGAAGGGGTTCTTGGCTCTGTTGCTCAGAGTCCATAGTAGGATGCACAAATTGCTCTCTGGGGGCTGCCTGGACTTCAAGCCCTAAAGTTCCAGAACCTTGTGGGAGGAGCTGTCAGTATTGGTGGGCGCTCTTAATCATGTGTGTTTTCCCGTGGCACTGGATGTGCGGAACACGCATGCGAGATACGCCCAGGCACGTGCTCGGGTAAAGTCAGGGGCAAGAGCAGCTCGTCTGCACCCATCCACTTCCAGACGATGCTGGGTTGGGCCACCCCTCATGGTCCCTTCATCCATTCAATTGGAATTTGATTCTGAGACATTGTGAGAGTCCTGTAGCCTGTGCAAGTACGAACACATGGGAAAAAGGAAATCTGCTGTCTTATCCTCTAATGAATGACCAATATCTGCTTCCATCAAAAACTTTCTGACAAATGCCATGGGCATGCCTAATAGTGAGATCGAGTGAATATAAGAGCAGTTGGGGGCCTTAAAAAAGCACTTTAGACAAACTCGGCCCACCCCTCTAACTCCGGACATATCATGAGTAGTGAAGCCATCAGATTATAATACAATGTGTGTGTGATTAACTGCAAATCTATGGCTGACATTATTACCAGATAGAAAGTGCTGAAAATTCAAGTCCCCGTCCGCCAAAAAGGGCAAAAGGGAATGCACGGTCGACCAATACAAGCACAAAAAGCCTCTAAATGCTGGGGAAGCATTGACAGTTCTTGAGCCCAATGGTGTTTCTCTGAGCAGCCATGGGAAGGACACTCAAGGAGTTGACCCACTGCAGAGTATGTATAGTAACTTCCTTGAGACGGTATTGGCCAAACCTTTTAATCCAATACTAACCATTCTCAAAAATATAGATTAATCTCTGCGAGTCTTAATAGAACAAAGATTAATTGAGGTAGCGGATAAAGGTTCTGGACCTGTGAATCCTCCACAGGAAATGCTTATCTTAGTTAAGTTTTATCATAACAGTTCATATACAGTTACGCAAAGATTGCACTTTCCCTTGATCAAACCCTTAGAAAGGTTCTGAATGAGTTTGATAAACATTCTTTCATGATCTAGGCAGGAGATTTAAAGTAAAGATTATTTTAAAATCCTAGTAACTCTATATGTGTAGTACAAAGACATGATACTGAAGAATATTCCCATTTTGAGCATAATTTACTCTGTAAAATTTTTAATTCTATTCTGATCAAGCAGTTCCTTTTCCTTGCTACTGATCTGATTTCTGGCCCTATACAAGGACACACCACTTACAATGGCAGAGGTCAAGGCAGCCTCATTGATTTTATAAGCGAATCCTTTGCAATATAAGTATGAGGCTATTTATTTTATAATACTGTGGAACTGCATGAGTAATCATAATCCCCATGCAGTATCTTTAGAGCTGGGCAAGGAAATGTATCATTGTACACTTACTAACTACCCGATTGTATCAAATAAAAACAATGGACCTCTTCTCAAGCAGGCGCTATTGTGGGCACAGGGCGTTTGTTAGAATATTTTGTGGTGAGAAATGGGGTACAGATACTGGCTTGTCTGGATAATGAGTTGTACCCCAAGTCAATCTTGGGGGCATTTAATGGGATCTGTCAAACTATTAAAGGGCTCTTGATATCAGATAAAATTACTAGAAATGACTGGCCACAACAATGGTTTGATCAACTTTGCTCGAAGGTCCATATAGAACCCATGTTTTCCCTGAAACAGGTGCCAAAAGACAGGGAGGCAGAAAGATGATGTAGACTGAACTATAAGCAAGCTATTCTGAATAGGAAAATGGCAATAAGGCAAGAAGCCTGGGAAAATTTGCATGAAGCTAGCATTAAGGATGATGTCCATCTATTTTGGAAATGGTTAACGCCCCCTATTTTAGAGTTAATTATAATGCTTTCTCAGATATTGTTATACTGCTACATAAATGAGTGGAACAATTTTCCAGGCTATACGACATTCGAACTGAATCTGATAGGCGTTGTGATACTGCAGTGGTTAGTCCCCAAGGTCCTTGTACTAACAAGCCACCTCTCACCTTAAAAGTGGTCAGATGAGCAATTGAACAGAGAGCAAAAATTAGGTCTTCTGGATGAAGTACGAATTGACCCTTTTCATAATAATATTGATCTATGGGCACCACTCATCGCTAATGTTCTGAGGAGTGCAGTTACTGTAGGCCCGCCTAAATCAAACTCCATTATTGTTCCCATCTTCAAGAAGGGCGGTAGAGGAGAACCACAAAGCTATCGCACTATCTTATTGCTTGACTTGACAAGTAAAAGTTTTGGTAAGATCCTGTTAGACCGACTGGAGGTTCAGGTGGCAGACAAAGGTAGATTAGCTCCAGTCCAGTATAGATTTAAACAGGGCCTTGGTACCACTTAATAACGACTGAATCTCCATCTAATTATAAGTAAATATAAACAGGCGAAGAAGGGCTATCCTCATTTAGCCTTTATGGACCTCACCTAAGCCTTTGAATGGGTGAATAGAGGAAAATGCTAGATATGGTTGTGGACGCAGTTCTGGTCCATTGTCTGGCTCAGATGCATGAGGAAGTGACAGGTTGTATAAGATATGGAGGTAATGGGGAATGTACAGATCCCATCAAAATGAACTGTGGTGTCAGGCAAGGGTGTGTGCTGGCCCCGTTTCTCTTCTGTTTATATATTAATGATTTGGACACTTTTTTGAATATTGGAGAGGCAGACACTCCTAGAGTGGCTCTGTTATATGAGGACAATTTTGTTCTGATGTCAAGACTCCGGGTAGGGCTACAGAAGCTGTTAAGCAGATTTATGTTATAGATGAGGTAATTGGCATTAATGACAAACACTGTTAAGTCACATACTATGGTCATGGGGCATATACACGCTAATCCCAGGTTGCACTTTATTAATAAGGAAAAACTCCTATGTGTTCCAAACTTTACATACCTGGGGATTCCATTTGATTATAAAGGCACTTGGTCTCATTTAACAAGGATTAGAAATGCCCAGTTTGATCAAACTACAGAGGCTATTTTTAGGTTTGCTGGGAAGGTGGGTTCTAATCCATTGCAAGTTATAATTAATATTTTCATTGCTCACTGTTGTTCTGCTACGATACATGGAGCTGGGGTTATTGTGATACTGCCCCCTTACAGGCTAAAGATAATGCATTTCTGAGAAGGCTCCTGTCTGTACCTAACAGTTTACCTATATTTCTTTGCCATAAGGTGTTAGGCTTATTGAACTTTGAAGATTCCATTAAGCTAGCTCCGCTTAAACTGTGTTGGTCTAAACATGAAACCTTTCTAAATCAAGAACTTATTAATGGCTGTTTATTATTAGATAATGCTAATAGTATTCCTTGGCTAAGATATATAATGGAACAATTTGTGCCGTTAGGGAGATCTGATATATTTTATAGTCCGCAAAGTATCACTTCTATCATCAAAAATCAGCTAAGCATGCAGGCAGCGAAGGGAAAACAGAGAAATGGGAAAGAACAGAGTGCCTGCTTATATCCCATTAGTGACCTCAGATTTTATGGAGCCTTGTCTTCTTTTTTCCATTTCAACACCATCAGAGATTTTGGGGCATATTATGAAGCGACAGCGATAATTTTCGCTGGCCGCGCTTAGCGTGAAATCTTCTTACGCCGGCTATCGCTGGAAATTATCACCATGCTAGCGCTGTATTAACAACACATAGCGCAATGGTGATAATTATTCCAGCGATAGCGGTGTTTTCCATGGAACATCGCTGGTTTTCCAGCGATGTTCCATGGAAAACGGCGATAACCTTGCTGATACAACACTGTGGTCGTATCAGCATAATCCACCCCCAATGTTAAGTATACGTAAGTCAGCATTTTAGCAGACGTTAGTTTTAGGCGAAAACCGAGGTTTTGCCAGAAACTAACGTCTGCTAAAATGCGTGGGCCTCCTTGTAAATATTGCGATGTGCACATCAGCGATAATTTACATGCAGTACTGCCCAGTGACGCCCACTTTGCATCTCATTAGAGATGCAAAGCGACGCGTCGGGAAAACGGGTGCTAACATGCGCTAATGCATGTTAGCACCCAATTGTAAATAGGGAGATAGTTTTATCTCCGCTTTTTTGGCTTTTAAAGCCAAAAAAGCAGAGATAAGGCTCTTGTTAATATGCCCCTTTATCTGATAAGGTTAAGATCTAATATAGCCCTTCTTCTGGTTTCGTATCCTAAGAAGGCATATCATCAATCCATCCTGGAGCCCTGTTCTTGTGACTCAAACTCGGTTCAGTATACACTTAACTTCTTTTTCTTCTGTAAACCTTAAGCCATACATAGGAAATAATGTTTAGTCCCATTGCTGACTCTTTGAATTTCATAAGTTGTGGGCCTGCTCTGCTCTATCTACAGGTACTACAATTTGTATGAAAATGTATCATAATTCTCTAATGATGGTTTTAATGTGGAGTTTTAAGTTCTAATTTTTTTGATCTTTGAGCATTCCTCTATCATGTGGGCTATTTTTAAAAAATGTACTTGTGATTCTGATTGTTGTGGAGAGTTGGACGATTGAAACTTTGCACATGAATTGTCTTGGGATGTTTTATTTTTGTGTTTACTAGTTTTAAAACACCTTTTCTACTTCTTTTTTTAAAAAAATCTGAAATACCGTATTTATTGATTTGATACATTTTCATTGAAACACAATGTATAGCAATTGTTTTATGTATTTATGCGTTTATAGTTTTAAGCCAAATAAAACTTGTTGATGATGATGATGATGATAATTAAGTAGACCTGGAGACTATTTTGGAAATGTATCAACTGCAGCATTGTAGAGAAGGTGGATGTTATTTTGTGATGTGCATTGTCATACAAAATTCATACATCTCAACCCTCCATAGTCTCATTGTGGCCTTCCACAAATATCCTGACCAATCCAGGATTTTCATCACCTTTAATCTAATACAAAGTAGGTTCTTACACAAGGGCACCATGTACATCAAAGGTAAATAAAGTGTGCACTGGGAAGTCAAGCTGCAAAATTAAAGGTATGTTGGATATATATTGCACTAACATTACACGCTATTGACATGTCAGTATCAGACATTTTACACTTCAATGATGTCCTATATGCTCTTTTGTACCATGTTATTATATTGCTATTTTCATGATGGGAAGAATGCCATTATTGTTAGGTCTAGTTTATGGAAATCCAATGCATTTGTTCCACTGTACCACCATATCTATGCTTCAGCGACATCCAGAAATTCTACTGAAGGCTATATCAAGGTCCACATCTGATCATGGTCCACCCCATGAGCTATGATATTATCACACTGGTTTTCACTGACCTCTGTTACTATCACAAAGTGTTTTCTGAATCATGGGAGAAAACCATGGACAACCACAGCAAATCCCACACATTTGTGCAACTATTGACCAATCTCTTTAATTCTGATCCCAGCTAAAATAATTGAAAAATCTGTCAACACTCACTTATCTAACAATCTTGAAGAGGAGCTATTGTTAGATAAGACTCAATCAGGCTTTAAACCAGGTCAGTACAGAATCAGCACTGGTATCAATAGCAGATGATTTTGGGATGCTCCTGGATAATGGGGGCTTGTCCACCCTCATCCTTATATACTTGTCAGCCTATTCGCTTGGCTAGCCAGTCTTTGGATAATTAACTCAGCCCATAGATAGATTACCTCTTTTTCGATAGACCATATTCAATCTGCTGTGAAGAGTCCTATAGATCTTTGCTAAGCCCTGCACTCTTCTACATACTCATGTTTCCTTTGACAGATCTTGCAGTTTCAAATTCTCATCCTATGCTGACAACACTCAAATTATAGTGTCCAAAGCTAAGAACCAGAACACAACAAGAATTGTTTTTGCTGTATGTATGTTGGGAGTAGCAAAATGGATGAAACCGAACTAACTAAAACTCAATAGAAAAAAGATGGAAATTCTTTTCTTCAGAAACAAAACACCCTAACTAGATGCCACTTTGCTTAACCAGAAAACTAGGTGCTCTTCCCAACTCATTTGAGCTAGCAAAAAATCTAGGCATCACCTTTGACACCAGCTCACCTTCTCTACACAGATTAACAACATTTTGGCCATCTGCTTCATTATCCTGAGTTTTTTTAAAGAAAAATCGTGCCTTGTGTCCGGAAGACTCAGTGAAGACTGTGATACAAACATTGATTTCCTTATGTTTAGACTATGGCAGTGCCCTCTGTAAGAAATCAGGTTATTGGTTGAGGGGGTGGAAGCCCCACTCAGGCAACAACCCCAATCCTTGTTAGTGTGAATCACAAAAGTAGCTCAAGTAACTTGTGCTTAACCCTTTAGTAGCTTGGCACAAAAGCAGTCAGGCTAACTTAGAGGCAAAGTATTTATGCAGGATACAACTCGTATTAAAGTAAAAACACAAACTAGTTTAGAAAAATAGAGTAAATAAATAAAATGATACCAAAATGACAAAACTCCAATCAGTAGAACCGAAGATATGCAATTTCAAAGTTTTAGGTAAGTATAGCGCCGAAAATCACAAAGTAACACTAACTGTAATTTAGTTATATTAGACCAGGGAGAAGTCACAAGTTCAGGCCGACTGTGATGGAGTTGGATACGGGGGCCTGATTAGTCCAGCTGAAAAAGTTACCTTCTTAAAGTCTGGTACAAAGAGTTACATTCACAGTGGACCAGACTGTGAGGAGTAGGGAGAGTGTTGCGGATGGTTGTCGGTGTAGCACAAAGAGCATATTGGACAGTTTGGGCTGTTGCTGCAGTGTGAAGAATCGGATGGACATTGCATACGGCCATTGCAGGAGCTTCCCGTTGACAGTCACTGCAGGTTGCCGTTGCTGTAGCACAAAGTGCAGATCTTCTATTGCTGGTCGTCACTGGGGGTTGCTGCAAAGCCAAGAATTAGGTTCACTGGTCCAGGGAGGTCAGCTGGGCAGTTGCAGGGAGGCCTCTGGAGCTTATTGTGTCCATGTAGCTTGGACAGGAGGTTAGTCAACTGGCCTTTGGAGCCACTCAGATTAGCCTGGAATGAAGGAAGCAGGTCCAGTCTTCCTTCATAGAGAGCAAGGCAGTTCTCAAGTAGCAGGGTAGTCCTCTGGTATCAATCAATCAAGTAATTAATCATAGGGTCTTGTAGAGCGCAGCTTTTTACCCCGGGGGGTCTCCAGGCACTGGGTGGTTGTGCAAGCCTTGGTCGGAGAGGTGGTGGTCGAAAACCCAGGTCTTGAGCTGTTTCCTGTAGTCCTTCAGGGATGGGGAGGTGCGCAGGTGGAGCAGAAGGTCGTTCCAGGATTTTGTGGTGAGATAGGAGAAGGAGAGACCTCCACAGTGGCTGCGACGGATGCGGGGGATGTGGGCGAAGGCAAGGGTAGAGGATTTGAGCTCTGGTTGGACGGTTGGTGGAATGTCAGGCGGTTACTTGATGTAGGAGGGTCTGGTTTTCAGAAGGGCTTTGTAGGTGTGAGTGAGAAGTTTGAGGAGGCTTCTCTTCTGGAGTGGGAGCCACCGAGTTCTGGATGGTTTGGATTTGATTCAGGAGCTGCTTGGAAGTTCCGCCATAGAGTTCATCGACAGTCAATTCGGCTGGAGATGAGGGCATGGGCGACTATCTTCCTGGTTGAGACAGGGATCCATCGGATGATCTTGCAGAGCATGGGGAAGGTGTGGAAGCAGGTAGGGGAGACGGCATTCATCTGTTGCTATATGTTGAGTTGAGTTTCCAGGATGATTATGAGGTTGCAAGTGTGGTCAGTAGGGGTAGGTGCAGGGCCGAGAGCAGGGGGCCACCAGGTGTCGTCTCAGGGGAGGGCTTGTTGCCAAAGATGACAACCTCTGTCTTGTCCGAGTTGAGATCCAGCTAGTTGGTCCTCTTTCAAGTGGCAATGTCAATCATGGTGGTTTGGAAGCTGATTATTGTGGTATCTGCGTATTCTATGAGGGATAGGACAAGCTGGGTGTTGTTGGCGTAGGAGATGATGTTGAGTCTGTGGGTGAGGCGATGTTCGCCAGAGGTGCCATTTAGGTGTTGAAGGCTGAGGGAGCAGCACTGGGGGACGCTGCATATGATGTCTTTGGGTGCAGAGGAGAATGGTGGTAGGTGGATCCTCTGTGTTTGGCTGGAGAGGAAGGAGGAGATGCATTTGAATGCCACGCCCTGGATGCCTATGTGGTGGAATCTGGTGATGAGGGTGTGGTGGGAGACAGTGTTGAAAGCTGCCAAGAAGTCGAGGAGGATGAGTGCAGCTGGTCTGCCTAGGTTGAGGAAGCGCCTGATGTCAGCAGTTGCTGCAATCAGAACAGTCTTGGTGCTGTTATTAGGTTGAAAGCCTGATTGGGAGGGGTCAAGGTATACTCTGAGCTGGCAGTTGACGGCTTCCTCCAAGACTTTGGTGGGGATGGGGAGGAGCGAGATGGGTTAGTAGTTTTGAGTTTGTTGATGTAAGCTGTGGGCTTCTTCAGGAGAGATCTGACCTTGGTGTTCTTCCAGGCATCAGGGTTGATGGCTGTGGTGATGGAGGTGTTGAGGAGTCCTGCAAGGGAACATCCGATTGCTTCTTTTCCCTGGTTATAGATGTGGTGGGGCAGGGGTCTGAGGGAGATCTCGATGGGTGGAGTTCATTATTGAGATGGTGTCTTCGGTTGAGAGCTGCTTCCAGATGGTGTTTCGGTGGGGGTGGTAGGCGTTGGTTAGGGTGTCAGGGTGGTTGAGGGCAGTGGGTTGGAGGTTAAAGTTGCCATCTTGCGGTGAAAGTAGTTGATAGAGAGGCGCAGAGGGCTTGGGTTGGGCAGAACGAGTTCTCAGTGGCGGAAGGGAAGGAGGATTCTCGGATGAAGCAGAAAAGATCCTTGGTGTGATTGGCGCTCGCCTCGATGCGTGTAGTGATTAACCCTGGGCAAAGCACTACGCTACGCTCGCGTAGTTTGCGAAGTTTGCGCTACTTCGCGAATTGCATGTAGCACAGTGCAAACACGCATAGCGTAGCGTAGTGCAGCAGTCATTTTTTGCTTGCTCGCGGTCCTCAATGTCAAGTTGGCGACCGCGAGCAAGCAAAATGACATCCCGGCGAGACTTTTTCCTCGTTCGCGATCAGCAACATCAAGTTGCCGATCGCGAGCGTGGAAAATAAACCTCCCGGCGAGATTCTCAACGCGGGGAGGTCAGGTTTCTCATTGCGAGTGGTCGCGTATGCTCGTGACCGCTCGCGATGAGAAACTACCAGTCTGCGTTGAGAAAGCTGCCGCTCGAGTAAAAATCTACTCGAGTGGCAGTAAAAGACAGCTCGCACTGTGCAAGATGCCGTTTTCAATGATTGCACAGTGCGGGCAAGCATCCGGCACTGTGCAATCATCGCGAACAGCGCACTACGCAGTTCGCGTAGTGCTACGCGTAGCTTCGCGTATCGCTACTTCGCGAACTGCGCCCAGGGTTAGTGGTGATGGCTTCTTTCTTGGTTTCTCTGAGCTGTAGGTGGTATTTGTTGAGGGCGGTCCTGAAGGAGTCGAAGTTATCTGGGTCTTGTTGGAGCACCAGTGTCTCCCCATTTTCTTATAGTAGCGCTTGAGGGTCAGTAGTTCTGGTGTGAACCAGCTGGCTTGCTTGTCGGGTCTTCTGCTGGTGGTGTTCTTCCGGAGTGTGAAGGTATTAGCGGTTGATGAGATCCAGTTGGAGAATTTGTGGACGTTGAGTCGAGAAGAATCAGTAGGAACAGGTATTGCTTCCTTGAGGGCAGCGGTCTGGAGAGGGTTTGGTGACTTTGCTCGAGTTGCGTCGAGGGAGGGATTGATGTTTCATCAGGAGTTCCAGCAGGCTGTCGATGGAGACGTGAATGATGCTGTACTCTATCTAGGTCAGCTCAGTAGGTGGGAGAACTTGCATGTCGTTGGAGGTGAAGATGGGGTCCAGGGTGTGTCCAGTGCTGTGTGTGAGGGTGAAAACAAGTTGTGAGAGGCCACTGATGCTCATGTTTTCGAGAAGCATGTTGGATTTGGTGTCATTGGGGTCCTGTAGGTGGAGGTTCAGGTCTCCCAGGAAGATGTAGTGGTTGGAGTCTATAGCCAGGAGGGCAATAAAGTCCGGGATGGAGCTGTGGGAGCTGGAGCGGGGGCCTGATGGTCTGTAGGTGAGGGGTCCTCTGATGGTAGTTTTGGCATTGGGTTTGATCTGGAAGTTGAGGTGTTCCATGATTGGTGTTGCATCGTCGCCCAGGTCGTTGCAGTCAAGGAAGTCCTTGTGGATAATGGCGATGCCTCGCCAGGGTCTGTAGGGGCGGTTGCAGTGGATAATCTTGTACCCGTGAGGTGTACTGGGGGCGATGTCGGGTTTGTACCTTGAGGTGAGCCAGGTTTTGATGAACATCATGTTGGGGGGCGAGGGTGGATATGGTGTCCCAGATTTCTGTGGCGTGCTTGGAGAGGGATCTGACATTAATTTGGGCTGTGGTCTCTGGTAGGGTGTGTGTTGCTGATTGGAAGTTGTGGGGGCTCTTACATCCCAGGAGAAGCAGCAGTGGTGGGAGGTGAAGGTTTCTTTGGTGGAATGTGGAAAGGCGTTGCTGCAGTTGTTGTCTCATGGCTTGGGTGCAAGGTTTTTGATTTCTTTGGCAGAATAACGGTGTTGGGCTGAAGATCCAGGGGTCCTGGTTCTGGACTCTGGCCAGGCACGAACAGGTGCTGACAGGCTTGGCTTTGGTGTGCCTTTGGTGCACTGCTGTACAGAGGGCTCCATTAAGTAGCCCTGGGAGGTGGGAGGGGCAATCTGGAAGGCAGGAGGGCATGGGCTGGGCAGGGAGGTCAGGACCAGATTGAACTGGTTGGCAGTGGGGAAAAAGTGTGGCAAGGGAGGTGAGGGAGGTGGGAGAAGAGCAGCGAGGCGGGGGCAGGAAGCAAGAGAAAATAGGGGGCACAGAAAGAGAAGAGGAAACAGAGCAGAAGTGAAAATAAAGCGCGCAGGCAAAGCTAGGAAAGATAAGGAAAATGGAGCAGAAGTGAAAATAAAGGGCACAGAGAAAGAGAAGATAGATAAGAAAATGGAGCAGAAGTAAAGTAAAGGGCAATGAGAAAGATAAGAAATGAAAGGTGCAGAGCGCTGCAAGAGGACTGGTGCAACTGGGCTCGTACCACTGCTGCTCAGCTGGAGGGCCAGGAGCGGTCCCTCTGTGCTGTGACAGTGGTGGGGGAGTGGCTGACGAGACCAGGTAAGTGGTCTCGGGCTACTCTAGCTAGCAGCAGAGAAGTCCACTGGGAGGCAAGACAGTCCTTGTTCTGTTAGGTCCACAGGTCCATGAGTGTACCAAAGAGTGGCTCTGGAGGTCCAATATTTATACATGGTGCCAGCCTTTGTTTATAGGGGAAACACCCTGTGCTACTCCCACATCTGGTTCTGGAAGGTTCTTTTCTTTCCCATCAAGGCTCCAAGAATTATGGGGGTGGGGGGACAAAATGTCAGTGTCAGGTTCCTTTGTGTGCGCTGGAGGCAAGCCCATTGAAGTGTAAGTGGGGCAGGTAACACCTCAGTCACCAGCCATTCAAGCAGGATAGCCAATGTTGGCCACACCTTGTCCCATTTGTGTCACTGTGTGGGAGGAATACTTAAACCTCAACAGCAGAGCCATTCATAGTCATGTGACCCATGACACTGGCAGAAGGCACAAATAGTTAACACCCTTAGTGGGTTTTCACTGCCCAGGAATGTAAAACTTAAGAATACATGTCCTACTTTATAAATACAATGCTTGCTATCCTATGAGCCTTTAGGGCCTATCGTAGGGTTGATTTGTTAGCATTAATAAGGAAGGTTTAGGACTGCCAAAAGGTTACACTCCCATATCGAAATGGCAAATTAGAACTGCACTACAGGCTGCAGTGATAAGCCGGAGACATGTTTGGCAGGGATACGTAAGTGGGTGGCACAATGAGTACACCAGGCCATGGGTTCATGTATTCCAATATACTAGGAACTTATAAGTAAACTAATTGTGATAATGGTATTTTACCATGTTTTAGGGAGAACTTTAGCACTGGTTAGTGGCTGTAAAGTGGCCAGAGCCCTAAAAGACAACAAAAATGGGTTCAGCAGTGGAAGGGAGTCAGGGCAAAACATTTGGGGTGACCCTGCAGACAGGGTCAGATCCAACACTCTCTACTTCGGAATTGCTGAGGTATCTCGTACAATGTCTTCAAATGATTCTGAATCCAGCAACCAGACTCAAGCCCACTTTACATTAAAAACCAATGTTTTCATATTCCCAGACATGCCCTTTGATCTGTCAAAATCTCAACATTTGATGCATCAAACAAGGTGAGAGGTCTTTCTATTTTATAATAGCTAAGCTGTGAAATTGTCTTCTGTTACTGATCAGGAGTACACCAAATCAAAACTGCTTTAGAAATCTTTTTAAAACATGGGGGCATATTAGCAAGACCGGCGATAAAATTATCGCCGTTTTAGCGGCAGGAAACTGCCGCTATAACGGCGATAATGGGCTTGCTAATATGCGTTATAGAATTCCAATAGAAGCCCAGGTTAGATGTGCAGGACATCTAACCTGGGCTTCTATTGGAATTCCATAACGCATATTAGCAAACCCATTATCTCCGTTTTTGCGGCAGTTTCCTGCCGCTAAAACGGCGATAATTTTATCGCCGATCTTGCTAATATGCCCCATGGTTTCCCAAACGTCCTTAGTCCATTCTCTGTTAACCGGTAAGTTAGGTATGTAGTGCTGGGACAACCTTGAAATAGTTTCAGTGCTATAGAAATAATATTTAATTCATGCATTCATTAATGATAGGTTATCATTCAGGTTCGGGCATTGGATCTGAAGCGTGCTTTATTGTGGTTGCCCAATGAACCATTCTGATTATCCCATTAAAAATGTGATGTGCCTACTGATAGACTTTGTCTCAGATTTTCCAGAAAGCCAGAAATTAAAATCTGGCAAGAGCAGCAGAACAATGGACCAGGCGTGAGATATTACAATGTTCTATTCATTCCTATTCATCGGAGGAATAGGGCAAACCTGACAGCCTATTCATGCCGACTCGGAGATCAACAAGGAAGACAGGCATGTGTCTACAAGACTTAAGTACTGCTGAGAGAACGGTTGTTACCGAAACAGCCAGAGGACAGTGTGGTGTCAAAGAGGCCATAGTTTTGCCTAAACCTGCAACCACCTCAACTGTCCCACCAGAACCCTTTGCCCGCCCTTCGAAGGACTCCAACATGTGAAACTCAAGTCTCCTTAGCACCTGGCACACCAGCCCTCTTTTTCGAGTTTCTCTTTCCTCTTCCACAAGGAATGTACTATATGGGCAGCAAGCACTCTTGAGGGCCATTGTGGAGCTCATTGAAGAGATCTGAGAGGGCTTAGCACTCTTTAGGAAGGACAGATTACTCAGCACAGAAATATCACGTCTGCTGGCTTCATTGACTTCAGTCCTGGTCTCATTCAAGCACCGCTTACCCTTAGCCAAGGTGCAGTCCTGGCACTGTGTTCATCCAGCCTTCTTCCATTGTCTCTTTTCTCCATCTGGAAGTGTCAGGCCTCGATCCCCAGTAAAATTCCCTGTACCCGGTGGCTGCAGAGGCATGTGCATGTTAATGGATACATGCACCACGTTTAACAGATAACAACCTACATGGTTCATTCTTGGTACAGCTGCAGGCATTACATGCCTAACATCTTCATTTCTGTGCCTTCTTCCTAACAGCTAGCTATTCTAAACATAAATGTTCTACAGCTGCTTATCTCACAGTAGCCATGTCACTACAATTTCGCTGTCAGTATACTCTAGCAGTAACTATGTCACTACTAAATTGCAACATTTCTTCCTTCTCCCTTTTGAAAAACAAAACACCAAAAAATATAAAATGTAACGATAACAATTATAAAAAGTGAAAAATAAGTAGTTAACAATGCTCAATCAGTTGTAGAGGCTCTTCTTGACCCTCCGAATTAGTTGTTTTGCTTTCATATTATTATGTGCAAGCATTTCAGAGGTTACTTCATCATGTAGGTCCTATCTATTTCACTGAGCCTCTCTGCGTTTCAGCTCAGAAGTTCTAAATGGCTTCAAATATGTTTTATTGATAATATGTGTTCTGTTCCCATCTTATGCTGTAGTTGCTGATCCTTGTATTCCCGTTATTTTCAATGGGGACGAGTGAATTCTACATTCTGAGTTTATCATTTGTCGCTGTTTCACTAAAAACCAAATGCCCATATTGATAACTTTTTTTGTAAATCTATAATTGTTTCTATATATTTCATTGTTATTTTGGACTCTTTTTTTCTCTGTACTACTTCATCAAACTCTTGTGGGTAGTTGCTGAAATATGTTGTCAACGAGTTTGTCAGGATCGTCCATACATTAATTCTGAGGGAACTCCCCAAATTAAGCATGAGTTGCGTTTCTATAATACCGTAGAATTGGACATGGAGCCTGATTTATAGATATGTGATACAATGGGGGATATATACAAGGAAGTGGTGGAGAGAGGTGTTAGCCTTCCTGGCTTAACGCCTCTCTCTGCCACTTCTGAAACGCAAGGCTGTACCATATTTACAAGAATGTGGTGCAGCCTTGTGTTTCCCCCTGCGATGGCGCTCCGTTTAGCAAATTAGCGCCCGCGCAGGCACCCTTGCACTATAGTGCACAGGTGTCTGCGTGCAGGGGAGTATTGTTTATGTGTAGGAAGGTGTCTCTTCCTGCACATAAACAATCCTAAAATGCCATTTTGTCACTGTCATGTGTGTTGCTTTGTGCAGCACACATGAAAGTCACAAAATGGCATTTTTTAAAGGAATATGCCTCCTTATTACGCATGCCTTCAATCCGCATGCAATTACAACGTGATCGTTACAACGACTGCGTTGTAACAACGCATACCATTACCCCGCAAGTCGTAACAACAACTTGCGGAGGGGGGGCGCTGGATGTTGAAATAGTATAATTTACTATTCCAACTCCAGTCTGTGCGGACAGTAGGGAAGGTGTTGGATTTTAAATCCAACACCTTCTCCCCCCTCCGCAAGTCATTGTTACAACTTGTGGGGTAATGGTATGCGTTGTTACAACGCGGTCATTGTAACGACCGCGTTGTAATTGCATGCGGGGTGACAGATTTGTTTTAAGGGCTGTTTACCTTTTTAAAGGATTGTTTATGTACAGGAAGGGACAGCTTCCTGTACATAAACAATCCATGGCATTTCGCTTTTTCCATGTGTGCTGGACAAGGCAGCACACGTGGAAAAAGCAAAAACTAGGAGAAATAATGCATTTCTCCTCGTTTCGCCAACTTAAGACCTGGTCTTAATTTTGGTGTTGCCTCCTATATACGCCACCCTTGTACATAGGGGGCAGCGTCAAAATCAATGGGTGTTGCAGTGGAACACCCGCAGCACCCACCCCTTTCACCTAAGCATAACGTGAAAGTGGGCCTTATTTACAAGGCAGCATTAAGCTACGTTAAGTGGCTTAACTTTGCCTTGCAAATAAGGCTAAACCCCTATCGCCACCACAGCATCCGTAAAAGTGATGTTGTGGTGGCGATAGGGGCTTGTACATATGCCCCCATGTTCCTCTCTCTAAGGTTTTTCTAATAGCGGGCAATAATCTTTCCACTATTGAGTTCACCCCTGCCACTTTGATGTTATTTTTCTGTGCATTACTCCCATATATTTCATATTTCATCTCATAGGTGATTTGCCGCACTCTACAAATCATAGTTCCACTGAAAAGTGGGACATTGCCTGTTTTAATGTACCTGGTTTGGCTCATGTAGAAAAAATACTGAGGCTGAAGTTGATGACGCCAATTTCACAACTAGGAAAAGTGAATGTTGATCAATTATAACGAATAAATGATCCCCAGAATGTAATGTCCCTAAACATTTGCTGCTAAAACTGACCACATTGCATATGGCAGTTTAGATTAGTACTTCTTTCCTTAGTGGTATGTTGACGTAGATGACACATTTGTACAACTTCTTCAACTTGAATACCCACCATTGGGAACCATACAGTGTTTTGTTGCTGATATTCTGCTGTGGCTCTCATGCGCTATGTCAATTGCACACCTTTGCAAACACACTGAACAATATATCTAATACCCTCTAAAAGTATATTAGACTATCTCGTAGTTAATGCAACTTGGGAATTCTAGATTTTTCTCACTCTCTCATATTGTGTTACAACACTGTACAGGGCTTTACCCCCAGGTTGTCTGTCTCCCCTGATTTGTGGACATGGTGGACACTTTGATGATGGGACATAAGGTTAAAATGTTGGTGTTTTTTCTCAATGTTTGCATTATTCTAAAGTTGCTAAAAAGAGTTATTTTGAGTAGCAAAACATTCTTACAAGTGTAGATAACCCCAACAACTGTGTTATGTTTTAAACTCTTAGTTTGTGGGTCAGATTTACTAACAATTTTCACCACCTGGCGCAGTGTTGCTCTGAGCATTACTTTCGAACACAAACCCTGATTTGTGTTGGAAAGTAGCCTTAAAGTAATGCAAAGAAGTGCTCTATGCTAATGTGTTCTACTTTGTGTTAATGGAGTGTACAACTCATGGATTTTGGCATTAATCCCTCTGTACGAACATTGGTAGAAAGCAATTGCCACAAAAAAATTATACCTCCATAGGGCAAGCGTTACATTGGTGAAAAGTTTTATTTTCTTAAAATGTTTCCAACTTTGCATGTGTGCCGCACTGCAGAGCACACAAAGACAGCTTTATTAAAGCATAGTATTTTGTACTGCTCAGTTTACCTACTCGTAATCTTCATTACTCTGATTTTCTTTTCCTCGACCTAGTACTTACTTTTTATTTTTTTTTATTTTATTTTTTTATTGAAAACCATATACAATACAATACATCCGAATATACATCCTTTAAAATCCAACCATAGCATTCAAAGGGGGTATAAATAACATCAATTAATCAATACACAACAAATCTAATCGTTAATAATTGATAAGCAGGGGGATCTTGATAAAAACACCTAGAATCTCAAAACTTGTCTCCATTGCCTCCAACAAAACTGATCAAGTGAGCAAAAGTGTACTATCCATGTTAAAATACCAGGTCATAAAAGAAAGGACAGATTAAGGGGATAGAGCAAATTATATACTGACTTTAGTCAAAATACAGTGCCCAGATCTTCTCAAATTTCTTAAGTCCCCCTATTCGTGAAGCATAGGTTTGTTTGCTTCTTCTAACCTGACCCATTTTCCGAACCCATTCAATTTTAGACGGAATTAAATCCGTTCGCCATCTTTGAAGTAGAAGTGATCTGGCGACAGCCATGCCAATATATAAAAGTTTAATCAGCTTCTCAGGTAACTGCAAATCTGAGTCATAACCCCACACTATCAGTCGATCATTAAAACCAATTGATATCGAGCATTCTGTTGTCAGATTCTCAAAAATATTGTTCCAGAACTTCTGGATCAGGGGGCACTGTAATATTATATGAGTCCAGTTGGCTGCAGGGTGAGTATGGCACCGGAAACACTGCCCTGATTGATTGGGATAAACCTTGGCTACAAAACACGGGGTTCTATACAATAGCCACTTGCTAAAATATAACATCCTTCTCCAATTAGCCCCTCTGACTGAACTAAAATTTAAATTATTGATTGTAGACCACATATTTGCTGTAATTTCCAGGTCTTCATATTTACCGCATTTTGTTATAGCCTTGATCTCCAAATCTACCCCTTTAATTGTGGCTAGCTTTTTTTTCCAGTCCCCCGGTTTTTTCATTACCCTATCTTCCAGCAAGTCATAAACTAACTGTTTCTGGGCAGTAATCTGGAGCAAATCAAGATTGCTAAAGAATTTACTAAGAGTATTATATGACCCCCAGGAGGAGAAAATCGCCGGGGATTAATTGAGACATTTTGCTTACACTTATCCATTTATCGTTCCAAAGAAAGTCGGAAAGTCTATGAAAACCAGCCTTGGACCAGTTTTGTGTAATTAAAAAGGACTCTCTAATACCTGCTGAAACAAAGAGATCAACTATAGGGGTTGTGACATTGATAATTGGAATGGAATACCGTCTAAAAAAAGCCTGGCGTTTATGGAAAAACCAGTGTAGACACTTATATCTTACTAATTTTGGAGATCGAAATATTGATAATGGGCAATGGATCTGATTTTCTCTAAATATTAAATTAATAAAAAAGTTAATAAAAAGACCCGACTGTGAACCCTGCTTAAATCTAGACATGTATTGTGCAAAATACACAAAATAATATTCTTTAAGATTGGGGAGGGCTAAGCCACCATCTTCCAAATTCTCATATAAGGTGCTAAGTGCGATTCTGGGAATTTTCTTATCCCACAGGAACGATGTAAACATTGACTCTAATCTCGTAATAAAAAGAATTCACTAACACACAGGGAATTGTAGAAAACAGGAAATTAAACAGTGGAAGCACTGGCATTTTAATCAGAGCAACCCTTCCTAGAATGGTTACAGGGAGAGAGTTCCATCGTGTAAATAAGTACTGGACTTTTCGTAACAATGAGGCGAAATTCAGATCATAAAGATCCGAAATGTGTGGCGAAAAATAGACCCCTAAGTACCACTTGGGGTTCGAATTAAAACACGGAAGAATATCGGGGTGTAAAACCCCAGATGTACATCCACACAAAATTATTTCCGTTTTTCTTTTATTAATTTTATAGCCACCGAACGACTCATAAAGATCAAAAATCTGGAAGGCTTTTGCCTGGACTTCCTCCTCCGGCTTTGTTATGAGCATAATTTATTTTTTTATTTATCAGACTTTTATATAGCGCGAACTTGACCCGAAAGTATCGGGTAACAGAGCGCTTTACATAGCACCAGTTACGTTACATGAGGACACATTCATTTTTGTTAGGCACAGGGAGATTAAGTGATTTGCCCAGAATCACAGGATGTTCAGCGTCATAGCCGAGACTCGAACCCAGTTCCCCAGATTCGAGGTCGACCGCCCTAGCTGTTAGGCCAACTCCTCTCCCCTAAAATAATGTCATCGGCATATAATTTAACTTTACCCATAGATGGGAGCGGGGGCAAATATCCCCGTTATTTCTGATAGCTATCGCAAGAGGCTCAATAAAAAAGGCGAATAGCACCGTGGATAACGGGCAGCCTTGTCTGGTTCCCCTTTTGACTTTTACTTGGCCGACCTGAGTGGCATTAATGATAATATTGGCCTCTGCATTCATGTATAATTTCTCCACCAACCCTGTAATTTTGGAGGGAATGCCAAATGTTGTTAAAATACACAATAAAGTCTCCCAGATGACCAAATCAAATGCCTTTTCGGTGTCTAAAAAAAGTACTAATGCTGGAATCTTCCGGGTCTCAAAGTAGTCCAGTGCTTCTACTAAAAAATGCGTATTTGTTCCGAGTTGCCTCCCGGCTATAAAACCATTCTGATCAGGGTGGATTAAATGTGAGGCGCTCCCATTAAAACGATTGACTAAGAGTTTAGTAATTAATTTGTAGTAACAATTTAAAAGAGTTATTGGGCGATATGAATTAGGGTCCTCACTATTTTTGCCTTTTTTTTTAAATCTAACTACATTCCCTTTTCTGAAAGAAAGAGGTATATGTCCTCCTTCCAGAATTGAATTTGCCAATAAAAGAAGATAATCCACAATTACGCTAGTGAATGCTTTAAAAGACTCGGAAGGGAGGCCATCTGGCCCACAGGCTTTACCATTCAGGAGGTTTTTGATAACCCCCCCTTATCAAAGACCTAGTACTTACTTCATGAGATTTTACCTCTTGTATTCTAGGTACAAATGGTCTCTGTTTTTCAAGTGAAGTGATAAAGAAAGTGGATCAGTTCCCTCTACTGAGTCCAAAACATTCCTTTTCACTGTGGCTGCGAGACAAACATATGACCAGGACCACTCACAATAGTTCCTGGTGGCACCAGTCACATCTGGCAATTGGAGAGTTTATGGTTATACTATACTGTGCCTTTGACCAGCAAACTTTCCAGAGCTGTAAGCCCCAGAAAAATGGTTAAGGACTACCTCCTCTAACTTGTGAAAGCAGCACATGTGCTGGGGATATGAAGCCTGACTGCCCTTATAGGCTGAAGAAGGGGGTGATACGGTTACCTTTCAAAGCACAAAATAGGTTGGGGAAGATGCACTCTTACCCTTACATCAAACTCAAGCAAATGTAACAGCTCTGTGACCTAGATGTTCTTGTGAGATGTCCTCATGAAGGTCCTGCAACCGGCTGGGCTTTTTGCAGGTGTTTCCAGGGATTAGGCTATTTCCCCTAGCAGGCACAGTTCAGCTCCTCAGCAGGCAAGCAGGTCTTCCTTCTTTTCCCCATATCACAACACAAAGTTGACTCTGTAGGGTTCCTAGACTTTTCTTAGCTCTAGGTACCCTACAGAGTCAACTTTGTGTTGGGACTTAAGAAAAGTCTGGATGGAGAAAAGTAATCAAGCAGAGATTCTATCTTCGGCCACCGTCTTCTCTCCAACACTGGCATGCAGGCCTCCTTGGTGTCCAGATGAGAAGAAAGGAACCAAATGCAGTACTTATTCTAATGTCGCAGGGTAGATCCATCCAGAGGATCTACCACAAACAAAAGTGTGCAGAATGCTCCATTCCTTAAGAAGAAAGCTATCCCTGTTATTGGTTCAATCTATCACATCTGAGCCCACAGTTCATAGTCCAACCAGTTATGACTCGTTGAAGTGGTGCATTCATTGGCCTCAGACTGAGACTTCCATCTCCACTTGTTGCAAAAGGAGATTAGCACAACACTGTAAATGAGGGATGGGTGAGTGTTCCTTTTCCTGCATGCATATGGGTTCATTAATGCAAGCGAGTTAAGTGCTATTGACCAAAGTAAATTCAAGTTAGAACAAGTTAAATGATTGGATTAGGACAACAATGTAGTTCATGTTCAATTACTTTTACCTTTTTGAAACACACTAGCATGAATGTACACAAACATTGTGATTATTATGTGCTGGTGCCAGCAAATTTGATGTTCTTATGTAATGATATCAGGAATCTTACTTCATGATAATATCTCCGGTCTCAACATTGATTTTGAATGCTGATGGAAGACTAGCAATGACTGGTCAATGATCAGTCTTTGCAGTAGTAGAGGTAGGCACTAATTGTGTACTAGTATATTACTTGGGGTCCCATGTAGGGAGATGTAATTGATGTGTACCCATTACAAAGCATTTTGTCTATCAAGTTGAAGCATTCTATACAACCACTCTTGCAATTTACCCTGTTTTAGTTGATACTAGTGGCCAAATGTGCTTAAAAACACATTTGGCAAATATCGAAACACACATTTTTTTTTTGAGGGGGGGCTGGGATCCCTCCTATGTTACATTATAATCCTATCCAGATTTTGTAAATCATACTCCATTGATCTTTATAATATACCTTTTGAAAATTTTGTTTCCTGACACCCACTTTGAGTAAAACCATAACTTCTCTATAAAGGTACCCTTGACTGTGTCAAAGTGTACTCCTCCTAACATTCTGAGAATCCTGGGACTTAGAATCTTTTGGCTCCAAAGACATCCGGAGGACCAGGACAAACCTGCTTTATAATAATACAGACATTTGTTGAGCGCGAACAGCTACCTCCCAAAGAGGTGTCCCGGCGCTAAAGTGACAAGTGACATGCGCACGGCATTCAACGATCAGGACACATAGGATTAGGCCAGGTTAAAAAGCCACGTTTTAACTGCCTTCCTGAATTGTGTTTCAGAAGAGATCTGACGCAAGGAATTCGGAAGGAAATTCCATAATTTGGACGCCCCAAGCATAAAAGATCTGCCACCCAGTTGGGATTTCTTCACTCGTGGAGTGCAAAGTAATTTCTGGGTGTTGGATCTCAGAGCACGTGTCTGCGTGTAAACACCCAGTCTCTGTTTCAGATATGAAGAGCACGTACCATAAAAAACCCGAAAGGCAAGGGTCAAGGTCTTGAATTTAATTTTCTTGGCTACCGGAAGCCAATGTAATTCTCTAATATGCGAAGAGATGTGTTGCCGGAAAGGAACACGTTTGATTAATCTCGCAGCCGCATTTTGGACCATTTGGAGTTTCCTAACAAGGTAAGCCGGTAAACCAATGTAAAGGCCATTCGCGTAGTCCAGGCGGGCAGTTACTGTGGCGTGGACTACGATCCGACGGCAGCTCTCAGGCAGCAGGTGTATAAACTTATGCAGATTTCTCAAACTACTAAAGCAGGCGGATGTAACCTGCTGAATTTGGGCAGAGAAGGATAGATCAGCCTGCCATTTTACTCCCAGATTTTTGGTGCATTCTGCTGGCGCGGGTGGCGAGCCCATTTTCACAGGCCACCACAGGTCTGCAGTCGGAGGCTGGGTTTTGTCAAAGAACAACACTTCAGTTTTGTCTGCATTCAATTTAAGTTTGTTGTTATTCATCCAGCCTGCTATATCTTTTAAGCAGCCTTTAAAGCTCTTAAAAGAGTCTTCGGACTGATCCTTAAAAGGGAAAACCAACTGGGTGTCATCGGCGTAAGAAATTGCCTTAACTCCCCAGTTGGCTATCAGAGTAAATAGAGGGTCCAGATATATATTGAACAGCAGTGGGCTTAGGGCCGACCCCTGTGGCACCCCGCACCAAAAATGCTTGCGGGTGGACTGATACGGTTGTAGGGCCACCGTTTGCGTGCGCAAGTGGAGGAAAGACTTCAGCCAAGCCAGGGCTGTGCCATTAACCCCGCTGTCCAGGAGCCGTTGAGTCAGTATAGAGTGGTCACCAGCATGGCTGATGCCCCTGAGTCCAATGCCATTCTAATTGAGTCTGCTACTTCTAATAGAGCTGTCTCTGTGCTAAACCCAGCTCGGAAACCGGATTGGGTATCGTGCAGGATATTGTGGCTCTCGATGAAATTGGCCAGTTGCCGCTGCACTACCTTTTCCAGCATTTTTGCAGGGGCTGGCAGCAGAGAGATAGGTCTGTAATTGTTCAATTCCCCAGAATCCACATTGGATTTCTTCTTAAGTGGAAGTAGAGTGGCGTGCTTCCATAAATCAGGGAAGATGCCCAAGGAAAGGGAATTGTTCCATATTTTGGACAGCACCTCGCAGGTGGAATTTGCCAACTCTTTCCATAGTTTAGGAGGGCACGGGTCGTCCGGCGAGCCTGACTTGCAGCCCTGGATCACAGCCAATGCTTCCTTCTGAGAAATAGGATGGAATTCAGAGAGGAGAGGCATGGGTGCTTTCCTAGCTACCACGTCAGATTTAACTGTAGCAGTTGTAGCAGAAAATGAGTTATAGACCTTGCTGATTTTACCATCGAAAAAAGTAGAGATTTTCTCACAAAGTGCCAGAGAGGGTTGGGCGTCAATTAACAGCTCACGGGGTTGGAGAAAGGAGTTGACCACCTTGAAGATAGCCTTGCCCGGTCTATCGGAATTATCAATACTCTTAGCAATATGATCTCTTTTGGCCTCCTTCATGGATTTGTGCAGTACCTTCAAAGATTTCTTATATGTCATTTTGGCAGAAGCATCATTATCCACCCTCCACTGTCGTTCCAAGCGCTTACTCTTGCTTTTCATAGCCCTAAGCGCCTCAGAGAACCATGGAGCAGAGGGCGATTTCCTCATGGATTTATGAATTCTGGCTGGTGCCGTAGATTCTACTGCGGCAGCAATCCTATTATGTAGAGCCAAAGTATTAACATTAGGGTCTAAAGATAGAGGCGGATGGCTGGCTAACAAAATTGGACTTAAGCATTCGGCTGTCAGCTTCTTCCAATTTCTCTTTAGGAAGTATCTGGCACTCTCAGGCAAATCAGGTTTTGCCAAGTTAAAAGTGAAAGGAATAAGAAAATGGTCCGACCAAACCACCTGGTTTGGCACTTCAATTTTCATGGACGAGATATTAGAGAATATCAGGTCAAGGGTATGCCCTGCTTTGTGGGTAGGGAATTTAACAAGTTGGAGCAGATTTGCGCCTTCCAGTGAGGAGACCATCTGCATAGCCTGAACGCAAGTGGAATCGTTTACATGCAGATTAAAGTCCCCTAATGCAGTATAATTAGAGGATAGGAGGGATTTCTGTGCAATATAATTGCATAGTTCCAGGTGTATGTTGGGTAGGCAGTCTGGAGGCCTATATACCAACAGGCCTAAGAAAGAGGTTGTAGGGCTAGTTTTGATACAAAAATGTAGGCCCTCGACCATGCCCATATTCAATAATGCTGAGGAAACTATGTCCCAGGAATCCTTGAAGATGATGGCTACCACCCCTCCTCTTTTGTCTCCCTCCCTATTTCCGCAGCATATTTTAAACCCAGAAGGCATAGCTAGTGCCACTGCGGCCAGGGTATCGTCCTTCAGCCATGTTTTGGTTAAAAACATGACCTCATATTCATTTCCTGCCAATAACAACCACATCTCCTCTGCATGCTTTGACAAGGATCTGCAATTAATTAGGCATGCCCTGATCTGTTCAATCGACTCACTCTGTTCCCTTTTAACATACCTTAAGCCAGGGACTCTTGGCGCCCAGTTGCAATCAGAGCAAAAACCAAGAGGGGTGTCTGTCATCGGGTCACAGCCGTGAGGCTTGGGGCAGGTAGTAACATTCAGGGCCAAGAGATCCGCTCTAGACCATTGGGTTACCTTGTTTACCTGCAAACGGGCAGCATGGCTGGCGCTGGACGCGATCCGGCCACGGACAGGTGCAGACGGGCTTTCCTTTGGCGTGCCCTCGGCTTTGTCAGTCTGACCAGGTTGCATAGGAGATGGACCAAATATTCAAATTGTTCCTGCTCAGAGCTTTTTCAGCTGGACATCACAGAGAAGGCACCCATCCTTGTGGAGCCCTGTTTGGCTATTACTTTCAGCCTGCCCTGCTGGAGGAATCCAAACTCCAAATAAGTTACTAATAAATAAATCTTCACCGGACAAAGGCATCAAAAGGATACAGATGGTGACGGACTTTCCTTGGGTGTGAAGTTTGAATTTATACCTCTCAAAGCTTTCCTGACAAAAGTCAATGGCTTCACTGGGACCTCTTCAGGAGACATCTGGCATTGTAGAGCCCTTCTCAGACATAAGCCCTGCTCCGTTGAGGATATTTGACTTCTAGTTCAGAGTCTAAAAAGTTAAAACATCTGAACGGGTTAAACTGGGTTTCTGTAGCCACCCAATGTTCCATCGTAGTCCGTTTTAAATTGTGCCTAGTACCAGTCACGGGCAACCAAATGACCAAGGTTTGCTCCAAATGGGTTTTTTGACACTATTTTACTGAAAACTTTAAAAATTCATATATCCGCCTCCACTTTCGTCGTTTTGGTGTCAGTTTGTTCATTAAACTATTCTCTATGTTTAAAAATTGGAGTGGGATTTTCATTTTGTTTTCTTAAGCCTGTCTGTTCTGTGTCAAAGCTATCAGGGTTTGAGCTCAGATTTAAATTACTGAACCCTTAATTGGAACTTACAAGAACTGTGACATTATTACTTGTGGTGGACTACCATCCACTTCAACAAATAATCCACTGCCCCCACATTATAAATCATATTTATTAAGGTGTTCTGTTGTACTTAAATATTGCCTGCTGGCCAGTTGACACCACTGGAGTTACAGAGTTGAGCAAATATCTACTGAGCAAATAAGGGTGCAACAAGTAGTAGCTAAGTAGCAATGCAGAGACTGAAGGAAGAAGACACTTTGATTACAGCTCTTCAATGTTTTTACATATACCCACCAAGTGCTAGGTAAATTAGTTGATTTCTATTTTGAAAAGTTCAGAAGCCAACCTTCAAATTAATATTGATGAGGGCTAGCCTTCAATAATAAATACTCCTGACTAAGACACTGAGGGGCATATTCACAAGGACCTACCGCCGATTTACCTCCACCTTAACGCATCAAAAGTGGAGATAGATTTAACACCCCATTCACAAGAGGGTGCAAACTGCAGACATTGCCAGTATTCCCGTGATAACTGCCCCCAAACTTATCCCCAGAGAGGACACCACCAACTAACCCTAATGAGATGCAGAGTAGGCGTTCCCGTGCAAAAACACACAAAAACACCAGAACACCACTTTCACAACGAACTGCCAGATTTGCGATGCGAGTCAAAACCACGCGATAAGCCGAGGTAGCAGCAGGTATTTAACACCTGCGTCCTGCTGGTGTAAAGCCGAAGTACTATCTGCAGTAGGCAATGGAGCCCTGCACACAGCCACACCCAAAGAACAATTGACGCCATGGAGCTACTCATCATGCAGCTCGGAGCCCCAACAGGGCCACAACACCCACAGCCACCACCCCCAGGACCGCCACCACCCCCAGGACCCGGACCCACCACCCCCCCGGACCACCACAGAGGCAGCGCAGAGTAAGACAGTGGACCTACCGAAAACGCACCAGTCTCACAAACCTAACCCCCGAGGAAGCCATTGCCCACTACACGCTCAAAAGGACAACCATCATCCGCATCATGACCCACATCGCCCACAGGTTGACGTTCCCAACCCAGCGGAGAACCAAAGCTGCTGGCTGTGCTGCACCTGTTGGCCTCTAGTACCTTCCAACCAACAACTGCCAGAGTCGGAGGAGTCTCACAGTCAGCCCTATCAAAGTCCATCACACCTGTCCTGGATGCCATCATCAGCTTCTTACCCCAGTACCTTCACTTCCCCCACACTGCGCAGGAACAGCTGGAGACAAAGCAAGGCTTCTACGCCTTTGCTAGCTTCCCACATGTGTTGGGGGCCATTGACTGCACACATGTCCCACTTGTGCCCCCTGCGGATACTGCACACCACTACCGCAACAGAAAGCACACGCATTCCATCAATGTGCAGGCAATAGTGGACCACCGGGGAATGTTCACCAATGTCGTCGCAAATTACTCAGGAAGTGTGCACCATTCCTACATCTTCCGACAGTCCATCATCAACCAGCGCTTCCAGGATGGCATCTATGGAACTGGACTGCTCGTTGGTAAGTGCCAAATCAACACACCACACACCTCAAAGCCACCATCACACAATGCACAAGTGACCAAACCACATACAACATGTCAATCAACATGCCCACCTACCAGACACAACAACACAACTCCATGGTGATCCTGGGCTTCCCCTGCACACAATACAGCTATATCATGGCACCACAGCCACACAACAGCTGAAGGTGTGGAGATGCGAAATGAAGTCATGTGCGAAGGAAGCAAGTGACCCGTGAATGGGAATGTACACAACGACAAGTGAGGCGTGGATGTGCTGGACAGACATGGGTAGGCAAACCACAGATATGTCCATGCAGACATCAACTGCTGGTGACTGGAGAGTAGTGAACAGTGGACGCAACCATGTCACCCCAGGCCATGGGTCAGATTGCGGAAATGTCGCTTGCTGCGTTCCCCCCTGTGTGCGTGAGCATAGTGGGTGGGCCCGGAGTACGCCAGGCCTGCACAGGGGTGTGGACAAAAACCCTGTGGCGCAGAGCGTGGTTCACTCCCGGAAAGGCCAACGTCACTGCCAGGGCAGCACCTCGCAGTCTGCCACAAGGCCGACACTGTGAGCAGCGGGGCCTGCGAGCCTGTGCGCCTGCTGCACCCCAGGACGCTGCTACCCAGACCAGGCCTGCCCGCCCCAGCGCTCCAAGGCCGGACTGCTCACCTGCCGACACCGTTGTGTGTCAAAGAGGGCCCACCACGTGCCGGTGCTAGCTCCAAGACCCATGCCCGCGAGCCTTGGTGGCCTCCTCAGGCCATCGCTGTCCTCCGTGACACAGGCCCCCAGGGGTCCCCATTCGTTGACATACCCCACTGCTGCAGCCGGGCTACACTGCAGTCCAGCATGTCCCACATCTTGAACTGAGTCATCATTAATCAATGGCAGGGTCCATGCCAGTGTACGCAAGGGGAGGACTGAGAGGGAGATGCGTCACAGTCCGGTGGAAACACGGATCACGGTTACGGAGGAGGTGAACCAGTAGCAAGGACTGACCTGGTGCCACTAACTCTGTACGCCGTGAGTGACCATCAGCCTCCGGCGGAACATCATTGGTGTCTGAGCCTGTGGGCTGGGGGTTGTCATCAGCAATGGGCAGGTACAGACTTGGTGTATGGCATGAGTCTGTGGCATTCATATCCGCCATGTTGACGGACACAGCTGGCATGTGCCCTCTGCATCATGCCCTGGGGGTACACCTCCCATTCTCCCCCGAGACACTCCGCGGAAGGCACCTCTAAGACATACGAGACCCTGCTGTGCCCTCATGACCCTACCCCAGTCTCCCACAGGTCAGCATACCGTGGCGGTAGGCCCGTGTCGGCCGCTGTGCATCCGGGGCCACTAACCCTGTGCGAGTCTAGTCATGCTCCCTTGTTGTTCTGACATTGCATTTCTGAGTGCCTGATGACTGTTGGAGTTGTTGCCAGCACCAGCTACTCCCTGAGGGCTGGCTTACACTCACCCCACACACAGCCAGCACAGGCGTCACTGGATCAGTGGGCCTGCCATCACATCATGCCGAACCAAGTATTGACTCTTTTCTCTCTGCACTGTCCCAGGTGATCAAGGATATGCACTCTGCCCTTGGATGATGACACCCCTCCGATTCCCGAACACACCCACCCAGAGGCAGTACAATGCGGCCCACATACGCACATGGGGCATTGTTGAACACACATTTGGCGTGTTGAAGTCACGTTTCAGGTGCCTGGACGGCACAGGTGGAAAGCTCCTGTACAGCCCGGACATCGTGTGCAAGATAATCATTGCATGTTGTGTGTTGCACAACATCTGTGTACGCACCAATGCCCCATGGATCCCAGTTCCAGAAGTACCGGATGATGATGGGGACGATGGGGCACATCCCACTGCAGCTGCGGCAGGAATGGCCCGTAGGAACACCTTCATTGCCAATTTCTTCTCATGAGAACGTCACATTGTGGCTGTCCCTGGCAATCATGGGACAGTACAAAATGTCCACAAGCACAGCATGTGTGAACAAAACATATTTGCAGGTTGCAGGTTATACTTGTACATTGTCATGTCATAGTTTCCTGCTGTGCCAGATGTGATTTGCCATGTTGTGCACATTTGCGGCACCAGTTGTGTCGTGTGTTCTGTTCTGGAGGTGTTGCTGTTTGTACCGGGATGTTGTCAATGTCGAGGTGCACTTATACTTATGTGCGTATGCTGCACGATGGTTGATTCGCTTCTGCGGCTCTGATTTGTCTGCCACTGATCCCTTTTATGCGGTGTGCCTGTCAGTTCTGTGCTTCCACAGTGCTGAGATGTTGCAGACTTGGGTAACTTGTGCTCTTTGTCGAGTTGTGACTCTTGGGCATGGTTTGTCCACAGATGTGTCGTTGACGTCAGGGGTTGTTTGTGCAGGTAGTTGTGTCCGAGTGTGACCTGCTCCTTTTCGGGTGTTGTCCGCACTCAGCCACCTCAGTGTCGTGCCGTGTACATTGCCATGATGATAGGACTGCAGCCAAGCTACTCGTCATGTGGTGTCTCTTGCATTGTCAGTGTGGCTGACGTATGTGCATGTTCGCATGTTCGCACGTGGGCATGTGTTGGTTGTGTGACTGTTGATGTGTTGGGTGGGTGCCCCTTTGGGCACAGGGTGTTCGTGGGACTACTTGGTGTTTGTGTGTGTGCTGAAGTGTTCCCGTGGGATCAGGGACATGATCCAGAGTCACTGTGGGTGTGCAGTGTGCCCTGCTTTGATTGTGCATGTGTGCCATTGTGCCCATCTCCCCCCGTCCCCCCACTCCCAGGTTGCTATGCACCATGTTGATGTAATGTTGGGTCATGTTGGGCAGTGTCCAGATCACCAACTCATGTCACTGTCTCCCGACTGGTGACTGTGGCCACCATCTTCTCCATGTCATTCAGCTCCTGTTGTTCTGCTGGCCCCCCTCCTCCGGGGTGCGTTGCTGCTTTCGTGTTGGCAGCGAGTTTCTGCTTGGTTTTGCCATTCACATCAGTCCAGCGCCTCTTGTGCTCTTCCATTGTCCTCCTCTGCCACGCGACGGCATTCACATGGTCCGAGGTGGTGTTCCATCTTTGCCTCTTTGTTGCCCATGACACGTTGGAGGTGACGTACAGTTGGTGATGGTGTTCTGTCTCATCCGTGGCGATAATCGGGTTTTCCTGTAGACTGTACCCCGTCTTCCTCTTCCTCTTCTCATTGCCCTTCCACGAGCCCTGTATTCCTGGGTGTTCCTCCCTGGGGATTGTGGGTTTCATGTTGTCCTCTGCAGTCGGTCAGGGTGCATCCGTGGTACTCCGCAGTTGATTTTGTTTTTAGTGGCATTTTCTGTATGCTGTTCTTGTGCTTTTTCCCGCATTACGCGTGGGTATTGCTGGCCTCTCGCTGGTAGTCACTGTTTTCTTATCGCGTTTGGGCACATTGTGTCTTTTTACGCATTGGGGTTTGTGTTTTTATCTCCATCGTGGTGGTTGTATCGCGAACATTGGCCGCGTTTTCGGGGGACTATCGCATGGTACCGCCGTGTTGTGAATTCCACATTAACACAGGGTTATTTTCCCGCGATAGGCTGCGATGTGTAAAGTTGCGTTAACATTTTTTGGAGATGTTTAGCACACGTTCTTGTGAATATCCCCCTGTGTTACTGTATGCTATCAAGAACAAGATTCGGTGTTAAATGGACACACAGCCTACAAGTGAAGAATATGGCGGAATGTCAAACACATACTATCGTGGTTCAAATGGATGACAGTGGTGCCATTGTGTTGACAGAGAGGGGAGAAATATGAGAATATAGAGTTTCTGCAGAGGAAGGTACCTTGCATGGAATATTTGGCTGTTGCGTTATACCACTGTGGCACCAATACTCTTGGTTCTGGTGTTTGTAGTTAGGGAGTGTTGCAAAACTAGAGCTGAAGGAGAACAGATATTCATAAGTGAAATATTTTGGGAAACATTGTTGGAAAGGGAGTACAGAATAAAAATACTATACAGGGTTATATTCAAAGAGTGATATATGTGATTTGTAAATCCAAGCAGACAACATGACAACTATGTGAGTGGAAAAGTGAGCAAGATCTCCATTACAGTGAATTAAAGATGCTCAATAGGCATTACTGACTTTTGCTGTAAGTATAGAGGTGCCTAAGGGCAGGGAAGGGAGACGATCCAACCCAGATCTTAGTCTACATCGTGGTGGATGGGGGTGGTTTAGTGGTGAAAGAGCAAGGGTTGCCAGTAATTCACTGGGCCAGATACAGGTTTTTTCCTAGACAGGAAAAATGGGTACCCATGTGAAATGCAAATGCCATGTCCTAACAGTAGGAAAAAAAGACCCAATTGATAGATTTGAAAAGGGGAGGAGACTCTGTTTAATGTGGGCATTACCAGTTTGAAAGCCAGGGTTAGCAGTACCAATCACAATTCTATGATACCTCATGTTATGGCCTTATTGTGGAGTTGGAATCTGGCTTCTCCACTGCTACAGGAACAGGGCCATTGATGGGTTTTCCCATGTTTCCTCCATGCAAGTTGGATTAGGCTGGGCCTTGAATTTCTCTTAGTGGAAGGTATGCAATGAAGGCTAACTAAATACAGATGCTGCTGCTGGGTCATTGATGGGCTCTCCCTTCTTTAGGACAGGGTGGCAAGTGGAGACCAGGTGCATGCCAAAATGACTCCTCATATCATGAGCAAGGCAATAGATGCCTGAACTAAAGAAAATACACACTCCCTGTTTGGGGGACAAGCATTGGACTAATAGCAAGAAAACTGACAATGGTAAACTACAAGTTTGCGAAGTAGTAATACATTTTGTACTATAGTGTAGTTGACAAACAAAACATTATACCTGTATTTGGAATTCAAGCCTTTGTTTTGGCAGGGAGTCATTTAGGTTGTGATTCAAAAATGAGGGTGGGAAAGTTTGGTGGGTGGACATGACACACACTGGTTTTTGGCAGAGGTCTTGTTGGTGTCTATGTCTTAAGGGGCCATCCTTAATGCGAGACAGCTTTCTATATGTGCTATAGTGGTGGTCTCCATGTCCATTCTCAATGTCAACTTTGTAGCACATCCACATAAATGGTTGTATGGATAACGTAACTTTAAAATGAAATTTTGAAAGGATCTTGTATGGACAATCAATGCATTATTACACTGATGACACACTATGTGATTTGCAAGATCAGTCATGCAATTAACCTTGATTAGGCTGGTGTAATGGGTCATCATCACCATGTGCATGATAGAAGGAGAAGACGACAGAGAGTTCTCCTAATTTTCACCTGGATTACAGGGTACTCCTGGGTTGCTGAGACCAGGGGCAAGCCAGTAGTACTCCAAGAGTAAATAACACTTACACATAGTAAAATATTTACTTTGAGTGTGAACAGTCACACTAAAATTATTAATTAGTGTGAGTATGTGTGTGTGTGTGTATGTGCTTATTAATGTGTGCATGCATGTGTCTATGTGTGTGTGTGTGTTTGGGCAGTATATAACCCATGCTGTGGGTATGGGACCAGTCCTCATAGTGTTAGTAAAAAGGGTTTTCTTTGACAAACATGGCACTATGAGAACCAGTTCCCACAGTACATTTACTTACATTTGAGCAAGTGTATCAGGACAATCAAAACCAGCAAAGATCTCAGATTTGGTCCTTTGGATAGCTTTCAACAGCCGGAAGAGTTCATGTTTCAGCCATACCATACAATGAATATAAGAACTGGTCTGGTCCTTAGTATGATCGTATATGCACAAACACACACACAGACACACACACACACACATGCACACACACACACAGACACACATACAAACTAACAAACACACACAACAAAACACACAAACATGCGTGCACACCTGTGAAATTATACATACAGATGCCAAGTGTAATTAGATTTTATGTGATTTTCTTTCATTATGCTAATGTCATATTAAGTGTGAGCACTGATCTCACCACACCAGCAGCCAGCCCAAAACCACTAAAATGCAACTGGGTTTGAGTACCAGATTCTCTAGTAAGGAAAGATGATAATTGGAGTAGCTCATGACTCATACATGTGCTATATATGTCACAAGGACAACCGAGGAAAGACGGAAGAATAAAAGTATTAGGGCTTAATACTACATTCTAATGGCCTGATTATATGTTTGCTGGTGTTGAATGTGGTAATGGTCTTATCTAACAAATCGAACACATAGGTGTTCAAAATTTGTTGGGAGCAATATTTATTGCCTGCAAAAATGAGGCATAACATGAAGACTTTACCACACCAAAATATATATGTTCTCCTGTTGAATTGTGACAGGTTTGACCAGCCAGAATTTAATGAGGGATGCAGATTTTATCGCACATGATAATTTCTGGGTGTGGTAGATATCGCACCACTTATATTTATGACCCTTCTGACATCAGGTAGACATGCCCTAAATGAAAGGTTTTTACTGTAAAAGGTAAAATCGGTTATCATGTACATTTCAAATGTTAACAACAGATATAGCAGTCTCCTCAACCCATTTTCTCATACCACTACTTACTTTTTAGGGTATCTTATCTCTACCGAGGCACCACAAGACTTAGCTGGAGCCAATCCAATAGCATAGATCAAAAAACTCTCTATCACTCCCTCAGACCCCTCCTACTGATATGGTTATTAAAATGGTCTGAAAGCTCTACACTTTCTGTTCTTTCTTCTGCTCTATAGCATTCTATAGAGCCTGTGAGAACTTTGAATGTAAAGTCTGGTGGGCAGGCTTCCTGGAGATAAAGTTTCAGGTTCCCCCGTTTAACTCCTAGTAAGTGGGACATTGTGCTGGGGACTGTGTCAAGAGTATAAAGGGTTGAGTTTGTTAAGGTTGAGATATTGATGCAATATCTACTTGCTTGCTACCTTTAAATACCTTCAGATATTATGGAGGTAGGGTCTCTGATAATTCTGATTTAATAAATTTAGTATACAAAATTGTATGCAGATTCTTATATTTAATATGTGTATTTCAATGTTGTACTGTTATGCCTAGCATTCTGCCAGTCAGAGGTTTACATGCCTCATTATTGGAGGATGAAAGTGCTCAACTTTCTTCATATGAGCACATTGTTCTCCCACTATGAAATGTAGGGGCATATTTACGAGAGCCTTGCATCATGTTTGCACCTCGCAAAGTGGTACATACGTGACACAAGGCTCTAAATCAGATTTGTGAAGTTATTTAAAGCCACACAATGTGGCTTTAAAAGGCTCCATAAATCTGGAGTAAGGCAACGCAGCACAAATCGCGATGTTGCCTTACTCTGTGCAAGGGAGGCAATCCATGGGCATTGATGTGGGTGTTCCCAGGCAAATTCCATGGTGATTTACCAAACCTGATAAGCATGGGAATGCATCAAAAAGATACGCCTCCCCAGGTGAGGTGCAACAAGGAGAAATATCTTTATTTCTCCTCGTTTTTTCCTCTTTCTATGTGTGCTGCATTCTGCAGCACACATAGAAAGACCTCTGTGGATTATTTTTGAGCAGTAGGGTGCCCCTTCCTGCACAAAAGCGTTCATACCTACACCACTGCCACCCTTGCGCCATGGTGCAAGTGTTCCTCCGTTGGCGCTAGGCTGCCGAAATGGCACCAGTGCGGGGGAAAGGACAGGAATGCACAGTATTGGATAAATACATTCATGCCCTTTCCATGTGATGCAGGGTAGCGCAGCAAGGTAACTTGCTGCACTGCCCTGCATCACTAATCTGGTAAATATGCCCCTCAGTTGGTGTTTTGAGGCATGGTTATGTTGCTGCCTTCATGTGGTGAGCTGTGTTTTTCTTTTGGTGGCCCGTGAACGAAGCGAGCATGGAAATACTTCCTTTATGAGTTCTCTCTGTGGTTCTGCTTCATATGCTTACCTCTTGGGGCAGATATTAGAGCTCAGTTAGCTCTAACTTGTTTTATGTTGCTTTTCTGTATGTATGTACTGGGGTTAAAGACTGCCCTATAGTTTTATTTTGTTTTTCTTTTTTAAATTAAAGAATATAAATTAGCTTTCGGGATATTTATAATTATGTCTATATATTAATTTGATACAATTTATATTTAAGAATGATATTTGAGAATGATTATGTAAAAAAACAATGGGTTCCATGTTTTTTACAGACATGTGTTTAGTCTGGACTCAGTGGTGGCTCCTCCGCTAAGACGGAGGAGCGTCGCCCCACTGCTAATTCAGTAGTGCACAAAATAAAAATAAAATGATAATAACATAACATTATTATCATTTTCTTTTTCTTTGTGGAGCATGGAGCCAGGTGGGGGTGGGGCTGGGCTCCATGACACCAAACAGAGTGAGGCGTGGTTTGCACTCCTCTAAGTGCACATGACGGTTTGGCTGGCCCTTTTGGGCCAGCCAAACCATCATGTGCACTTGGCATGTTCTCCGTTCTGTATTGCACAGCCCCGTGGAGAACATGCCCAGCCTCCCCAGACACAGCCTTAGCGTCCAAACAGGATGCTCAGACTAATCACAACGCTGCTCCTGCAGCGTCCAGATTGGCTGGGAGAGCCTGGAAGCCTGGGTGCTTCTGGTAGGTTGTGAGGAAGAGGACAAAGGAGAGACGTGTGGAGACGCGGCGGCGAAGGAAAAGGTAAGTTACTTTTTTTATTATCTTTTTTTGTCAGCACCCCTTTCCCCTGCCTTTCCAACCCCGTTCCGAGGCGGCCGCCACTGGTCCAACTTTAGGCCGGAATCCACTATATAAGGACAGTCTTCATCATGGAGCACATAAAGCAGTCTGCTAAATTGCATTATTCTTCTAGAGATGACGACGGGGTTGCTAAAAGATGTAGACAGGATAAGACTACTCCTGCTTCTAATTCTAGATGACTTGAGCTCTCTGAAGAGCAGAAGGAATTCTCGTTTGCCTCTTTGTCTTTATAAATCAGAAAACAAATCCAGCAGCTAATATTCTCCTTCTTCTCCCACTTCTTCAGTTTCCTATTTTAATAATTCTTCACCTTCATCTGTTTCTTTGTGTCCTTCTCCTGAATATGGGGAGGAAGATGTTTTGATAATGAACAAATTAAAAATCCAGTATAGAACCCAAGAGATTATACTATAGAAAGTGTAACATAAGTTTGTTCTCAATGTAATAGTTTGTCACACCCAGAGCTGGCTAACTTCAAAGAAAACCGGCCCCACATTAGGGCCCCGGGTTTGATAGCCCATCAGAAATATCACAAAATTGCAGCGACACGTCAAGTCTCCAGACGTACCCGGCTCTTGGGACCTAAACTGGACTTTCAATTAGTTCATTATCAAAAGAGCACGAAATGCTGTATGTTGTTCTTTTATGCAGAGACTTTGATTTGTCAAAATAAAGGAGAAACTAAAAAGGAACATTTGTCCGTACACATTTCCTGATTGACTTTTGGAAAAGAAGCTTTGTGGTCACCATTCCAAAGACTCAAGATTTATGTTCTGCGTTACAGTTGCATCAAACGACGGCAGGTGCAGGAATTGTTGTGCACATCTGTATGAAACACTGATAAAAAGAAACTAAATAGTGAAGTGCGGCTTTTATAGTCCGCCGTCGTTTTGCTTGTTTGTTATGGGGAGGAAGATGTTCAATGTCCTGAAACCTCACATAAGAGTAAATTCATTCAGAAGGCCAAACTTTCTTCTTTATTTATATATCTGGGATATAATCTTACCAATCATATGTAATATAAGATGCCAAGCACCAGCACTGGCCTATTGAAACAATTTCATTTTCACCCTTCAGCTTGTTTAGCCATACACAGGGAAATTATGAATCTACTTTTGAGAGAGGTTCTAAAATCCAGAGAAGTCTGATCTTCCAAAGTTTCTTTTTCAGTTGTATCTTGTGGCCAAGGGTGGTATGGAAATTGTTTCAGCCATTATGGTTGACCCAATGTTGGCAAATCTTGCAGGTCATTCCACTGCCATAGCTGAAGAGGTTCTGGTTGCAGATGTGGTGGATTGGAAATGGATGCTTCTTTGGAGAAAGGCTATTCAGGATTAAATCTTGCCTTAAGAGTAGAAATGTATTCAGTATATGTTTCTCAATGACCACTACAAATTTCCAATCTTTACCTTCAGCTATTCAGGAGGGTGTTGAGTGGACTGAATCTTCCAGTAAGAAGATGCAGGGCAACTCTCTTTCAGATGTGACCTAAACTTCTTATAGGCTTCTGCTTTCTCTATTACCTTGTGGCTGTAGGACATCACATTTTTCTGACAGACTTGAAAGCAGAAGGGGCTCAAAAAGTGGTTACTCCATGAGCCTTTCTCTTGATCTAACCTATTTGCAGACCAGTTGACAGATATGCTGTGGAGAGCCTTTAAAAACGAAAAGCATGATCAATGGTTCAAAACTCAGATTAAAACAGACTCCTCTTGAAGGAATACTAGAAGGAGATGTCAAAAGGGCTCTCAATACAATTTTCAAGCTGAAAGGTATAAGTCTAACTACCCCTATTCTGGCAGGGGTCAGATGTCAAACTCTCCCTCACCCCCTCCACCAAAGCGCTCCTGACTAAGTCAAACTTCCAGTCAGAGTTTGACTGTCCTTTTTTCTCCAGAAGAGGCAAGAAAATATTTTGGATGCATGGGTCCTAAAGATTTTAGAAAGAGGCTATTTACTGGAGTTCAAAGAAGTTCCTCCAGATTAAGGCTGGTTCATTTAACTTACTAAAAAAGATCCATCAAAAACATTAGCTTTATCTAAAGAAATATCAGAACTTCTAAAGAAGAATGCAATTTTTCTGGTCATGAAAAGCCAGAAAGGAAAAGGATTTTATTTCACTTTCTTTTTGGTTAAAAATTATTTAGGGAGGTTCAGATTGATAGCCAGTTTGAGGGAAAGAGTTTATCAAAAAGACTGCTTCAAAACTGAAACACTTGAGAAGATAATTCCTCTTGTGCCCCTAGGAGAATGGATGTCAGTATTGGACTTGAGGGATGCTTATTACTAATTCCTACCTTTCCTCCTCACCAAAGGTTCCTCAGAATTTTTGTGGAAGGTCATCACTGCCAGTTTTGGGTGCTTCCATTCGGTCTGATACCTTCCCCAAGAGTGTTTACAAACGTTCTAGCAACAATTGTAGCCAATCTTCACAGCATAGGAATTGTAATTCACCTTTACCTGGACAGGATCATACCTGTCTTGTTTATCAAACTTTGGAGGATTATGGTCTGTTAATAAATATGGAGAAATCACATCTGACACCAACGCAGAATTTAGAGTTTAACGGTAACTCATCTGGGGATAATGAGCATGCCGGTGGCAAGAGCTGAGAGAATAAAGAGCCTGTAACTCTCACTGGGACATCAGACAGAGCTGTCTGCCAGAGAATGGCTGTGCCTCCAACATAATATGGTAAGCCAATCTCTATTAGCAAAATACAGTTTTTTTGCTTTTTCCATAAGTTTACTACATGATCTCCTCATATGTTTGTCTTCTCTCCAGGCATTGTGCATGTTTGTGATGCCTTGGGCTCGCCTTCACCTGGGTTCCTAGTTCATTATCTCCTAGTGCACTACAATCCTGCAACACACAGTCTGGGACAAATGATGACTGTAACGAAGGGCATTTGGGAAAAATGCAGTGGTGGTTGAATCCCACACATCTATCGCTTGACTATGCCCCCTCCATACAGCCTATGCACATATGCTAGTAAGATGGTTTGGGGATCCACATTAGGCAATCAAACAGTTCAGGGGATTGGCTCCGGAGGAGAGATTTCATTCCTCAAATTGGAAGTAGATGAAGGTAGTTCATCATGCACTACTTCACTTCTCTCGCCTTCTATTAAATAAGCCTGTTATTGTTAGAACAGACAACACAATTACAAAATCCAACCAAAAAAAGCAATTGGGCACAGGGCCCTCTCTCTTCCGGATCTCACTTTCCCATCGATCAGCTGGGTGGACGTTTATCAGAAATCTCTATCAGTAACCTAGATTTACGGGAAGGACAATTTCTAAGCAAACAGGATAAGCAAGGTACTTCCTTCTTCCCACAACTTTTGTCTAGCTCCATTTATTTGTTTCAACAAATATGCCATTGACTTAGAGTTCCTCAATTAGATCTCTGCTCCAGCATGGAGAATGTCCTTTTTCCAATATTTCTACCAAGATTTCCATATAAGTATGGCTGGGGAATAGATGCTCTGACATGTCATTGGTCTCCTGCTCTGTTATATGCATTCCCTCCTCTTCCCCTGATACCCAGACTATTAGCCAGATTCAGGAGGGAGGATGTGAATCTTATTCTGGTAGCTCCCTTTTGACCAAGGGTGGATTGGTTTTCTTTAGTGAGAATGATGGCAAAGGCACTCAGATAGATTTGTTCTACAATGGGTCTGGGATTTTGTCCTAAAGTACTGAATTCCTTTCATAAGCATCAAGAAATAATTTTGCCTTCTTTTTTTCCAGCACCTTCCAATCCTGACAAAGAATCTTTACACACTTTGGATGTTTTTGATTTTTTAATAAACATTTTATTAGGCATTTCAATAAAATTAAACATCCAATAACAAATTAATAGGAAAAACGAGTAGCAAAAGGCATTACAGTAAGTTCCAATTATCATGTTTCAGTCCGTCAGACAGAAGAAGTACTTCTACTGTTCAGGTGTTATGGACTGGATGAAAAATTTCTTGTATTGTCTGTAGTATTCCGTTGGTCCGGGGGGAATTTACTTCTCGATGAAAAAGAGAAATAAAAGAGAAAAGGAGAGTACAGAAGAGAGAGGGCAGAGAGGGTGGGAAGGGGTAGTAGATATCAAGGGATAGGTGGGAAGAACAAAAAGGTGGAGGGCTGGGGGAAGGAAGAGGGGAGTGGGGGCTAGGAGATAACCCAAGATTCAGTCAGGGTGGTCAGATAGTGGTTTTTTTTTTGGGTGTGAGCATCTAGCGGGGACCATAGGAGTATTGATTTCTCATGGTCAAAACTTTGGTCAAGGATTGTGTTGTCCGCGCTCCTAAGAAAGCAAACCCATGCCCACCAAGTATGATAAGATACATATTTTAAATCTTTCCAATTGCAAAGGATCATTTTAACACAGAGTGTGAGTAGCAAGTCAAATAGTAGTAGTTCAGTTGTGATGAGTGGAGGGCGGTTGGGGAGAGCCCAGGGGCCTAAGGCAATTAAAACTGGGTCTAGCGATATTCTGCAATGTACAATATGGAGAGGAGAGGAATGAAGAGGAGTTGGCCTAACGGCTAGGACGGTCAACCTCAAATCTGGGGAACTGGGTTCGAGTCTCGGCAATGACGCTGAACATCCTGCGATTCTGGGCAAATCATTTAATCTCCCCGTGCCTAACAAAAAAATTAATGTGTCCTCCTGTAATGCAACTGGTGCTATATAAAACTCTGTAAAATAAAAATAAAAATCTTAGTTTCATTGATGCCTTCCCAGTATGACTTGAGTAAAGGATAATAAAAGATCATGTGTCCAAGGTTGCCCACTTCTGAAGAGCAGTTTCAACATTTGTTTCAGTCAAGAAGACCTAATTTGTAGAGTATAGCTGAGGTCCAAAAGGTTCTGTGTAGTAACCAGTATTTGCATTGAAGTATAATTGGAGAAATTCTAAGTTTGTTGGCGTGTTTGAGATGTGTGACCAATTGTTACCAGTAAGGTGGGAATAGCCTTCTCTAAGATATGAATCTGACCACTTCTTTTGGTACTTATGAATGGGGTTAGAGCTTGATTTATGGAGAATCTTGTAGAACTTGGAGGCTTGGCGAGTTTGAGTGCACACACTTTGGATGTTTTAAGAGTTGTGAAAATGTACCTATCCATGTCTCAAAACTATAGACAATGTGAAAGTGTGTGTGTTCATTTTGTTGTTTTTCGTTATAGGAAAACCCTTTACTCAAACTTTCACTCAAACTTTGAGTAGTTGGGTTAGAACTCTCATTTCTATTACGTATGCTTACCAGAACACAGCTTTACCAGGAACAATATAGGGCATGTCCATTAGTAAATGGCTGCTTCTTGGGCCGAGGTTTGTGGGGCCTTGCTTGCGGACATATGTAAAGCTGCGGCTTGGTCTTCACCATCTATGTTTGTTTCTCATTATAGATTGGATGTGGAAAATGCTGAATCCATGAATTCTGGTTTCAGAGTATTAGTGACTTCTGAACCCTGAGCAATTTATTTTTGTTTGTTATTATGTCCCAGGGAATCAGGTTTTGTCAAATAGCTATCATATATCTTTGTAAAGTAAGCAGTAGTATGAGAATACAGGCTGAATAGTTAATGATTCAATTACTTATTGGTGATCATCACTAGTCTCTTTTTCTCAAACAATACTTACAGCCTTCCCTCCTGGTTCCCATTTCACAACCTACGTTTTTTTGCTTGGAGATATACTTGAAGTGTAATGGGTTTCAATCATCTTTATTACCATATTGGTAGGAAGAGTTTAAAGAAGGGGCAGAGAATCTTTGAACTATGATATTCGATTGACTCCATCTAGGTCACATAGTACCTGGGTAGAGGTAAGACAACTCATAAAGTAAGTAATTGTACAAGAAAAGGGTATTCATACTAATGAAGATCACAGGTAAGTAATTCAATCATTAATGCTCAATATTAGTGTGGATTCTTGGGGTGAACAGTGGAATGTGGAACCATGTACATTCTACTGGTTGTTGATATCTGCTTAGTGGAATGTAACAGAGACAGATGGTGTTGGGACACTGTTAGAGGTGGAACCGTGCATTGAGCTTTTGTAGTCTGGTGATGAGGAAAATACTTTGATTTACTCTTTATGCTCCAACACAGCAAATTTTATCTGCCTGCCACTTTCTGCGAGGATTTATTGCAATGTAAAACTCTCCATGGCTGGTGAGACTGGAGGTGAGACTTGAGTGAATAATCAACTACTCAACTCAGATCTTGTACCTGGTGCCGGATTTTGGGATTTCTTCACAATACCACAGACTTTCCAAACTTGGAGCCGTTTGGCAAACGCAAGCAGGTTCGCGTGCTGCAGCTCTCAGCAAGCAACTTTGCTTACGAACCGCGTTGACGAATACATACAGCAAGCAAGAGAGTGAGGCTGGAGTTGCATCTCAGAGGTTCTGCACATGATCGAATCTAAGAGCCCTTCACTGCACACAACACTGCACACATCGCATCATGCATTTCACGTTGCATATCATCATACAGGCCACGCACGGCAGCCATCTTTGATTGGGGAGTTCTATATTCAGTATGTGAAATTCAACGTGATCTGCACATCTTATAAACCTATTTTATTGTGAACTCGCTTAACTGTAATTCACATACCAGCACAGGTCATTGCGAGTCTGTTTCAAACAGTGGTGATTCACACTCTTTTGCTATTGGATATTGACGTACCGCACCTTCACCATAGTAGAGAGTCGACTGTGATTTGCACACCAACTGGATGGATTGTAGTTGTTCAGAGAGTTAACGGTCATTTTCAAGGACTGTGTAAGGTACTTTAATGGTTCAGTGGTTTAGTCTACTAAATTGATAGCAACTGTTATATTTCATGAGAGACTAAAGGTGTAACAACTGTTATAAGAATCAAGCAATTAACATGTAAAACGTTTCTCCCCCACCATTTTTCTATTATCTCCTGGAGAACCATTGATTAGGTGGGAAAAATGGAAACATTTATTTTCAAGATATGTCTGAGTGTGGGGACCTAGTTTGAGTACGGAGAGGAAAGCACCATTGTTTTTGCAGTATTTGGGTCCTGAAGGGCAAGAAATATTTGATCATCTTTCACAATTGTTAGGTTAAGAAATTGATGCTAGGCATGAATTTTAAGTATGTTTAAAAAATTGGATGGTCATTTTTTGCCCAAAATTTCATCAATGTTAGAAAGATTTCATTTTAGGAAACGTATGCAAGTGAAAGTGAAGACGGTTGAAGAATAAGTTACTGCATTACGAAAGCTAGCTTGCTTGTATAAATTTGGAAATACTTTGGTTTAGTGGATAAGAGATCAAGTCATGCTTGGATGTATTAAAGTCAGAGTAGAATTGTGGTCATGAGATGATCCATTATTAACAAAAATTAAAAATTTGGCTAAAAGATAAGAACATAGTCTAGCATGTGTGGAAGTAATTTAAAGAAATTCTACCAATAGTGGAACCAGCAGTGGGGTGTCTACAATAAAGCAATCAAGCTCTGGGGTGCAAGAACCAGATGAGAAATTTTCAAAACATCAAAGCTAAGCAGTTTAAAACTGAAATGTTTCAGATGTGGGGAAGTAGGCCACATGGCTAATCACAAGAAATGTCCAGGGTGGAAGATAAGTTGTACACTATGCTTACGAAAGGGACATATGAGTAAGAGTTGTAGGAGTAAGAACAGTGATTGGAAAGTGAATGAAATAATGGATGATGAAGAGGACTGGGAAGAAATAATATTGCAAGTGACTAGTAAACAAGGTGATGGACCTCATGATTATGTGATGGTACAGGGGCAGAAAGTAAAGATGTTTTTTGACTTGGGAGCAAAGCTTACAATCATTTCACAAAACGTATTTCAGACTAACATTAAGAACAAAGTACTTTGTAAACCAGACATAAGACTGACTGCTAATGGGGGTGAGCCCATAAAGTTGGGATATTTTGAGGGCGTGTTGGAATATTTATGAAGATTGGCTGCAGGCAAGATTAATGTGGCAGGTAAAGGTGCAGCGGTGATGAGCTGGTTCCATCAACGCAATTTAGGAACCATGATGGATCTCGATACTGACCCACCTATTCGATTGAGAGATGATGTAGATTTGAAAGTGGTTAAATATCATGATGATCAGGAATGTGATAAGTCTAAATGTGAGGTTTGCAAAGGAATTCTGTAAGTTTTCAGTGATTCATTAGGTTGTTTAAAGGGAAATGTACATAAAATTAAAATCAGAGAAAGTTCCAGTCCCATGGTTATCTGGATGAGGAAGGTTCCTTTTGAGGTTAAGAAAGTGTTTCTTAAAGAACTGGGGAACTTGAAGCTACGGGAGTGATTGAAAAGGTGGAGGGACAGATTGGTTTTCTCCAGTGGTGATAGCACGGAAGCAGAGCGGGGATATCAGATTGTGTGTAGATTTAAGGGGTTTGAACAAGGCGGTAGTATTGGACAGATTTCCCATACCTTGGATTAATGGCTTGGTGTGTATGCTGGGTGATGTGAGATGGTTTTCCATGCTAGACCTAGCCTCTGAGTATCACCAGATTAGGTTGCATGAGAATTTCATGGATCTCATGGCATTGATGATTAATTGGAGGTTTATTGTTTCAGAAGGATGCTGTTTGGGTTAGTCTCAGCATCCTCCGTTTTCCAAAGGGCAATGGACGGAATGTTGGGAGATTTGTCAGGGGTGAAAGTGTACCAAGATTATATTAAATATCAGAATTAGATTTCCAGGTTGTTCACATGTGGATTAATTGTCTAGAATGGTCAATTTAAGTGATGTGGAAGATGATGAGGAAGTAGCTGATGAAGAGGTGTGTGTTGTGAGTAAAGGTGCTGTGGAAAGGGAAGAGTGGAAAAAAGAAGTTGGTGAAAATAGGGTGTTGCCAAATGTGATGATGAAGATGTAAAAAAGTTAGGGAGAGAAGAGGTTGATGGATGAAGAGGTGAAGCCTTTTTGGTGTATTAAGGATGAGTTGTCATTTGATGAAGGCATAGTGTTCAGAAAAACAAGGTTAATCCCTCTTGAGTCGATTCGGAAGAAATTGGTTTGCATGGCTCATGAGGGTCATCAAAGCATTTCCAGAACTAAGGAGCACTTATGTTTGAGTTACTAGTGGTCAGCAATGGATAAGGAGAAAGAGTGAGAGGTGAGGGTGTGCATGGAATGTTGTCTGAGTGACAAAGTATGTAAGACCAGAGAACAACTCATGGTAATTCGAGAACTTCTGAATAAAGCATGGTATGAGATTGCTGTGGATAAAATGGGACCATTGAGTGGGGTGGCACAGGGAAAGTTCATAATTGTGCTAGTAGATCTGTATTCAAGATGGCCGAAAGTGAAGGTAGTGAATGTGGTCAGCTCTGAGAGAGTGACTCGGTTTTTTGCTAAAGTTTTTGCAGAAGGTTTGCCGGGATCTGTATTACCAGTTAACGGTGTGCAGTTCATGTCAAGAGAAATTAGCAATTTACTTAAAGAGAAACTAATGATACAGTAGAAAGACTAAATTGAACTTTAAAAGAGGCTATACCTGTAAGAAAGAGTGCTGGAAAGATTGGAAAAAGGAACTTATGAATTGGTTGGAAGAGTATAGATTGTCTCCTCATGGAACGACTGGTAGAACTCCTTTTGAATTGATCAGGGGGATGTGGGCAAATTCCATGTTTTCACCACCTCAGACAAAGGAATGTAAGGGGATGGAGGTGTGTGTTGAAGATGAAGAGTGGAAGAGTAGAGTGAAGAGAACATTGGATGAAAGGAAAAGTAATACAGACAAAAGCAAAGAAGTCAAGGCTCTGTGTGTTACAATGGTGATATTGTGAAGGTCAGAGCTCCTGTTACTCTTGGGTTGTATTCCAAGTACAGCAAGCATCTGAAGGTCATCAAAGTATTTAAAAATGCTGTGAGGACAGAAGATGGTCGTATTTGTAACTTGAATAGAGTTGCATAGTTCACACAAGGCCTTGTTAAAAAAAGTGGGTGAAGAAATCATGGAAGAAACAGAGCAGAACCAACAGAGAGGATGGAATACAAACCAGAGGAGTCCTGAAAGATTCAAAGATTTTGTTATGTATAAATTGTTTAGTGTATAGTATTATGTTATCTTTAGGTTATAATTTGTTTTATGTTTGCTATAGAAAGAGAGATGTGTGGTATCTTGGGGTAGAACAGTGGAATGTGAAATGTGTAGATTCTACTAGTTATTAATGCATGATTAGTGGAATGTTACAGAGACCGTTGGTATTGGGACACTGTCAGAGGTGGAGCCATGGATGGCGCTTTTATATGGAGTATACGTATACCACCAAGATAACTGCCTATACTTTTCTATATTGGATTACCATAATTAGTAAGTGCCATAAATTGTCAACAAGAGTACACACTAGAGTCAGTGATAAATTAAATTGTGTAAGAACAGTAACTGGGTTACACTAATGCCAGTTGTTGGCTGCCAGTGTTTGCTATCACATAGCATCGGGAAGATGAGTCTGACAATAATTTACAATTATGCCAAGAACATTTACATCTAGAATGCAACTTCATACAGGATTCAGGGGCTGGCATTCATGAGCTTATTCTGGGAACAATTGGAGGAAAGGAGCCCATTTTACATGTCACCGTGTTTTTTTCCATTTGCAGTAACCAAAAATAACACCAAAAGCTGGAATTTCAACAAAGAATCAGTGCTAAAGGTAGGATTATATTGAGTCATAGTTGCATAATATGGCATGACACATACTGCAGAATGTCACCTCTTCAATGAGAAAATGGGAGTTAATATGAGCATTTCAATGTCACAACCAGGGTTGGTATCAGATCTGGTACTAAATTCATGTGGGAAAAAATCAAGATAATAGCATATTTGTTAACATAAATCAGGCACAGGAATATACTACAAATGTTAATCACATGACTCATGAAGTTGGCCTGATGAGTCATTGTCGATGCTGTAACAAGAAATATCCTGTTCTTCTTGTATTAATCGCTGCAGTGGCTAGTAATTAATTCCAAGTTGTTGTTTTCTATGCTTAGATGATACTTTTCAACCTAATGGAACACCCAAATCAAACCTCGGTCACGGAGTTTTTCATTATGGGTTTCTCCAGTTACCCACAACTACAGACCCTTTTCTTTGCTGCTTTCCTTTTGATCTACCTGCTCGCAATTTCAGGAAACCTACTTATTACGATTGTCATATATTCAGACACTCATCTTCACACTCCCATGTACTTCTTTTTGGTCAATCTGGCTCTCTTGGACATCTGTTTTACCTCAACCGTTATTCCCAGCATTCTGGAAATCCTGCTCTCTGAGACAAAGTCAATGTCATATTGGAGCTGCATGACACAAATATTCCTGCTCTCCGCTTCTTTGGGCACTGAACTCTTGCTTGTCACAGTCATGTCTTTTGATAGGTACATAGCCATCTGCAAACCTCTACATTATCCAATCATCATGAGTAAAACAGTATATATTTCACTGGCAGCTGCAGTATGGATTCTTGGCATTTTAAATTCAATGCTTCATGTTGGCTTGATCTTGAAGCTTTCATTCCTTGAAAAAAATGTTGTGGACCACATTTTCTGTGAAATACCAGCTGTGACCAAGGTTGCCATTTCTGATACTTATGTAATTGATCATGTGACAATGGTTGCAGATATCTTCCTTTGCATGGTATGCTTCGTCTTGATAATCATAACTTACACTTACATCCTCTCTTCAATTTTAAACATGCGCTCTGCCGAAAAAATGATGAAGGCCTTTTCCACCTGTGCTTCTCACCTATTGATGGTCTGTTTGCTCTACGGCACCACAAGCTACACCTACCTACTTCCTGCTATGGGCTTTGGAGGTAACAAGGATAAGGTAGTGTCAGCCCTGTATGCTGCTGGATGTCCGCTTTTTAACCCAATGATCTACAGCTTGAGAAACCAGGATGTTAAGCAGGCCTTCCTCAAGATCTGTTCCAGTTATTTTTCCTCATTTAATAATTAGCAAGAGTTAGGGGCAACCATATTTATTAGAAGGCCAGGAGTTCACATTATTATGAATAGTATACTAATATTGTCAAGCAATGGAAGTTTTAAAACATTCGAAATATGTTGGAAGCCATGATAAAGAGAGCCCAATAACATACAGGAACTAGTCATCTGTGCGGGTAATAGAGTTATGGAGAAAAAATCTATAGAAACTATTTTTAAGACTATGGGCCAGATTTAAATGTTGGGGGAGGGGACCTCCATTGTATCAGCGAACATTATAGTGCACCCCACTGAATTAGAATTGGGCAGACCAGAGGTTTAACAACGGCAGAGACTACTCCGTCACCACCATGGTCAAACCCCTCCAGTGACTCCACGGAGTAAGGGCTGTCAGAGGTTTGGCTGTATGTCTGCCCACCTAATTATATGGGTGGACATACAGTTGATTTTTAATGCCCGTCACTGCCAAGAAAAGCTTGGAGGTAAGGGCCATTGAAAGAGATCAATGCCCCTCTCGCCATAGGAGTAAACTCCCATGGCAAGGGGGGGATCATTGTTTTTTTATTATCAAAAAGAAACTCCCACTTTGGGAGTTTCATTGTGAAAATTAAAAAATACACTGTAAGTTTGCCAGATGCAACCTCTGTGACAGCAGTTCCTGCCAATGCTGGAAATGTCCACTGGGCCGGCGGACTTTTCTAAATAGGGCAGACAGCACCTCTGTCAGTGCCATGGAGTAATTTACTTGGTTGTCCTGGGGAACAAACAAGCCACTCATCAATATTTAAATCGGGCTCTGTGCTCCTATTCGGTGCTAAAGTGGCTATGCTCCAGTATCACAGAAAACATCACAAAACATTATAGACCAAAACATATTTTCAGATATTATGGCTCAGATTTATCAAGAAGTCCCACAACTTAGGGGAGTAATCAAATTTCTGCTCTGCATTAATTGAAAGGGAAAGAGCAGGATAGCACCAGATCTACAAGATGTGACATTGTTTTTCACCCTGACTGCGCTTGTGCACATTAGGGATTCATGCGCCGATACAGATAGCCTTGTGCCATAGTGCAAGGGTATCTGCATTGCGTGACACATAGGTTTTGTAATGGAACGAGCCTCTTCCAGTAAAAACCCTATGATTTAAGATTTTTTTTCCTATTGAGTGTGCCGTACAAGGTAAAGTGAGAAAAGACAGGAGTAATGAAGACATTTTTCCTTTGTGCATCTACCTTGATGAGGTGTAGGATTTTGGTGAAAATCCTTATCTGCAATTCTTTGTAGATAGGGATTTGCAACAAAACATGTGGGTGGTTGCAAGGGAACGCCCATGCACCACCCATTGAATGTGCTCTTGACTCAAAGTAATGCATGGCAGCACATTGTGCAACGGTGCATTCATTTGGGTTACTATCTAATGCAAAGCACAATTTGTGTTTTATAGTAAATCCCACCTGAACACTCTGCATCAGGTTTACATCAGAAAAGTAACACAAACCACAGGTAAAGCATTTGTAAATCTAGTCCTATGTGTAGTCCATGATTAGATATAGAGCGTGATGTGTGAGGATAATCTATAGGCAGTGATATGATTGTGAAGTGCTGGCTGTATTAATTGTAAAAGAAAACAAATTAATGACTGATGGGCATAACATAAATTATGAACCATCAAAAGTCAGGGCCGTATCTACCAGTGGTGTAGCTGGTGCAATGCACAGGGGCCTGATTGGCCAGGAGAGCCAGTCTGCCTTTCACTGGCAAAGTTATGAGTTATTTGGAATGTCTTTGAATTCTATTTTTCAATCAATCAATCACGCAATCATTCAATCAATCAATCAATCAGGATTTACAAAGCATTGTTAATCACCCGATAGGGTATCCAGGCACTTGCAGGTCAAGGAGGCTTATTCGAACAGCCAGGTCTTGAGGGCCATTCAGAATTCTGGAAATGAGGTGATGGTCCGGACTTGCGTGGGGAGGCTGTTCCAGGTCTTTGCTGTGATTTGGGAGAAGAGGCGTCCTTCACTTCTGCTTCGGTAGACGCGGAGAGTTTGGGCGAGTGAAAGGGAGGCGGAGCATAGTCTTCTCGACTGTTGGTGGAAGTTCAGTCGGTGGTTAATGTATGTGGGTCCTTGGTTGTGCAGAACCTTGTGTGCGTGAAGCTTGAATTGGCATCTCGTCTGTATGGTGAGCCAGTTTAGTTGCCTGAGGTGTGTTGCGGTGTGGGTTTATCGGGGAAGGCCGAGGATGAGTCTGGCTGTGGTGTTCTGTATGGTCTGAAGTCTCTGTAGAAGGTGTGTGGCGAAACCTACGTAAAGGATGTTGCCGTAGTCCAGTCAGCTGGTGATGAGGGCCTGTGTCACAGTGTGTTTCGTGTGTAGGGGTAGCCACTTGAAGATCGTACGTAGCATGCACAGAGTGAGGAAACAGGCAGAGGAGATGGCGTTGATCTGTAATTTTATGGTGAGCTTGTTGTCAACGATAATTCAGAGGTTTCTGGTGTGGTCTGAGGGAATGGCCACCAGGAGTAATTCCATGTATTACTGCTGTTGCCAAAGATCATTACTTTCATCTTGTTTGTGTTCAGCTGCAGACAGTTGTTCTTCATCCAGTCAGCAATGTTTGTCATGCATCTGTGGAAGTTGGTTCTGGTGGGGGTGGGGTCGTCGGTGAGTGAGAGGATGAGTTGAGTGTCATCTGCATAGGAAATTATGTTGAGACCGTGGGATCTGATGATGTTGGCCATCTGTGTCATATATGCGTTGAACAGCATGGGGCTGAGGGGTGAGCCCCGGGATCACCACAGGTGATATCCTTGGGTTCAGAGTTGAAAGGTGGATAATCTGGGTCCTTTCAGTGAGGAAGGAGGTGATCCATCTGAGCGCGTGCCCTTGGATTCCAATGTGGTGGAGTCTTTAGAGAAGTGTGTGGTGGGATACGGTTTTGAAGTCTGCTGAGAGGTCGAGGAAGATCAAAGCAGCTATTTCTCCTCAACAGAGGAGGGTTTGGATGTAGATGGTAGCTGCGATCAGGGTGGTCTGGTGCTGTGATTGCTGCGGAAGCTGGATTGAGAGGAGTTGAGTAGCTGGTTCTGCTCCAGGTGTGTCATGAGCTGATTGTTGATGATCTTTTACAGTACCTTCACTGGGAATGGGAGCAGGGAGATTGGCCAGTAGTATCTCAGTTCGCTGGGGTCGGCGGAGGGTGTTTTTGAGAAGTGGTCTGACTTCTGCATGTTTCCAGGCGATGGGGAATATTGCGGTGGTGATAGAGGTGTTGAGTAGGGTTGTGAGTTCCTGGCCAATCCTTTGGTTTCCGAGGTTGAATATGTAGTGTGGGAATAGTATGGGAGCTCCCGCGTGGATGGATTTCATGGTGGAAGTTGTGTTCTGTGTGGAGAGGATGTTCCAGGTGGTCAGTGTGTGGCTCATATTGGTTAAGGTGCTGGCGCATCTGTCGAGGAAGTCCGTAGGTGTGGCTTGGGGTTCGATGTTTCTGTATATGGTTGCGTTCTTGTTGGGGAAGAAGTTGGCAAGGTTGTCGCACAGCTCCTGTGAGAGTATGATGTTGTTTTCGCCAGCAGCCGGGTTGGAGAATTCCTCAATGATGTTGAAAAGTTCCTTGGTGTTGTTGGTGCTGGTTTTGATGCATGCAGCAAGGGCTGTCTTCTTTGTTGCCTTTAGCAGGTGGTGGAAGAGGTTGAGGGAGGTCTTGAAGGCTGCCCTGTCAGAGGTGAAGAGGTGAGCTGCAATCCCTGTGTAGTGAACGTTGCCGTAGTCCAGTCGGCCAGAGATGACGGCCTGGGTAATGGTGCATCTTGAACTTTGGGGTACCTGTTTGACTTTCTAATGAAGCATGTGCAGGACGAAGAACCAGGAGGAGGAGATGGATTTGACCTGAGTTGTCATGGTTAGCGTCTTGTCAAGAATGATGCAGCGGATCCTAGCGTGGACAGTGGGGGTAGGAGTAGGTCTGAGTTCTGAGGGCCACCATGATGCGCCTCACTAGGAGAAGATCAGAACCTCTGTTTTGTCCATGTTGAGCTTCAGGCAGTTGTCCTTCATTCAGTTGGTGACGTCTGTTATGTAGTTGGGAAAGTTGGTGTTGGTGGTTTTCTTTGGAGAGGGAGAGGATGAGTTTTGTGTAGTTGATGTAGGATAAGATGTTGAGTGCATGGGTTTTGACGATGCTGGCCAGAGGTGTCATATCAGTGTTGAAGAGGGTGGAGCTAAGTGAGGATCCTTGGGGTACTACACAGAATTCCCTAGGTTCTGAGTGGAAGGGGTGTCATGTAGTCCCTATAAACCTATATAGGATCTGCGCGTTTAGACAACATAGACTGTAGGATTGGTGTCCAGACTGATTCTCGACACCCCTACCGGGTATGTTTGCCTGTATACCAGCTAGCTCACAGTGCCACTAGAAACCCCTCTTTACTAAGGAGAGAATAGTTCTTGGCAACTACTGAACATGACAACTCTGTCCCAGCAGGGATCGTGGAAACAGTGCATTACTTTTCGCTCAGTCACTCGTGCTCACTTTGTCTCAGAGAGATACACAGAATAAACGGTAGGGAGGTTTTCAATAAGCATTTATTGAGCCAGCGTCATTCTAGTGTAAAATAGGTGTGCGGAGACAACCATAAGACAGAAACAGATATAAATGATTATAAGCACCAACAGATTTAAATGTTGATAAGCACCAACAGAGTAAAAGGATGGTAGATTTCTACCATAGTGCTAAAACAATGAATATAGGCAGCTATATAAAATACATGACAGTAAAATGCGTACTCCTACGATGCGATCCTAACTAGATGTACCTAAGTGTACCTAGAATGTATGTAGGTGTTAAGCCAAGAATCCCTCTAGGATAAAGTCAACCATATTACCTGAAGTGAGAGCCTGTGGGGCGTCGTCTTGGACTCGAGATGGACACCCCGCGAGGGACGTCAGACCACTGCGAGCTGGAGTGCCTGCGTGCAGGAACCTCAGCGTCTCGCGTCAGTGTTTCAGCATGGAAGTCCTTTTTCTCCCCTGTCTACCTCGGCAACATATGGTGCTTATATACCCAAAGTGGTACGCTCAGGGATTATACCTTGCTGTCTCATGTCAGACTTAGGATGACAGAAGGAATGACCCTTTTACATAGTTATTATGCAGGAGATGGCAGTCCTGCTGAGTTTCCAAGAATCCTCCTGCATAATGGATGAGGCTAGTTTTCAGGGAAAACCCCACGTCCTGTAGGCAATACCGTAACTAGGTAAAAGGTCAGTCCCAAGAACCGTTATGAAGTGTAATGGTAGGGGAGAATATAGGTGAAAGGGTAGGTTGCTACCTGAGCCTATATTGGGGTACCTAAATGGAACATAACACCCACTCCTCATCCGACTGGACGACATACTAAAATTCTAACGTATTTGTAGGCGTTGTACGCAAACAACTAATAAAGCCATAAAAACAGTGTTTTAAAAATGTAAAAATGTTCTTAAAAAAATGCTAAGGTGATAGTTTAAGCGATCGAAGTCTATACTACAATTTTGTTCGTATATATAGTTCGAACACCTATGAGTGACTGAAAGCCATGCAGCTCAGCAAAAGTGTCTATTGTTTAAAATTCCAAATTTGGTTGTTTTTGAAAAAAGGCCGAATTGCTCCGAGCACACGATGAGTCAAATGTTTATGTGTCCTGGCTGGGAGACGCAACATTACTGTTGCTTGCCATCGCAGATGACGATCCCTGCAACACCTCACAGATTAGGTCAATCGAGCACAGATGATCTTCTGCACTATCCACAGCCGATGCTGGGGAAGCCTGTGTGACATCCAAGGCCTGAGTATTTGTTGAGGAGCCGGTATCCGTTCCAACAGGAGCTGAAGCGCCCTGTGGTGGCTCTAAGAATGCAGGCATCAACATGGGAATACGCTGAGGACACAGCAGAACATGGGCCGTTATCGGGTCCAGTAAAGCATCAACGTCCGGTGGCACAGCCAATGGAAGTGTTAGGCAGAGATCCAATACGCATTCTTGTCCGCAGAACAGGCATCGGAGGACAGGCAAAACGCAGTCAATCCAGACTGGTCTAAATGACAGGAACCAAGACTCGCTCAGTAAGCAGAGGTGAGGTGTGCCCAGATGGATTACCATCCGATCACGGTATCGGCGCTCTAAGAGCGTTTTTCCCATCTCCTTGGTGACTGGGAAGTCCATTGCGTAGCAGAAAAATGACAATCAGGATACCTGCTATTAGGAACAGGATCAGCGGAAGCCCTCCAAAATTGCTCCCAAATAGGGACTGTATGAAGTTGGGAATAAGTCAGAAGACTGTCTGAAAGGTGCTTAACAGTCCAGAACCTATGGTCTTAAGTAGGTGTACTATACCCATCATATCAGACATGTTAAAGATACGTTGTACCATTTCTGTGAAATGGAAAGGGCAATTTGCTCGTACTAGTGCCTGTATCTCAGCTGAGGACCTTGCGACCTGGAGATCATAAGTTTCTCGGGCAGAGGTTAAGGGCACGGTTTTTTATAAAATCATGATTTTCATTCGGCTCAGAGTATCAAACCGTATAAAGGAAACATTCAACGAAGGCCATAACGGCGCCTCCCTGACGGTATGGGTCGGCGGAAACAATACTTGCATACAGCAAGTAACCCTGGAGCTTACAGTGACAAAATATGCGATGCCCGGAAACATCCCATAACAACCTTGATCATTCAGCATCAAGTAACTCCCATTCGAGAGCAACCTGAATACCGGGTTAATCACGGCAGGTGGGGATCCGTTCAAGTGACAGGATAGGTTAGCAACTGAACCATTACAGGCCCCGTGAAGCATGATATCCTGGCATATGAGAGATCCACTTAAAGAGTTCTCGCAGTTTGTACCGCTTAGAAACACTTCCATGTCCCCACTCCTGCATCGAAATCTGTATGGCAATTCCCAAGATACCATGATGAATACCCTACCCATCGCTTCGAATCTGCCTGCCTGTTGTTGTTCTAGGCAATACTGAAACTGGAAAGTTGTGACCGGTAATGCTACATGGCCATGGATTAACCATTCTGTGGATGGTGACTCTGCCACAGTAAAAGGTAACTGGCCCAGTTCTTCAATAAGCGGTTAAAGAAACAATGGTCAAGGTGAGGCCCAAATAGATCCTCGGGTAGCCTAGGCTCCTGTTGATCGCTTGTAAATCGCCTTAAATCACCTTCACAAGCCGTAGAAGTTATTCATTTTTCATATGAATTGTTTAATTAACCAATTAACCGGCTGTCTGCTAGATCCGAATGACTGCCTGCCTAGATATGTTCTCGTTCCAGGGACCAATGTCTTCCTTTCTCCTCTAGATTCTACATGCTCACACGTTTTACGTCCTGATGATGGTCTCAACTAATAGAGATTGAAACGCCGTCGACCTTTAACAACCAAAACTCCAATTGTATAAACTTTCTCATGAGTTTTGTATAACGTTGTCAATGTAATGTATACTTTTAAGTCACCAGCACTTTTCACTTTTCACGCAACCCCACTTGATGTGTGAGCACCAGGACTAGATCCTTTGATAATAATGTGGATGATATACCATTTATGATGTTAATAAATGTGTTATCATTTCCACAACTTTGTGTCCCTGCATATACTGTTCTCTCTTGCCTCACGTAATACCAGAAACTAGACGAAAGCCATTCTTTGATCAACAGGAGCCTAGGCTACCCGAGGACCTATTTGGGCCTCACCTTGACCATTGTTTCTTTAACCGCTTACATTGCCCCCGGTCGTACTTCTGGGGTACCCTTGTTTTCTAAAACCAGTTCTTCAATAAGCAGCATTGTATATTTTGCTCCCCTTTATGCCATTGTTATCTGTTTTTTAGTTAGATTGTATGCAGAGAACAAGGACGTACTGTTGATAAATCGCCAAGGCGCATAACCAGCGCGCAATGATTGCAGCATCCAGCTTAATAACATAATAGAACATAGTTGAGATTGTCCGTGTTGTAGTACGGACAAGTCTTGTTCTAGTATCTCTATAGCAGAAGATACAATGTTGTCCAGTGAATACATTGTGGATGTTAATGTAGTGATACCATTGTCAACTACAGCTAACACCTTTTCTAGGTAAATTCTATCTATTTCACGAAGTCTCTCCGCAGCTTCCTATTGAGAGATTTTCCAGATTTCATTATAGATAGCGAATAAGAAACATTTCTGATGTGGCTTGTGGGGACCTAATAACAAAACCCTTAAATCCACCTCATCTGTGAGTAAGGATAAGTGCTATTTCACCTGGGACAGTGTCGCGGTTTTAAGCCAATCGAGGCATAATTTCCCAACACTGTATGATGTCACCACCACTGGATTTTCTCTTTGTACATAGCGTTGGTCTGGCCTATGGATACTAAACCCTTGGTTTGTACCCCTGAATCTTGTTTGACATCTGCTTGTGTCTGTGGGCCAAACTAACCATCCCTTCCAATTGGGGTCTGATGAATTGTACTGTATGATGTCATCTATTGTATCCCTTCCACATGATGTAAAGTTTTGCAACCCCTCAAAGTGTGATGGTGTTGGAACCCAAGGTGTGTTCAATCCTTGTTCTTGGCTGTTCCAAGACAGGAAGTCTGTTGCACAGTGTTATTCAGAAATAGTATCTGCTGTGGAATGAGGCATGCTCTAAATAGTGCTTCTGTTCCCTGAACTTGCCATTCCTTTGAACCCCAGATTGATTTTATGTCTATAGTGTCCTTCCATAAGTTGAAACCCTGTTCAGACATTTGGAAAATAAAGGATGCAGAATAAATCTGTTTGGTGTTAGTTAACATATTTTTCTGTGTAGTTGTAGGTGCAACCTTATAGTAATATGAGGTCAGGTCAGAAGGGTTAAACCCTGAGAAATAAGAAAATTTCTGTACGAATGTTCTCAAACTACTTGTTGGTGGTGTTGGGCAATGTTCCCATTGGTGGTATGTAAAAATATTTTGTGGGATACTGGATTTGTGTAAAAAGTGATGACCATAATGTTGGTAACAGTACATATTGTTATAGCCTGATTTGTCTTCTAACATTTCAATTCTTGAAAATGCAGCGGATTGTTCCAAATCAGACAATATATTATTTACAGTTTCAAAATCCCAGTCTTCAGAAAATGTACTGGAGGTAATGATATCATTTAGAGAAATTTTAAATACATGAGGTATTTTTAAAAGTTCTGTGGGACCAAATAAATCATAATCAACCTTGTCCCAAGCTACACCATCAGGATTTGACAGGTCTCTTTGTTCAGGATGAGAAGATGTATGAGGTTTCAGGACCAAGTTCACATTTGATACTGCAGAGTGTTCTGGGAGATAGTTTCCATTCATGAGTAAGCAAAAGACAGTAACTAGGCCAATCCAGAACAGAAAAAACAATATTCCAGTTATTATCCAGAGCTGTAGCCAAGGTAAAACTAGGTAAGTCTTTTTCAGAAAAATGTAGAATTCATGAAGTTGTTGCTTACGGGAAAATTGAGCTGGCATTGTTTCAGGTTCACTGGGATCCAGAGAGAAGGTTATCAAAATCGATGAAGTAGCCAGATGCAGTTCGATCTATTTTTGGTAGCTCAGCAGGTTTAGTTGAACTGGCAGACATCTTTCGTAGAGGCATATTTATGTAGACATCGGTATTAGGCCGAATTGAAATTTGTCTTTCATTTGTGTTTTCAAGTTATGTTTCAAGAGGAACGAATTCCATTTCATTGTTGGATATTCCATTACTTTGTATTGGCGACTCTGCAAATGCCTTTCTGTCTGAACTTCCTGTATGGTAGCGAGAGGAGAGCGTCGGCTTCCCAGGAGCCCAAAAGCCTACAATTAAGTATCAGCCACATAGTGTGGTTTTATCAGATCAATGGAGATTAATCTCTTTTCTTTTTTGCAGGCAAGAGGCAGAAGTACTGTTCTTGTTCCTTCGACAGCCAGGACAGGTACAGGCTTTCTGTATGATGACCCAATTTATTTCTTGTCCACCATCTTTTCTCTGACCAAATCCCTGACTTTTGGGATCCAGGCAGGTCTTGCAGTGACTGATTTGACTTCCCCAGTGGTGGTGCGTTCTACTTGCATGTTGCTTTGTAGTGCCCGGAATTCATTGAAATCCTGTAAAACAGGCAAACGTTTATTGATGTCAAATGGTTTTTCATTCACCACTGTGCTTTCACAATCGAGATCAGGTGCCCGCATTATCGCCCCAAATAGGACTTCAAAAGGAGTGACAGCTCCTAGGGAACTTCTTGGCATATTATTAAGTGCCGGCTGGACCCCATAGAAGTGATTGACCCAACTACCACCCGAACCTAATACACTTGCTGTAAAATATTGCTTTAAGTCTCGGTTTTTCCTCTCCACGACCAAATTTCCCTCGGGATGGTATGAGGAGGAGTACCACAGTGCAACACCCAAACTTCCCATAGCTTCTTTGTAAGCCCTAGAGCTAAACACGTGGCCACGGTCTGAATGTAATGTGCCAACTGCGTATGTCCCTATAAAGACTCGCAAATCTTTTATAACAGTTCGAGCATCAGCCGAGCATTGAGGCCAAACCCATAGGAATCTAGAGCAAGAATCCACTGCCACAAAGATATACTTGTAAGCCCCATCTGATTGTAGGGGGCTGCAGTTGTCCGAATAGACATATGCGAGTGATCTGTCTGATATTCGTAATGGTGTCTGCGCTGACGCGCCACAGTGGAACCCTTCATCTGCTGACAGATGTCACACTTTAAGACAAAATTCTTCGTCTGTTTAGTTAATCCAGGCCACCAATAGTGTTGTTTCAATAAAGAAACTGGTGCATGTGCAGAACCTAGACCCTTGTGTGCAGCTAGAATTAAACCTAATTTGCGATCCATGTTTGATATTATTCTATCCCCCACTCCTGCAATTTGAGCATACAGAATGTTATTTGCATCTAACTTGTAGGAGTACTTGAGTGGAAAACCTTTTGGTAAGACTGTGCTGTTTTTGCGTTAAGCAATGACAGCTACCATTATCTGTCCGTCTATTCTCGTTTTTTAACGAGTGATTGCAGCTATGGCAGCAGCTCATACTGCCCCTTTTGCTGCTTCATCGGCCAATGAATTCCCTTCAATGTGAACACCATCATGTTGATGACTCAGCATGTGTATCACGTGAGCTCTCGGTAGTTTGGTTTTCAACTCAGCTACCTGTTCCCATAGCATGTTATGCTTAATTGTGCCACCTTTTGAGTCTTTAAACCCATTTTGACCCCAGCAGTGAAGATATTCATGGTATGACTGGACACAGTAAAAAGAATCGCACACAATCAGTGTGGGGAATTCTCGATCTGTATTTATTAATGCCAGTAACAGGGCTTTTAATTCTGCCAGCTGTGCCGTGCAGTCTCCTAGAGACTGTGTCTTCGTACAGGTACAGGATGGAACTTGACGTCCTGCATACAACCCTTCGCAATCGCACATGCAGCACTGTATTGTTGTTTACTTCCTATCCATCAGTGTAAATGATATATTCATACTGATCTAGAGTCATTATTTCATTCGGGAGAGGATATTCTTGTTCATATTGCAGGAATGCTTGTGTATCTGTATTCTACATCCGTTGCATTGAGAAAATTAGCCCATTGTATCCATCTTGGATGTAAGGCTTTAGCATTACGAACGCTAGCCTTTGTAACAGCCTCTAAGGGAGGTACCGGAGTTACCACAATTATTCGTTTCCCCTGAGCCAGTGCTCTTTCTCTAGCTACAGCGATCTGTACTGCTGTCAGATTTTTTTATGTAGAAGCAAAACGCATTTCAGCGTTTGTGTACAAGTGTGATTTGTATGCAATTGGGACTGTCTCACCTTCATTGAAAGTGATGTAGGTATATCCTGATAACGGGGAAGACCCGTATCACCAGGTGGCGTACATTCACGCGTGTCTGCAAGTGTTTTGATGTTATCATGTCAGCTTGTAGTGAACAAAGGTTATCTGTGTGTTCCTGTGTCCAATGCCTAACTGAAAAATCTGGTCTTATTAGGTCGTATAAAGGTTTTACGTATTCTAAAATGTATGTTCTGCCAAAATTTAGGAATCTCAATATGGATAGTAAGTTTTGCAATGATTTAGGAGGTTGGAGCAGCGCACACTTTTCTAAAAATGTTAGCTGCCAGGCTTTTCCCTTCATTTGAAAGCTCATATCCCAAAAATAGGACAATGAGGTGGGCTATTTTTGATTTTTTAATGTTGAATTTGTAGCCCTCAGAGGCGAACCCCAAAATGATGTTGCTCACCCTGGTCAAGTGATTCTTTAAATCATCATCCATCAGATAAATATCATCTACATAGGACAATGCCTCTTCATCCAAATTCTGAAGTAACTCTGTTACCCTAGCGGAGAACAACCCAGGGCTATTCTAATAGCCTTGGGGGAGTCGTCAAAATTGACGCTGATAACCTAGCGCTGAGAATGCTGTCAAATATCTGCTCTCAGGTGCTAAATTTTGGCAGAAGGATCCATTTGAGATATCTAGTGTTGTTTTGTATTTTTCCCGCACAATGTTATTCATTATTGTGGCACTGTGTGCATTCTGTACTGCAAATGTTTTAGTGCATGTGTTCAGATGTCTATAGTCTAAAACTAGACGGTATGAATTATGGAGTTTCATTACGGGAAACAAAGGATTGTTAATTGAGGAGGTGCAATTTTCAATTAAACCCTGCTATTCAAGTTGATCTAAGATCTCCCTGACCTGTTTTTTTGCTTCTTGTTTTATTGGGTACTGTCTCTGTGGAGTTGGAGTAGTTTTTACTGGGATTACATGGTGATGCGACTCAGCATCCCACCCAGCATGGTTGCGATATAATGCTGGAGGACTCCTGCGCACATGTATGTTTTAAGTATATTGGAATGAGGTCAGAAAAAGCCGGTAAAATCACTGTTTCTCCTTTTGGGCAACCCATAACAATTTCAGGCGGCCAATCTTTTTCAGCTAAAAGTATGTCATATCCATAAGTCATGTTCTCCCAAAAGAGACCTTTAATTTTTCTGGGTTTGTCCCCCTCCATTTTGAGTGTTTTTTCATGTAACCTATGTGGGATACTTACCCTTGTTTCAGCAGTCTCCACCGTGATATGTTCATTCAAATCCTCTGTCACCAGAAATTCCATCAGGTTCTGGTGAGCTATTGTTACTTCCGCTGCGCTGTCTAGCATCGTCAGAGCCCATTTCCCGTTCAGAAGTTGAGTCCACAGAATTCTGGGCATGTCTAACTTTAAGACCTGCTACTTTCTTCTTTTTAAATTGGGGTTTTGATTTTGGCTTTTCTTTTTTTTTGGGAAGTATAGTCTGAAGTGCGTTGCGTGTCTCTGGACTTTGTACGCTCTTCTTGTCTGTGTTCTGACCGTCCTTCCCTCTCGGAGTTTTTGATGAACCCTGAAAGGAACAAGAGGAATGTGTATCAGTGTCCTGATACCTGTCAGGTTTTTTAACGTTATCATAGTCCCTAAGGTTGTATCTCCTTTCGGAGGGCTCCTGTTGAGGAGACCCACCCCTGGATTGTGATCTATTCTCTCATTTCTTTTGTTGTTTATTGTTATCCCATTTCTTCTTCGAAGAAGCAGGTGCTTGCTTAGTGTTCTCTTTTTCAGGACCACCCATGAGTTGAGGTGTTACTGCTCTAGCTCCCAAATTGTCTCTACCTAATTCAGCATAAGTGTCTTCGATAATTTTAGGTAAGTCACGTTCCTGTTGTGAAGGAGTGAAATCCCTCAGGCGTTGGCATATTGCCACTGCTGCTGCCTCACCCTTTTATGTTTGCTAATATTATAGCTGATACCTAATAATTTGATCCCTAAGTTTAGAGCAGGTTCTGCTCCATACTCATTCTGTATGGTATTACTGCTAATGAAGGGATACCATGAGTTCTGGTATATATGGCAGCAAAAACTGTACCCCAAGAGGTACAATCCTCTATCTGGGGATCTATCCCCATTAACAAGCAGATTGTTAGCATTCTGTGTTTTTCTTTAGGGCTAGTGTGTGAGAATACTGCCTCTAACTATGTTATTTTTTTAGCTATCCAGAATGGCATTTGCCCACGTTTAGTGGGCATTTTACCCATAACTGCGTGTAGCGTTTGAGGTGTTATTTTAGTTGTAGATCCCTGAGTTTGTCCTGCTTGTGTAGCCCTTATTGCCTGAAGTGTGAGTGTTCTCATCACGAACTGTCAGGTTTCTGTAAAGTTTTATTATCTCTTTATGAAGTGGACGTTTGTTAGCACATTTTGTTTTGTAAAGCACATAGCTGCCTCAGCAAAGATGCGTCCCAGTCTGCTACTGACATTGTCTCAATGTCTGGATGTGGTGTGTAGGCTGCTAGGACTGGCCAAGTCACTCCATCTCTTCCGAACGGACCGAGTTTCACATTTTCTTTTGTGTATGGGAGAGCGCCTTTAAACCAGTTTATGTGCTCCTGGTAGGTGAGCGGAATTTCAATGTACTCATACGGACAGTTTTCGTCTGGTGTTTCATCCTCAGTATAAGAATGAAATGTATTTGATTGTGCATCTGCTTGTGGGAATTTAACCCATGAATAGAATACCTCTGTTCTATATGATTCGTGTGCCTCAATCACGAATGTTACTGTCCCACCCTTAGCTATGACTCCATAGTCTGCATCTCCTTGTGTTTGCTTAGTTTCAGAGTAAGGGCAGTTCTAACATTTTCTGAAATGTTTATTTCCCCATCCTGTTCTTCCTCCCTAGCTGCAGCTTCTTGTGCTGGCACATTGGCGTCTTCGTCAGCCATTATTTTGAAGAAGGACAAAGTTTCAGGAAACTGAGATAAGGTTTTATGCACAATAGGAGCAATTTGTCCTTCAAGCTTGATAAACCTACAGCCAATACATAGGATATGCCTACTCAGCTGTGGCGGATAGTTCCCTTCCCACTCCAAACGTCTCTGGGGAAATGTGAGTAGGGGTCTCTGACAATAGCACGACTGAACTACTCAGATTTGATAGTTAAATAAGTACAAAACCAACGTTGGCTGCGCCATGTCGTGTAGTCCCTATAAACCTATATAAAATCTGCTTGTTTAGACAACATAGACTGGAGGATTGGTGTCCAGACTGATTCTAGACACCCCTACCGGGTGTCTTTGCCTGTGTACCAGCTAGCTCACAGTGCCACTAGAAACCCCTCTTTTCCAAGGAGAGAATAGTTCTTGGCAACTATCGAACATGACAACTGTGTCCCATCAGAGACCATGGAAACAGTGCATTACTTTTCTCTTAGTCACTCATGCCTCAGAGAGTCTCAGAGAGATACACAGAATAAACGGTAGGGATGTTTTCCCAGATATAAATGATTATAAGCACCAACAGAGTAAAACGATGGTAGATTTCTACCATACTGCTAAAACAATGAATACAGGCAGGTATATGAAATACATGACAGTAAAATGCATACTCCTACGATGCGATCCTAACTAGATGTACCTAAATGTACCTAGCATGTATGTAGGTGTAAAGCCAAGAATCCCTCTAGGATAATGTCAACCCCATTACCTGAAGTGAGAGACTGTGGGACCCCGTCTTGGTCTCGAGATGGACACCCCGCGAGGGATGTCAGACCAATGCGAGCTGGAGTGTCTGCATGCAGGAACCTCGGCGTCTCATGTCAGTGTGTCAGCATCGAAGTCCTTTTTCTCCTCTGTCTACCTTGGCAAGATATCGGGCCATGTTATCAAGAACGGGCGATAACATATCGCCGCTTTAGCGGCAGGCAACTGCCGCTAAAGCGGTGATAAGGGGCTTGATAATATGCCCTATAGAATTCCAATAGAAGCCCAGGTTTGATGTCCTTCACACCAGAACTGGGCTTCCATTGGAATTCTATAGGGCATATTATCAAGCCCCATATCGCCGCTTTAGCGGCAGTTTCCTGCCGCTAAAGCGGCGATAATGTTATCGCCCGTTCTTGATAATATGGCCCATGGTGTTTATACACCCAAATTGGTACCCTCAGGGGTTCTACCATGCTGTGTCATGTCGGACTTAGGATGACGGAAGGAATGACGCTTAGACATAGTTATTATGCAGGAGATGGCAGTCCTGCAGAGTTTGCAAGAATTCTCATGCATAATGGATGAGGCTAGTTTTCAGGGAAAACCCCACGTCTTGTAGGCAATACCGTAACTAGGTAAAAGTGCAGTCCCAAGAACCGTTATGTAGTGTACTGGTAGTGGAGAATACAGGTGAAAGGGTAGGTTGCTACCTCAGCCTATTTTGGGTTACCTATATGGAACATAAAAGGGCAAAGTCAGACTTTTTGCGTTGCAGTGAGTAATGAGGTAATCCATCTGAGAGCAGCTGCTTGGATGTCTACGTTGTGCAGCCTTGCTTTGAGTGCATGGTGGGAGACAATATCGAAGACTGCCAAGAGGTCTAGGAGAATCAGAACTGCAGTCTCTCCTCAGTCAAATAGGGCTCGGATGTCATCGGTAGCTGCTATGAGGGCTGCCTCAGTGCTGTGGTTGCTGCAGAATCCAAATTGAGAGGAGTCAAGTAGGAGGTTCCAGTCCAGATGTGAGGAGAGTTGTCGGTTGATTGCTTTTCCTAATATTTTGGCCGGGAACGGGAGCAGAGAGATCAGTTGGTATTTGGAGTTTGTTGTGGTCTGGTGATGATTTCTTGTGTAGGGCGTTGACTACATGTTTTCAGTCCTCTGGGAAGGTGGCTGTGGCTATTGAGGAGTTGAACAATGTGGTGAGTACATGTCTGATTCTGGCCATGCCTAGGTTGAAGATGTGGTGAGGGCATCGATCAGTTGTGGCCCCTGAGTGGACTGAGTTCATGATGGTGGGAGTGTCCTGTGGGGCGAGCTGGCTCCATTAACTTAGTCGGATGTCTGTGGTGGTAAGGGGGTCATTGTGTTGCTTGACGAAATCGGTGGCCTTGGGCTGGGGTTTGAATTTTCTGTGGAAGTGTGATCTTGTCGTGGAAGAACTTTGCAAGGTTTTTGCCAAGTTCCTGTGAAGGGGTAATGTTGTTTGTTGAAGCTGAGGAGTTGGAGAATTCTTTAAGGATGTTGAAGAGTTCTTTGCTGTTATTGGAGCTTAATTTGATGTGTGAGGCTAAGGCCTTTTTATTCGATTCTGTCAACTGTCTGTGGTAGAGGTAGAGGACTGTCATGAAGGAGGTCTTGTCGGCCTTGTCCTTGCTGGTGCGCTATCTCCTTGTCAGTTGTTTAGAGTGTCCTTTAGTGGTTCTAAAGTCTTCAGTGTATTAGCTAGCCATCTTGGTGGACCTTAGGTGACTATTGTTGATGATGGGAGTGAAGCTGTTATTGTAGTTGGCGATCCAATTGTTGAAGTTTCTGATGTTCTGGTCTAGGTTGTTGGAGGAAATGGGGTGGGTGGTGTTGAGGGCATTGACCCATTTGTCCTTAGAGACTTTGCTGTAACTGTGGTGGGGGCATTGGGCAGACTGGCGGTGGGGGTCCATGAGCTGGTAAAGTTGAAGTGAACGATGGTCGGTCCAGGTGAGTACAGTGGTGTGGCTGTACCTGATGCGGTTGCTGTAGGTGGAGATGGGGTCTAGAGTGTGGCCTCTGGTGTGCGTGGGGTCGTGGATGAGTTGAGTGAATCTGATGTTGTTTATGCTGTTGAGGAGTTTGGTAGTGTTGAAGTAATTGTGGTCATCGAGATGGAAGTTGAGGTCGCAAAGGAAAATATAGTTGTTGGTTTCAAGGGCGAGGGGGTTGATGAAGTTGCTGAAGGCTGGACGTGGTCCCAGAGGATGGTAGGCGAAGGTACCCTTGATGGAGGAGTTGCTGCCTGTTTGGAGTCAGAAGTTGAGGTGTTCCAGGGCTGGGGTGATTTGTGGTGATGCATCAGATATATTACTTGTGTATGATGGTGATACCTCTGCCAGGCTTGTAGATGCGGTCGCGGTGGGTGATCTTGTATCCTTTGGGCATTTCAGTGGTGATGTGTGAAAAACTGGGTTTGAGCCAGGTCTCAGTAAGGAAGAGTAAGTCGGGTGTGAGTGTGGAGATGAGGTCCCAAATCTTGGTAGTGTGTTTGCATAGTGAGCATGTGTTGAGAAGGGCACATGCGAGTTGGTGTTTTAGTTCAGGTGGTATCTGTGATGTGTTTCGGGTGGGGCTGGTTGGTGAGCTTATGTGTGTGTTGTGGCAGATGAAGTGGCAGTGGTTGAAGGTGAAAGGTCCTACTGTGGAGCGTGTGTTGGCGTGGTGGCAGTGTTTGTTGCGGCTTCTGTGGTTGAGAGTGTAGAGCTCGGTGATTACAAGCCTTTGGCACATCTGTGGCATGCCCGCTGTGCACGGTCTCACTGCGGCCTGCATTAAGGAGGTCCTGGGTTGGGTGGGGCTCCTGTTGGCAGGAAGAACGGCGAGAGGGAAAACCCTGGTGGGAAATCACAGGTGGGAAATCCCGGGTGGGAAACCCCAGGCCTGCGGTGTCAGTAGGTCAAAAGGCAGCAACTGGTTCCAGCTGGAACATGCAGGAACTGGAAGCCACAGGCACATAGTAGGCTAGGTGCCCAGGTGTCCATCTGCACCACGTGGCCCCTGCCCATCCTCAGCTGACAAATGTAGGCAAGTGTAGTAAACCAACCCCATTGGCCTCGTATTTGGTCAAATGATTCAGACTGTGCACTTCAGAGGCCTGTTTCCTCTCTGCCTTGGCTTCTGGATTGTTGTCCATACAGATCACTGAGATTTGTGCCTTCTGGTTATGGTGACTGACGTGAAAATAAAGCTGCTACAGGCAGCGATGTAACAATGCATTCATTGACAACATTGCATGTTTACTATAGTTATTGTGTGAGCAGGCAGGGAAGGAATACTGGGTTGAGATAAGGCCCCTTCAGTACAGGGACAGGCAGGGTTAGTAATCGTTAAAAGGGACTTTTACTGCCTCTGTGCATTGTGTAATTCATCCTCTCTATAGTCTGTTGCTGCAATGTGGATCCTGCTCTTTTACTGATCAGCATGGCTTCCTCCATTAGCTTTCTAACTTTTCATGCAAGCAACACCTCATATTTATCAGTAATGTATGGCATGGATGCCCCACTCCAGAGAGTGCATTGCTTAAGGAATAAAGGGGCATATTAGCAAGACCGGCGATAAAATTATCGCCGTTTTAGCGGCAGGAAACTGCCGCTAAAGCGGCGATAATGAGCTTGCTAATATGCGTTATAGAATTCAATAGAAGCCCAGGTTAGATGTCCTGCACATCTAACCTGGGCTTCTATTGAATTCTATAACGCATATTAGCAAGCCCATTATCGCCGTTTTAGCGGCAGTTTCCTGCCGCTAAAGCGGCGATAATTTTATCGCCGGTCTTGCTAATATGCCCCAAAGTGCTGAGGACAGTAAAGCCATCAGATCACTGCACCCTGAATGAGGACCACATGAGACTCAGGATGGTCGGACCTGCATATTAGTTTAGAGAATGTTGCATCCCCAGATTTCGAGCTGGAGTGCTGTGTAAAGGAAAGCATGATGTCTGATCTGCAGGTGAGTTGAGGGTTGGGTGTGGGCTCCTTAATGTTATTCTGGATATTTTCTTCCCTCCTTCCTGGTCCCTTCTTTTGTTTGTGATGTTGTGAGAAGGGAATGAATTCAATAGTACATTTCTTCTCTCCATAACCCTTCTTCCTTCTACGTGCAGCTGCTCCCGGCTTAGTTATTCTGGTACTTGGCATTGGGGCATAGAAAAACAGAAGATTTTGTAAACCTACACTGCTGCCCCTGTTGGCCAGGTAGAGGTGCCTGTTATAAATGATTTCAATGTCCCTATATATATTCACTGAAAAAACCATAGGTTTCAGACACGTTATAGTTAGAAATTAGCATTTAAAAAACCTTTGAAATTCACTGAAAAAACCATAGGTTTTAGGGACAGTTATAGTTAGTTGGACATTGCACTCGTACAAAACCCGTGAAATTCCCCCGTTATAGTTAGTTCAGCTAACTATAACTCGCGCCCCCGCAATGCACTGCTGATGACGTCACATATTACATCACTCATGACATGGTCAGTGACATCACTGATGACATCACTGATGACATCTCAAATGACATCACTGATTACTAATTTCTAACTATAACGTGTCTGAAACCTATGGTTTTTTCAGTGAATTTCAAAGGTTTTTTAAATGCTAATTTCTAACTATAACTGTCCCTAAAACCTATGGTTTTTCAGTGATTTTCAAAGGTTTTTTAAATGCTAATTCCTAACTATAACATGTCTGAAACCTATGTTTTTTTCAGTGAATTTCAAAGGTTTTGTAAATGACAATTTTTAAATGTATTAATTGTTATATTTATTTTTTGGATACTGATTTACTACATTTTTTTAAACTATTTATTTGTACATATTTTATTTTTTAAATTACATTGTAATTACATTATACATTACATTACAAAATATACTTTCTCTGAATGAATTACTTTAGTTTAAATACTTTGCAAATAGGCAATAGAGTTTTAAGTACAGTAGTTACAGTTGTTGCAATGGGCAACACAATTTCAAACACAATGCAACATTGAGCTCAATGTGAATTTCTAGTTAAATGCAATTAGTTACTTTATGGATTACTTTTCTAACCACAGGACTGGATCCTAGATTCAGTCCTGAGACATCTCCTGTAAACAGTTGAGTAAAAGCGTTTTGGTTACAGTAGTGATTTTTAAGGAATATTATTGTATTTTAAAAGTTGACACTTAGAAACTTTTCACATAGAATCACCAATGTTATCCTATGGGAGGAAATTCACTTAGCAGGTAAGTAGTGTTATCGTTACTTTTTCTTACTCAGTGTTGGATCCTGGATCCAGCACTGGTGCATCTCCTGTAAACAGTTGAAAGAATGCGTTTAAGTCATACAGGCGATTTTTAAGGAATATTTGTAGTTTGTGAAAATTGACACTTTGAAACTTTTCTGCTGAAAACCAGACAATGGATTCCTATGGAAGGAAATATAAGTTACTGGTAAGTACGGTTAGAATTACTTTTCAGGGTCAGTGCTGGGCTAAAAGATGTAGCACTGGGTTCTCTCCTGATAACAGGTGAGTAAATCGGAATTCGTAGTTCGGTTGATTTTAGAGGAATATTATAAAGTTCCAAAACTCCACACTTAGAAGAATTTCCAAGTGAAACTAGTCAATGTTAGCCTATGGAAGGAAATTCAAGTTGCTGGTTAGTACGGTTAAAATTACTTTTCAGGATCAGTACTGGGCTGAAAGATGCAGCACTGAGGTCTCTCCTGATAACAGGTGAGTAAATCGGAATTCGTATTTCGGCTGATTTTAGAGGAATATTATAAAGTTCCAAAACTGCACACTTAGAAGAATTTCCAAGTGAAACCAGTCAATGTTAGCCTATGGAAGGAAATTCAAGTTACTGGTAAGTACGGTTAGAATTACTTTTCAGGATCAGTACTGGGCTGAAAGATGCAGCACTGAGGTCTCTCCTGATAACAGGTGAGTAAATCGGAATTCGTATTTCGGCTGATTTTAGAGGAATATTATAAAGTTCCAAAACTGCACACTTAGAAGAATTTCCAAGTGAAACCAGTCAATGTTAGCCTATGGAAGGAAATTCAAGTTACTGGTAAGTACGGTTAGAATTACTTTTTAGGATCAGTACTGGGCTGAAAGATGCAGCACTGAGGTCTCTCCTGATAACAGGTGAGTAAATCGGAATTCGTATTTCGGCTGATTTTAGAGGAATATTTGTATGTTTCAAAAATCGACACTTAGAAACTTTTTCAGCAAAAAGCAGGCAATGATATCCTATGGAAGGAAATTCAAGTTACTGGTAAGTACGGTTAAAATTACTTTTCAGGATCAGTACTGGGCTGAAAGATGCAGCACTGAGGTCTCTCCTGATAACAGGTGAGTAAATCGGAATTCGTAGTTCGGCTGATTTTAGAGGAATATTATAAAGTTCCAAAACTGCACACTTAGAAGAATTTCCAAGTGAAACCAGTCAATGTTAGCCTATGGAAGGAAATTCAAGTTACTGGTAAGTAAGGTTAAAATTACTTTTCAGGATCAGTACTGGCTCAAAGATGCAGCACTGAGGTCTCTCCTGATAACAGGTGAGTAAATTGGAATTCGTAGTTCGGCTGATTTTAGAGGAATATTTGCACAATGGTGAAGGAAGGGGGTGGGGCCTGAGGTGACATGTCTGCAAACACGCCCTGTGGCGCGTTTTAAGTTGGAGAATTAATTCCTCCTCAATCCTGAGGGTCCCTAGGGGCCAACTAGCCCACCAGGAACCTCCAGTATGCGCCAGGGGGCTGTATTGCAGAGAGGTGTACAGAGGCCACGCCCCTTTTTACAACACTCTGCAACGCAGCTCCGTGGTGCTTACTGGAGGTACCTGGTGGGCTAGTTGGCCCCCAGGGACCCTCAGGATTGAAGGGGATTTAATTCCCCATCTTAAAACGCGCCACGGGGCCTGTTTGCACACATGTCACCTGAAGCCCCGCCCCCTCCCTTCACCACACCCCGTGGCGCGTTTTAAGTTGGGGGATTAAGTCCCCTTGAATACTGACGGTCCCTGGGGGCCAAATAGCTCACCATGTACCTCCAAAAAGCGCCACAGAGCTGCGTTGCAGAGACGTGTAAAAAGGGGCGTGGCCTCTGTACACCTCTCTGCAACGCAGCCCCCTGGCGCATACTGGAGGTTCCTGGTGGGCTAGTTGGCCCCAAGGGACCCCCAGTATTGAAGGGGAATTCGTTCCCCATCTGCAAACGCGCCAGGGAGCGCGTTTGCAGAGTGGTAAAGGAAGGGGGCGGGGCCTACGGCCCAATCGTTTTTTTATTATTTATTTATTTTTTCCCCCAAGGGGGGCTGTGTGGCCCCCCTTACTTTTTCCTATTTTTGGGCCCTGGGGACCCCATCCCCCAGGGCCTTATCCCTTTTTTTTTTTTTAAATTAAACGGGAAGGGGGCCGCGTGGCCCCCTCCCATGGCCGAATCCGGCCCCGGGGACCCCATCCCCCGGGGCATGGCCACACTTTTAAATAAATTTTTAAGGAGGGGGGCTGCGTGGCCCCCCTCCTCAGGCCTCCTTTTGCCCCGGGGACCCCATCCCCCGGAGCAGGCCTTTTTTTTTTTTTTTTTAAATGATTATTTTTGGGGTGGGGGCCGCGTGGCCCCCTCCCGAGCCACTACTTGCCCCGGGGACCCCATCCCCTGGGGCTGGCCCTCTTCGTTGGGGACTGTGGGGGGTCCCCAATCCCCCACAGTCCCAGCCGGCTCCCCGCCTCCTGCGCGAGCCGGTATTGCTTTCCACATGGGGAGCAGCTAACATGCTGCTCCCCATGTGGAAAGCAATTGGTTTGCATTTTGAAAGAGAGAGCAGGTTTCCTGCTCTCTCTTTCAAAATGCAAACCAAGTTGCTATGACAGGACGGGAGCCGTGAGGCTCCAGTCCTGTCATAGCAAACTACAGTGTCCCGGGGAAGGCACCCGGGACACTGCAGGAGCCGGCCCTGGGGGTGGTGGTCCCCAGGGCCATTACAGGCTCCAGGAGGGGGCCGCACGGCCCCCTCCCTCCATTGACAAAGCCCCGGGGAGGTGGTGGTCCCCGGGGCTCTGGGGGTCCGTAATGGACCCCCATATTGACATTTTTAGTGCCCCGGGAGGTGGCAGTCCTGGGCGTGTGGGGGCTCGAGCCCCCCACACAGGTAAATTTATAAAACAATATTTCAAGAAGCCCCGGGAGGTGGCGGTCCCGGGGCTGCGGGAGGGCCGAGAGCCCTCCCGCACCATTTATTTTTAAAGCCCCGGGGGTGGCGGTCCCCGGGGCTTGGGAGGCCTTAGAGGCCCCCACATATTATAAATACCCCCCATGCCCCGGGACTTGGCCCACCCGGGGGCCAATTAACAACAAAGCGCGGGAGACCGCGCTTCATTTTTTTTTCGGCGGGATTCGCGCACCCTGAGCGCATCCCGCCGATTTTTTTAAAGAAAAATGCTTTTTCTGCCCAGGGGTCCTTGTGGGACCCCTGAGCAGACCTAGGGGTCAGGGTGTTTCTACCCTGCCCCCCTTTTGCGCTTTGCGCACTTGTTTCTGTCCCTCGGTTCTACCGAGGGACAAAATGGCTGCCAACACTTCCTGATTTGGAGTGTTGACAGCCACTTGACAGCCAATTAGCATGCAGCTCGTGATCGGGAGGGTGCGCGAATCCGACGCGGCCATAGATATATATGTGATTTTCCTTTTGATTTTCACAGGAACTACTCAACGGATTTACACCATTTAACAAAAGGGTTCTTTCTGAACTAAGAACTACCTCTTTGCCAAATTTGGTGTAATTCCGTTCAGCAGTTCGGGCTGTAGCCGTGTCTAAAGTTTCCTATGGGAAAACGAATGGGGAAAACACGTTTTGGGACCTCCCTTTTTTCTCGGCCCCCGCTTGACGAATCACCCCGAGACTTTCAGGGTAGGAGCGGACCGTAGCGGGCCATAAAGTTTGAAAATTTCGCGAAGATTCGTCAACTGGCAAGAGAGTTATTTCAAATAGATTGTCGCGGATTTCCTATGGAAAGTAGGTCCTAACTATAACTATCTACTGGCGACCGCCAGTAGATAATGTTGACGCTCACTTCTCTTGGTTATCGCATTCAAGAAAGAAGCACTCACGGGGGTTTTCTCCTTATCCATCCATTTTGTTCGGGAGCAAACATGACGCATTTCGGCATCCGCCTTACACTAATGTTTGGATAGCTTGCCAAAGGACGGTGCATTTTTTATAAAGACATTCAATCACATGATGTATTTCGACACAAACATTAACAACGGACCAACAGTGACATTGGATTGTCTCACGAACGTCAGTGTCATATTGGTACATATACCTTCAACCAATAGCCAACCTTCATTCAAAGTTACATTGTGTGTCCCAATTTTAGTTATGTTTTAACGCCAAATCGGTGTGTCGATTACATCAACAATTTTCAAAATCCACAGCGCCAGAGTTTTTTATATACCAAAACGATAACATTGACGTTAGTCTCACCAAGCAGTCATACGCTCATATCGCACCATGTATTGGCCTAAACTCTTATTTAGAGTGCGATCTGCGAAAAAAATGATATGCATATTTATCATGCCGTGTATCGGCAAATGATCACCAATGAGAATAACAAATGTCGCTTTAGATTAAAAACCCTTCACGGTAATGGAACATGTTTAACATCAAAAAGAATTCATACAGTATCTATTTCATCTTCAAATATTCTCCACAGAAAATTACAGATATTTAATCTCTTGGGACTTTCATCTTCGATCTCCCAAATGTACCATCAGCTCTTCCCCACTATTCATTCCTTTCGGGGTTTTTGTCTGTAAATCGATTATATACCTTGACTCTAGCCTGCTTAATCTCATCACTCTATCACCCCCTCTCACATTAGGTGGCACTTGATCAATACCAAAATAGCGTAATAGATCCCTATCACTGCGATGTTTTTCTGCAAAATGTTTTGCCACGGGATACGTGGTATCCTTTATTGTTATTGCCCGCTTATGCTCTAAAATGCGGATTTTCACCGGGTGGATATTGCTCCCGATGTACCTCAGTCCACATGGACACACTAAACAGTACACTGCATAAGCAGTGTTACACGTTAAAAACTTGTTTATGGTCCTATGTCTTTCTAGACCAGGCACATTATAAGTGAGTGTTCTTTTACTCGAAGAACATGCCTTGCATTTCCCACAGGGATAGAACCCTTCATTTCTCTCAGGGTACCCGTTGGATTGGATTTTACCCCCAAATGGCTGTGTACTAGGCAGTCTTTAATAGATCTTGCTTTTTTGAAGGTTATCTGAGGTGTTACAGGTATATCAATATGGCGCTGACGTTCGTGAGACAATCCAATATCACTGTTGGTCCGTTGCTAATGTTTGTGTCAAAATACCTCATGTGATTGATTGTTTTTATAAAAAATGCACCGTCCTTTGGCGCGCTATCCAAACATTAGAGTAAGGCGGATGCCGAAACGCGTCATGTTTGCTCCCAAATAAAATGGATGGATAAGGAGAAAACCCCTGTGAGTGCTTCTTTCTTGAATACGATAACCAAGAGAAGTGAGCGTAGATAATTTTCGCGGACGCACCTCCGCGATCAAAGCACCCGTCCACGAGTGCGCTGGTAAGGTGCAATGGAGCGGATATATATATATATATATATATATATATATACATACATACATACACACACACTCATATTACCTAATGGCAGTTGCCAGGTGTTATAGGATAGGAATAGTTATAGGATAGGAAAAGCGTTTTTTGTTTTGCCAATAACTTTTGGCGCCGCTTGATGAATCTTCACAAAATGTTCATAAAACGTCCCCTTTCTCGGGTCAGTTGCTTTGTTGAAAGTTTCGGGGTGATCCGTCAAGTAGGGTCTGAGAAATAAAAGGGGGTTCCCAAGACACATTTCCCCTATAGGGATTTTTCATTTTTTGAACACGACTGCAGCCCGAACCGCCGAACGGAATTACACCAAATTTGGCAGAATGCTAGATATTGGGTTCAGAATGCATGCTTTTTGTGATTTGGTGCAAATCCGTTCAGTAGTTTTAGAGATATTTAAGCTTACAAAATATAGATATCTGGGAGCCCAAAATCCTGCTGAAATTTGATTGGCTGCCAACACTTCAACCAGTAAGTTGGCAGCCATTCTGTGACTCGGGTTTGAAGCAGAGTCCCACATAAAAAAGTTTTAAAAATGTTACAAAAAAGAAAAAGGAGCAGGGTGGAAATACCCTTCTCCCCTAGGCCTCTTGGGGGGGAATGGGGGTGTGAGGTCCCAAAGGAACCCCGCAGGGCCAAAGAAAGCATTTTTTTTTAAATTTTGTCAGGATCCGCGGTTCCGGCCAAAATATTTTTTTTAAATGAAGCTCACGTGCTGCGTTCATTATTGGCCCCGGGTGGGCCAGATCCTGGGGGCATTATGCAAATATACAAGGGGGCACATGGCTCCCCCCTCCTGGGGCTTATTAATGCTCCTGGGACCACCACCTCCCTAGGGCTTCTTTCTAAAAAAATTGGGGGGCCCGTACAGGGCTCATAATTTCATAAATGGGGGGCCTTCTTAGACCCACCAGACCCTAGGACAGCCACCTCCCAAGGGCTTTACTTGAAAAGAATGCGGGGTTGCTCAGACCCCCCTGCATTCCAGAAGGCCACCACCTCCCTGGGGCTTTAATTGGACATAATGTGGAGGCCGCACAGATGCCCCTGCAGCCCCGTGGACTGCCAACTCTCCAGGGCTTTTGTTATATTGAATTTGGGGGGGCCCACAGCCCCCACAGCCCCCGCAGCCCCAGGGGACCACTACCTCCCTGGGGCAAATAGAAAGAAAGGAGAAGGGCAGTGCAGCCCCCCTCCTGGACGCAACATGGCCCTGGGGACCACCACTGCCCAGGGCTGATACCTGCTATGTGCCAGGGTGCCCACACCTGGGGCAAAGCTGCTTGATATTGCTTGGCGGGAGCATTACCATTCCCGCCAACCCATAGCAAATGCTGCTCCTCTTTTGCTTGCTGAAAGCGGACCAGAATTGCTTTTGGACAGAGGAAGCTGCATGTTCATCAGCTCCCTCTGTCCAAATGCAATGCTGGCTCCAACAGGATGTGAGGCACTGGCAGGGACAGCGGGGGTACCCAACAAAGTGTCGGGGTGCCCTGGGAGGGACCAGGGCATGCAGACGAGAGGCTGGGACCCTGAGGACGTGGTCCCTGTGGCCAAAATCAGCCCGGGGGCGCACAGCCCCCTCTCCCATTCTAAATAGGCTGTGCCCCAGGGGATGGGGTCCCTGGCCCAGGGAAGGGGGGCCACGTGGCCCTCTTCCCTGAATAAGGAAAAACATTTAAAAAAGATAAAAAGACCAGCAAGATGCCAGAGGCCCACCCCCTTTCTCCACTACTCTGCAAACGTGCCTCCTGGCTTACTGCTGGTTGAGGGATGAAGTTCCCTTGGGTTCAGAGGGTCCTTGGGGGCCAAAAAGATCTCCTGTTACCTCCTGTAAGTCCCATACAGTATGAGTGAAATGTCAGCTAAATATAACGTCCCTGTAACCTTGTTTTTTTAGTGAATATATATATATGCAAGAGGACATCAATCCCCAATCCTCCCAGGGCAAAGAATTCAGCCACACCGACACTGCATTTAGTAATTCGATTCTTTATTTTCAGCAGACAAACGATAACGCCTTTTTACTCCAAGGAGTCTTGATCACATGATCAGAGAAGTTCTTCTGGCACATAAATAATGCATCAGGACGACGTGACAGACTTATTGAACATAAAGAAAATACTCTTGTTTCATTTTCACAAGTGTTTGCAAACAAAACAAATTCACACATAGTATTAATCCTATTATGAAAAAATCATCAAATCACAATATTATAAATCAAATCATGAGAAACTGGTTAGCCAGCGTGGCTCTGGGTGTTATTACACCTGGTATCTGGCTGGAACTACATTTCCCATTAAACCTCCCATCACCTAAGTGTGATACTCTGGGCCAAGAGTAGTCGTATTCGATGTGGGAAAAAGTCACAAACACCATTGAGAGCTCCAAAGCGGTGTGGTGTGAGCCTCTAATGGCGGTGAGTGTGTCATATTATGTTCACTCTGGGGCCAGAGGTAGATGGGGAGGGGGAAGGAAAGAACTCCTTGTGCCTTTTTAGGGTAAAGTACTCGGGCACAACATTTGATAACCAGGGGTTTAAGGGGTGATTACCTTTGTTTCCCTCTTCCGGTTAGGACATATATATATATATATATATATATATATCCTACTGGAGGTCGCAAGCAGGTAGTTATAGTTAGGACCCAATTTCCTAGGAAAAGCGTTTTTTGATTTGCCAATATCTTTGACGCCATTTGACGAATCTTTGTGAAATTTTCAAAACTAATGCCCTGCTCCGGTCAGCTCCTGTCTTGAAAGTTTCGGGGTGACTTGTCAAGCGGGGGCCGAGAAAAAAGGGGGGCCCCAAAATGCATTTTCTCCATGTTAATTTCCATAGGAAACTTTAGACAAAGCTACAGCCAGAACTGCTGAACGGAATTACAGCAAATTTGGCAAAAAGGTAGTTCTTGGTTCAGAAAGCGACTTTTTTTTATAAATGGTGTAAATCCGTTCAGTAGTTCCTTAGAAATTCATATATAAAAAAATATTAGTATCTGGTGACCGTGGTGGATCTGCGAACCCTCCGATTCACAATCTGACTTCTGATTGACTACCAACACTTCAAACCAGCCATCTTGTGACTGGGTTCAACCGAGTCATAAGAAAAAAGGTTCAAAGAAAAGAGGGCAGGGTAGAAACACCCTGACACCCTAGGCCTGCTCAGGGGGTCCCACAGGGACCTTGAGGGCCCAAAAAAGCATTTTTTTAAATTTTCGGTGGGATTCACATAGGGTCCACGAATCCAGCCAAAAAAACAATTAAGCGTGGTCTCCCGCGCTTCATTTGTTTTAAGCCCCTGGGTGGGCCAGGTCACAAGGGCAATGTATCATTAGGTATTGGGGGTCCTGCAGGGCCCCTGCTGCCCAGGGGACCGCCATCTCCCTGGGGCTATACTCATGCAAATGCGGGGGCACGTGGCCCCCCTCCAGCCCCGGGGACTGCCACCTCCCAAGGGTTTTAATTAATTAGGGGGGCCTAGCAGGCCCCCCAAGCACCAGGGACTGACACCTCCCTGGGGTGTAATTTAAAAACAAAGTGCATGGGGCTCGAGCCCCCCCACACTGCCCCGGGGACCACCACCTCCCCGGGGCACTAATTATTTAAATATGGGGGTCCGTTGCGGAGCCCCGGAGACCACCACCTCTCAGGGCTACACACATGTTGGAGGGGGGCTGTGCGGACCCTCTCGTGGAGCCCTCCATGGCCCTGGGGACCGCCATCCCCCAGGGCCGGCTCCAGCAATGTCCCAGGGTGCCCACCCCTGGGACATTGCAGTTTGCTATGGCTCCCGCCCTGCCATAGCAAACTTCTGCTTTGCTTCATGGAAGCAAAAGCAGGAAAACTGCTCTTGCTTCCATGAAGCGAAGCAGATTTGCTTTTGGGCAAAGGGAGCTTTATCCAAAAGCAATGCCAGCTCCCGCAGGAGACGGGGAGCCGGCAGGGAACGAGGGGGCATTGGGGCTCCCCCGTGGTCCCGAACGAGTGGCCAGGCCCTGGGGGATTGGGGTCCCCAGGGCCAAAAGTGGCCCTGGGAAGGAGGCCACTTGGCCACCCTCCCTTTAGTTATCATTTTTTTTTTAAATAAATAAGGCCGGGCCGTGGGGGATTGGGGCCCGGGGCAAAAATTGGCCTCAGGAAGGGGGCCACACGGCTCCCTCCAAATAATTTTTAAAACAAAAGGCAGGGTAGACCCCGGGGGATGGGGTCCCTGGGGCCAAAAGAGGCCCAGGTAAAGGGGGCCACGCGGCCCACTTCCATAAAAAAGAGTTTTGGCCGGGTCCCGGGGGATGGGGTCCCCAGGGCCGAAATCAGCCTAGGGAGTGCGGCTGCATGACCCCCCCTCCCCTTTATAAATAAATAAACAATCAAAGGCCTAGCCCCAGGGGATGGGGTCCCCGGGGCCCAAAAGGTTCAAGGGAAGGGGGCCCCCTTCCTAACAGAAAAAAAAAGAAAAAAACCTGCAACTTGCCGGAGGCCCCGCCCCCACCCTGCAAATGCACCTCCTGGCATGTTCTGGGTAGGGGGAGGAAGTCCCCTTCGTTGGTGAGGGTGCTTAGGGGCCAACTAGCCCACCAGGTACCTCCAGTAAGCCCCATGCAGTGGGATTGCTGAGAGGTGGTCCGAGGCCATGGCCCTTTTTACAACACCCTGCAAACGCACCTCTTGGCGCACTGCTGGTGGTGCGATGAGGTCCCCTTGTGTCCTGAGGACCTCAGGACTAAACTGGACTTCATCCCCCAAGCAGCAGTGCACCAGGAGGCACGTTTGCAAAGTGGTGCAAAAAGGGGACGTGGCCTCTGACCACTCTCAGCAATACAGCTGTGGGTAACAGGAGGGCTAGTTGGCCCCCAGGGACCCTCAGGAGGCAAGGGGACTTCATCCCCCAACTAAGAGCGCGCCAGGAGGTGCGTTTGCATTGTGGTGGAGAAAGGGGGCATGGCCTGTGTCCACCTCTCAGCAATCCCACTGTGTGGGGCTTACAGGAGGGAACAGGTAGGCTAGTTGGCCCCTAAGGAACCCCAGCAGTGAAGGGGACTTCAATCCCCATCCAAGAGCATGCCAGGGAGGGCGTTTGCAGAGTGGTGGGCAAAGGGGGCGTGGCCTGCTATGAGAACTTAGCAATCCTGCTGTGTTGGACTTACTGGAGGTAATAGGAGGGATAGTTGCCCCCCAAAGATGTCCTTGGGGAAAACTTTCCCTCCTGTTACCTCCAGTAAGTCCCACACAGTGGGATTGCTAAGAGGTCTTCGGAGGCCATGCACCCCTTTCTCCACCACTCTGCAAACGTACCTCCTGGCACACTACTGTTTGGGGGATGAAGTCCACTTTACTCCAAAGGGACTTTTGGGGCAAAGAAGCCCTCCTGGGTCCTCCTGTAAGTCCTATGCAGCGGAATTCCTGAGTGCTGGTCGGAGGCCCCAGCCCCTTTCTCCACCACTCTGCAAATGCGACTACTAGTTAAAGAAGCATTTGCAATGTAATAGGTCTCACATTCGTGAGAGCTAGAGTTATTGGCGTTGTAAATGTAAAAGTTTTTTACTAATGTGTTTTGGAGTGGAGTGCAGTGGATGTATGTTTTGTGTAGTGAAATTATGTGGTATGTTGTGCACTGAAATTATGTGGATAGAAAGTATGTGGTATTTAGTGTATAGAGCGATACAAAAGGGGATGATGGACGGAACGTTTGAGCCAATCAAACACTCACCCCCAGTCAACTGATCCGGGTTTAATCCATCATCGTTCTTTAGCTCACTCCACCACCCCAGTTCAGACATGGCCATATGCAAATCAGTCTGACCCTGTGCCTCATGGGAACAGTCCAGCCCGAACTGCCAAGCCATGTCTTCCCTGGACCGGAAACAAGCATCCCAGGACCGGTTTCTGGCATTCCAGCCGTCATCAGCCAGGCTTGCTTGAATCCAGTGGCAAAGTGAGCAAGGGACCCACGTCTGGGCATACCCCCGCCAACTTAGGGGCGAACAAAGCGATACAAAAGGGGATGATGGACGGAACGTTTGAGCCAATCAAACACTCACCCCCAGTCAACTGATCCGGGTTTAATCCATCATCGTTCTTTAGCTCACTCCACCACCCCAGTTCAGACATGGCCATATGCAAATCAGTCTGACCCTGTGCCTCATGGGAACAGTCCAGCCCGAACTGCCAAGCCATGTCTTCCCTGGACCGGAAACAAGCATCCCAGGACCGGTTTCTGGCATTCCAGCCGTCATCAGCATGGCTTGCTTGAATCCAGTGGCAAAGTGAGCAAGGGACCCACGTCTGGGCATACCCCCGCCAACTTAGGGCGAACAAAGCGATACAAAAGGGGATGATGGACGGAACGTTTGAGCCAATCAAACACTCACCCCCAGTCAACTGATCCGGGTTTAATCCATCATCGTTCTTTAGCTCACTCCACCACCCCAGTTCAGACATGGCCATATGCAAATCAGTCTGACCCTGTGCCTCATGGGAACAGTCCAGCCCGAACTGCCAAGCCATGTCTTCCCTGGACCGGAAACAAGCATCCCAGGACCGGTTTCTGGCATTCCAGCCGTCATCAGCCAGGCTTGCTTGAATCCAGTGGCAAAGTGAGCAAGGGACCCACGTCTGGGCATACCACCGCCAACTTAGGGCGAACAAAGCGATACAAAAGGGGATGATGGACGGAACGTTTGAGCCAATCAAACACTCACCCCCAGTCAACTGATCCGGGTTTAATCCACCACCCCAGTTCAGACATGGCCATATGCAAATCAGTCTGACCCTGTGCCTCATGGGAACAGTCCAGCCCGAACTGCCAAGCCATGTCTTCCCTGGACCGGAAACAAGCATCCCAGGACCGGTTTCTGGCATTCCAGCCGTCATCAGCCAGGCTTGCTTGAATCCAGTGGCAAAGTGAGCAAGGGACCCACGTCTGGGCATACCCCCGCCAACTTAGGGCGAACAAAGCGATACAAAAGGGGATGATGGACGGAACGTTTGAGCCAATCAAACACTCACCCCCAGTCAACTGATCCGGGTTTAATCCATCATCGTTCTTTATCTCACTCCACCACCCCAGTTCAGACATGGCCATATGCAAATCAGTCTGACCCTGTGCCTCATGGGAACAGTCCAGCCCGAACTGCCAAGCCATGTCTTCCCTGGACCGGAAACAAGCATCCCAGGACCGGTTTCTGGCATTCCAGCCATCATCAGCCAGGCTTGCTTGAATCCAGTGGCAAAGTGAGCAAGGGACCCACGTCTGGGCATACCCCCGCCAACTTAGGGCGAACAAAGCGATACAAAAGGGGATGATGGACGGAACGTTTGAGCCAATCAAACACTCACCCCCAGTCAACTGATCCGGGTTTAATCCATCATCGTTCTTTAGCTCACTCCACCACCCCAGTTCAGACATGGCCATATGCAAATCAGTCTGACCCTGTGCCTCATGGGAACAGTCCAGCCCGAACTGCCAAGCCATGTCTTCCCTGGACCGGAAACAAGCATCCCAGGACCGGTTTCTGGCATTCCAGCCGTCATCAGCCAGGCTTGCTTGAATCCAGTGGCAAAGTGAGCAAGGGACCCACGTCTGGGCATACCCCCGCCAACTTAGGGCGAACAAAGCGATACAAAAGGGGATGATGGACGGAACGCTTGAGCCAATCAAACACTCACCCCCAGTCAACTGATCCGGGTTTAATCCATCATCGTTCTTTAGCTCACTCCACCACCCCAGTTCAGACATGGCCATATGCAAATCAGTCTGACCCTGTGCCTCATGGGAACAGTCCAGCCCGAACTGCCAAGCCATGTCTTCCCTGGACCGGAAACAAGCATCCCAGGACCGGTTTCTGGCATTCCAGCCGTCATCAGCCAGGCTTGCTTGAATCCAGTGGCAAAGTGAGCAAGGGACCCACGTCTGGGCATACCCCCGCCAACTTAGGGCGAACAAAGAGATACAAAAGGGGATGATGGACGGAACGTTTGAGCCAATCAAACACTCACCCCCAGTCAACTGATCCGGGTTTAATCCATCATCGTTCTTTAGCTCACTCCACCACCCCAGTTCAGACATGGCCATATGCAAATCAGTCTGACCCTGTGCCTCATGGGAACAGTCCAGCCCGAACTGCCAAGCCATGTCTTCCCTGGACCGGAAACAAGCATCCCAGGACCGGTTTCTGGCATTCCAGCCGTCATCAGCCAGGCTTGCTTGAATCCAGTGGCAAAGTGAGCAAGGGACCCACGTCTGGGCATACCCCCGCCAACTTAGGGCGAACAAAGCGATACAAAAGGGATGATGGACGGAACGTTTGAGCCAATCAAACACTCACCCCCAGTCAACTGATCCGGGTTTAATCCATCATCGTTCTTTAGCTCACTCCACCACCCCAGTTCAGACATGGCCATATGCAAATCAGTCTGACCCTGTGCCTCATGGGAACAGTCCAGCCCGAACTGCCAAGCCATGTCTTCCCTGGACCGGAAACAAGCATCCCAGGACCGGTTTCTGGCATTCCAGCCGTCATCAGCCAGGCTTGCTTGAATCCAGTGGCAAAGTGAGCAAGGGACCCACGTCTGGGCATACCCCCGCCAACTTAGGGCGAACAAAGCGATACAAAGGGGATGATGGACGGAACGCTTGAGCCAATCAAACACTCACCCCCAGTCAACTGATCCGGGTTTAATCCATCATCGTTCTTTAGCTCACTCCACCACCCCAGTTCAGACATGGCCATATGCAAATCAGTCTGACCCTGTGCCTCATGGGAACAGTCCAGCCCGAACTGCCAAGCCATGTCTTCCCTGGACCGGAAACAAGCATCCCAGGACCGGTTTCTGGCATTCCAGCCGTCATCAGCCAGGCTTGCTTGAATCCAGTGGCAAAGTGAGCAAGGGACCCACGTCTGGGCATACCCCCGCCAACTTAGGGCGAACAAAGCGATACAAAAGGGGATGATGGACGGAACGTTTGAGCCAATCAAACACTCACCCCCAGTCAACTGATCCGGGTTTAATCCATCATCGTTCTTTAGCTCACTCCACCACCCCAGTTCAGACATGGCCATATGCAAATCAGTCTGACCCTGTGCCTCATGGGAACAGTCCAGCCCGAACTGCCAAGCCATGTCTTCCCTGGACCGGAAACAAGCATCCCAGGACCGGTTTCTGGCATTCCAGCCGTCATCAGCCAGGCTTGCTTGAATCCAGTGGCAAAGTGAGCAAGGGACCCACGTCTGGGCATACCCCGCCAACTTAGGGCGAACAAAGCGATACAAAAGGGGATGATGGACGGAACGTTTGAGCCAATCAAACACTCACCCCCAGTCAACTGATCCGGGTTTAATCCATCATCGTTCTTTAGCTCACTCCACCACCCCAGTTCAGACATGGCCTTGGTATCGCTTTGTTCGCCCTAAGTTGGCAGGGTATGCCCAGACGTGGGTCCCTTGCTCACTTTGCCACTGGATTCAAGATAGCCTGGCTGATGAGGGTTTTGAACCCGAAACCGGTCCCAGGATGCTTGTTTCCGGTCCAGGGAAGACATGGCTTGGCAGTTCGGGCTGGACTGTTCCCATGAGGCACAGGGTCAGACTGATTTGCATATGGCCATGTCTGAACTGGGGTGGTGGAGTGAGCTAAAGAATGATGATGGATTAAACCCAGATCAGTTGACTGGGGGTGAGTGTTTGATTTGCTCTAACGCTCCGTCCATCATCCCCTTTGGTATCGCTTTGTTCGCCCTAAGTTGGCAGGGTATGCCCAGACGTGGGTCCCTTGCTCACTTTGCCACTGGATTCAAGATAGCCTGGCTGATGAGGGTTTTGAACCCGAAACCGGTCCCAGGATGCTTGTTTCCGGTCCAGGGAAGACATGGCTTGGCAGTTCGGGCTGGACTGTTCCCATGAGGCACAGGGTCAGACTGATTTGCATATGGCCATGTCTGAACTGGGGTGGTGGAGTGAGCTAAAGAATGATGATGGATTAAACCCAGATCAGTTGACTGGGGGTGAGTGTTTGATTTGCTCTAACGCTCCGTCCATCATCCCCTTTGGTATCGCTTTGTTCGCCCTAAGTTGGCAGGGTATGCCCAGACGTGGGTCCCTTGCTCACTTTGCCACTGGATTCAAGATAGCCTGGCTGATGAGGGTTTTGAACCCGAAACCGGTCCCAGGATGCTTGTTTCCGGTCCAGGGAAGACATGGCTTGGCAGTTCGGGCTGGACTGTTCCCATGAGGCACAGGGTCAGACTGATTTGCATATGGCCATGTCTGAACTGGGGTGGTGGAGTGAGCTAAAGAATGATGATGGATCAAACCCAGATCAGTTGACTGGGGGTGAGTGTTTGATTTGCTCTAACGCTCCGTCCATCATCCCCTTTGGTATTTAGTGTATAGGAATTATGTAGAGTGGGATTATGTGTTATGGAGCGTAATTATGGGGGATGGTAGTCTGTGTTGTGGAGTGGTAACCTCAGGTTTAGTCTTCCTCGTTTCCATAGAAGCTAAACTATAAACTCAATGAGACAAAAAAAGAAGAAACCACTGAGGAGCACTTCTGGACCTAGTCAGAGGTATGAGCAGGGCCACTGGAATTATGCGACTGTTTGCCTGCACCGACTTTCACACTATTATACATTTTATGCAATTGCCACATAATTCGTCATCTGCTGCATAATCTGCAGATTTGAACAAAAAAACTTGTCTCTAGGTCAAAAATGCAGCGACAAGTGTTATAGCGTGATTGGAGGCCCTTTGCAAACCTAGAATGGTCACCTCTTACTTATTGCTAAATGTGGGTGTTAAATTGGTACTAATGGTGTGCAAACCACTCTTGCTAGTTTCTGCACCTCTTGCCTCTTTCTGCATTTCTCTTGCCTCTTTCTGCACCCTTCTTTCCTCTTTAGGCACCCTTCTTCCTTCTGTGCACCTCTCTTATCTCTTTCTGCATCTCTCTTGCCTCTTTCTGCTCCCCTCTTGCCTCCTTCTGCACCACTGTTGGTTCTTTCTGCACTGCTCTTGCTTCTTTCTGCACCTCTTTTGTCAGTTTCTGCAACTCTCTTGCCTCTTTCTGCACCGCTTTTGCTTCTTTCTGCACCTTTCTTGCTTCTTTCTGCACCCCTCATTCCTCTTTCTGCACCCCTCATTCCTCTTCCTGCACCACTCTTCCTTCTTTCTGTACCTCTCTTGCCTCTTTCTGCACCCCTGTTACTTTCTTCTGTACCCCTCTTTCCTGTTTCTACAACTCTCTTGCTTCTTTATGCACCTCCCTTGCAAATTTCTGCACCCCTCTTGCCTCTTTCTGCTCCCCTATTGCCTCCTTCTGCACCTGTTTGTTCTTTATGCACTGCTCTTGCTTCTTTCAACACCTCTCTTGCAAATCTCTGCACCCCTCTTGCCTCTTTCTGCTCCCCTATTGCCTACTTCTGCACCTCTGTTTGTTCTTTCTGCACTTGCTTCTTTCTGCACCTCTATTGCAGATTTCTGCAACACTCTTGCCTCTTTCTGCACTTCTCTTGCCTCTTTCTGTACCTCTGTTGCTTCTTTCTGCACATCTCTTGCCTCTTTCTGCATCCCTCTTGCCTCTTTTTGCACCTCTGTTGCTTGTTTCTGCACTTCTCTTGTTTCTTTCTGCACCTCTTGCTTCTTTCTGTATCGCTCTTGCCTCTTTCTGCACGCTTCTTCCCTCTTTGTGCACTTCTCTTTCCTCTTTATGCACCCCACTGGCCTCTTTCTGCACCTCTTTTGCCTGTGTCTGCAACTCTCTTGCTTCTTTCTACACCACTCTTGCCTCTTTCTGCACCTCTGTTGCTTCTTTCTGCACTTCTCGTTTCTTTCTGCACCCCTGTTCCCTCTTTCTGCACCTCTTTTGCCTGTTTCTGCAACTCTCTTGCCTCTTTCTACCCGTTTCTTTCCTCTTTCTGCACTTCTGTTGCTTCCTTCTGCACTTCTCTTGCCTCATTCTACACATTTCTTTCCTGTTTCTGCACCTCTGTTGCTTCCTTCTGTACTTCTCTTGCCTCTTTCTGTACCCCTCTTGCCTCTTTCTGTACCCCTCTTGCCTCTTTCTACACCTCTCTTGCCTCTTTCTACACCCCTCTTGCTTTTTTCTGCACCCGTCTTTCCTCTTTCTGCACCCTTCTTCCCTCTGTGCACCTCTCTTACCTCTTTCTGCATCTCTCTTGCCTCTTTCTGAGCCCCTCTTGCCTCTTTCTGAGCCCCTCTTGCCTCTTTCTGCACATCCTTTGCTTGTTTCTGCACTTCTTTTGCCTCTTTCTGTACCCTCTTAGCTCCTTCTGCACCTCTGTTGTTCTTTCTGCCCTGCTCTTGCTTCTTTCTGCACCTCTCTTGCAAATTTCTACACCCCTCTTGCCTCTTTCTGCACCACTGTTGGTTCTTTCTGCAGTGCTCTTGCTTCTTTCTGCACCTCTTTTGTCAGTTTCTGTAACTCTCTTGCCTCTTTCTGCACTTCTCTTGCATCCTGCACACTGTTGCTTCTTTTTGCACCCCTCTTGCCTCTTTCTACACCCCTCTTGCCTCTTTCTGCACCCTCTTGCCTCCTTCTGCACCACTGTTGGTTCTTTCTGCACTGCTCTTGCTTCTTTCTGCACCTCTTTTGTCAGTTTCTGTAACTCTCTTGCCTCTTTCTGTACCTCTCTTGCTTATTTCTGCACATCTCTTACCTCTTTCTGCATCCCTCTTGCCTCTTTCTGCACCTCTGTTGCTTGTTTCTGCACTTCTCTTGTTTCTTTCTGCACCTCTCTTGCTTCTTTCTGCACCCCTCTTGCCTCTTTTTGCACCCTTCTTGCCTTTTTGCACCTCTCTTGCCTCTTTCTGCATGCCTCTTGCCTCTTTCTGCACCTCTGTTGCTTCTTTCTGCACTTCTGTTGGTTTTTTCTATACCTCACTTGCTTCTTTCTGTAGCTCTCTTACATATTTCTGCTCCCCTGTCACTTCTTTCTCTACTTCTCTTGCCTCTTTCTGCACCCCTCTTGCCTATTTCTGCACCTCTGTTGCTTCGTTCAGCACTTCCCTAGCTTCTTTATGCACCTCTCTTGTTTCTTTCTGCACCTCTCCTACAAATTTCTGCACCCCTCTTGCCTCTTTCCGCAACTCTCTTGCCTCTTTCTGCACCCCCCTTGCCTTTTTCTGCACCCCTCTTGCCTTTTTCTGCCCCTCTGTTGGTTCTTTCTGCACTGCTCTTGCAAATCTTTGCACCCCACTTGCTACTTTCTGCACTCCTCTTCCCTCTTTCTGCACCTCTGTTGCTTCATTGTGCACTTCTGCTTCTTTCTGCACCTCTCTTGCTTTTTTCTGCACCTCTTGCAAATTTCTGCACCTCTCTTGATTCTTTCTGCACCCCTCTTGCCTCTTTCTGCACCCCTCTTGCCTCTTTCTGCACTTCATTTGCTTCTTTCTGCATTTCTCTTGCCTCTTTCTGCACCGCTCTTGCCTCTTTATGCACCTCTATTGCTTCTTTCTGTACCTCTCTTGCTGCTTTCTGTACCTGTTGCTTCTTTCTGCACCCCTCTTACCTCTTTATGCACCCCTCTTGCTTCTTTCTGCACCTCTTTTGCTTCTTTCTGCATTTCGCTTGCCTCGTTGTGCACCACTCTTGACTCTTTCTGCACCTCAGTTGGTTCATTCTGTACTTCCCTTGCCTCTTTCTGCACCTCTGTTGCTTCTTTCTGTACTTCCCTTGCTGCTTTCTGCACTTCTGTTGCTTCTTTCTGCACCCCTCTTGCCTCTTTCTGCAACCTTCTTCCCTCTTACTGCACCTCTCATTCCTCTTTCTGCACCCCTGTTCCCTTTTTCTGCACCTCTCTTGCCTGTTTCTGCAATTCTGTTGCCTCTTTCTGCAGTTCTCTTGCTTCCTTCGGCACCCTTGTTGCTTCTTTCTGCACCCCTCTTGCCTCTTTCTGCACCCCTTTTGCTTCTTTCTGCACCTTTCTTGCTTCTTTCTGTACCCCCTTGCCTCTTTCTGCACCCCTCTTCCCTCTTTCTGCACCTCTCGTGCCTCTTTCTGCTCCCATTACCTATTTCTGCACCTCTTTTGCTTCTTTCTGCACATCTCTTGCCTCTTCCTGTACACCTCTTGCCTCCTTCTCCACCTCTGTTTGTTCTTTCTGCACTGCTCGTGGTTCTTTCTGCACCTCTCTTGCAAATTTCTGTACCCCTCTTGCAAATTTCTGCTCCCCTATTGCATCCTTCTGCACCTCTGTTCTTTCTGCACTGCTCTTGCCTCTTCCTGCACCCTTCTTGCCTCCTTATGCACCTCTGTTTGTTCTTTCATCACTGCTCTTGCTTCTTTCTGCACCTCTCTTGCAAATTGCTGCACCTCTCTTGCAAATTTCTGCCCCCCTCTACCTCTTTCTGCTCCCCTATTGCATCCTTCTGCACCTCTGTTTGTTCTTTCTGCACCTCTCTTGCAGATTTATGCACCCCTCTTGCCTTTCTGCACTTCTCTTGCCTCCTTCTGTACCTCTATTGCTTCTTTCTGCACATCTCTTGCCTCTTTCTGCACATCTCTTGCCTCTTTCTGCATCCCTCTTGCCTTTCTGCACCTCTGTTGCTTATTTCTGTATCGCTCTTGCCTCTTTCTGCACCCTTCTTCCCTCTTTGTGCACTTTTCTTCCCTCTTTCTCCATCCCACTTGCCTCTTTCTGTACCTCTTTTGCCTGTGTCTGCAACTCTCTTGCTTCTTTCTGCACTTCTCCTGCCTCTTTCTGCACCTCTTTTGCCTGTTTCTGCACCCCTCTTCCCCCTTTCTACACCTCTCGCTTCTTTCTGCACCCTTCTTTCCTCTTTCTGCACCCTTCTTCCCTCTGTGCACCTCTCTTACCTCTTTCTGCATCTCTCTTGCCTCTTTCTGAGCCCCTCTTGCCTCTTTCTGCACCTCTTTTGCTTTTTTCTGCACTTCTTTTGCCTCTTTCTGTACCCTCTTAGCTCCTTCTGCACCTCTGTTGTTCTTTCTGCCCTGCTCTTGCTTCTTTCTGCACCTCTCTTGCAAATTTCTACACCACTCTTGCCTCTTTCTGCACCCTCTAGCCTCCTTCTGCACCACTGTTGGTTCTTTCTGCACTGCTCTTGCCTCTTTCAGCATCTCTTTTGTCAGTTTCTGCAACTCTCTTGCATCCTTCTGCACATTGTTGCTTCTTTCTGCACCCCTCTTGCCTCTTTCTGCACTTCTCTTGCCTCTTTCTGTATCCCTATTGCCTCTTTCTGCACCTCTGTTGCTTGTTTCTGCACTTCTCTTGTTTCTTTCTGCACCTCTCTTGCTTCTTTCTGCACCCCTCTTGCCTTTTTGCACCCTTCTTGCCTTTGTGCACCTCTTTTGCTTTTTTCTGCACCCCTCTTGCCTCTTTCTGCACCTCTTATGCCTGTTTCTGCAACTCTCTTGCTTCTTTCTGCATGCCTCTTGCCTCTTTCTGCACCTCTGTTGCTTCTTTCTGCACTTCTGTTGCTTTTTTCTGTACCTCTCTTGCTCCTTTCTGTACCTCTTACATATTTCTGCTCCTCTGTCACTTCTTTCTCTACTTCTCTTGCGTCTTTCTGCACCCCTCTTGCCTGTTTCTGCACCTCTGTTGCTTCATTGTGCACTTTTCCTGCTTCTTTCTGCACCTCTTGCTTTTTTCTGCACCTCTCTTGCACATTTCTGCATCCCTCTTGATTCTTTATGCACCTCTCTTGCCTCTTTCTGCACCCCTCTTGCCTCTTTTTGCACTTCATTTGCTTCTTTCTCCATTCCTCTTGCCTCTTTCTGCACCGCTCTTGCCTCTTTCTGCACCTCTATTGCTTCTTTCTGTACCTCTCTTGCCTCTTTCTGCAAATCTGGTGCTTCTTCCTGCACTTCTCTTGCTGCTTTCTGCACTTCTGTTGCTTCTTTCTGTACCCCTCTTACCTCTTTATGCACCCCACTTGCTTCTTTCTGCACCTCTTTTGCTTCTTTCTGCATTTCGCTTGCCTCGTTGTGCACCACTCTTGACTCTTTCTGCACCTTAGTTTGTTCATTCTGTACTTCCCTTGCCTCTTTCTGCACCTCTGTTGCTTCTTTCTGCACTTCCCTTGCTGCTTTCTGCACTTCTGTTGCTTCTTTCTGCACCCCTCTTGCCTCTTTCTGCAACCTTCTTCCCTCTTACTGCACCTCTCATGCTTCTTTCTGCACTCTGTTCTCTTTTTCTGCACCTCTCTTGCCTGTTTCTGCAATTCTGTTGCCTCTTTCTGCAGTTCTTTTGCTTCCTTCTGCACCCTTGTTGCTTCTTTCTGCATCCCTCTTGCCTCTTTCTGCACCCCTTTTGCTTCTTTCTGTACCTTTCTTGCTTCTTTCTGCACCCCCCTTGCCTCTTTCTGCACCCCTCTTCCTGTACCTCTCGTGCCTCTTTCTGCTCCCGTTACCTCTTTCTGCACCCCTCTTGCCTGTTCTACAACTTGCTTGCTTCTTTATTCACCTCTATTGTAAATTTATGCATCCCTCTTGCCTCTTTCTGCACCCCTCTTGCCTCCTTCTGCACCTCTGTTGGTTCTTTCTGCACTACTCTTGCTTCTTTGTGCACCTCTTTTTCAAATTTCTGCACCCCTCTTGCCTCTTGCTGCACTTCTCTTGCCTCTTTCTGTACCTGTTGCTTCTTTCTGCACATTTCTATGCATCTTTCTGCATCCATCTTGCCTCTTTCTGCACCTATATTGCTTGTTTCTGCACTTCTCTTGTTTCTTTCTGTACCTCTCTTGCTTCTTTCTGCACCCCTCTTGCCTCTTTCTCTACAATTCTTCCCTATTTGAGCACCTCTCTTGCCTCTTTCTGCACCACTCTTGCCTCTTTCTGCACCTCTTTTGCCTGTTTCTGCATCTATCTTGCTTTGTTCTGCACCCCTCTTGCCTCTTTCTGCACCTCTGTTGCTTCTTTCTGCACCTCTGTTGCTTCTTTCTGCACCTCTCTTGCTGCTTTCTGTACCTCTCTTGCTGCTTTCTGTACCTCTCTTACATCTTTCTACTCCTGTCGCTTCTTTCTGCACTTCTCCTGCCTCTTTCTGCACCCCTCTTGCCTCTTTCTGCACCTCTGTTGCTTCTTTCTGCACCTCTGTTGCTTCTTTCTGCACTTCCCTTGCTTCTTTATGCACGTCTCTTGCAAATATCTGCAACCCTCTTGCCTCTTTCTGCACCTCTCTTGCCTCTTTCTATACCCCCTTGCCTCTTTCTGCACCTCTTTTGCTTCTTTCTGCATCCCTCTTGCCTCTTTATGCCCCTCTGTTGGTTCTTTCTGCACTGCTCTTGCTTCTTTCTGCACCTCTCTTGCAAATTTCTGCACCCCTCTTGTGAGAAGTTGGCCTGGTATATGCTGTCCACTAATTATAGTGGACACCTTGCTCCAGTACAATTCGACTCTTATGGTAGATAGGTTTAAGACAACCTTTATAGAAAGCTATCCTAGTGGTAGCTGTGGAGAGCAGCCTTCAGGCTAAGTCTTGAAGGAATGTACAGCAGCTTGTTTTACCACACAATCTCTTGAATCACCAAATGAAAAGACACCACACAGGTATATATATCAAATATATATGTATTTATTACTAAACAACTCTCTACTAATCTCTTTATGAGATTAGAAATCAGGAACATATGCACAAATCAACATTTCACAATAAATTAAGCACAAATATGGCTGGGGCCCTAGGGGCGTACCAGACCATATACTAAAAAAGAGACTTAGAAACAACGACTTGCAAAGGGACAAGGCCTAGGGCGTTCAGAAGAGCTGGGGCCTCACGAAACCACCCAAGGCATGTAAGTAAAGGACCCAGGGGGGACACGTGCAGTGTGGATACACAGGCATGGATCGCCGTTGACTTCAATGGGGCAAGTCACGGTTGGAAATTAAGAGTTTTAGGATACTTCAGGAGAACCTACAAGCAAGTCACTTACAGGGTAAGTAGTTCTAGGGCCAACACCCACAGGAGCACCGTAGTACTGGAGTTACCTCACCCAGGGAAGCCGGGTGCATAGGTGTCCTTTGGTGTCGGGTCGCGGCGTCGTTTTCAATGGAAGCCAATGAAGACTTGCTGCTTGTGAAGTCCGAAGAAGTTTCCGGTGGAATCCAAGCCTGGATTCAGAAGATGGAAGACCTGAAAGCAGAGGGGACAGTGTTCAAAGCCACTTGGCAGTGACTCGGGGCAAGGAAGATGAATGCCCACCGTCGTTGACAGATTCGGGTCATCCACGGCCCCGCTGTCAGTCATACCACCACACTCGACTCCACCACTACACAGACATGTAGGTCTGCAGTGGTTGTTGTTGACTTGGTTACTTTTAATGCACTCATGAAACGCCCTGAGTTATTCCATCAATCATCTCGTATCGTACTGAGTGACTGCGAAGATATTATGTCACTGTGGTCATCATCATGGTGTGTTGTCCAACTCAGTGTGCAGTAGTGTACAGATTGAGTCCCCTTTCCATATTCAAAATGCAATGGATCGGCCTGCAGTAGAAGTAGAAAATTGTTATTAAAAAACAAGAATGGAAACAAACATTGCATTGAGTTACTTTTAGTGTGTAGATTAGATAATAGTACACAATGAATTACCTTCATGCACTACAAACAACAACAACACAAATCACTCAGTGAGCGTCCAATGCATGTCATCATTCATTACCTGTTCCTTCTCATCTTCAGTTAATGGGCAGTCTGTATCGGCTCGGAAAGGAGGATAGCTATAGTAGTCATCATCATGTTCCACTTCTTTTGGAGAGACTCAACGAGGCAAGATTTTAGTTTTTCTTCGATTATGCTACATCCAATCATCATCTGGCTTGAGGGCAATAGATTTAGGTCGATTCAGGAGGATGGAGGAGCAGGACTCGGAGGAGTGGACTGAAATGCAGACAGCTGAAACTCATATAAGGCAATAAAATACGAAGACGTTGATGATGGATTTGTTGTGATTTGAAGTTTCCAAACAGAAAGACAGACACACAAATAGAAGTAAATAAGGGAGAACCACAGTAAGAAGTGGAAGCCTAGTTGTCAGGGAAGTATAGCTCGTCCTCAAACTCTGGGGGTTCAACCAGAAGTAGGTAATCAGCATCCAACATGCTACTTCCGTCACCTGAGCCGCTGTCCTCATCTTCCTGCGTTGATTCATGTATTGTGTAATTCGGTGGTATAAACTGCTGATTCATTTTGATCATGGTTAACCTCTCCACGTTTTTGGGTGAGAGACTGGTCCTTTTCACTGTTACAATGGAACCAGCAGCACTGAAAACACGTTTAGAAGAGACACTTGCGACAGGGCAAGCCAGATAGTTTATCGCCAGCCTGCTGAGCACTGGTCATTGGCCCCTTTTGCCATACCAATACCGCAATGGGTTTTGATCAATGTAGAGCTCTGTTGGGTCATCCAGGTAGGCCTGGACCATTCGGTCAATGTTCAGGGGTGCTACACTTTGTTTGGCCTCTTTTGTCTTTGCATCAGCACTGGACCTAGCAAGTCCTTGCTGTAAATACCAATCCTGTGCCGTTTTTACTGGGGCTGATGATCCGGTTCTTGCTGTTGTCGATAGTGTTGGTGACAGCTGTGAACAAAATGCACTGCCCACAGGCTCTGAAGTTGAACTTGACGCCGGATGCTCTGCTGCAGTTCTTGACGTGGGTTTGAGGCCTTTAATTACCAGCCGTTCATTTTCCAATGTACTGGCTGCCTCAGCTATCCAAGTTTTGTACCGGGCAACATCCACTTCTGAAAAAGGGAGTAATGTCTTACTGTGCAGTGCCGATTTGTACCGTGGATCCAGAATTGTGGCACAAATGTAATGTTCTTGTGACAGAATCTTATTTTGCACTCTTGCATTTTCTCTTAAGCGACATGATAAGCTCTCCACCAACTCATAATCTTCTTTTTTTCCCTCCACACCTATGTACGCTTCAGACACCTCCTTCAGCTGTTGCTCTAGCATGTGCAACAATGGGATAGCTTGGCCCATAGTACAGTCCTCCTTGCTGACTTCACGTGTGAAGACCTCGAAAGGAAGAAGCATCTCTGTATGAGATTTAACTAGGCACCATTGGTCCATCTGAAGGGTCATGCCTTTCACAGTAGCATCCGCCCTTCGCATGACATATTCATTGATTGGTCTGTACTGCTCAAACAGACGGTCAAGCATGTAATACGTTGAGTTCCAACGTGTTGCCACCTCCTGGATGAGTGCTTTGACTGGCATTCTATAGTCACGTTGAATGATCCTCAGCTGCTTCCGGGCTTTAAAAGAATAGCTGAAATGCGTGTATATTCTGCGGCAGGTGGTCAGTAAGTTGCTGACTATGGGTTCTTTTTTCAGAAAGTCTTGAACTATAATGTTAATGCAGTGCGCCAAACACAGGACCCTGAAATAGTCACCAAGCGCCATGGCCTTAAGTATATTACTGCCATTATCCGTGGCAACAAAACCAATGTGAAGCCCTCTGGGGCGCAGCCATTCAAAGACCTTGCTGTTAAACTCTTCCAAAATGTTTGCAGCAGTATGAGATTTCTCCATGGCGAACATGGCTACAGTTGCATGTTTCCGAGAAGCATTAAAAATCTCAGCTGTGTCAACAGCACCTACTTCAGATAGCTTTTCTATAACCCCCACAAAAGAGACCCAGTGTGCAATGATGCACATGTAATCAGTGGCTTGGCAACTGATCCACATGTCTGTTGTCAGGTGGATTTTGTGAACAGCACTCTGCTGCAAAGCTTGTCCAACCAATTCCAGCAGATCGTGATGTAGTGCTGGAACAGCAACTCGGGCAAAATAGGACCGGCTGGGAACCTTCCATTTAGGGCAGATGGCTTACACAAATTCAAGGAAACCCACCCCTTCCACAAATGAAAAAGGGAGAAGGTCCAGCGCTAACATTTTAGCCAGCTTCGCATTGTACAACCGTGCCGTGGGGTGGTTGCGTTGGTACTGCCCCTCCGACCTAAGCATGCTGTCAATGGTAGGCTGGAATATTTTCCTTTGTGGTGCACCGTTCTTCTTGAACCCAGTTAGGCTCAACGACGCCGCACTTTTGCTCATTGCAGTGCCCAGTTGCCTTGGTGTCTCAGGCTGACTCTTAGTACGGTGCCACTCAGATGTTGCTGAGGATGTGGGCGTTACCACTAAACTGCTGGGGGTAGGGCTAGAAATATCTCCCTCTTGTTGACCTTCCACCGCGATCATATCTTCCCCTACTTCTTCATCCCCAACAACAGAAATGGGTCCAGTTTTACTTTTTTCAAAGTGAAGTAGGTGAGCCTCCCACTTGATACTGTGGTGTTTTTTGAGATGACATGTTTGTCCTCCGGTACCATAGTTTGTACCAAGCTTACCCCGCCTAACAGCCTGCCGACAAATTGAGCATATAGCAATGTTCTCCTCCTTACTGCTAACCGAAAAGAAGTCCCAAACTGGGGAGGAGAACTTTCTGGCACTGCTGGAGGTGCCACTTTCAATACCAGATGAACTGGAGGGTGTGCCTGGAATTTGACTCTGTGCACTTACATTACCACCACCTACTGATGTGGTGGTTGAGCTGGATGTAGGTCCCTGCCGGGCCTTTGCAAAGGCAGATATGGAAGCTGGAGGTCATGTTGGCGTTACCTGTGTTGGTGGTATCCGTGCTATATCCCTCGCAGCGATTTTGGATAGTCTAATAATGTTGGTCTCCATCTCCGCAGTCCCAGGAGTGATGTTCATGATGACTGGCTCTTCATCATCATCATCATCATCATCATCATCACCCCCCTCATCTACATCTACCTCCATAACTCTAAGGCTTTCTGGAACCTTCCTTTTCACTAGCCTTGTCTTGTGGCGTGCATCACTCTCAGGCTGAGCTGGTGGCTTCCAAGTGGCATCTAGATCATCAGAAGCGGGGCTTGAAGAAGAAGTTGATGCACTAACCCTCCTTTTCCTTGCTGGGGGTCTGGAAGACAATGGATCTTCTGGAACAGTGGCTTGCTCCTCTTCGTCTGCAAAAAGCTCGATTTCCTAAACTGCCCCTACTTCAGGTGGAACAACTACTATTGTTGGGTTGCGGCTGGGGTTGGGGCTGGGGCTGGGGCTGTGGTTGAGGCTGGGGCTGTGGTTGCGGCTGGGGCTGTGGTTGCGGCTGGGGCTGTGGTTGCGGCTGTGGTTGCCCACTTATCTGCTGAGTTTCCGCCTGCGAGTGTGTGGATTGGGTACTACTTTGCGATAATGACATTTCAACATCACTGGTCGTTAGTAGACTGGCTACCTCTGCCACAGTCATGGGCTTGGGCCTAGGTTGCTGGGGTGGGCCCGCTAATGCGGAGGTGCTGCTCCCAGCTTGGTCCCCGCCGGACACCGCTGCTGCAGGCGTAAGTTTTTTTTTTACCAAAAAACACATCGGCCGGCACACCAGTCTTGGCAAGTGCCACTTCCTTCTTCTGTTCCTTCTTCTTCTCACTGGCAACTTTCTTGGTACTGGAGGACATGGTACCTTTCTTTGGGGCCATGTTCTTCAGATGTCAGCAGGACGCAGGTGCACAAGTTGCAGAGAGGTCTGCGGTCACACGTGGACGTGACGCGCAGCAGGACTTCTGCCTGGCAGTACAACGGGTGATGATGATGATGATGACACCTCCTCCTCTGTCTTTTTGTGCACCTAAAAGCAAAGAAGCCAGGAGAAGAACATCAGTGAAATGTTGCATTTGTTGTTGTGGTTCAATTACTAGTAGTACAAACAAACAAATAAAAGATATAAATTAGTGTAGCCATTTGTGAGACTCTCAACAAGGGCTTTCATGGTATACTGTGTACACTGTCAGGCAGGATAGGAAAGAAGAGGAACAACAACAAAAATACAAATGTAATAGAAGTGGACCCTGTTTGGCATTAAATTATTTGCTCATCACATCATTCAGGGTGCTGCAGCTGGCAAAGGGGATGGATGCAAGCAGTAAGCCAAGAGGAAAACCATGCAGGCCTAAATGGCAAAAGCAGCACACTTATAACTCCCACCAGAAATGGCCACCAGCCACATGGACACTCACAAATGACAAGCAACAACCATGAGGCCTGGAAAACAATGTACTGAAAACAGGCCTACGATAGCCAGGCAAAGGCTGCATGCTAAACCACACTGCTTTGCCTGTAATGCAATAAAATGCAAAAACGAAAATCCACAGGGCTAAACAAGGCCTGCAACACACCACACACAACTAAGGCATGTATTTAAACACACAGCCCAAAAAAGTGAAATATACCCAAAAATACACATTTTGCAATTCAATCCAATGCCATCCATGTGCCCTCAATGATGTTTAAAAATTCAACAGAACACACAGAAACAGTTGTTTCATTCACCCCTGACTACCTCTGCGCCTACTGGATGAAAGGCCTGTTGGCAGACTAGGCCACAAGCTTGCAGGACTATGGATACAAGCACACTACCGGGCTTCACAATGGCCAGGCCCACAACAAGAAACTGAAGACAGACAATGCAGGCCTATGGCAAAAAGCACACTGCCTGGCTTCAAAATGGCCGCCAGCCTCATGGCCAGGCCCACAACAAGAAGCCTAGGCCACAAAGGAAACACATGCAGGCCTTAGTATATGGCAAAAGCAGCACACTTATAACTCCCACCAGAAATGGCTACCAGCCACATGGACACTCACAAATCACAAGCAACAAGCAGGAGGCCTGGAAAACAATGTACTGAAAACAGGCCTATAATAGCCAGGCAAAGGCTGCATGGTAAACCACACTGCTTTGCCTGTAATGCAATAAAATGCAAAAACGAAAATACACAGGGCTAAACAAGGCCTGCAACACACCACACACAACTAAGGCATGTATTTAACACAAAGCCCAAAAAACTGAAATACACCCAAAAAAATACATTTTGCAATTCAATCCAATGCCATCCATGACCCCTAAATGATGTTTGAAATTAATAAATACATCACACAGCAAAGGAACAGTTGTCTCATCATGCACCCACCCATGACTAGCTCTGGGCCTACTGGCTACCCACAACTATTTATTTTTAAAAATGATGAAAAGTACAAAAATTGTAGTTGCAGCAACTGCAATGCCCCAATCAAACAACACCAACTTACTTGTAAAATCTCAAATCCCCAAATCCTCAAATCCAATGATAATGATGCAGCAGACACAAAGAGTGATCCTTCCAGCTCAAATCCAAGTGAAAAATGAACAGGAGATGGACAAAGCACTGGAAGGAGCCTGCTGGACAGGAACAGGAAGTAGGAGACTCTGTGGCACTTCCTCCCTCTCCCCCCCAAAAAATGTGACAAAAAAGGACAGCCAAATATCAATCTGAGGTTTTTTTTTTCCATCCAAATCATCAATTTATAGAAGGTTTTATGCTGCTTGCGATGTTATTGTTCTCCAGATTGAAAATTTTGCGTGTTCGGGATCGCCAGCTTGACCAACATTCCGCCGGATGTCCGATGGCGCGCCCGAATGACGTGTTCGCGATCGCACACTCTCGCGTTGTCCGATGGCGCGGCGAATGACGTGTTCGCGATCGCAAACTCTCGCAGGATAACGCGGCCGGCTACCAAAATCTCGTGGCGCACGCAAACGGATAGGAAAACACGTCGGCGAACGCAGGAATCCCGGTAAGTCGCTATCGCGCGCGCTAGAACGCATTTTAAAGCGCGAACAAGAAAATAATTCCACTATGCCGCGGATCGCGGAATTGCCAACAATTCCGCAAATTCCGCGAGCGGAGCGGAATTGGATGCCCAGGGTTAGTGCTGATGCGCAAACATGACAGACCAGCCACCCACAGCAGCTCAAGGACTGTATGTGTGTGTGTGGGGAAGGTGTCTCAGCCTGGGCTGACACACAAAATGGGGGGCTGAAGCCCATAGAGCCCTATGGACGTTGAGTTAGTTCAGAAAGTGTTGTTTACAGGCTTGGATGGGCCATGCACCAGGGGCACCTGTGGCCCATGGTTTTGGGGCCTTTGTAAACTACACCAAGACACTGACTCACTTCCACAGTCCACACCAGACAACTGCAACGTGGGGCCAGTATGTCGTCCGCTCACCAGGTGTGCTGCAAATTGAGGCTGGGGGCAAGCCTTTGGAGCATAGTCACCTTGGCTCCCTGCCTCAAGTGATTTGACAGAAGCAGTGTCATCTCACTCACCCCCCATCAATTTCAGGTCATGGCAGGTGCAGAGAAGTTGCGTTGTATGTAGGGGCCTTGCAGGGAGGCAAGTCACATTTGGCCAGTCAACCTACCACCCACCCCCTTCATCAGCACCAGTGTGCCTTTTTGAAACCACCCTTGGCAGGGAAAAGCACAGAGGCTACAATAAAAGAGATGATCAAGGATTGTGTGCCAATTACTTTCAGAGTGCCCAAGCATCATTGTGATCTCAGTACGACCATGGGTCCATAGCATATTGTGTATGTCCAATGAGGGAATGTCATCATCAGGTAGGTACACATAGCATGCTAAATACTAGTGGAAACACACTTTTGACAGTGGAACAGGAATTGCCATAACGACACATATGTATGTATCAATAATCTAATGCATGAGCCCACCACAACACACACTGAAACATCGCAGGACAACAGAACTCCAATGTACTCACAAAATTATGACATTGTGATGTCTCTGTGTACAGTAAAGCCCAGAGAATATTGGCCCAGACAACACACTAGTCCACAGACCCAGCCACTCAGTACTGAATTCTGTGCCTTCCACTACAACAACCTATAGGTGGTTGTGTCACAGTCGTCATTGAAATATTTGTAGACAAAATCCATCTCGACTTTGAAAGAAGCATGGGCCTACAACAATGTAGGATACAGTCACCATGTGTGGACTAGGGGTGCTGCACACATCTCCCAATCTGTATGTGTACATGGTCATCTTCAGAGAATGTCATTCACAGCAATTCTGCATCTAGCTTCTCAGGCTGTAGAGTGTGCGGCAAAATAATAATCCCACTTTGAATGTGCAGATTGTGTCCTGCAGAGTAGTAGTAGGAGTACGCATGAGTCTCAGAACGTGAGATCCACCAATAGTGTTGGAGGGACCAGTGCATAGCCTATTGTGTACGATTAGCTGCCAGCACTGGTGAGGATGCCAGGGGGGTGGCTCAATCTGTGGCTCTCCAACACAATTGACATAACCATCCTCAAGCCAGGGGATATTTGAATATCTTGTGCGGATGAGGGATATGTGCCGAATGGAGTCTGCTTTGTCCACATTTGACTCTGAAACACTGTTACCAAATCTATGAAAATGTCAAGGAGACCTTCCACAAACACATATTGCCCTCAGGGTCTAGGGCAGTGTTCAATGGGCAAAATGGGAGCCCTCATGGACACACACAAAGGCTACCCTTGCCAAACCAGATTAGACGTTCCAAAATATTGACAATGCAAACACTAATGGAACTGAGTATACCGTTCCAGTGTCACATGTGTGTTTGCTTACAGTGCAATATGTTTTCATCTGCACAACCAGAGATCTCATCACAATGAGTCCATCTCCCTTGGTGTCCCCATACCTTGGACATTCAAAGTCAGAATGCCAACAATACCCTGTGTGTGCAGTCTACTAGGAAGTGTGGGGATGAGTTTCTGGAGTTGTATGACCCCAGGTGGCACAACAACACACATCCTTGACTTTTCACTTGAGGGGGCTATAGCCCTGTAAGCAATGGACTGCCATCCAATGTTTCGGAATCATGACATTGCAATAATATCAATCACCACCTCCATCCCAGGGCAGTATCCAAGGTCAAGAATGACCAATAACTGACTACAACTACCTACAAAGGGTAACTCGCCACATATGCCCACACAATCAATCAATCAATCAGGGTTTTGTGAAGCACGCTACTCACCCACGGGGGGTCTCAAGGTGCTGGCGGGGGAGGGGCGTGCAGCTCCAATTCAGCCAAAGAGCCAGGTCGTGAGGCTCTTCCTGAAGGTCTGCAGAGTGGGGAAACGTCTGATGTTGAGCTGGAGCTCGTTCCAGGTCTTTGCCGCGATGTAGGAGTAGGATCTTCTGCCCGCTCTGGCTCCTTGGATGCGTGAGGTTTCGGCGAGGGCAAGGTCGACACACACAACTCAGACAAGGAAAGGCTAGGTGGAGGCTACTTGTCCTGTGATGCCAATAAGTCTTGCATATGACAGTGTACTCAAAGCGGACATTAAAACAAACAGTCATGAACATCCATTGACAGACAGCAGCAAACACATTCCACATCTTCACATTTCCTCTGGCTACTGTTTTTGCCTATTTACATCCACCTAATCAACACATATGTACATTTCAACATTACCTCATGGCCTGCATGATCTCTACTTGTGCGGGTATGACCTCTCTCACATCCACTTCAAAGTACATACTCATCTCTCAAAACTATCATACACACAAGCACGTCATAAGCCCCCTCTGTCTGCCCCACAAGCTACAGCCTTGTACACAAACTCTTCAAACCTGATTCTTACACTCTTACACTGGCACCGCCCTTCTCACATACACAACTACATTCACAGCACCACACTTCATCACTATGTACACAACACCTCTCATACACATGACATGCACACAATATATTGTACTCATCACCTCCTCAGCAGACATCAAACATAACATGTCAAATGGACCACTCTCATCACTAGTTGCTCCATCAGTAATGTCTTGTACTTTATTCATATCACAACGTGCAGCATCACAGCCCAATCTGACATGCACACCTTACACATCACCACATCTCACAGCAAGACACTTACATTGCTCAATATGTCCTCCGTCATTTGCATCTCACATACACCCACCCTACTCTGCTTAAGTTCCATAGATTGTCATTTCTAAAAACAGATGCATACACAGATGCAAACACAACATACATCAACTATACCACAACTCACATTTCACGGTTCAGCACCCTAAATTATACAACTTATGTATACCCTATACATACATTTATCCACTTTGTTAAATATGACAAGTTTAATCCTGTATCACTGTGGCCCTGTCACATCCACATATGCACCATACCCCCATTGACTTATGCACATTAACAACTATCCTCCCACAATGAAACTGCCCTCTTACAGTAATCTTGCAACAATAGTGCCACAGACTACAACTTTCATCTCCTGCCATAATCAAACATTGCCTACCTGGTTATACCCCTATCACATCTACCTAAGCCTACGATACCTTGCACAGGATTGAACTAGACTTATATGCTTGCATACTCTGAATCACACACCTGCATGTAAAACCACTCACATTGAGACAATGTGGATTCTCCACATCTCCTACATGAGAACTGCCTATGTACTTAACTCATACCTTACAATATCTGTCAACATACACATTTGTCCTGCTCCCATTATGTAGGAGTCTCCACTCCATTTAAAAGTTGGAAACACTAGTTTCTCTCAACTCCACTCTTGTTTGAGCTAGCTTAGCACATGCAACATTAACCTTGCAAAACACACCTGTAGCTAGGCCTCACATTCAAAAATCCACATCCTCCCCTGTGTGGCAACTAAGAGCATGGATGTGACACTGGCTCCATTAGCATCTGCATAGCAGACTGACCCACAACACATCTGTGCACTCACTGTCCACTCAGCTTACAACATGTAGCAAAGGGTAACACAATAGACATAACAGAACTCCTAGTTCAGCTCTGGAACAGCATAAAGCATAGCTCAAAAAGACACCAATGTCAGTCCTACACAAATGACAACCTACACACAAATCATATGCTCAACTACGACTGATGTGTGGTTGTACAAATGAAATTCAAGCTTGGACAGACAAAACACACCATCAACATGATGTACCCAAACAAAACCAGGATGACATGACTCACATATGAACAAGAAAGCATTGGACTATTAAGACCACAGACACCTTGCTGAACATGAATATCTGCAGAAAGTGTAGTCCTTGGAGGCAACAGGTCAGAAGACTGCGAGAATACTGCTCACCTTACACGCACCATGGGCTCAGGAAATGTATCAGAGGAGTACACAGCCATGAAGGACATTTGCCTACAGTGGCATGCCACCTGGGGCAAGGTTGTCATTTCCACTAGGCTACTAGATCTACAGAAGACACAGACATGGGTCCACCACTATCAAGTCACATACAAGTACTGTATCATTACTTTTTGAACATAGGTGTGTCCAAAGTCACTACCATGTAGTCAAATTCCATATGTAGCCAGGTGTATCAATGAGACAGGTTTTTTTCTGAACATCACAAACATATGCAGCATGCTCCTCCTAAACTGTTGCACTTTGAAACACTTGCACTATGTTGACATATGAAAGCATGGCCTATGTGCAATTGAGATGTCAAAAATTAAAGGATTTGGGACTTCATGTCACACTTATAGCCAAAACTGATGTGGACGATGACACCCAGCAAATCTTGAATACATACTGTCAAAGGGCACATACTCCATGCACCATATGCAATCCATGGCCTACTAACATCATTGTATACTTATACTACTAATTGTGCATTGGGGACACAGAGATCGCAATAAAAACCTGGAAACAGGCTTTATTCTGCATGAAAAGGCAGAACGTAAGATAACACAAGGCCAATGGCCAGTCCATAAATGTCCATATGGTCAATGGGCCCATAAATCTGCCCATCAACTATTGACTGCACTCAAACTGCAAGGGGTCACCTTCCCTTGGAGAGGCATCTAGGGGGCATGCCAGGCACCAAGGGGACAAAACTAGGGAGAACTTGGTTGGGTTTTGGGAGGGATGAGATCAGGAGGAGTGTGTGGGTCCACTGCAGTTGTTGTGTCAGATTGAGGGGGCGGTGCGTCCACTGAAGTGGTAGGTTCAGGCTGAATGAGGGGGACAGCTGTAGTGTGAAGGCTGGATTGAGGAGGGGAGGGACTGCACACCTTTTTTTATATATGTTACTTATGAGTTTATGTCTGAGTAAATCAATAGTTTGCCAAATGGCGCCAACCCTGTTCCCCTGACCAGCTTCCGTCAGGTAAGTAAATCAAAGTAGCATGAGAGCAGAAAACTGTCACATGAATACAAGGTGCGCTGTTCACCAGCCCAAAACTTGGTGCTGTGTAATTTCAATCAATTGTACAAAAATATTTTTTGATATAACACAAACAATTTTTTCAAGAAAATATTAAATAGAATGCTAAATTTCCAAGAACCAATCATAGAATTATTCCTGTGAACAGTGATCACTCGGAAGGACTAACAATCTATGACATATTTATTAAACAAAAGTTGCAACAAAATGTGTTCATTCTTCGAGTCAGAAACGCTCCAAATAGTGTTTACATGTCCCAATGCATTTCGGGAGGACCCTTCTTCAGGCTTTTCAGGGATAGACCCGGATCCCATCAGTAAAAAGTACAACCAAAGTGAAAGTGAAAAGTCACAAAATGTTTAAATGGAAAAGATAATGGTAGTTACATGCGGATATATTCAAGCCTATCACATGCACAACTTTGAACCAAATGTCGTAAAATGTATGTTATACCCAATAAACCCTGCATCACGAAAACATGTGTGGAAAAAGATGTAAAACAGTAGCACCTTATGACCCAAGGTTGCCGAAAAGTGCCAACAAATCTCCTATTGCCTTACCTATCTCTATGTGAGAACAGCAAGTTTACAGTATGCTGAAAACGAGAACAAGAAGCATATGAGGTTCTGCCATTCGCTGTGGACTTAATGCCAGCCAACACATTTCAAAATCCGATACTGCTACGCTGCACCGAACACATGGTACTCACATGAACACCTAGCTGATACTGCCAGAATTCTTAGCTGTATTTCTGCGCGTAAACATATCGGACAGACAGTGTAGGACCATTAATTTTCAGAAAAAAGTTTACAAGTGCCTTCAATTAACCTATTCGTATATTTCAATCTCCATATTCAAGTTAGAAAGAAAAAGGAGGATAAAAAATTACCTACTCAAATCACTTCTCCAGTTCGCAGCCTTAGTGCTGATAAGTACCCCAAACGCACCACTATACTGCGAAAACATAAACAAATTCAAAAGGGCCGGCTACAACCAGAAAAGTTCTACAACCCCTGATAGAGCGCCATGTTCTTGTGAAATTGTAGGGGTGCATCATAATCACTGGTAGACCGCACCCACATATATCCAGACATATATCCTCATATATTCAGTTGTATATTCATGCATGTTAGCAAGGAGTGGATAGTTCGCAGATATTAAAGTGAATCAGTAGTATAATTGTGCTATGATAATCATGCAATGTAATGCCTAACTGAATCGTGTGAAAAATAATGCATAGATAAATCAGCCCATATGTAATCCAGCTGCAATAGTTTAAACGTGTACTATATTAAGTTGCACATGTAGTTCACTTTTCGCATATGAAATGTAATGAATCAATGCTTATAGAAGAAATTAATTTGTGTGTTTAAAAATTGTGTAAAGGCCTGACTACATATACGGCAGGGAAAGGCCTGTTTTGTTCTTATGTTAGCTTATTTTGCAGGTAGAGAAAAGTTTCTCTTGGAAAGGCTCTCTGGGCACCAACGGTAGATTTAATTAGCACAGTAGAGGGTTTTTGTTGAACGTATCTTCTGTTGCAGGTGCAAGGACACATGCCTCGTTAGTAAAAGACTGGCTCTTTGTTTCATAAAGTTAGAGAGAGGGGAGGCATGGAACTGGGAGTGCAATGGAATTTAGGGATGATACTTTCAGCGGAGAAGGTGCCTGGGACTCAAGGTCATCGCAACCGACCAGGATGAAGTAACCGTTTCGATGGAAAAGTACAAGAAAGAAGACCTGGCCAAAGAGGCGTGACAAAGGCGTGTTCAATTGTATTGGGATTTTGTATTAGGGATAGTGCCCCGAGGGAGGAGGCCAGAGAAGAGGTAGGGGAGACCAGAGAGAAGGACAGAGAGGGCCCTGATGAAGAAGCATCTAAAATTCTGAGCTTAGGTACTAAGTGATTGTACTTCCTAGGAAGTCTTCACAGCTGACACCTTTTTACTTTCTCTTGCCTGGGGAAAATCGTTAAGTAGGGATATCACTTAGAGTTAGTGTAGGGACAGAAATTGATTAATGCTTATTTAGATAAATGAAGAGTAACATAGAAATTGGAGCAATCATTGCTTGTTTGATTCTTTTAGAACTATCGATTCTTCTTATTCTAAGTCGGATGAGACTCTTGCGTAGTTTACTATTTGTATTAGTGCCCATTTATTTCTTTAACCTCGTGTTGAGGTGCTTGCATGTCCAGTTATTCTTGGCGATAATAAATTCATAAACTTGAATTCGGAGTCAGTGGTCCTTCCAGGTAAACTGGGTATATTGTTGTATAACCGGATAAGATTCTCTCCTTTACACTATTCAACAGGTAAAAAGATCCTGGCGACCAGAAGATTCTTATAGGTGATTAGATAAGGATCGGCGTTATCAGTTGGTAGCAGAGTAGGATGGTTACCTTTGATGGTAAGGGGAGATCTAGATCAAGATAGGAGACTAAGTTGCCCCATAGAGCCCGAGTGATGCTCATCCAGTGGATCGTAGGAGAAGGACATCGGCGGTCGCTGAAAACTGACGGAGAGTGACGGTGCGGCGGAAGTAGCAGTTCGTGGTAGAGTGAGTATGAAAAGAGTGGTGTTTGGTAGATTGCGGTGTTTTATTGTCGTGTGATGTCTTGCAGAGTTGGAACGAGAGTTGTGTGAGTGAGGATCGGACCGTGAGCGCGCGCGGGACCGAGAGATTTGATTATTGTGGTGTAGAAGACACCCAGAATTGAGAGCGTTGACCAGAGGTTGTGGGGGTCATGAGACGTCATTGACAGACCCACTGAAGATAGGGAACATATGTGTGAGTGTGTGAATAACCAACGCTGGTCGTAGGTTATTGTGTGTAGGACATTGAGTGACTGAATCCTATCGATTGTTTTAGAGGTGATTGTCCGGTCGTTTCGCGGACAGACAGTTGCCAGATTGAGGTCAACAATCTCGAGAGGCTGATCGGTCATTGGTGGACTGACAGTCAGAGAGGTAATTGTTCGGTAGGACGGACATTGCTTCAGAGTATGATTGGGACAAGCGCGAGCGAGAACAAGTGAATTAGGAAGGAGGGGAACTGCTGCGAACGGGGGAAAAGTGACGTCAGACAAGTGCCGCGCTGCGATAGGCCGGTTGGTGTGAGCCGCGCTGGCATTGGTGGATTAAAGTCAGGAAGTAAAGCCGACATATTGAGTGCGACAGAAAGTTGATTCATCATGAAATGTTTTAAAGTTTTACGAGAACTCTGTAGAGGAGATAGACATGTGGTTGTTCGGGGAGGAGAGGAAGCCCCTCCCGAGGATACGCCAGCACATTATATGGCTACGAATGTAGGATTGCATACCATAATTTGGCTTGAAAATTGGCACAAAATGACATTTGGAGAGGGAGAATTGACTTTCCCACGCTATGGTACTTTCAGGTTAGAGGTGTTGTACCAGCTAAAAAGAATAATGGCTTCTTTACGACCACTGCCTAGACCGACACAGTTTGAAGTGCTACATGCATGGATTAGAGCAGCGCATGAAAGGAAAAGAGACAAGAGCCAGGAAAGGGTGAAGAAATCGATCAGGGCATTTCAAGATGCGAAGTGGGATGCACTGGAGAAAAGGTGGAGGGTGGAAACGATTGAAGAGGATAAATTATACCCACTGCTAATACAAAATGGAAAAATAATAAGAGTCGAAGAAGACGACAGTGATACAGATGACAGTCTGATAGATAGGCTGCTAGCAGAGAGACCACCCCCATTTAATCCGGATTCGGCAGAGGGAAAACCAACGTTAGCAATAGAATCGGGTGAAACGCAGGGTCAGACTAACATGAGGGTAATGGGAAGAATTTCCACAGGAACAGACGGGGCGACAACATCTTTGACAACACAGCCTCCCGTTGGGAATACCAGGTTACCGGACTCCTTGACTGTACCGGTTACCATTGGTCCTATAGTATCGGTATACGACCCAGACCGAGTGAGAGAAGGGAGTTCCGTACGGCCGGGAGGAGAAGAAGTAACCAGTGAGAGTGGGAATGGGTTCGGAGTACGAGTGGTACATTTCCCAAGACCATTAGAGACAAGTACGCCGTTACCGGCTACTGCAGACTCCTCTTTTAGACAGGAGGATGAGAGACCAGTCAGACCAAGGTCCTTACACGAATCCAGGTCAGCTTTGAGGATGTGGACACCAACAGTGAGAAATCAAAGTGATAAGATGCCAGGAGATAGGGAACAAAATGTTTCAGAAGATAGACCAAGCTCTAGAAGCAGGACAGAAGCAGATAGGTCCCAAGGGCAGAATAGTGACTGTGATGAGCGGGATGGCGCAGCTTGTCGAGAAATACTGAGGAGTGCAGTACAGGCAAGGTTGCTAGACGTAGTGAGGTTGAAAGCAGAGGTAGACGAAATGATTAGTGGAAGTCTGCCTTTGGAAAGAATAGAAATTTATGGGTCAGATGAGCTGCTGTTCGTAGCAAAAGATGTGACTCGAAAAGCCAGGATAGCACATGAAAACTTGACGGCATTGGCCAAGAGATATGAGGTAGATCTGAATAAAACAAAAACGTTGCAAGGACCGCATAGGTTGCAATACAGTGACCAGGAGCTGGAGGAGAAAAGAATCACAGGATTAAGGACGCATACCAGAGATCTGATTGTAGGGATGCGGATATGGATTTTGTTGGACAAATGGGAAGAAAGGTGGTCAAAGAAGAAAATAGCCAAGAAAGCTGAGGGAGAGACTCCGCCTCCGGGAGGGGGGGCGACGGGTGTTGGAAACTTTCCTTTACGGGAAGTACAGAATGGAGGGTACGTGCATGTGCCGTGGAGTAGAGGTGATTTGGCTGCGTTTACAAATGATTTTCCTCGGCTGAGGGAGAAACCGGTAGAGTAGTACAAGCAGGTTGAGCGGTTCGTTAAAATTTCAAAAGTACTATGGATTGATTTGAACACCTTGTTTGACATAGTGGTGCCGGGAGATTTGTGGACAGCTTGTAAAGTCGCCGTCGAATGGCCGACTTCTGAACCTGAAAGGGATGCTGTCACGAATGGTCCGTCACCCCTTGTTATGAAAAAATTCGAACAAATGATTACATGGTTAAAACTGAAGATTTCACTTCAAGATATAGATTGGGTTAAGATAGATCGAACTGTGCAGGAACCCAAAGAAACGGTGCATGAATATTACGAAAGACTTCTGCAAGCTTTCAAACAGTATAGTGGAATAGATACATTAGACCCCAAGGATATGGGACAGTTCGTCTCAAAGTTCGTACTGGGTCTGAGATCGGAAGTCAGCCTCATGATACAGCACCATTTGATCTGTTGGCAGAACAAGCCGGTAGATGAAATTTTGCGGTATGCGAGGTACTGTAGTGATGAGGTGGACTCGAAACATCGGAAGTTAAAAGACAAGTTGATGCTCGTCCAGATGCAGACAGCACAGGGTCAGCCTAATGGAGGGACCTTAGGAAGAAAGCAAGGAAATTTCCAGGTGAACCAGAATGGGCAAGGACAGGGAAAAGGAAAACCAATAGATCCCAAGACGGGGGTGGATGTGGCGACACTGAAGAAGACCACTGCGTGTCATCTTTGTCGCCAGGTCGGGCATTGGAAACGCGAGTGTCCCTTGAACCCAGCTAACCAATTGCAGGAGGAGGTAGAGGGGGTTCAGGCACCCGCGCCGGAGGTAGTCAATACTGTGACGAGGCCCAGGTCGATGAAAGGGGGGACGTACAATCCTCAAGTACAGGTTCCCCAGGCCCGAGGATCCCACAAGGAATACGGACTTACCAACAGATGCCCCTGTTTGAAGGATATGACGAGTATAGCTCAGACCCTTTATCCTGACGGTGCCTGAGGGGGGAGGAAGACTGCACACTTGGAGCGGTCTTGGAGGTAGACCAGAGGGGACCTTTTGTGGAGGCAGACATTAACGGCAATCCTGCCACACTTTTGGTCGACACTGGTGCTACCCGGTCTACTGTAAGATCAGCAGTGGTCCCTAACCTACCCCTCTCGGGACAATCAATCCAGGTTGTTGGAGTAGCGAATAAAAGAATAAACAGCCCGTTGACAGAGCCGATCTCAGTTAAGATAGGTACCTTCCAAACCAGACATCAGTTTGTGGTGTGTGATACGAGTCCAGTTTGTCTTTTGGGAAGAGATCTATTGTGAAAGTTGAATTGCACGATTTATTGCACGCCTCAGGGAGTGGAGGTTCAGACGAAGGATGATGATGCTGACTTTAAAGTCGCAAATCAGCATCTATGCATAGATCTGTACCCGATGGTGACCGTGGAGGAACTTCCACCGGATTTGAGAGACACCGTGTCATCTGAGGTGTGGGATTTCACAGGCGAAGAAATAGGACTGATCAGAGGGGTTGAACCGGTGCGGATTGAGGTGAAGCAGAATGTTGATTTCCCTAGGACACCTCAATACAACCTTTCGCCTGAAACGATCGCAGGGATTAAACCTGTAATCGAGACTTTCATCGAGAAAGGCATTCTGAAAGAGATCAGAGGTAGCCCCTGTAATTCACCTATTATGGGACTACAGAAACCGAGCGGGAAGTACAGGATCGTGCAAGTCCTGCGAAAGGTCAACACGATAGTTGTCCCTTGTTGTCCAATGGTACCGAATCCATCAGTGATACTGTTTCAGATCCCATGCGAAGCCGAGTGGTTTACTGTCATTGATTTGTGTCAAGCATTCTTTTCGATACCGCTCCATGAGGAAAGCCAATTTCTTTTTGCATTCAGGCTGGAAAATCGTGTGTTAACATGGTGTCGTATCCCTCAAGGGTATACAGAAAGTCCATCGATCTTTAACCAGATCCTGAAAAAGAATCTTGAGAGTCTTGTGTTGCCGCAGAACTCAGTTCTCGTGCAATACATAGACGATTTGCTCGTTGCCTCAGAAACGGAAGATGCTTGCAGAATAGACACGGTAGCCCTGTTGAACCACTTAGCAGAGAACGGACATAAGGTGTCCCCAAATAAGCTGCAGTACTGTTTGAATGAGGTACAGTACTTGGGACACAGATTGGAAAAAGGCAAGAGGAGGGTGTCACCAGACCGAATTGAGGCAATAATGAGCATGGCAGTACCCACCACACAGAGAGAAGTCAGGATGTTTTTGGGAATGGTCGGCTATTGTCGGCAGTGGATACCTAGTTTTTCCTTGAGAGCAAAGCCTTTACAGAGGCTTACGCACAAGGATGTGAGTGATCCAGTACCATGGGACGAGGAGTGCTTGATGTCATTCCTAAAACTGAGAGAGGAGTTGTGCAGTGCCCCAGCACTGGGGATGCCTGATTACAACAAGGCTTTTTCATTGTTCTGTTGTGAGAGGGAAGGATGTGCATTAGCAGTCTTAGCTCAGAACCATGGAGGTGTCCGTAGACCAGTTGCCTACTTCTCAGCTACTTTAGATCCAGTAGCTTCTGCGTTGCCCGGATGTCTAAGATCCGTTGCTGCAACAGATGTCAGCATTGAAAGATGTGAAAGCATTGTAATGGGTCATCCTTTGACTGTATATGTGCCACACTCGGTTGAACTATTGATGACCAGGACTAAGACTCAGCACCTAACGAACAACAGGTTAACAAGGTACGAGCAAGTCATACTTGCCGCAGAGAATGTGACTCTGAAAAGGTGCTCTGTCTTAAACCCTGCGACATTAATGCCTACACCGAATGCAGATGATGAAGATTGTGAGGACCATGATTGTCTTGATGTGACAGACCTTTGCACCAAACCGAGACCTGACATTGTCGATGAACCACTGACTGACCCAGATGAAATTTTCTTTGTCGATGGTTCATGCTTAAGAGACAGTGTTGGTCAATTGAGAGCAGCGTTTGCTGTGTGTACCATTTCTGGAGTGGTTGAGGCTGCTTGCCTAGAAGGAGTACGCTCCGCGCAGGTAGCTGAGATCATTGCCTTGACTCGTGCCTGTTTGGCCGCTGATCAAATTCGAATCACGATTTACACTGACAGCCAATATGGGTTTGGTGTGGTGCATGACTTCGGGCAGTTATGGTCCCAGAGGGGATTTTTGACATCATCTGGCTCACCCATTAGGAATGGAGAATATGTGAAACAACTGTTGGATGCATTACAGCATCCGAAGGAAATCGCAGTTGTTAAGTGCACTGCGCATGGGAAGGGGGAGGATTTTGTGTCATTGGGAAACAATTATGCAGATGAAGTTGCCCGTTTCTGTGCAGAACAGGGATGCATATTTACAGACAGATACGCAGGGGAGAGCCAAGAAAGAACCGAGCTCAACATGATGTTGGCCATGGCAGACACTTGGGAAGAGCTCAAGCGACTGCAGGATGAAGTCTCAGATCAGGAACGAGAGGGATGGATCAAAGCAGGGTGTGAAAGAGGAGATGTGGATGTATGGGTCTCCAGTGATGGGAGAGCTGTATTGCCAGAAGAGTTGTTGAGCCCGATGGCGAGACTGATACATGGACCGGCACACCTGGGTAGAGATGCAATGATGCGGGTGTTTAGACAGACGTGGTATAACCCACGATTTCGTGCAATGGCTGAAACAGTATGTCAGAGGTGTGTTACGTGTCAGCAGATGAATGCTGGAAAGAAAACTGTAGTTACTTTGAGTCACATTGGGAGGTCAGGAGGGCCTTTCAACAGGATACAGCTAGATTTCGTGGAAATGCCTAAGTGCAATGGGTTGAGGTACATCTTAGTGCTAGTGTGCGTATTCTCACGGTGGGTGGAAGCTTACCCAACACGCAGGTGTGACACCCTCACAGTGGCTAAGTTATTGTTGAGGGAGCTCATCCCTAGGTTCGGGATCCCAACCTCTTTGGAATCTGATAGAGGAAGGCACTTCCACAGTGAAATCATGAAGTTACTTTGTGCCGCATTGAATATTGACCAGAGACTCCATTGTAGTTATCGACCAGAGGCTTCTGGGATGGTGGAACAGGTTAATGGAACTTTGAAAACCCGGATGGCAAAAATGTGTTCTTCAACTTCCCTGAAGTGGCCCGACGCTTTGCCGCTCGTACTGATGAGCATGCGAAGTGTCCCAGACAGGAGGACTGGATTGTCCCCCCATGAGATACTAATGGGAAGGGCAATGCGGTTGCCGGCAGTACCAGCTACAGCTTTGATAAGCATCACTGATGACTTGATTCTCGATTACTGTAAAGGACTATCTGATGTGGTCCGTTCTGTATCCCAGCAGGTGCAGGCTGCAGTCGTCCCAGCCTCGAGTGATCTGTGCCACGACCTGTGCCCCGGCGACTGGGTGCTTGTCCGGAAACACGTGAGGAAGAGTTGCTTGGATGCTCGTTGGCGAGGCCCGTACCAGGTGATACTAATCACGAACACAGCAGTAAAGTGTGGAGGACTGCCGAACTGGGTGCATGCCTCCCATACCCGCAGAGTTTCAGCACCCTTGGAAGAAACAGCTCCTCTCGTAGATGAAAATCCAGCTGATGTGGCAGGGCCACATGAGGGGACAAGTCAAGCTGTAAGGGTTGCTGACACAGCTGGTGGTGCACTAGAGCAAGCTGAAGGGGGTTTCAACAGCTCGAACCCTGACTCAGACACAGAAGACAGAGATGGTGCAGTGGGCGGAGAAGAGTAAGATTCAGCAGAAAGAGGAAGTAGTGCACTGGGTATAGCAGAGGAAGGCAGAAGAACGACCAGAACTGAGGAGGGCTGGCCTGAAAGACAGAGGCGATTGAATCTGAGGTTAGCACCTGAAAGAGATCTTGCTCCAGTGTCTGAAGCATCTGAAACAGAGGCAAGTGACGAAGATCAGACTCAAGATAGCCGGCGAAGGTCGAAAAGAACAAGAGTACCTTGTCGGATATACTCTACCCCTGAGTGGACTTACACAGTGTTCGATGCCGGGGGTAGTGAGTACGGGGAGGCTGAGGTCGGTGCTGGTGGTCAGCAGGAGCCCGAATGTGGTGGTGAAGGTGGTGCTGCTGTTGCCAGGGCTCGAAGTCGAAGGAATACTGACCCTCACCGTTCCGAATCCCCCGCTTCTGAGTAAAGTCCGACACCTGGTTCTGCATCGACTCGAATTTCCGTCTTTTGGGTTTGAGCCGTCTTCTTCACATGAAATGGTAATCTTGCGTCTTGAACTTTTGTATCACGTTTTGGAAGTGCTCAATGATGATCTTATTATGGATGAAATATAAACTGTGTAAATAAAAGTCTAAAGAAGAAGATAACCTAGGTCCGAGTGGAAGAAGAGTAAACTTAGGGACTTTCCACAGAAGAGGAACGAAAACTAGGGAAGTCTTTTTCTGGACTGTGTAACTAAGACTGTGACCGACAAGGGAATTTCCAGAGGTTTCAAGGTTGCTCGAGCTGGTTAAGCAAGTCACGAGTTGAGGACACAGAGACTTTTGAGTGTTCATTGCTAAAACCAAGAACTTTTGAGAACTTTCGAAACCATGGAGGCTGGAGATCCCAATCGTAGATCTAAGTTGATTGTAGGCATACTTATAAGTAGTGTAATAGTTTCTATAATCATAGTAATTATAGTCTCATATACTGTTCCACATGAGCTAGCAGTGAAGGGGGTGCCAGGGACACCTACACCTACTACACCTAGCCGAAAAGAGGTAGACACAGGAGCTGACAGAGCTTTGCTATTAGAAGAAAGTCATAGGTTACATGTAGATTTGTCTAGAAGTGATTTTAAGCTTAATGCATACGCCAAGCTGCTATATGAATATGTTGATGCGATGAATGCGAAGGATTGCTATGTGTGTATGCAGTTGCCTGCTTCAGTGGATGAGGGTATTAGGTACCACCATCTTCCACTGACATATGGAATTTCATGTAGTCTTTTACTTAGTATATTTTATGAAAGAGATCAGTTTGAGTATTTCTTTTCCAATTACGATGCAGTGCTTCCTGAAGTCCCAGCTTACAAGCATTTGAATAAGTACGACTATTATAAGACAGAGGATCGACTCAGGAAGTTCTTCATACCGTCTTTGGAATTGGATACAGCATATGCTCACAGACATAATCTGACGTGCTCTTTGTCAGATGTGGAGAAGAAGTTTGTAGATCAGGTGGAAGACAGGTATAGAAAACTGACACACTCACGAGACACAGGGCATAGCAGACTGGATTGGACAGATGAGGAAATATTGCATAAGACAAAGGGAAGCTATGGTCCTATAGCATTGGACAAGGAGCAGAGGGGCAAGCTGTGTGTGAGACGTTATCAGACTTATTATGAAAAGGTTGCAGTGGGACAGAGTACTTGTGATCACGTTTTCACTATGGCAGATGTAGCAAAGGATTTTCTCCAAGGCCCTGTACAAGTGATACCTACGGTGTATTTCGTGTGTGGAAGAAATGCTTATGTGAGGTTGCCTGCTAACTGGTATGGTACATGTTATTTGGGGATAATATTTCCAAAGATTTACCATACTGAGGATTTGGAACTTCTGGAAGGTGGGAAGCATTCAAGAACAAGAAGAGGTGCGAGTGCAGGGATCATTGTGGGGGATATCTTTGGAGCTATGATACCCAGTTTGGGAGTGATCTTGAATGACGTGAAAATTCGGAGACTGGCGACTGTGGTAGACGAACTATCGATGAACACAGCAAAATCGTTGGTACTGGTGGAGGGAGAGATGTTGTCGATAAGGACAATGGTTTTGCAGAATCGCCTTGCTTTGGATGTCTTATTGGCAAAAGAGGGCGGGGTCTGTACATTATTGAAGGTTCAAGAGTGCTGCACTTATATACCAGACCGTAGCAAAGATCTGGAGAAATATATAAGTAACATCACTACAATCCACACAAAAATAGCGGATTTGACCGAAGAGGGGGCTTGGGAAAAAGTTGGCAAGGGTTTTGGTCAAGTGGGGAGCTGGTTTGCAAATCTGGGAAAGGGATTCCTTGGGTATGTTCTGAGACCCCTCCTTATCGTGGTGGTTTGTGTGGTTTGTCTGTGGGTTTCGATCAAGGCCTACAAGTGGTATCGAGCAGGCCGAGTTGAGAGAGCTTTGAGAGAAAATGAGATGAGACTGGCAAGACTGCAGGACAGTCAATATCAGAGGTTCAAGAGAATGGAGAATCACAGACCAGGGAAAATGGCAACGAGTTCTGTTTAGGTTGGTTCTTTCTCCAAGGGAGTTGAATAAAATGTGATGACAGGAGTCATCAAAGGGGGGAACTGATAGAGCGCCATGTTCTTGTGAAATTGTAGGGGTGCATCATAATCACTGGTAGTCCGCACCCACATATATCCAGACATATATCCTCATATATTCAGTTGTATATTCATGCATGTTAGCAAGGAGTGGATAGTTCGCAGATATTAAAGTGAATCAGTAGTATAATTGTGCTATGATAATCATGCAATGTAATGCCTAACTGAATCGTGTGAAAAATAATGCATAGATAAATCAGCCCATATGTAATCCAGCTGCAATAGTTTAAACGTGTACTATATTAAGTTGCACATGTAGTTCACTTTTCGCATATGAAATGTAATGAATCAATGCTTATAGAAGAAATTAAGCTGTGTGTTTAAAAATTGTGTAAAGGCCTGACTACATATACGGCAGGGAAAGGCCTGTTTTGTTCTTATGTTAGCTTATTTTGCAGGCAGAGAAAAGTTTCTCTTGGAAAGGCTCTCTGGGCACCAACGGTAGATTTAATTAGCACAGTAGAGGGTTTTTGTTGAACGTATCTTCTGTTGCAGGTGCAAGGACACATGCCTCGTTAGTAAAAGACTGGCTCTTTGTTTCATAAAGTTAGAGAGAGGGAGGCATGGAACTGGGAGTGCAATGGAATTTAGGGATGATACTTTCAGCGGAGAAGGTGCCTGGGACTCAAGGTCATCGCAACCGTCCAGGATGAAGTAACCGTTTCGATGGAAAAGTACAAGAAAGAAGACCTGGCCAAAGAGGCGTGACAAAGGCGTGTTCAATTGTATTGGGATTTTGTATTAGGGATAGTGCCCCGAGGGAGGAGGCCAGAGAAGAGGTAGGGGAGACCAGAGAGAAGGACAGAGAGGGCCCTGATGAAGAAGCATCTAAAATTCTGAGCTTAGGTACTAAGTGATTGTACTTCCTAGGAAGTCTTCACAGCTGACACCTTTTTACTTTCTCTTGCCTGGGGAAAATCGTTAAGTAGGGATATCACTTAGAGTTAGTGTAGGGACAGAAATTGATTAATGCTTATTTAGATAAATGAAGAGTAACATAGAAATTGGAGCAATCATTGCTTGTTTGATTCTTTTAGAACTATCGATTCTTCTTATTCTGAGTCGGATGAGACTCTTGCGTAGGTTACTATTTGTATTAGTGCCCATTTATTTCTTTAACCTCGTGTTGAGGTGCTTGCATGTCCAGTTATTCTTGGCGATAATAAATTCATAAACTTGAATTCGGAGTCAGTGGTCCTTCCAGGTAAACTGGGTATATTGTTGTATAACCGGATAAGATTCTCTCCTTTACACTATTCAACAGGTAAAAAGATCCTGGCGACCAGAAGATTCTTATAGGTGATTAGATAAGGATCGGCGTTATCACCCCTGTGCAATCACTCCTCAAGTAGCATCTACTTACTTAGGGGGCCATGTCCCTGTGTGAATGCATCTCCCGCCTCTCTGTCGTCTTGCTGTCTGTGCTCACACTATTTCAAACGCGGTATTTTTAAACCCGGAAGTGGCGCAACACACGAGGATGTTATATTAGATGAATATAGAATACAGACTAATTAATTTTATAGTGCAAGAATGGAAAGATTGATAATGGGGAAATTACCTAAACATTTCCAAAATAGGCTCATGGACATTAAGTGCGGCAAAAAACAATAACAAAGATATATAGTAAAAAAATTCGATTTTCTGAAATATATGGAGAAAACAGTAGGTTACCTGAACCCTGGAGCACTAGAGGTATTTGTCCCCTCGTCTAACATCGTGAGCTACCGGAACGTACCCTCATCTTGCCGGTCTCATCGAACTACATGAGTATGGCTGGTGGCTACACTAGCTCCCTGATGTAAAAGCTGAACTTTCTAAAGGGTAATTTTCAACCATGGGTAATAATAAAACTTGATGCAACAATAGTGTCAGGAAAAAGATGTGGTACAATAAAGCATGTGTGAAGCTTGAAGACTTCCATGATACATATTATTTGGCATAAACAGTCAAAGTGAAAAAGTACACCTCAGTCATCAAAATCGTTTATAAAAAGCAAACCATTTCCAATTTGTCATTCAAACCATACGGTATGAGAGTATTAAGAGTGCGTATCCAATAAGTTTCTCTTTGCGCAAGATGCCTATGTGTGTCAACATGAGGTGCCAATGTAATTCTTTCAAGTATAGTGTAACGCAACTGCGGTATCGTGTGTCCACACATATTTTTGTGATGCAGGGTTTATTGGGTATCAAATACATTTTACGACATTTGGTTCAAAGTTGTGCATGTGATAAGCTTGAATATATCCGCATGTAACTACCATTATCTTTTCCATTTAAACATTTTGTGACTTTTCACTTTCACTTTGGTTGTACTTTTTACTTTTTGCTGATGGGATCCGGGTCTATCCCTGAAAAGCTCGTAAAATGTAATTATGTAAAATGTTAAATATTGCCCTTAGCTGAAGGAATGTATTTCATCATTTTCAGTGTTCCCCTGAAGAAGGGTCCTCCCGAAATGCATTGGGACATGTAAACACTATTTGGAGCGTTTCTGACTCGAAGAATGAACAAAATTTGTTGCAACTTTTGTTTAATAAATATGATGTCATAGATTGTTAGTACTTCCGAGTGATCACTGTTCACAGGAATAATTCTATGATTGGTTCTTGGAAATTTTGCATTCTATTTAATATTTTCTTGAAAAAATTGTTTGTGTTATATCAAAAAATATTTTTGTACAATTGATTGCAATTACACAGCACCAAGTTTTGGGCTGGTGAACAGCGCACCTTGTATTCATGTGACAGTTTTCTGCTCTCATGCTACTTTGAGGGACTGGATTTAACCATTTTGTTGATGGTGTAATCCTTTATGGTGTGAACAGGAATAGGGAGGGAATCAAGGGGATATGTACAAGGAAGTGGCGGAGCGTGTCGTTAGCCTCCTTGGCTTAACGACACGCTCCACCACTTCTGAAATGCAAGGCTGCATCATATTCACAAGAATGTGGTGCAGCCTTGCGTTTCCCCTGTGATGGCAACGCAGGCACCCTTGCACCAGAGTGCAAGGGTGTCTGCGTGCAGGGAAGGATTGTTTATGTGTAGGAAGGTGTCCCTTCCTGCACATAAACAATCCTAGAAATGCCAATCTGTCATTTTCATGTGTGACGCTTTATGCAGCACACATGAAAGTGACAAATTTGCATTTTTGTCTAAGGTTTGTTTAAGTACAGGAAGGGACACCTTCCTGTACATAAACAAACCATGGCATTTTGCTTTTTCCATGTGTGCTGCACAAGGCAGAGCAAACACAAGGAGATGATGGACGGAGCGCTGAAACTTTTCAGACACCTACCTCCAGTCACAGATCTGGGTTGAATCCATCATCGTTATTTAGCTCACTTCGCCACCCCAGTTCAGACACAGCTATATGCAAATCATCTTGACCCTTTGTTATACAAGGCCGCAGCAAGGCCGCAGCAAGAAAGACTGGGCTACCATAATTCTGCTTGAGTTTTGTTGTTTAGGGATGTCACTAAAATATTGTTTCTTCTTCTTTCTGCTTTTTTCAGTTTTGTGGTCTTTGGTCTAAAGATGCAGTCATTAGAAGCATGTTTTAGGTCTAATTTATTTATTTTTTTAAACTGTAGAGAATCAGGAAATATCAAAATCATATTTGATATTTTGGCTACATTTAATTTCACTGATAGGTAAATTGGCTGGTTTCATAAGAATTCTTTCCCAATATGTACCATCACATTTACCCAGAGACAGAGAATGGGTGAAATTCTTTGATACATCAGCCCCCTTTTCAACTGAGTCAGTATTGATTGTAGGTGAATTGCCAAACACCCCAGGCTTTAAACATTCAATGCAAGGTGTAGTGACAGGTATATGTGAAAAGAGTGTTGTCACCCGTCATCTGAGATAGTGGTGAAAACATGACACCAGATGTTTGGTAAACATGGAACGCAATGTCACTTGGAATGCTGCTGCAAAAAGTTCCTACCAAGTTTAATATCGATTGGAGTGATATTGTTTGTATTTGCAGTAATTCCGCAACATATATGAAAAAGTTGTATGATGACCTATCCTAATCAAAACCTGAGCTGATGTGCTTCCCTGTAAGAGCCCCCTGTCACTTGCTAGATGGTATGCTGAAAGCATATTTACAATTTTCAGAGTTAATGAAGAATGATATTGACTTTGTGGTCCATTCTAGTGCACTGTTTTGTTCTGCCCAGGAACTAAAATGCAAATATTTCTCATTTTGTTCTTTGTGTGGCATCAAAGAAAGATTCATCCTAACTGTGTCACTTAGCTAGTGGTTCTCAGTCCTAGAGGTTGTGGCAACCATTTACAGAATTTTTGCTCAGTGATGATGCCAAAGGCAAGAAATGTGATGATCTTTGGTCACATATTGATAGTGATGTGAAAAAAGTACAGTCTACTGCATGCTTCGGTTTTTAAAGGAAAACATGACTGTTGTAGTGGACATAATCAGAATACTAGAGTATGAAAACACCCTTGTCTACCAATGTTTAGCATAATTGGTGTAGATGTGAAAAATCTTTTTGAGATTAGGCTGGTCGACCCTGTTAGTGACTTTGGCACTGCAACATGCTCCATGTTAGAATTCATGCCACTTGGTAAGCAAAGAAATGTTGAGGAGCAATTCAGGAAATTTTATTTTACAGTGCATGGGAAATGGCTTGCAATGATGCATAGAAATATTCCTTCACCAACCATGGCATTTGAAGTTAATGAAGCCTCACTGAGGTACTCTGCACAAGTTCTAGATCCCTGCTGAATTTTCTCCAGACTTTGAAAAGTACTGCTTCATTTTTGACCGCTCCAATAACTGAGGGCATATGCGCCCAATTCAATTCATATGTTGCAGAACATGTCCTAGAGAATCACAATCTTCAGATGCGCCAGTATTGACATGGAAAGCTATGTCATTGGCCAGAGTTAGCAAATTGTGTACTGGTTGTTTTGGCGTTGCCCCTTAGAAGTGCCAATGTTGAGAGGGCCTTTTCACAGATAAATGTTTACATGGGAAGGAAAGAGCATGCGCGCATGACCAAAGACTAACTAAAGAAGTATTGTATGGTGTACTACAATAAGTTTGATTTATAAAACTGTATTTGGACCTCATATACCCTGTACACACACTGTCTATACACTATCAGTGCAGAAAGCAAGCAATAATTCGAAGAAAAACATTCCATAAACACCGGAAAAACACTGCTTCTGTTGTTTTTAATGGCGTGAAAAAGTGTAACCACTGATAACCACTGATTTTTTAAGGTATTGAATACACTGAAAAAACCCTACCAGAATTGACCAAAAATAGAAACTGAAAACAGGAAAGCCTAACCGTAAACAAGCATCCTGGGACCGGTTTCGGGCTAACAGCCCTCATCAGCCAGGCTAGCTTGAATCCAGAAGCAAAGTGAGCAAGGGACACACGTCTGGGCATACCTTGCCAACCTAAGGCGAACAAAGCAAACACAAGGAGATGATGGACGGAGCGCTGAAAGTTTTCAGACACTCTCCCCCAGTCACAGATCTGCCTGGAATTCATCATTGTTCTTTAGCTCACTTTTCCACCCCAGTTCAGACACAGCTATATGCAAATCAGTCTTGACCCTGTGCCTCATGGGAACAGTCCAGCCCGAACTTCCAAGCCATGTCTTCCCTGGACCGGAAACAAGCATCCTGGGACTTGTTTCGGGCTAACAGCCCTCATCAGCCAGGCTAGCTTGAATCCAGTGGCAAAGTGAACAAGGGACCCACGTCTGGGCATACCCTGCCAACATAGGGCGAACAAAGCAACACAAAGAGAAGTTGGACGGAGCGCTGAAACTTTTCAGACACTCATCCCCAGTCACAGATCTGGTTTGAATCCATCATCGTTCTTTAGCTCACTTTGCCACCCCAGTTCAGACACATCTATATGTAAATCAGTCTTGACCCTGTGCCTCATGGTAACAGTCCAGCCCAAACTGCCAAGCCATGTCTTCCCTGGACCGGAAACAAGCATCCTAGGACCGGTTTCGGGCTAACAGCCCTCATCAGCCAGGCTAGCTTGAAACCAGTGACAAAGTGAGCAAGGGACCCACGTCTGGGCATACCCTCCCAACTTAGGGTGAACAAAGCAAACACAAGGAGATGATGGACGGAGCGCTGAAACTTTTCAGACACTCACCCCCAGTCACAGATCTGGGTTGAATCCATCATCGTTCTTTAACTCACTTTGCCACCCCAGTTCAGACACAGCTAGTGCCCTGCCACCGGAGCTGCCACAGACACTGGGCCTGGGAGCAGCTGGGAGGGGGGAGATGGTAGTGGTGGTGGTGGTGGTGGTGGTGGACTCCGATGTAGAAGATTCAGTCCCTGTCTCCTCCACCATAAGGGAGTCATCACTGGAGTTGGACAGGTTTTCAGATGCTGCAGTTGTTGTTTCAGACCTGCCCTCAGTGTGGCTCCCCTCACCTTCTGCGCCCCTGGATCCCTCCACATCCAAATCAGCACTGGACCCAGACTGGCGAGCTGCTTCCCCTACAACCGTGGCACTGCCTCCTCCACTGGCCGGTGCTGATGCTGTGAACTAGAATGAAAAAGAATCACATAAGTCATCTGTATGTACTCGACACATAGGTAACATCACAAATCTTCACAGATCAAACAACTGTATCATTTTGATTAGTGCTATCATCTTTTCATGCATTTACATACATGGCATTTGCCAGTCTGCCAGTTAATCATTGGTCCATCACACATGATGTTATGTGCATCATTAGGTGTATCAACACCAAATGCCACAACCACAATGGCAACTCCTTCACTATATAGCAGTTGATGTATAGTCTTTTGCACCTGACTGTCTTGTGTCCTGACATACCTGTCTCATCTCTTTCAAGGGAGTTTAAAGCTCACAATAGGAATAGGATTCACACAATTGAATTGAGACACGGTATCCATTCTGCAATCCCTAGTCATCAAATTGGGAACCATTGGCTCTGATCTTACAGGTCACATGACTTTATTGTCATATATCAAGCTGTCATAGTCATTGTATAAGACATATCACACCGATTACAGTGATTGCTCTCATTTGTCCTGTAACTTGGGTCCTTCACTGTGGGGTCACACATCTGAATCTTATTGTGGATTCACCAAAGTAGTAGGCATAGCGAGGGTCAGAGGCACATGGCACACTGTCTTGTGTCATCTATGCAGTGTGATGAAGATGAATCAAAATGTTGTGCACATAGTGAACAGATCAGCATTTTCAGATGTGAACAATGGTCAACACACTTCCAAGTCCAATGACTGCATCTTTACAATGCTTCTGGTGGAACACCATGCCAATGGCCCATCTGGGTGCATTTTATGTACAGACCACTAGTAGTGAACCTCTATACTTCGTGAGTCCAGTCAACACTGTACTAATCCTGTCTCGACTGCAGAAGTCCACATTTGTATGGCCCAAGTCTGAATGTCCCTCGATTCTATTAGCCGTAGTGCACACTTTCTTACGTTGCTCTCATTTTCCATCTCATTTGGTTAGATTACTTAAAAATGGTGCATATTTTACATCTCTCAGTCTAACAGTGATGCATCATACACATGGTTAACAAAGCCCCAAGTATGAATGGTCAAGAGCATTTACACACATGTCAACCGATGTGAATGTGTATGATGTCAGTCATGTTACCACCAGTGACCACCTGTGTTTGCCAATGAATGACATATGCTGTCACTGTTACAGAGCCCAACACATGGATTCACTCTTTTGGATGGAGTGAATGGAACATTCCACATAATCATGTGTAAGGCCAGTGTTACAGGTGACCAGTTAGCATACCTGTAATTGGCCCATGGGATACATTTGTTTCTGGCTGGGACCTAACATTGGCATACTGACCAAGCAAAACTCACCAAGGCCTCAAAATTGATGTCACCTGGTGCCGGGATGTATAGCATGGGCTTTTCTTACTTGAGTGCTCCAATAATAACATACTTCACAGATTTGTTGAAACCACACTGAGAACAGGGCATACATTAGTCAATGTGCTGACACATGTTGAGCAATAGCAGTCATCCAGAAGGTTATCTCCATGCGCATGTTATTGTAATTTGTGCTGATCACATACGCATGGCACTACTGTCACAACCCTGAACATAACTTTCTCACATGTCCCTGATGAAAGGGGCATAACCGGGCATCTAATAATCCTTGTGCATATGCATCTTTCAAAACTGACTTTTGGCCTGTTAAAAGGGGCAGCAGGCTAAGATACATGCATATTTGAAAAAAGCTGTGTGACAAGTCACATACTCACCCCCTCCTTGCTGCTGTGTGGCTTTCAACTGCCCATCCAGGTGAGGGAAGCCACCGCTAGGATGCGGAGCATGTGGAGGGTCAGGGTCCGGCGCCTGCCTCTCTTGCCTGGAAATGACAGACCCAGCTGGACTTCTGCAATCTTCTTGGTCCAGCCTCAAATGTCCTGTCATCTCTTGCGTCAATGACTGACGCGCCGAGTTTCCAACCCCACAGAGCGCACCTTCCGGGTGATGGTCCTCCACAGCTTGGCCTTCATATGGGAGTTGACCTGTAAGGATGACATGGTGACAGACTCTTAGTTCACATGCAACATGTTTCTGTGTCAGACACTTGTACACATAGGTCATGGTCAGATTGGCAACAATGTCTAAGGGGTAGGCAATTGGCAATATGTGCAGTTGTCCTGTGTTCAATGATGACTCCGTCCTATCAGAACAGTGATTAGATGTTTTTACCAGTACACACACTTCTACAGCAGTGTACCTCCCCAGAACAGTTACTTACACACTTTTACACTTACAAAAAACAGTTTACATGCTTGCTTATGAGATTCCTAATGCTAGTAGTGCATGGTAATTGAATGCCCAATGAAAATGCAGTGTGATCATCACTCACCTGCTCCTCTGGTTTGCCATACAGCTGGCTGTACAGTGACAGGACGGTATCCAGCAGGGCCTGGTTTTCCTCTTCTGTGAAAGCTGGGGCCCTGTACACTATACATGTCATTGTAGCTCCCAGAGGATGTGGACACAGCAGCAGAGAGATAGGGAGGTGCAGGAATGATGGAGGTAGTGCAAGCAAGTGAAGTCTCTAGGGAACAGACAGACTTATATCTAAACAGCAGAGGCGGTCTTAATTCCATGCTGCCAAAGCGATAGGTTTGCGTCGGTCGCTTACTGCGATGTTCAAAAAAATCATTGTCGTGCTGCGACTGACTTTGATACATTGGTGATGGAAGGATACTGAGTTGGTTTCCACATGACGAGAATATGAATTGAAACACGCATCTGTCACTATGACAACTTGCAGCCAATGACTGGGTCTGAATCGGTTCGGATGCCGCTACTGCGTCCTTTGAATACTCACCCACGTCTGTCACCATAACAACTTGAAGCCAATGGCTGGGCCCAAATCGGTTCAGATGCGGCTACCGCTTTCTTTGAATACTCACCCACGTCTGTCACCTTAACAACTTGCAGCCAATAGCTGGGTCCGAATCAGTTTGGATGCGGCTACCGCGTCCTTTGAATAATCGGTCAGCAGGGCAGAACTTCTGGAATTGGTGTATTGCTGTGCATTACACATGTGGAATCAGTTTTTTTTTTAGATGAAATGGACCTCACACTCCCATGAGGAGCTAACCTTGAGGAGCACATGACACTCTGATTTTGAGGCTAATACCAACATGACACTAAAGTACTCCATTTCCCCTCCTAGGCTTGGTCACAGTGCTAATGACTTTTTGGGGATGTACAAGTCCATTCCTGACATATTCACTGCATTTGTGGCATGTGTGACTCAGTGTGTATTTAGTGTGATTTCTGGTTGGAAATGTTTGGTGTTTAAGTCATGGATGAAGCATTTACCTTTGAATGAGTAGACCGTGACATAATGCAGCCACATCAGCTTGTGTTTGCAATGTGAATCACTAGTGTATCTTTGTGTCCCAGACTTAAGTGGATGATGGCATTATATATGCAACTCCTACATTGTTCATGTTTTGTGTATGTTATTGTATGTGTATTGCAGACATGACAACATGATGTAGTGTAGCTCCTATTTCCCTAATAGGCTCTGCACATTGGAATAATATATCCTATAGGTTTGACATAGGACTAAGGTCGGTATGTCCCTATCGAGTATATTAAACTTAATTACTTGTGCCAGCTAGCTCAGAGGCCACTAGAAACTTCTTGACGACAAGAAGGGAGTAGTTTCTGGCAGCCGCAAAACATGACCACTTTGTTTCTCTTTAGAATCAGAACATGTCCCAGAGTCGTAGAAACAATATCTAACTATTTCACTCAGCTCAGTCGTGCATGCTTAGTTTTCCTCAAAATTACACAGAAAGAACAGACGGGCGTTTCAATAAAAGATTTATTGAACAGTCTTGTTTCTGGTGTAAGTTAAATGTGCTGTTACGATCACAAGACAGTATGCGAGATAAATAATGTACAGAGTGAGCAGTAGAAATAAATAATACTGCGATAGCATTATCTTTTTAGCATATATGCATTTACATAAAATGACACAGACTAAAAATGCGAGTACTCATACGATGCGTTTCTAACCTAGTTCTACCCCAATATACCTAACCTGTCCTAGGTGTAGGAAGAAGTATGAAGTAGGTGAAGTATTCCTTACTATAGTATACTAAGAGTATGTTAAGCCTAGTATGCCTAGTATGTCTATTATGCCAAGAGTCCCTCTAGGTTCTAGTCAGCTCCATACCTGAAGAATGAGAGAGGTGGGAATCTCTTTCCAGACTCGAACTCCAACACCCCGCAAGGGAAGTTAGATCACTGGAAGCTGGACTCTCTGCGTGCAGGAATGACAGCGTCTTCTCAGTGCGTCCGGCCGGGAAACGGGCTCCTCTGAAGTCGAGGTCTCCTCTGATTTACAGGGGCTCGGGAAGGTATATTTATACCTGAGATTTACCTAAGAATGTTAGCATTGACGTGAGTCGGACAGCGGAAGACGTCATGAATGAACCCCTAAGGAATAATGGTTCATGCATAATATATGAGTCCTTGAAGAAATCAATAGTCCTGGGCTAGGGAAACTCCCGCAGCCTAAGGGTCTGTTTTTTCATGAACTCATTGTGACGTTAGGGTGGACGGATGTCGGAAACCATGCCTGTATTTGGAGTGCACGGTTTATGCCTAAATAAGGACTGGGATTTTATGCCTATATAAGGGCAGGGCGAATTGTGCCTATATAAGGACATGATTCTAGAAAGCCCGGTTATGGACACCCTAAGGAGAATACAACACCCACTCCTCTTTCGTGTGTACGATAATACTAAAATGCTAAACATTTAAAATGCTAAACATTAAAATGGAGTACTGCATATTAAAAAATATTTCCTAAAAGCATTAAAAAACATATTTAAAAATGCAAAAGATTCTGTACATATTAAGCAATGCTTATTCATTTCAGGCAGAAAGTATTAAATCAATGCAATTGGAATGAAAATAAGCAGTAATATTTACATATGACAAAACGATCGATAAGTTGTTCAAACATCAAAGTCATTTCATGTCATGGAAATTAATGAACTGATTTAGACACATAAGATGACTAAGTGTCCGTGGAAGTACAATGAAGTCTGTATTATAAGGCTAGTTCTACTTTAAGCAGATGGAAGTGCCATTTTCGTTCGGAAAAATGGGACAAAAGTTCAAATTTGGTAGAGTTCCAAGTTTTTGAAAAATGAAGGCCAAATTGTTACTGCATCTCTGGAACACTGTATGCTGAATCAGAGTCAGTTTGCGGGTCTGGTGTAAACATGAGATCATCTATTTCTATAGACAAAACATCATCCACTGTAGTCGGTTAGGTGGAACACCTCGTGTAGAAGATTAACTGCACAGAGATGTGAAGCATCGCTCACAGCATTGGTCGCCGCAGCAATGTTCGTGTCCGTTGTTACCTGTGTGCCTGTAGATCTTTCTCGTACCTCAGCAGCAGCCGGAAGCGTCTGTGAGATCTCAATGAATGCTGACATCAGGATTGGTAGCCTCTGGGGACAACACAGAGCATGGGCCGTTATCGGGACCAGCAAAGTATCAACATCCGTTGGAGTGGCTGATGGAAATGTTAGACAGGTGTCCAACACGCATTCTTCACCGCATAGCAGGCATCGTAGAACAGGTAAGATGCAATCTTGCCAGATTGGTCTGAATGACAGGAACCACGTGGTATTCAGGTCCCGTAGACGAGTCATGCCCAATAGCTGTACTATTCGCTCACGGCACTTTCTTTCAAGGAGAGCTTTCTCCATTTCGCTCGGAGTGATGTCTGCGAATAGGCTGGCCATAGCGCAATAGCAGGAAGAGAAATAGAATTCCGGCAACAAGTGCTAGAATTAATGGTATGCCACCAAACACCGAATGTGCAAAGTTCGGGATGATTCCGAGTATTGCCTGGAACGGTGCTAACAGACCGGAGCAGATGCTCTTAAATACATGTACAATTCCTGTTGTATCAGACATGTTAAAGACACGTGTTATCATTTCTATGAAATGTATAGGGCAGTTTGTACGTATTAAAGTCTGTATCTCAGCCGAAGTCCTTGCTACTTGTAGATCATAGGTTTCTTTGGCCGAGGTCAAAGGCACTGTTTGGTGTAATAGCAAGGTTTTCATTCTGCTCAAAGTATCAAATCTTATAAAAGAGACGTTCATCGAAGGCCATAGAGGCGACTCCCTGACTGTGTCTATTGGGGGAAACAATACTTGCATACAGCAAGTGACCCTGGAGTTGACCGTTACTAGATATGGGATGCCTGGCAACATTCCGCAGCATCTCTGATCATTCAACATGAGGTAACTCCCATTAGAAAGTTGTCCAAACATTGGATTAATCACAGCAGCTGGTGTACCCTGCTGATGGCAAGACAAATTTGCCACAGAACCATTACAAGCCCCGTGTAAAGAAATGTCCTGACATATAAGCGAACCGGTCAGTGCATGTTTACAGTTAGTACCGCTCAAAAACACTTCACGATCCCCACTCCAACATCTTTGTGTATACGGTAAATCCCAAGATGTCTTAATGTATTCCTTACCCAACCTTTCATATTTGCCTGCTTGCATTTGTCTGGGGCAATACTGAAACTGAAAAGTAGTCACAGGTAGTGTTATTTTGCCATGAATGAGCCATTCTGTAGCTGGTTTTTCTGCCACTGTGAATGGTAATTTTTCCAGTTTTTCAATGCTCAGCACTGTATACTTTGCTCCTCTTTGTGCCAATTCGATCTGTTTATCAGTTAGATTGTATTCTGCAAACAGAGACGACGTGTTGATGAAACGCCACGGCACATTGCCCGCTCGCAAAGATTGCAGCGTCCAGCTGAATAACACAATAGAACGTAATTGAGATTGACCTTGTTGTAACATAGCCAAATCTTGTTCTAGAATGTCGATAGCAGAGGATACAATGCCATCCAATGAATATATTCTGGAGGACAAAGTTGTTAACCCATTGTCGACCACAGAGAGTGTTTTCTCTAAATTAATACGATCAAGTTCACGTATTCGTTCCGCGGCCTCCATCTGTGACACTTTCCATGCTTCATTATAGGCAGCATAAATGCCGGCAGATATGAAACGTTTTTGACGCGGTTTTCTTGGTCCAAGCAAGAATTCCCTAAGGTCTGCGTCCTCTTTAAGTAAGGATAAGTATTGTTTCACATCCTGTAGTGTAGACTTATGCAGCCAATCGAGGCATAATTTTCCTACACTGTATGTTGTTACTACCCCCGGATGTTGTCTTTGGACATATCTTGGGTCTGGCCTATGAATAGTAAAGCCCTGAGTTTTATTCAGGAATCTTTCCTGACAGTTGTTCGTGTCTGTGGGCCAGATCAACCATTTCTTCCAATCAGGATTAGATCTGTTGAGTTGTAGTATATTGTCAACTGTCACCACTGCCTTTGTATCATTATCACTGGCAGGTGTTGGCACAGAAGGTGTTTTCATCTCTTTGATCTTGGCTAATCCAAGACAAGATGTTTGTTGGACGGTTTCATTCAAAAACAGTATTTGTTCAGGGATGATGCAGGCTCTAAATAAAGCTTCTATACCCTGTACTTGCCAATCTTTACTACCCCAGACAGTTTTTGTGTCTATTGTGTCTTTCCATAAGTCGAAACCCTGTGTAGACAGTTGGGCAATAAATGCTGCAGAGTAAATCTGTTTTGTATTTGTTAACATCATTTTCAGTCCTGTTTTGTTTACATTTTTATAGTAAAACATTTCTGGGTCAGATGTATTGTAACCTGAAAAATATGGAAACTTACTAGCAAATGTTTTTGAACTACCTTTCGGTGGTGTAGGACAATGTTCCCATTGGTTAAACATAAACACATTTCTTGGATATGCAGTTTTATGCAAATAATGATGACCATAGTGGTTATAACAATACATTTGTTCATAGTCTGATGAACCCTCTAAATAATCATTTTTAGAAAATGCAGCAGATTTTTCTAGATCAAACATTATGTCATTAACAGTCTCAAAGTCCCAATCATCTGAATAGGTACTGGACGTAATCAGATCACTTAGTGAAATTTTAAACAAATGTGGAATGTTCAATTGCTCATTCGGGCCGAAGATATCATAATCTGTATTGTCCCACACTATACCATCCTGAATAGGAACGGCTGTGATGTTCACTGATGACAAGTCTCTTGCTTCACGATGGGAAGATTTATGAGGTTGCAAAAGTACGTTTATGTCTTTTTCTTCAATGTTCACATGGATGTATCTGCCTCTTATAAGCACGCTTACAGTTGTTACCAAAGCTAGCCAGAGCAGGAAAACAAATAGTCCAGATTTAATCCAGAGTTCAATCCATGGAGAAACCAGATACTTTTTTTTCAGAAAGTGAATAAAGTCTCGTACTTGCTGCTTGAGTTGGAATGATGCTGGAGTCGGTTCAGGTTCACTTGGATCTTCTGAGAACGTATCAAAGTCAATGAAATAGCCAGAAGCAGTTCTGTCAATTGTTGGAATTGCATCAGGATTTGTTGAAATCACAGGAGACAGTTCATCACGTGCCACGTTGGTGTAGACAGGTGTATTTGGACGAACTGTTACTTGGTTGTCAAGAGGGATGAGTTCCATAGCTTGGTTGCTTAGTCCTTCATCAGTTACAGCTGAATTCTCGATTGTTATCAGTCTTTCAGTCTGAACCTCTTGGATAGTAGCGAGAGGAGTGCGTCTGCTACTAGGTCGGAGTCCACGAGGCCTACTGTTCAGTATACTGCGGTTTGATGAGGTCGATGGACACAAATCTTTCCTCCTTTCTTCCAGCAAGGGGCGGCAGAAGTACTGTTCTTGTTCCTTGAACTGCTAGAACAGGTACTGGTTGTCTGTAAGAAGGTCCAAATTCCTTCTTGTCCGCGATTTTTTCTCTGACTAGATCCCCAACTTTTGGAATCCAGACAGGCCTTGCTGGGACCGCCGATGTTTCCCCAGTGGTGGTTGGCTGTAGGAATACGTTGCTTTGTTGCGTTCTTAGTTTATTCAGTTCCTGTAAAACAGCCAAACGATCTTTGATATCAAACGGTTTATTTTCCACCACTGTGCCTACGTGTTCAAGGTCTGGTACCCACATTCTTGTCCCAAATAGGACCTCATATGGAGTGACCCCCCTACAGAACTTCTTCGCAGATTGTTCATTGCGCGCTGTACCCCATTGAGGTGTTTGACCCACCCATCACCCGAACCTAATACCCTAGCTGTTATAGACTGCTTTATGTCCCGGTTTTTCCTTTCCACAACCGAATTTCCCTCAGGATGGAATGGAGAGGAGTACCGCAATGCAACACCCAGACTGGCCATGGCTTCTTTGTAAGCCCTAGAGCTAAACGCAGGACCCTGGTCAGAATGTAGCGTGCCTATTGCGTATGTGCCGATAAAGACTCGCAAATCTTTTATAACAGTTCGAGCGTCAGCCGAGCGCTGAGGCCATAACCATAGGAACCTAGATTCAGTATTTGTGGGAATGCCTTTGTCCAGTGGGACGCAGGCAAGTAGATAGCCTAATGCTGTCTAACAGTGCTGTCTGTACTGGGCTGCCGCATTCGCAGCATGGTGTCCGGTGGCTCTCTCTCTGTAATTTACAGTCTAAGCAGTTGTTGATGAATATGTGAATTTCTGTATTCATTCCAGGCCACCAGTACATCTCTTTTAACATCAAAATTGTTTTAGAGATCCCTTGATGTGACAGACCCTCCCCAAATGTGTTTCATAAATCAAGGCTGCTCTACGTTCCATGTTTGGAATTACCCTATCCCCTACTCCAGGGATTCGAGCAAAGGAACGTTGTTCGCATCAATTACATAAGAGTACTTGAGTGGAAACTTTTTGGTAACGCTGAACTGCTGCCTTTGCTTGAAGCATTGACAGCCAACATTATCTCACCGTCTATTTTTGTTTTTGAACGAGTGATCGCAGCTACGGAAGCCGTCTGAACAGCCCCCTTTGCGGCTTCGTCAGCCAATGAATTCCCTGCAACGTGAACGCCATCACGTTGATGACTCAGTGTGTGAATCACGTGAGCCTTTGGTAGTTCGTTTTTCAACTGAACTACTTGTTCCCAAAGCATTTTATGCTTTATTGTGCCACCTTTCGCATCTTTGAAACCATTTTCAAGCCAGTTTCGTATATAGTCATTATACGACTGAACACAGTAAAAGGAATCGCACACTATCAGTGTGGGGAATTCTCGATCCGTACTCTCAAGTGCCAGTTTGAATGTTTGTAGTTCAGCTCGCTGAGCTGTACAATCTCCTAGTGACTGAGTTTTTGTAACCATGGGTCTGAAGATGCCATTTTGCATGCGACCTTTAACGATAGCACACGCTGCATTGTAAGCTTGCTTACTCCCTGTTGCGGGTTGTGCGGATCCGTCAGTGTAAATTATAAATTCGTACTGATCGAGAGGCAGAATCTCAGTGGGCAGAGGACATTCTTGTTCATATTGCAGGAATGCTTGTGTTTTTAAATCTGGATCAAAAACATATTCAACATCAGTTGCAGCAAGAGAATTAACCCATTGTATCCATCTTGGATGTAATGCTTTAGCATTTGGAATGCTTGCTTTTGTTACCGCTTCTAAAGCTGGTACTGGGGTTACGACAATAATGCGTTTCCCTTGTGCTAGGGCTCTTTCTTTTGCTACAGCGGTTTGAACTGCTGTCAGAATTTTTTCAGTTGAACTGAAGCGCATTTCCGCTTGTGTGTACAAATGGGATTTGTATGCGATGGGTATTTTCTCACCCTCATTCAAGGTTAAGTATGTGAATCCACATTGACCCGAAATTATTCGGATCACCAAATTTCTTTCACTTACGCGTGTTTGTAAGTGATTTGTTGCTAACATGTTAGCCTGGAGTGAACGCAAAATTTCTGTGTGTTCCTGTGTCCAGTTTTTGGTTGAAAAATCAGGTTTGATTAATGCGTAGATAGGTTTAACCTTTTCTGCGTAGTTTAGAATGTATGTTCTGCCAAAATTGAGGAAACCCAGGATGGATTGTAAGTTTTTAGCGTCTTTGGAGGTTGGAGCAGCGCACATTTCTCTAGAAAGTTAGCTGCCAAGCTCTTGCCTTCACTTGAAAGCTCATATCCCAAAAATAGGACATTGAGATGGGCAATTCGGGACTTTTTAAAGTTGAACTTGTAGCCCTCAGAGGCGAAACCCAGTATAATGGTGCTCACCCTGTTCAAGTGTTTTTCCAGGTCATCGTCTGTCAGATAGATGTCATCGACATAGGACAATGCCTCTAAACAGGAACAGGGGTGGGAGCACACCGCTTCACCCCCCAGCAAGGTTCGCCCCTGGCATTCTGGTAAATGCAGTCTCATGTTGCTTGCTTTGTTCTAGTATTCCGAGTGTTTCGCCAGAGTTGGCGCAGATAGTGCTGATCTCTAGACACGTGTTTCTGGTTCTTTAACCGTCATCAGTAGAGATTACAGGCTTCAAAGTTGGGGTTTGCTGAGTAGGCTGCCAAACATTACATCAGGTCAAGTACCTCTCACTGGTGCGCAGGTGCTTCTTCCACGAGCTCGTCAGCTCAATGACTCACGGGGTACTTTTAAACAGGAACAGGGGTGGGAGCACACCGCTTCACCCCCCAGCAAGGTTCGCCCCTGGCATTCTGGTAAATGCAGTCTCATGTTGCTTGCTTTGTTCTAGTATTCCGAGTGTTTCGCCAGAGTTGGCGCAGATATTGCTGATCTCTAGACACGTGTTTCTTGTTCTTTAACCGTCATCAGTAGAGATTACAGGCTTCAAAGTTGGGGTTTGCTGAGTAGGCTGCCAAACATTACATCAGGTCAAGTACCTCTCACTGGCGCGCAGGTGCTTCTTCCACGAGCTCGTCAGCTCAATGACTCACGGGAGTACTTTTAAACAGGAACAGGGGTGGGAGCACACCGCTTCACCCCCCAGCAAGGTTCGCCCCTGGCATTCTTGTAAATGGTCCTCTCAACCATTCACTTGTCTATAATGAGATGAGAATAATAAACACATCACTCACACCATTCCCACACCTTTCTGGGTTAAGAAACAGACTGTGAGTGTGCAGGCAACCACACTTATGTGACTGCTAAATACAAGCACTAAGCCCAGTGCATAGGCCTAAAAAATACCAACATTTGGAGATAAAGTACGTATGCCACTGTGAAAGTACACATGTATTTGTATTTTGTATTTGTATTTGTAAAGCGCAACATTCATCTCGGAGGACATCACGGTGCTAGGAGAACATGCAGTGAAGTGTAGGAAAGGGTATTTGGTTGTGGCATAGGATATTCTTGAGTAATGGCTAATCTACTCAGTACCTAGGAAACAGGAAGGTTTTTAGCTTCTTTCTGGTAGGTAGATATTCGTCTGTCAATCGTAGGTCCAGTGGGAGGTCATTCCACTGAACAGCAGCCAATTTAGAGAAGGAGCGGTCTCCCATTCTAACTCTAGAGGTGCGTTTAACCCTTGCCAGGGCCTGATGGCGTGACCTCAGGTTACGTGACGGAACGTTGAATGCCATTTTGTCTTGCAAGATGGGTGGGCCTTTTTTATGCAGAGTTTTGTGAGCATGTCAGAGGAGCTTGAATTTGGCTCTTTGGCGCACTGGCAGCCAGTGCAGTTCCTTCATGCTGTCAGAAGCTGCGCTGTATCTGCTTTTGTTACAGATCAGTCTAGCGGCTGCATTCTGGACTACATGCAGGCGAGAAAAGAGGTACTCGGGCATGCCCACATAGAGTGCATTCCCGTAGTTCAGTCTACTCAGAAAATGTGCCTGGGTGACCGTCTTTCTGCAGTTCAGCAGAATACAAGGGAAAAGTCTGCAGAATAGTTTTAGTGTAGCGAAACTTTTTACGCATAACATACACACTTGGTCCTGCATGGATAGGGCATTGTCAAATAGGATACCCAAATTTTTAGCAACTCGCTTGGGTTCAGGGGCGGTTCCCACCGCTTGGGGCCACCAACTGCTGTCCCAAATTGAGTGTGCACTCCCAAAGAGCAGAATCTCAGATTTTCCTGCATTTAGCTTTAGGCAGTGATCTGTCATCCAAGTTGCAATTTCGGTGAGGCAATTAATTAGATTGCTCTTAGTGTCAGTTTCAGCACGCTTGTCGAGAGGAATCAATAATTGCGTGTCATCGGCATAGGAGCGGATGTCAAAGCCCCATTTCCTACTGATTGCTGCTAAAGACGAAACATACGCTTTAAAAAGAGATGGGCTTACAGAGGCTCCCTGCGGGACTCCATGTTTGATACTTTTTGGTTTTGAGGAGAAGGGCCCATTTGAATTTTTTGTGTTCTGTTTTTCAGGAAGGATGCGAACCATGAGAGGGCTTTCAAATGCAATCCTTTTTCATAGAGAGTTTGTGTTAGAAATGGGATCTCTAGTTGGCAAGGGCTTGCACCTTTGTCCAAGTAGGGACCCTTCTTCCTAGTCAGGGTAAGGGTTGTTACACTCGTGAAGTAACCCCTGCTCACCCTCGTGGTAGCTTGGCACGAGCAGTCAGGCTTAATTCAGAGGCAGTGTGTAAAGCATTTGCACATAACCAACAGTAATACAGTGTAAGCACTACAAACGGACACCACACCAGTTTAGAAAAATAACCAATATTTTATATACTCAAGACAAGACCAATTACGACAAAAATCCACAATACTATACTTTACGAATACTTGATAAGGTAACTTCTTCTTTGCAGGAATAGTCCAAAAGCAAAGTTCGTACGAGTCGGTAGCTCCGTCCGAGCCTACCGTGATGCTGAAAACCACAGAGTCTAACAGTTCCAGCCGACCGCGTCGATACGGGCCAGCAGAGTCGTGAACAGACTCGGTTACAGTACCTTTCTCGTTGTGGCTGGTACGGAGTGTACGAGCCGGTCGGCATTCGTCGCGGTTGCGGTGCAAGACGGAGCGGTGCAAGGTGCGGTGTCCCTCGATGCGGTGCAGGCAGCGGCTCGATGAGCGTCGTGCAGACGGAGTCGGTGAGTCCAAGGCGTGCGATGCAGGGTGAGACGATGCTCGATGCGGTGCTGACAGGTTGCGATGCAGGCGACCTAGCCGGAGTGCTGGAGCTGGCATCGGACAGTGGTGCGAGTCGGAGCGGTGCGTCGCAGACGTGCGAGCGATGCCCCAACTGCGATGCGGTCCCGACTCTTGAGCCAGTTGCAGCGACCGCGTCGGTCGGGTCCGGTTGGTTCAGTGAAGCGATGCGATGCGAACTGCGGTGCCCACAGGTCACGGTGCAAGCAGCGGCTCGATGTTGGCGGCGTCGGACGTCGCCCACGGTGAGACCAGGGTTGCGATGCGAAGCGGGGCGATGCGGTCTGCGGTGCAAACAGGTCACCGGCCAGGGATGGATTCGGTTGACGGAGTCGGTTGCGGTTCCCTTCCTCTGTGGCAACTGAAACAGCGTTCCAGAAGCGGTACCCAGAGGCTTGTGAAGTCTTTGTAGTCCCTGAGACTTCTTAACAGGAGGCCAGCTCAGTTTCAGGCCCTTGGAGATACTCAGCACAAGTTTGGAGAAAGTTCAGTCCAGTCCTTTCACTGCCCAAGACAGAAGCAGCAACTGCAGGCCAACCCAACAAAGCAACAACACAGCAACGGGGCAGTACTCCTCCTGGCAGCTCTTCCAGCTCTTCGTCTTGGCAGGTTCCTTGATTCCAGCGAGATCTAAATTCATGGGCTCAGGGCCCCAATATTTATATCCCAAATTCCTTTGTTCTCTGAAGGCAGAGAGGCCTTTGCCTAGTCCAAACCAGTTCTGGAGCACTTTGTTGACAAGTCTCCGTCCCTTCTTTCAGTGAGTAGGCCAGGGACATCAGACGCACCACAGGAGGTGGAGCCAGCATTGTGGAGGGAAGGCACTGTCCTATTCAGGGCCCAGGTGCGACCCCTCCCACCCATCTACATGTAGATCTTGCTATTCAGCCCTGTGCTGACTCACCCTGTCTCCTGGCATCCCCCAGCCCCTGTCACTCACATTCCAGACAAGGAATACACAACCTCGCAGAGGCAGGCTTGGATGGTTAGACAAGAAAATACCCACTTTCTAAAAGTGCTATTTTCAAACACAGAATGTTAAAACCAACTTCACTAAAAGATGCATTTTATCATTCTGAGTCCAGGCATACTAAACTCGAATTTCTACCACGTTCCCGGGGTCAGTTAGGATTATAAGCTGTAATAATCAAAACTGCCCGTTCTGGCCTATGGGGAACAGGTAGCCTTGCAATAGTGAAAAACGAACTAGGCTGTAATTCACTATCAGGACATGCCGCACACACCCGGGCATGTCCTACCTTTCGCATACACCGCACCCTGCCCACAGGGGTACCATGGGCCTACCTTAGGGGTGACTAACATGTAGCAAAGGGAAGGTTTAGGGACTTGCAAGTGTGTGCACTTGCCAAGTCGACATGGCAGCCCCAGGCTGCGCACGGGCTCTGCGATGGCAGGCCCGAGTTACACTTTACGGGCTGTTTGCGTGGGTGGCACAATCCAGTGCTGCAGCCCACCAACAGCATTTGGTCTATAGGCCCTGGCACTCGTAGTGCACTTTACAAGGGACTGACACATAAACCAAATAGGCCAATCATGGAAACACCAATCCATAACGCATTTTATACAGGAAGCACTTGCACTTTCCCACTGGACCGCAGTGAGGAAAGTGCGCAGAATCATTACACCAGCAAAAACAGAGTCAAAACCGGGAGGTCAGAAAGCAAAAAGTCAGGGGAAACACACCAAAAGATGCCAAATCTAACAGTTTGTAATAGGTTATTGTGGGATACGGTATCAAAAGCCGCAGTAAGATCCAAAAGGATCAGTGCTACGGCTCTGCCTTGGTCTACCAAGGATCTGATGTTGTCGGATACAGCAAGTGGTGTGGCCTCAGTGCTGTTGTTGGCTCTAAAACCTGTCTGGGAGGGGTCCAGGAGATTATTGGTTTCAAGAAAGGTGGTGAGTTGTTTATTAACCAATCTCTCCAAGACCTTCGACAGATATGGTAGCTGTGAGATAGGTCAGTAATTTACTGGGTTGTAAATATCTAGGCCTGTTTTTTTTTAGTAGGGGAAAGACCACGGTTTCCTTCCATATGGTTGGGAAGGAAGCTGGCACCAAGGATTGATTAAAAACTTTTGTGACATGGGGGCATAAAATTGATACTAATCGGGAGAAGATGAAGTGTGGGCAAGGATCGAGTGGCGATCCTGCTTTAACCTCAATCATAGCTTTTGCCACCTGCTCTTCTGAGAGGGGGGCCAGAGTGGCTAGATGAGCCTGAGCCAGAGGATGTGGTGTCATAGTTTCCCAATCTATATCATCTCCCTCGGGCTGATTGTTAAAGGATGTGTAGATTTTGGACAGTGAAGAAGTTGTTAAGTAGTTCACAGTTGTCTATTGTAGGTGCCATAGTTTGGGACAAGCTAGTGGGTTTGCAAAGTTCTTGAATTACTTTGTATAGTTCTTTGGATGAACTACCGCTGTCTTTAATTCTTTTTGTATAGTAGTTTTTCTTTGCATTTTTTAGGGCACTGTAATAGCTTTTCAGCTCGACTAGATAGCTCTGTCTGTCCTTGCTGTCTTTTGACAGTCTCCATTTGTGTTCCCGGGTTCTACACTTTCTTTTCACTAGTTTTAATTCTGATTAATTCCACTTCTTGGATCGTGCTTTGTTGTTAGGTTTACTATCTAGTTTAGGGGCGCACTGATCGAGTGCTTTCTCAATTTCTTTTTGCAGATGCTCAGCTTCCGCTTGAACGGAATTAGTGTAAGGCGAATCAGGGTTATCTTGTGAGAAGTGTGAGGCAAACAGGTCGAGGGTGACTCGGTTCCAAGCTCTTTTCTCTGATAGGAACCCTGTCTTAGTCTGGGGTAGTTTAAGTGGTAGGCTGAGAGAGGAGATTGGGGAATGGTCCGTCCAAAACAGTGATTTGATATCATGGACGTTGGTCGCCTCAATGTTGGAGAACAGTAGATCCAGTGGGTGTCAAGCCGTGTGGGTTGGCCCTTTGATCCACTGAGCTAATTGCAGTGTTGCCATATCATTTTCCAGATGTTTGGTCCCTGGGTTAGTGGAGTTTTCATAGTGGATGTTGAAGTCACCAATAACTACAGAGTGTTTATGTTTTAAGCAGAGGGGGAGAAGTTGAGATAGTAAGTTTGTGCTGAAGTCTGGATGATGACCAGTAGGGTTGTAAATAACAGCCCCCGAATAGTTTGTGTTTGCCTTTGGACACAGAGAAAGCTAGGGTCTCATGCGTGCCTATCTGGGTAACTGCTTCAGGAATACAGGTAAGGTGCTCTTTAAATAAAATGACTGTGACCCCTCCCTTCTTCCCCTTTCTGTCTCGTTTTAGTAATTTGTAGCCTATTGATAGAGCTAGGGCAATATCGGGGAGTTGTTATTGTCTAACCATGTTTCAGTAATGAATGCTAGATCTGGGTTTAGGTTATCTAAGGTCTCCCAGATCTCAATACAGTGTCTGGGTATTGATCTAGAGTTAAAATAAATACAGGTCAGGAGGAGGCTATTAGAATTGGTATCTTTCTCTGAGGATTGGGAATATGTTACTTGGCAGTCCCATTTACAGTGGCAACATGAGAACGGACCATCCAGATCACTAGGAGATAGTTTCACACAGCACATGCTGGGTTTCTGTGTGTCTGCTAGGTCCAAGAGCATATCTTTTGAGTATGTGCAAAGAGGTATTTGATTTGGGTTAAAGGACAAGGGTTTCTGGCCCCTGGGCCTGTTCGGGCGCAGACGGGCGTGCGTTTGGCGCGCCCGCTTCATGAGTCCACTGCGCGGCCCTTTTTTGTACTGTGGCGTGGTTGAGCAAAGTTGTTGCTCCTCCCCCAGCGCTGCTACTGGTGACTTCCGGTTTAGCGCTAGAGCTACGTGGTAGTTTCGTGCCCTCCCGATGCTGGTAGGTGCACTTTACCAATTCAAATTCAACAGTACAATTTTATAAAACAGATAGTGCAATTGCAAGTAAAGGTTGTTAAAAAAGATGTGCAAACGATGCAGTTTCAAAACTGGTAAGGACCTAATCCGAATGCCTACGTCTGGTGAGGCAGAGTATGCGCTCCTGGGTGGGTTCGTGGAAAACACCAAACCACCTGTGTTGTTCACAGGGTGTCACAAACCAGTTAATGTCTTTGGGCATGAAATGTCAACTAAACACAACATGCCCATTTATGCAGATAGCTGGACATGTTCATTAATCCCCATCTTGTCTGAATTACATTGTCCACCAAAAAGATTGGCCAACATCATGGCTAATGGAGGACAATCTATGTATATTAACTCATCATGAGGTTCAGTAACCTATGTAATGGGTATTATTTCAGGGGCTGTGGACATTCACATCAATCATTGTGTCTTTCATGTATCCACAGGGTGAGCTGGAAACACCCTTGGAACCAACCAGGACAGCCAGTCCCAGACTCTGGTTGACCAGGACCTCTCTGGCGTAGATGTCTCTAAACAGTCCTCGGATGACATGGAATGCCCTGGCACATCAGGTTTGGGTTGGCCCACAGTACCAGCAGCAGCTACAGCAGGATCCTCTGCGACGACTTCCACCTAAGCTGATAACACCCAGCTGACCGCTACCCTGAGGGACACAGCAGCCCGTGCCACCACCGACAGCACAGCAACAATGGGCACTCTGGAGGTGGCGGACAACAACACCCCATTCAACATGGAAAGAGGCTCAGTGTTAACTGTGTTACTACCAACTTGGCCGGCTCAGGTTGGTTGGGGTGGTGGGAGTGACCGTGGGGACCTGAGCCATCATGCAGCTGGTGCTGCTGACGCGGAGCACCCAAACCTCTCCCGGGTCCTCAACGCATATGAGGGTTGCCAGGGAGACTTTGGCCAGGTCGCTGGGATCCTCAGGAACATTGAACAACTGCAGGCAGCCCAAAATCAAAAACTGGACATGTTCATGAATAAAATGGATGACATGACTGCGGTGCACAGGGATATTGTCATCTGCCTCCGCCAGATTGCCAACATGTCCACACCTCCCTGTGTGCCCACAACATCCGGTGCATCAACATCAACACAAGCCACAGGGAGGGATGTGGACTCTGGCAGAGAGTCCCAAGCACTGCCGCTGCCTGCACCTGAGGGTCCCCCAGCAAAACGTGGAAAGTGTCGTCCGAGGAAGAATCCTTGAGAGACAGATGGCAATGCCTCATCCCCAGGAAGTAACAATCTGCCCCTGATATCCTCCATTGTGTGCCAAGCGTTCACTTTGTTGACTGTCATTGAACTGTCCCACATTGGATGTAGGGTCTAAGTTGGACTGTGGATTCAAATAACTGACTATGGACTTACTTATGAAGACTTCTTCTACAAACAGTACCAACTCCTCTCTCAATCAATCAATCAATCATAGCATTTGTAAAGCGCACTACTTACCCGTGAGGGTCTCAAGGCGCTGGGGGGGGGGTGTGGGGAGTGCTGCTACTGCTCGAAGAGCCAGTTCTTGAGGAGTCTTCTGAAGGTTAGCAGGTCTTGGGTCTGCCGTAGGTGGATGGGGAGGGTGTTCCAAGTTTTGGGGGCGAGGTGGGAGAACGATCTGCCGGCGGCGGTCACTCTTCGGATGCGGGGGACTGTGGCGATGGCGAGGTCGGCGGAGCGGAGCTGGCGGGTGGGGGTGTGTAAGCTGAGTCGTCTATTGAGGTACGCTGGTCCGGTGTTGTGGAGTGCCTTGTGTGCGTGAGTGAAGAGCTTGAAAGATATCCTCTTGTTGATGGGGAGCCGGTGCAGGTCTCTCAGGTGGGGTGTGATGTGGATGTGGCTGCGGCGAGGGATGTTGAGGATCAGGCGTGCAGAGGCGTTCTGGATGCGTTGAAGTCATTTCAGGAGTTTGGCCGAGGTTCCTGCGTAGAGTTTTCATAGGCCAACCTGCTGCTGACGAGGGCCTGGGTGACCGTTCTTCTCGTTTCAGTGGGGATCCACTTGTAGATCTTACGGAGCATGCGGAGGGTGTTGAAGCAGGAGGAAGAGATGGCGTTGACCTGCTTAGTCATGGAGAGGGTGGAGTCGAGGAAGACCCCTAGGTTGCGTGCGTGGTCGGTGGGTGTTGGAGCTGTTCCCAGTGCGGACTGCCACCAGGAGTCATCCCAGGCCGAGGGGGTGGATCCGAGGATGAGGACCTCTGTCTTGTCCGAGTTCAGCTTCAGTCGGCTGTGTCAATGTACTATCAAGATGTCTGACACTGGTGCCTGTGTCGGAGTTGGCCACAAATCCAATTATGGCCTTGTGCTCCAAACACCAGTCCCCAGTGTCAGCCATTTTGTCAGTACATTCCACTCACTGTCAGCTAAGCAGAGTTCAAGGTGGGCTGTTTGTGCTGGGTGTGAAGAGTGTGTGTAGAACAGGGCCTGCTGCGAGATGCAGTCATGGCTAACACTCCTCCTCCCACCCAGCCCAAACAGCCCACCAGGACCCATGCTTACCTGACAGTGAGTGGAAATGTCCTGTCAATATGTCTGACACTGGTGACTGTTGTCAGAGTTGGTGCATCGTCATGCCCCATAATCAAGCTACACAGTGATGGAGCAGGGTAAACAAGATAATTTTGTACCGCTTGGAAATTAATGACCTCATAATAATTTAATAATACTAACAGTTTGAAAATGCATGTACTAACCAACAAATGCACCCTTTTTAGTAAACACTATATATGGGTAACATGCAGATTTGTGCAAAATCTAACCTATTTACAAATATGAAGTTAATTAACGTTAGTATTATGATTGCGTACTAATTAGAGTGAAATTGCATGATTTATGTTACGTAGTAGATTTGTATTGTGGCAAAGAATGCAGATGGTAAGTAAAATGGCATTAAATGTTGCTTCTGCTAGGTAACACCTAACACGGGTCTTTAGAATGGCGGGTGGTAAACAGAAAGGCTTATTTTCTCTGTTTTAATTTTGGTTGTGTTTGTTCTTATGATAGTTCGTTCGGGCCTGTTAGGCCATGCTTCGAAAATGGTTGCTGGAGAGGATGAGATCACGTGAAACAGCTTTGATGGCCTCTGTGCAGAAGCAATAAAGAAAATCAAGTCACATGAATGCGGCCTGTGCCTGGAGTGAGAGACGTCAAGGTCGAACTGACCTACAATAAAGAGTGTGCCAAAAAGATTCAGCATGTATTCGTGGGAAGGGTTGGGAAAGAACCGAGAGACAATGAACGAACCAAATTGTGACCATCAAAGATCGCTACAAAATGAATGGACAAGTTGGACTGCTTTTGACCCCAGAGTCATGAGACTCATTGTATGTTTTACTGTCCCTAAACCAGTTTGAACAAGGAGGGCGATGAGGTGATCATCACCACCCCTCAAATGGACCAATTAGCGTGATTCTTGCCCCTAAGGATTGCAACTTTTTTGTGTAGTAAGCCAGAGAATAGGGTATAAGAGAGTCTGCTCTTATGTGGGGTGTGTCGCTGCTGTTGATGCTGCTGCTGCTGCTGTTGGTGTTTTCCTGCCATGCCGCTTCTTTATTTTTCATTTTTCCACCTCGCTACTGCGAAAGACTCTATCATTTTTGGACTTTGAACTTGACTGGGGAAGGAACGAGATCGTTGGGGGAATTCTGCCCAGGAGGTGCGTCCGAGGAGGTTAGCGGGACAGTCAGTCAGTTTGGGAGTTCTATTCTGTGATCTGCGGATTATCTTCTTTTGGTGAACCATTTCTGTCAGCGTCCTATGACCATGGGTAATGCATAAATTTCCATTTTTCATTGAACTTTTCTTAAATGTTTATTGATATATTAAATGTGTTTGATTAATAAAGAATTTCACCTATTTGATTGAAAATTTAGATAAAATATATTCTAACTTAAAATGAGTCTGTGGTTCTTTAGTTCATATATGATTTATAATGTTAAAAGGTTTTAATCGTGATTGAGCTGGTCTTAATCACCATCAACTTATTCTACTAGTTGGTCCATCGACCAAAGAGCAGAGTACCTTGATGTTTAGAACACGACAGGATCAAAGGTTAATGCATATAATGTATGAATTATTATTCTGTCAAACTTAACAAGGTATCCCGTTCGTCCAGCAGCACATTCTCCTTAGTGTGAAATCCAATGATTGAATGAATGTATGTTATGCGGTGTCATGGGCCCCACCGACATAAGGTTTAATGGACAATAGGTTGCATAAATGTTTTTCCCTGGATTAGTGTCCTAAGGAGAAATTTATATTAGCTGCGCTGGATCAGATTTCTTGGTAGCAGAGTTATGGTTTCTATAGATTAGTTTGGTGATTATTGATTATTGATTTATTGATTTTTCATGTCTAACACTTTATGTCGAGTTTGTATTATGTTATGTGTAAGTCGAAATCTTGAGGCTTCCGGGAAGTAGGAAGTGGACACGTGTGGCAAGAGGAGTCACACGGAATTATGTATTGTCTGATTTTTCAAATTGGTGATAACACAGGATTGTGTTATGTTAGGGACATTTCATGTATGAAATTGCGAATGAGTGAAAAAGCAAGAGGTTTTCTTGTGAAACTCTGGCCTTAATTCTCAGGAGCAGTGTAGTCTCCACATGTGTTTTATCCCCAGAGAAACGGGTTCACCCCTTGCTTGAGAGAAGGGTAAGGTAGAGAGAAGTGCTACACTTATCGAACGAAACAGTATTCTTGCAAGTTAGATCAAACTATTTCTTTTGTTTAGCGAACCAGACAATGGTAATGTGTTTTATGTTGTAACTAATAAATTTTGTTGAGAAGAGAAGGTAAGAAAACTGCCGATAATTTTTGTAAAGGAGGGGTCAGTAAAGACAGGAGTAGAACTGACGTCAACAGAGACCGCGCTGGTATTGGCCAGTTGTGGGAGAGCAAAGAGCTTCTTGATTGGTGCATTAGTGTGAAAACGCGCTGGTATTGGTTAGTGTGAGAGTGATGTAGAGCTTTCGGATTGGTGCGTTGGTGTGAGACGCGCTGGGATAGGTCCGAATAGCCGAGCAGCAGAAAGAACAGAGTGGTGAAGAAATTTTGTGTATTTGTTTGAGAAAAAGAGCAGTGGATTATGGCATATTATGAGTATGGTAGAGAGAAACCGTCATGGTTCGCAAAGATTAAAATCTTTTTCAAGAAAGACAAGAAGGTTGTGACTAAGGAAGGAGAAGTACATCCTCCGCCGAAAACGCCAGCATCTCATATGATGTAGAAATATGGCTATCATACCTGTATTTGGTTGGAAAATTGGGCGAAATATACCCAAAGCGATGGAGTATTGGCATTTCCAGAAAATGGTTCGTTTAGCACAGCTGTACTTCGAAATTTGAGAGAAAAGATGATGAAACTTGAACCGAGACCTAGACCAACACAGTTCGAAGCTTTAGGTGAATGGGAAGATGAGATGTATGAAAGGGAAAGACACAGAGGTGCAAAGAATTATAGTTTAGTCCATGGAAGAGTATGGGGATTGAATCATGAAGACAGGATGAGACGATGGCGGTATGCTAACATGACGGATGGTTTGTTTCCTGTCAGAACAGTTGAAGAGGTTACAGGGAGAAAGTGTACGGAGAAAAAGAAGCATGCAGTAACAGAGAGATATGGGTATGGAGTTAGCGACACAGAGGATGAGTTGCTGGAGGACATTTTAACTAAAAGACCCCCTCCATATCAACAGAATTCTGCGGCGGTGACTTCAAATGCACCGGCAATGGAAACTGTAAGAAATCAAAGCCCTGAACGAAATTATGAAATAAATAGGTCCTTTGATAACTTAGAAACCACAGAATGTGAAGCACGATAATGGTAATACAACTGAATTAGCCAGAACCACAAGAGAATTGACTGAAAAGATAAGAGAACTAACAAAGAATATGGAAGCTGTGACTGTGCCAGTGACAATAGGGCCAGTAATTCCGGTATTTGAAAATCAAAGAATAGATGAGCATTCCCTGACAATTCCATTGAACTCTAGTATGCAAAAAGTGAGAGAAGGGATAATTCCAGAAAATAGAGAGACAAGAGATTCTGTTGGTTCATGTAGGTCGAGTCCACCTACAAATTTGACAATTAATGAGAGTCAGATAAATAGGATTCTTATGGGAACCGAGTCAGCAACTGAGACCCCAGAGAGAAGTGCAAATTGGGCAGAGATAAATAAAACCCCTGTGGGTCCGACTGCAGAAGAATTAAATGAGTGGGTGAGGAACTTACAGAAGAAAGATGCTGAACCACAACCTTTGGATGTGATTAGATTAAAAATAGATATGGAAGAGTTGATTCTAGGGACTATTGGTACAGATTGATTGAAGTCCTACCAAGATGACGAGTTAATGTTCATGTGTAAAAGCGTTACTTGGAGAGCTAGGAACTTGCATGAAAAATTGGAAGAAACAGCGAATGAACTAGGAGTAGAGTTTGGAAAAATCAGGATTGCAGAAACCGTACAGGGTAGACTTTAGTGAAAAGGATATAGAAAATCTGAACACTTCAGGGCGATTAACACAGATAAAGGAACTGATTGTGTTATTGAGAAAATGGGGAGATGTGGACAGGTGGAGAAGCAGATGGATAAGAAGAAAGGAGGGAACGACCGATAAAGCTTCATTGGCTTTTCCGGTAACGGAGAAAGAACCGATAGTAATGGAATATCCAATGAGGGAAACTCCAGGAGGAAGCTATGTACATGTCCCATGGTCTAGACAAGATATATTGTCATTTACAACTGACTTTCCAAGATTGAGAGAGAAACCTGTAGAATGGTATAGACAGGTAGAAAGGTTTGTAAAGGTTTCAAAGGTGTTGTGGGAAGATTTGGATGGATTGTTTGAAATTGTTGTACCAGCAGATTTATGGACAGAATGTAAGATTACAATTGACTGGCCGAAGGAAGAATATCCTAGAGATGCAAAAACTGGAGCCCCAGGTTCAGAAGTAATGAGAAAATATGAACAAGCCATCACGTTTCTGAAAAATAAAATCCCACCAAAAGAAACGGACTGGGTAAAGATTGATAGAACAACTCAGGAGAGTAAGGAATCTGTACATGCTTACTATGAGAGGCTGCTTTTGGTCTTTAAACAGTATAGTGGTTATGAGAACTTGAGGGAAAAAGACATGAGTCATTTTGTGTATAGATTTGTATAAGGCTTGAAACCTGAAATAAGTGAAATGATTAAGCAGCATATGTTGTATTGGCAGAATAGCACAGTAGATGAAGTATTAAGGTATGCAAAATATTGTAGTGACGATATTGAGTGTAGACAGCGTAAACTCAAAGAAAAGGCGATGTGGGCACAAGTAAAGGTTGCAGAAAAACAGGAAGCTCAGATGAATAATCAATCTAGTGATGCAGGGCAGACTAAATCCAAACCGAATATAGGTAAAGGAAAAGGTCAAATGAGTATAGAAGAGGCCAAAAAGAAATGTCCATGTCACAATTGCGGAAAATGAGGACATTGGAGAAACGAGTGTAAATTTCCTCCAAAGGCTAATATAGAAAATCAACCATTAAATCCACAGGTGCAGAATGAGGTGAGTTACCAGCAGCTGCAACAGCCGCAGGTAGTTACTCAACAGTGTCAGGTGCCACAACCACCTCTTCCAAAGAGTGTAAATCCTCAGAGATACAGTAAAAAGGCAGGATTCTACGGAGGAGAGCAGGTAACAAAATTGCCGCGCGCAGCTGCAGTGTCGCAGTATTGGTTACGGCAGGATGGAGATGAACCGGATGAAAGCTTATGACGGTGCCTAGGAGAGGAAGAAGAGTGTGTGCTTCGCGCAACTCTAGAGTAGATCAGTCAGGTCCATTTGTGGATGGAAAGGTGAATGGTGTAAATGTTACAAGGACGCGATCTACTTTGTAAAATTAATTGCACCATCTACTGTACCCCAGATGGTATTGCTTTCCAGACACCAGATGAGGATGTCCTGTATAAAATGACAATGGCAGAACTAGAACCAGGAGTGAATGACATGTTTCCTGTGTTTGATGCAGAGAAAATCCCTATTGAATTGAAAGGAATAGTCAGGTCTGATGTATGGGATTTCACAGGCGAAGATATTGGACTAATGAGAGGAGTTTATCCTGTAAAAATTACTGTAAGGGAAGGAACAAATTACCCAAATACTCCACAGTACAAATTAATGCCAGAAATTATTGAAGGAATAACACCTGTAGTTAATAAGATGATTGAACAAGGAATTTTGAGAGAAATAATGAGTAGCCCATGTAATTCTCCTATAATGGGATTGAAAAAGCCGAATGGAACATACAGGATAGTGCAAGACTTGAGAAAGGAAAATAAGATTGTTATTCCTTGCTGCCCAATTGTGCCAAACCCCGCTGTAATACTGTATCAGATTCCACATGATGCAGAATGGTACACAGTTATTGATTTGTGCCATGCATTCTTTTCTATTCCATTACACCATGACAGCCAGCCATAATTTGCGTTCCGGTTCGGAGAGCGTATTTTGGCATGGTGCCGAATTCCTCAAGGGTATACTGAAAGCCCCTCAATCTTTAATCAGATCCTAAAGAAATCATTGGAAGATTTAAAAATGCCTGAAAAATCTGTGATGGTCCAGTATATTGATGACCTATTGGTGGCATCAAAGACCAAAGAAGCATGTATTACGGACACAATTGCTTTATTAAATCATTTGGCAGAAGGAGGACACAAGGTGTCTCCGTCAAAACTGCAATTTTGTCAACAGGAGGTACAGTATCTAGGTCTTAAGATTGAGAAAGGGATGCGAAAGGTGACGACAGAAAGAATAAGGATTATCCAAGGAATGAGAGCCCCAATGACGCAGAGAGAGGTGAGAATGTTTCTTGGAATGGTTGGTTATTGTCGACAGTGGATAAGTGGATTTTCATTAATTGCAAAACCTTTACAGCTATTGACAAAGAGGGATGTCAAAGATCCGATTGAGTTGAATGAGGAGGAAATGAAGGCTTTCAAGAAACTGAAAACAAGTTTGTGTGAGGCACCAGCATTGGGAATGCCTGATTATGTGACAAAGAATTTGAGCTGTATTGTAGTGAGAGAGACGGATGTTCACTTTCAGTATTAGTGCAAAGGCATGGAAAAATTAAAAGACCAATCTCCTATTTTTCAGCTGTCCTAGACCTGGTAGCAAAGGCGTTGCCTGGATGTCTGAAAGCAGTAGCTGCTATTTGTGTGAGTCTGGAACAGAGCGAAGGCATTGTGATGGGATATCCTCTGAGAGTATATGTCCCACACTCCGTTGAAATCCTTCTGACTCGAACAAAGACCCAATTCATGACACATAGTCGGCTGACTAGGTATGAAAAAGTGATTTTGGGTGCAAACAATGTAACCATTGTAAGTTGCACGAGTGTGAATCTCTCAACTTCATTGCCAGATGAAGTAAATGTAGAAGTCAAAGATGATGTTGATCATAAGTGTTTGGATGTGCTTGAATTTTGTACAAAGCCTCACCCAGATATCAGAGATGAACCCTTAAAAGAATCAGATTATGTGATGTTTGTGGACGCATCATGCCTGAGAACAAGTGAAGGAGTTTTAAGTGCTGCGTATGCTGTGTGTACGGTGGCAACCATAATGGAAGCATCCTGTTTGAGAGGAATACGTTCAGCCCAAGTGGCTGAGCTGATTGCTCTGATTCGAGCATGCAAACTGGGAAAGAACTTCCGAATTACGGTGATCACGGATAGCCAGTATGGCTTCGGAGTGGTTCACAATTTTGGACATATCTAGTACCAGAGGGGATTCCTGACCTCTGCAGGATCTCCTATAAGGAACGGTGAGTTTGTGAAGAAGTTGCTTGAGGCGATACAGCTGCCTAAACAGATTGCAGTGGTAAAATGCGCTGCACACAAAAATGGAACCGATTATATTGCAGTGGGTAACAATTTCGCTGACGAATTAGCTCAATATTGTGCCAGAAACATGACATCAATGAACAAGAGAAGGGAAAAAGAGAATGTTTCATGTCCCTTGCTGTTTACTAACACAGTTGAAACTTGGGATGAGGTAAAACAATTGCAGGAAGAAGCAGATGATGAGGAGAAAGATGGTTGGATAAAAGCAGGTTGCAGACAAAGAGAGGAAGATGAAGTCTGGGTTTATAGAGATGAAAGACCAGTTATGCCAGATAGCATGATCTCTAATATGGCACGGATGTACCATGGGCTGGCACATATTGGTAGGGATGCCATGATTCAGACAGACCTGGTACAACCCAAAATTTAGGGCTATAGCTGAAAGTCTTTGTCAAAGATGTCTTACATGCCAACAAATAAATACTGGAAGGAAGACTATAGTGAGTTTGGGAACAATAGGACGTGAAGGAGGTCCTTTTACCAGAATGCAACTAGATTTTATTGAAATGCCCCCAAGCAATAGATTGAGATATGTCCTTGTGGTCGTTTGTTTGTTTTCTCGTTGGGTGGAAGCCTATCCGACAAGAAGGAATGATGGAGTTACTGTGGCTAAGCTCCTACTGAGAGAATTCATTCCTAGATATGGCTTTCCAGTAACGATCGAAACAGATAGAGGAACACATTTTCAGAATGAAATAATCCAACTGATATGTGAAGCACTTGACATTCAACAAAAACTGCACTGTGCTTACAGACCAGAGGCTTCTGGAGTGGTAGAGCAAGTAAATGGAACAATAAAGAATAGGTTAGTGAAAATGTGTCAAGCAACAGGACTGAAATGGCCTGATGCCCTGCCATTGGTGCTGATGAGCATCAGAAGCATACCTGACAGAAAAACAGGTCTGAGTCCTCATGAAATAATCATGGGACGAGCAATGAGACAAGCACATGTACCTGTCAACAAACTGCTGACTATAACTGATGATCTCGTATTGGACTATTGCAAAGGATTGGCTGATGTGGTGCATTCTGTGTTTCATCAGGTTGGACCGGATACGACCACTCTTGAAAGAAAACCAGCTCATGATTTGAGTCCAGGAGACTGGGTCCGCATTAAAGTCCACAGAAGAAGAAACTGCTTGGTTCCTCGCTGGGATGAGCCACGTCAAGTGATCCTGGTGACAACAACTGCTGTAAAATGTGCAGGTGTGAAAAATTGGGTTCATGCCAGTCATACCATCAGAGTTCCAGATCCTGAAGCTCGACCTGTAAGTCGACATCTGGAAATATCAGATACCAGCTCAGCATCTGAAGCAGAAGCTGAAACGAACAGAGTTCCAGAACTTGAAGCTCGACCTGTAAGTCGACATCTGGAAATATCGGATACCAGTTCGGCATCTGAAACAGACCAACCTGAATCTGGTGAAAGACAAAAGGAAAAATCAGGAAACAAAAGAACTGATATTGAAACCGGAGAAACCGAACCAAGAGACAGCGACAGTGAACAGCCAAGTACAAGTTTTGGGAAAATTCCTCCAGAGATCGTTGAGGTAACTGAAGAAAATTTAGATTCAGATAGAGAGATTGGGGAAAGTGCGGAAGAAAAACGAGGAGTAGTAGGGTCAGAACTACAAACAGAAGAAACACAGGGAAATTTAGATTCAGACAGAGAGATTGGGGAAAGTGCGGAAGACAAACGAGGAGGGTTAGAATCAAATTTTCAAACAGAAGAATCACAAGAAGATTCGGATTCAGACAAAGAAACTGAGATCATAAAGTTCAAAGTTGGAGGAAGTGAAGTGAGGTCTGAGAAAAAATCTGAAGAAAGTGAAGAAGAAAGAAAGCAAAGAATAGGACCAAGAAAGAGAACTTGGAGAGCAGAACGAGAGCAGAACGAGAAGAAAAAGAAAGCGAACTGAAAAGGCCAAGAAAAGGAGACAATTGGCCCAACGAAATTAAAAGACTGAGATATAAAATAATACATTTGAACAAAGATAATGCGGAACAAGTGAATGAAATAACAAGTCAGAAAGGACAAAGAAAACCAAGTAAAAGACAGTTGCAGAGACCAAAAAGAGTGAAGAAACCTAACTTGAAATATAAGTCACCTGAATGGCTATACATAGCATTGACCGACATTAAAGAAGTGGATAGCAGTCACGAAATCCCAGACAAAGACTGTGAACAAATGGGTGAGAGTGAATTGCACCAAACCTGAAAGACAAAGAAAGAAAACCGAACTGGACACCTAAACTGAAAAGACAAGAAAAGTTCTGAAAAGAACTGAAGAGAGCACCAAAAGAGACTGATTAAAGGATAGAGTGACTGAAAAGTCATTCTGAGGTGTGGAAACACATTTCTGTACATATATATATATAGCTAGATAGTATTACAACATGGTAGACACTGAGAATAGAAGATCTAGATGTGAGTTTTTACGTAGATAGTGTAGAATGTGTTTTTATTGTACAGGTTTGCTAATGCTTATCTGGTTTATTTTAGCAATAATAATTCCACTTAGGTTAGTTGTAGAAAATACATCTGTAATAGCGAATGACATGAATAATGACAAGAAAGCTAACATAAAGAACACTGCAACATTAGTAGATAGTACTGATTTTCATAGGGATAAGTCAATAACTGATTTCTCCAAGAATGTCTTCACGAAACATTTATACGAATACGTGGAGACAATGGATGTGAGAGAGTGTTACGTCTGTATGCAGTTACCTGCGTCTGTAACAGAAGGTGTGACATATCATCACCTTCCTTTGACGTATGGGATAACTTGTAGCGTTTTAGCTAGCCTATTTTATAAAACAGGTAGATCAGAATATTACTACACTGACATAGATGCTGTTTTTGCTAAAGTTCCTGTAATCCCTGATTTAAATAAGGTAAAAGTTGCAAAGATTTTTGGAGAGTTTTTCTTAGAAAATAAAGAATTAACATTAGAGTATACATTTAGACACAATCTTACTTGTGAGTTAAAGAAAGAAGAAAAGATTTTCTTGGACATGGTAGAGGACAGAAGAGTTAAGTTTCAAAGAAAGGTAGCAGGAGAAAAGATAAAAACCCCACCTTGGGCGTTTGAAGAGAGAAGTTACAACAAAGGTGAAACAAATGCAGCTATGGTTCTGGATTGGCCCCAACAGGGAAAATTGTGTATTGGTAGAGGTAACATTATGTATGATAACTATTTCGTGGGTTCTAGTGAGTGCCAAGATACATACAAAATTCTAGGGGGACGGGAATTTAAAGGAGGAAAAGATCCAGTATTTCCAGGGATCTATTATATTTGCGGAAATAGAGCTTATTATAGGTTACCGGACCATTGGTACGGAACATGTTATCTAGGCCTGGTCTTTCCGAAAAATGTTCATGTGGAAAGAGGAACAAAAGGAATTCACAAGATAGGTAAAACATTAACACGTAGGAGGAGGGAAAGCTTCTCAGAAATAGTAGGTGATATTTTTGGAGCATTGATACCAGCAGTGGGTATATCTTTGAATGCATACAAGATTCGGAAATTGTCTACAGTAGTAGATCGTTTATCAACAAATACTGCTGGAGGGTTCTTGATGGTAAATACCGAAATGGTTGCCATGAGAGCTATGGTGATGCAAAATCGACTTGCCCTTGACATTCTTTTGGCAAAAGAGAGTGGAGTCTGTGGAATGCTGAAGGTACAACATTGTTGCACTTACAGTCCAGACAAAAGTGAGAATATACAGAAGTATATAAAGAACATTACTGATTTGCACAAAGAAATTGCCCCACTGGAGGTTGAAGGTGTTTGGGAGAGACTTGGTAAGAGTTTTTCCTCAATGAAGAAATGGTTCACAGAGATAGGTAGTTCTCTTATTGGGAAAATACTAATACCAGTCACAGTGATAATAATAGTAATGCTATTATTGAGATTAGCATATGTGTCTATTAAAAGAAGAAAAAGACAAAATAGAGTAAAAAGAGAAAATGAGAAAAATAAAGAAAGAGAAAGGGAGATGGGAGAGATAGAATTGGAAGAGTTAAAAGAGAACATGTACAAATGGTCTAAAAGACAAGATGAGAAAAACACAGTTGTATAAACTAACAAAAAGCAAGTGGACAAGAAACATTTATCTGATAAATTGTAGGGATAGGTTTTTGTGGTGATGTTAAAAATCACCAAAGGGGGGAATTGATGGAGCAGGGTAAACAAGATAATTTTGTAGCCCTTGGAAATTAATGACCTCTTAATAATTTAGTAATACTAACAGTTTGAAAATGCATTTAATAACCAACAAATGCACCCTTTTTAGTAAACACTATATATGGGTAACATGCAGATTTGTGCAAAATCTAACCTATTTACAAATGTGAAGTTAATTAACTTTAGTATTATGATTGCGTGCTAATTAGAGTGAAATTGCATGATTTATGTTACGTAGTAGATTTGTATTGTGGCAAAGAATGCAGATGGTAAGTAAAATGGCTTTAAATGTCCCTTCTGCTAGGTAACACCTAACACGGGTCTTTAGAATGGCGGGTGGTAAACAGAAAGGCTTATTTTCTCTGTTTTAATTTTGGTTGTGTTTGTTCTTATGATAGTTCGTTCGGGCCTGTTAGGCCATGCTTCGAAAATGGTTGCTGGATAGGATGAGAACACGTAAAACAGCTAAGATGGCCTCTGCGCAGAAGCAATAAAGAAAATCAAGTCACGTGAATGCGGCCTGTGCCCGGAGTGAGAGATGTCAAGGTCGAACTGACCTACAATAAAGAGTGTGCCAAAAAGATTCAGCATGTATTCGTGGGAATGGATGGGAAAGAACCGAGTGACAATGGACGAACCAAATTGTGACCATCAAAGATTGCTACAAAATGAATGGACAAGTCGGACTGCTTTTGACCCCAGAGTCATGAGACTCATTGTATGTTTTACTGTCCCTAAACCAGTTTGAACAAGGAGGGCGATGAGGTGACCATCACCACCCCTCAAATGGACCAATTAGCATGATTCTTGCCCTAAGGATTGCAACTTTTTTGTGTAGTAAGCCAGAGAATAGGGTATAAGAGTGTCTGCTCTTATGTGGGGTGGGTCGCTACTGTTGATGCTGCTGCTGTTGGTGTTTTCCTGCCATGCCGCTTCTTTATTTTTCATTTTTCCACCTCAATACTACGAAAGACTCTGTCATTTTTGGACTTTGAACTTGACTGGGGAAGGAACGAGATCGTTGGGGGAATTCTGCCCGGGAGGTGCATCCGAGGAGGTTAGCGGGACAGTCAGTCAGTTTGGGAGTTCTATTCTGTGATCTGCGGTTTATCTTCTTTTGATGAACCATTTCTGTCAGCGTCCTATGACCATGGGTAATGCATAAATTTCCATTTTTCATTAAACTTTTCTTAAATGTTTATTGATATATTAAATGTGTTTGATTAATAAAGAATTTCACCTATTTGATTGAAAATTTAGATAAAATATATTCTAACTTAAAATGAGTCTGTGGTTCTTTAGTTCATATGTGATTTAAAAGGTTTTAATCGTGATTGAGCTGGTTTTGATCACCGTCAACTTATTCTACTAGTTGGTCCATCGACCAAAGAGCGGAGTACCTTGATGTTTAGAACACGACAGGATCAAAGGTTAATGCATATAATGTATGAATTATTATTCTGTCAAATTTAACAAGGTATCCCGTTCGTCCAGCAGCACATTCTCCTTAGCGTGAAATCCAGTGATTGAATAAATGTATGTTATGGGGTGTCATGGTCCCCACCGACATAAGGTTTAATGGACAATAGGTTGCATAATTTTTTTTTCCTGGATTAGTGTCCTAAAGAGAAATTTATATTAGCCGCGCTGGATCAACAGCTATGTGAAAGATTGTAAGAATCAACAAACCTGGGATCCAATATTTCATCCATAATCATTATGTTAATCCATTTCCTCCATATTTTTCACATTCATAGTAGGAACAGCATAACTCCTGTCTATACATGTCTAGAAATGCCCATCCAGGCGTTTTTCATAGCATATTGGAATACGCTGCACATCCTGGGTAACCCAATGCATTTTGGGCATACTTAGCCTTTCGTCAGGGGTAACTAAAAAGTAAGGAGAGCCCATCAGGAATAGTAAGAGACTACATTCTGCAAGAACATAACTCATGTTTTTTATATAAAATTCGGTAGAAAATACAAAACACTGATTACAAGGCTCAGTGTCTACATTACTGTGAGTTTTTTGAGGATGCTCAGTGCATACTAAACGTGCTCAGTGAATAATCAAAAAATCAAGAAAAAGAAACAGCTGAATGAATAAAAAATTGAAAAATAAAAATCTAACTCAAGTGATCTATGCGTATGTGCCTAAAATAATACAAATACTATTACTTTGTGTCAAACAAGTGCCCCAAATCAAGTCTAGTGAATCATGCTAAAAAGAAACCAATTTGCCTAAACCAACTTGAGTATGACCTTTTGCTCACCATGTTTCTGCGTATTTCAAATTTCTCTGTGCAGTTGGCAGCCATAAAGTCGGCGAGGTTGTGCTCAGAGCGAACATATTGACAATAGACCCAGAACGACACCATAGGTGAACCTGTGCCGTCTAATATAGCACGTGACCTTAGAGCCCAGCCCAAAAGTGAAAATAAAAGAAATTTCTCAAACCGCTCTGCCCAAATGTGCCATTAATACTACAGCAAAAATAAATATCATAACTACAATCACTATTTGAATATCTGACGTGCCATTATGAATTGAATATACAATTTTAGATTTTATATCTATGTGAACACAGTCCTCTAACATTGCCGATGTTACTGAACCAAATCTGTCAAGATACCATAAATCACATGTCGAAAATCAAGCTTGTGTCCCAAATGTATCATCTCTGTGTAGATACGAACATCCCCAGATGACAGTTCAATGTGTTATAAAAATGACTGTCTCTGGAAATCCCAAGATTCCTACACAATGGTATTTTTCTTTGTAATCCATTTTCATGTGGGTGCAAATTATCTTTTGGGACAGTTTTCATAACATGACAAGAAAGGTAATAACATGCACTCCTTTTTCTCAATGTAGACAACTTATTTAAGAACGCTCAAAGGCAAATGTTTGCGTGCTAGCTTAAAATGTGCTCTGCCCCGGTACCACACATGTGTGATTTCCAACGTATAGGGTGCATCGTCATGCCCCATAATCAAGCTGCACAGCTATGCGAAAGATTGCAAGAATCAACAAACAGGAATCTAATATTTCATCAATAATCTTTATGTTAATCCATTTTCTCCATGTTTTTCACGTTCATAGTTGGAACAGCATACCTAGCTGTCTGGAACTCATCAATCTCTGCCTATCATCAGCAGAGTCCCCGCAATCCTGGAAACATGCAAGAGTCATTCCACTACTAAAGAAGCAGTCGTTAGATGCCTCTAGACCAGAGAATTACCGTCCAATCTCTCTGCTTCGTTTTTTGGCTAAAATTACGGAATTCCATGTGAACACCACTCTAACTCTGTATCTGGAATCTTGCTCCATACCAGATCCCTCTCAAAATGGCTTCAGGCCACGACATAGCGCGGAGTCAGCACTATTGGCAGTTACTAAGCAACTTAGAGCATCCATGGATGAGGGTAGAACGTCTGCACTTATCCTGCTTGATCCCAGTGCCGCCTTCGACACAGTCTCCCACGATATCCTGCTTTTCCGGTTGCAGGAAATTGGCATCACTGGCAAAGCCCCTGCCTGGTTCACAACGTTCTTGACCAACAGGTACTTTCAAGTCATCGCCCCCCCCCTCCACTCTCAGACTCATTCCATACGCTGCGCCGTCGACCATGGGTCGGCACTGAGTCCGACCCTGTTCAATGTTTATATTCGGCCGCTAGCTTTGCTGGCCAAAGCCTGCAACATCTCTCTGGTGTCATATGTGGATGACACGCAGCTAATACTGTCCTTTTCCAAGGACCCTAGCCTGCATGCCGCTAAATTTCAGGAGGACTTAACTGCAATCGCAGCCTGGATGGAGGCTAACTGCCTCCAGTTGAACTCCACTAAATCTGAGACCCTCCTACTATGTAGAGACTCACACCTTTGGGGCAGCAACTGGTGGCCTCTGAAGCTAGGCGCACCCCCCTGCCAAAAGCCTTGTTAAAAAATCTAGGCATTTGGTTTAATAGCGACCTTTCTTTCGAGGAACACGCCAAGTCTGTGGCAGGGACCCGTGCTGTTTTCATTGTGCCTTTTCAGCGACATAATGGCTGTTAATTAATTTGCTTGTATATAATTGTCATGTAGGACAAACCATTTATTTTGTGAATAATATTGTTGATGTATATATTGTCACCCCCTTTCCGCCCTCATTTAACCCTCACTTTGCACACGAGTCCTTCCTTTCTCCCTTCTACACATTCAGGGCACTTTTGTATGCGTATGTTCCAGATGTGTTGCTGGATTTTGAGCATTCAGATTGATGTTCAATATGAATAAATAATATTGAGCTGAATTTTACAGTACAAGTGATTTAATGGATGTTACTGCATAAATAATTGGGTTCTTTCAAATTGTCCCACTGGGACCGTCTATCTTCTGTACTGTCAATCACCCAGGTCCCGGTGGCATAACTGGGTCATACCCTTTTTTATAACCACAACTCCCATCATGGCCTTGTGCTACAGACAGCAGTCCCCAGTGTCAGCCATCTTGCCAGTACATTTCCACACACCATCAGGGACAGCATAGTCCTAGGTGAGCTGTTTGAGCTGGGTGGGAAGGTATGTGTGGGACAGAGCCTGATGGGAGATGTAGCCATTGCAAACTCTCCTCCTCCCAGGTACCACAACCAGGCCACCAGGGAGAGGGATGTCCTGACAATGAGGGAAGTGTACATTCAAGATGTCAGACACTGGTGCCTGATGTTTGACTTGACTGCAACTCCCATCAAGGCCTTCCGCTCCAGACAGCATGCAGCAGTGTCAGCCATCTTGCTAGTAGTTTTCCACTCACTGTGAGGAAAGCATAGGTCCATGTTAGCTTGTTGGGCTGTTTGGGAGGAGAGTGTTCGCAGTCACTACAACTCCCATCAGGCCTGTGCCCACACCCACGTTTCCAGCCATCCCAAACAGCCTACCTGTGACTCAGCTTTCCTGAGAATGAATGAAAATGTGCTGGCAAAATGGCTGACACTGGTGACTGGTGTTTGGAGCACAAAGCCTAGCTGGGAGTTTGTAAGGAGTATGTACATGGTAAAAGTTTCAGGCAGTTTCAATTTCATTGCAGGTATGTTGTTTATCAATATGACATACACATCACAGGCTCATTGACTCTAGTTTTTTTCATGTATTAACAGTCATTTGTATCGCTGTATCCTTTAGATGTCTAAAGAGGCGTGATTGTTAACTTTGCTTGAATGTGGAGTAGTTACTTACCAGACTCTGGTGCTTCTGGTAGTCCATAGACGCTCTCCGGTGGAAAGATGGCACGCTCCTTCTCCTCCCAGGAAGTGAAATACACAGGTGGTACAGTAGGGCCACTGCCAGTCTGCTGGCTCTGGAAGTGTTCTCTGGCCAGCAGTTTTCTTTACCCTCTTTGGCACATCATAGTACCTATTCCTGATATCATCCATGGTGCGCCAGACAGGTGCTTCAGAGTTGATCTTGTTGACTATCCTGTCCCACATCCTAATTCTCTGTGAAATGGGGGTCTGTTGGAGGACTAGGTTCCCAAATAACTGTGGCTCTACTCTGACTATTTAATCTACAAGCAGTTCCAACTCCTTCTCTGTGAACCATCACTGCTTCCTTGGGGCATGGTGAGGGTGAATGTGAAGGTGTGGGTAAGTGTGTATGTGAGGGTGAGTGTGAATATGAAAAAGAGTGTGCGTTTGTAAAATGTGTATAAAACTAAAATGTGTGTTGAGTGAAGTGTGAGTGTATGAGGCAGAGATCAGGGAATGTGTGGCAAATCATGTGTCCTATCAGCAGTTCTGTTGAAGCAAACGATCATGGTCATATTTTTTGTCCCTTTATTTGGGTGGGTTGGTGGGTGTGACTAATGTTTGGGATTTTTTGGGGTGAATTTTGGCAGTACCAATGCTTGTTGTGACTGTTTTTATTAGTTTCCAATGGAAATTTATGACACCACCCGATACGGTTCAGAGACCGCATCAGATGCATCGTCATCTGTTCGCGGGGTAAACCGAGTCTGATTTGTGACAGAAATACTATTCTACTGCGTTTCCGTACGAGTCGATCGCATTGGGCTTGTTTCTGGACGAATCGGTCATGCGGATTGCTTTCTTACTGACTCAGTAAGAGTTTAACATGCAATGCATCCTAATCCGCTGTTTGGGCAGTGCGCAGTTGAGTCGTTCGGAAAGCATTCCGGAACCGATCCGGTAGGAATGCTTTCCTGACGGGATCGTAATCGGCCCCATAGAATTAGCCCCTAAGTGTAGAATACGCAACAAGTAGCAACTTTGCATAACAAATAAAAAAACTAATAGCCCTAGCCTATGTACCAGCAACAGAAGGAGCAAACTACTACAATTTACTCACAGAAAGTCCCTTTTACCAAGCCAAAGAACCCAAACTAACACCCTTACTCAACTATTTTGAAAATACATGGGTAGGAAGACTACATACTTTATGAGTTAGAATTATTTGAAATAAAAATTGTAAACACTAATTTTTGTTATTTATAATAAATGGAAAATATAAAATCTTAATCACATCTTATCGTCTAAATGCAATACATTTTTAATAAAACTCATTGTATGAAAAAATTGTGTGTCTTATTTTTTATATTTAATTAATCAATCCCATTACTTAAAAAACTAATATGCAACATTGTACAAAAATATACACAACTAACAAAATATATTTAAATATAATAAAAATCCCCAAAATTATATTAAACCCTATAAACAATATTCCACACTTACAAAATATTAAAATACTAAACTTTCAAAAATAACGATCCCTAAAAAATGAATTAACCAAAACCGAAATCAATTAATAAAAAATAATACATTACACTAACGCATTAAAAAAGACTATTCCATCTCCAAACAAAACAAACTAAAGAAAAAGTCTGGACATCAAACCATAAAAAAATGACTGTTCCAACTCCAAAGTAACTAAATCCAGGGAAAGTGCTGGACAATAAAATCTAAAATCTAGTATTCCAACTCCTAGCTAACTAAATCCTGGGAAAGTGTTGAATGAGAAAACTAACAAAAATCCTAAAGAATATCGCACCTTAATACAAAAAAGCATATAACTAATCAATTTCAAAATATTAAAATTCAAAAAAATGAATAAACACTAAACAAAAAACAATTACTATTTTGAAACCAAATTAATTAAATAAACGTTAAAGGGCTGATTACGCCTGACACCAACTCGGAATCGGGACCGACCGACTGAACACTGTTCGGTTGGATTCCCATTGTTTCCTAAGGGAGCTTGTTTTTCACCCGACAACCGGCCATAATACTGGCTCCTATAGGGAAATGGTGTGTGTATGGAAAACCCTGCACCTTATTGCAGGCACCCCCTGGTGCCTGCCACTCAGTGCAGGGTTATACCGGGGGGCCCTTAGGTACCACATCGACTCCCAACCAGAGGCCGCAGGATGAAGGGGGCCCTAACAGGTGCCCCCAAATTCACTTTCCGACAGCCTTTCATCTTGGACAGGCCAAGCCAGAAAGGCAGTTGGAAATCGACATCGCAATCCCGAGGTCGGAAACACTGTCTATAGGGGTGTATAATGCGATTCCAACCAACACGAATCCTCTGAGCGTCAGTCAGAACCGATTCGGAATGACCGTGCGGTTTACCTTCTGAGCGGGAACATCGCAATTGGTTGGGCAGATTGTAAACCGACAGAGTCGGTCAGAAATGCTCTGACACGGTCGAGGAGAATCTGACTGTCAGAAGAAGGCTTTCCCCTCGACATTGTAATTGGCCCCTAAATACATGAAAAATGATAAATTTACTAATACTACTCCTACCCAAAAAAAACAATGTTAAATTATCATATAGAAACCTAAAATTGTTTTTTCATTCAATATGAGAAAAAAAAATACAAAAAAATACATATAACATTTAATTTACAAATAAACATAATAATAAAAAATGCAGATAAACTTAAAATTTACACCATTTTGTTTACATTCCAACACATTTTAAAAAAAAATTTAATAATTGAAGAACAAGTAAGGTAACAGAATTGCAGTATTTTGCATAGGTTTTTGTTTGTTAACTAAAGTAACTGTTCTGGTCTCTGAAGAACCAGAAATAAGGAGAGGACCCTGCAATTAAATCTGCAATTAAATTTGGCAAAGTATGTAAGGTCCAATCACCTCCCGGGAAAGAAACTGATAGCCCTTCACTCTGGCCCCAATCATTACAAATCGATAATCTTCTCAAGAAATGTCCTGTATTACAGTTCAACACACCCTCCCTCACTGTTAGCCACCACACCAATCATCACTCACAGTCACTCGATAATCTTATCACTTATTGGTGCAATGATTATCTGTTCCATTCCAAGCACGGTGGAAGGTCCTTTGATGCAAGCAACAGATTGGAATTTGGCAGTCTTGAAAATCAAATGATTGTCTGGGGCAGCCATCCTAGATGATGAAAAAAACAGCAGGCTCATAGGAGTCGACCATACAGGTTAATACATTTTCGCTAAGTAAGTTTGTAAAGGCCATTCACCTCCGGGGAAAAATGATCGCCCATCACTCACGCCACACACATTGCAAATCAATAATCTCAGGCAAGTTCCCACATTACAGGTCAACACCCTCCCTCACTGTCTGCCACAACATGAATCATCAATCATCATCATCACTCACACAATCACTCAATCACTGTTTTATTAGTTGTATTTACCTTTTCCAATACAAGCACGGGGTAGTTTAGGTATTAGATATTCATCTTTGATATTGGCAACACATTGGAATTTGGTATTGGCAGGCAGTCTTGCAAATCAATGATCTTCTGAGGCAGACCTTCCAGTGCTAAGTGATGCAAAAAGGTATAGACAATAGACATGGATGGAGGCAGGCATTGTTCCCAATGTCATGAAGGAATTGTGGAGGCTCCTTAAATGCAAACTGGTCCAACTGCAATCCGGCAAAATATGTGATTAAAAAATGGTGGGGCAGGGTAAATCTGATATAAAAATAATACTACTACCAGCTATTTCTTTCAACACGAAATAATTAAAAAGTTCTATAGGGGCGCTGGCATCCATAGTCCCGGAAGTTCACCCAGAATTTGATCAGCTAACACATTTGATTCAATTTTGTACCAATCACTCCTTTTTCAGGAAAGGTGTAATTGTGTGGTATAAAATGTTGGTTCATTTTGATCATAGTCAATCTCGCCATGTTTCGAGGTGAGAGACTGGTCCTTCTCGCTGGAACAACTGTATCAGCTGGACTGGACACACGCTCAGCAGACACACTGGCAATATAACAAGCCAGAAACTTTATTGCCAGCCTGCTGAGCTCTGGCCTTTGGTGAATCTTTCCATACCAATATATCAATGGATTTTGATCTACATACACCTCTTTTGGAACATCCAGATACTCCTGGAACATCCTGTGGATGGTCATTGGTGCTGCCACTTGCTCAACCTGTTTTGCCATTGCCTCTGCACTGGACTTGAGCCCTGCCAATTGAAACCAAAACAATGCAGAGGATGGGTCTGGTCCTTCTGTTGCTGTTGATGCTAATGTTCTGGTTGATGGTGGTGTTGGCTGCTGCAAGACAAGACTGCCCTCTCTCGAAGTTGAAGGTGGTACCCCAGAACTGCAGGGTGGGTCTTGAAGTTCCAACCATTCCTCTACCAAGCCTCTGGCTTGCTCTACAATCCACCTCTTGTATTTTAAAACATCCCCTTAAGAAAAAGGAATGAAAGTGGGCAGACTTTTTTGTACCATGGATCAAGTAGTGTGGGACAGATGAACTCTTTAGGCGTGATGATATCATGTTGCATCCTTGCATTACAAGCAAAGCATTAAGTTCTCAACCAAAGCATGTGCTTGTGTGTTTTCATTAAAACCTGCGGGGCAAACCTTTCAGAAACCTTCTTTACCTGATCCTGTAGGGGATGCAACAATGGGATACCTTGGCCCATCCTACTGTCCCCTCCTTGCTGACTTCCCATGTGATAACCTCAAAAGGGAATAGCATCAGTGTCAGGCATTTGACTAGGCCCATTTGTCCGCATCTATGGTCATAGCTTTCCTAACTGCATCCTCTCCTCTTTGAATGACGTAGTCATTGATCTGTTTGTACTGCTCAAACAGACGTTGCAAAATGTAAAAGTTCCAATGTGTTCACACCTCCTGTACCAGGGCTTTAACTGGTGCTCTATTATTGTGCTGAATAATCCGCAACTACTTCTGGGCTTTAAAAGAATGGCTTAAATGAGTGCAGGTTGCTCTGCAGGTGGCCAGTATGTTGCTGATTATGTGTTTTTTAAGAGGAAGTCTTGCACCACCAGGTTGATGCAATGGTCCAATGACAGCACCCTGAAATAGCCTTTGTCTGAAATGCCCTTGAATATGTTACTGCCATTGTCCATTGCATAACATCCAATTCTGAGACCTCTGGGTCGCAGCCATTCATACACCTTGATGTTAAATTTCTCCAAGTTCTTTAAAGCTGTATGTGATTTTTCCATGGCGAACATGGACGCTGTTGCACTTAGCCAAACACTCTTATAACTTTCTTCAGAGCCAAGTCCAACAGACATCTTTTGCTTTACCCCCTCAAAAGAGATCCAGTGTGCAGTGATGCACAAGCAATCAGTCACCTGACAACTGGTCCACATGTCTGTCATCAGGTGGATGGTGTGAACAACACTTTGCTGCAAAGCTTGATCAACCAACTGCAGCACATCGTGATGCAGCGCTGCAACAGCAACTCTATCAAAATAGGTCTGTGGTGTTTTGTCATATGGGTTTTTAGGCCTCCAGTACCATAATTTGTACCAGTCTTACCTTGACGAACACTCGTGCTATAAATGCTACAAACTGCAATGTGCTCTCCCTCTTTGCTAACTGTAAAAAAGTCCAAAACTGGAGAGGAGTACTTTCTACTGTGCCACCAGCAATGCCTGAATAAGAACTGGAGGTAGGTGAGCATGTTGTCGATTGCCTCTCCGCTTCTCATGAGGTAGGGGTTGGTGCAGGTCCCAGTAGCTGCTTTGCAAATATGGGAGCTGGTGGTTGTGCTACCCATGCCACATCCCTTGGAGCTGTTTGAGTAGAAATGTCAGACTCCTCTGTGTCACCTTCCACCATGGCTGCCCCGTCATGGTCCTCCTCCTCCTCATCTTCCCCTTCCATGAGTTTAAGTCTTTTAGGAACTTTTCTTTTCTCTTACGTCTCCTGTTGTCTCCTGGACTTTGCCAGGGTCCACTCAATGTCCCTATCATCTTCATAAGAAGTAATGCTTGGAGAAAGTGGTGGAGTAGTACCCTTCCTTTTCCTTGCTGGAGATCTGGAAGCCAATGGTTCTAAAAGAGGAGGTTCTTGCTCAGTTGGAAGCTCAACCTCCTGCTCTGCTCCAATATCAGGCAATGTGATATTGCTGGCGATGGCTGCGGCTGCTGTCCACTTTTCTCTGTTTCCTGAAGTGATTGTGTACTACTTTGACAAATCCAATTTAACATCACTACTAGTTGGCGTCAACATGATTGCAGTGGCTGCCTCATTGACAGACATGGTCCTAGGCTTAGATTGGGGGGTGGTGCTGTTGATGCAGGAGTGCTGCTCTCAGCTTGCTCACCGGAGGCCAGTGCAGCAGGCACAGGTTTGCTGAAAAGGTCCATGCCAGTGGTGGAAATCTGCTTCTTCTCCTCCCCACTGGCCACTTTCTTGACAGCACCTTTCTTTGGGGCCATCTTGAAGCTATCATTTGCAGGGGAACTTTGCTTCACAAGCTGAAGAGATTCCTGTGTTGCGTAGTCAGTCACGCATCACGTTGTGCACGGGCCTTCTGTCTGACAGTACTGTGGGTGATGTCTCTTCTCTTGTGCACCAAGAAGCAAACAAGCAAGAAGAAAATCAGTGAAATGTGGCATTCAATCAACCAATCAGGGTTCTTAATATAAAGCGTGACTACTCACCAGTTAGGGTATCAAGGCACTGAGTGAGGGGCGGGTGTGGATCAGCAGTTCAGTCATAGAGCCAGGTCTTCATGCCCTTCCTGAATTGAGGCAGAGATGGTGATTGCTGGATAAGTAGAGGCAGGGAGTTCCAGGTCGTTTCAGCAAGGTAGGAAAAGGATCTTTTTCCAGCCGTAGTCTTGTGGATCCTTGGGCTGATGGCTAGGGCCAGTTGGGCAGAGCACAGATGTCCGGTGAGTGTGTGGAAGGAGAGCCGACGGTTGAGGTATGCAGGTCTGGCATTGTGGAGGGTTTTGTAGGCATGCATGAGGAGCTTGAAGGTAATTCTTTTGTTGATTGGGCGGCAGTGGAGGTCTAGCAAGTGACCGGTGATGTGGCTGCGGCGGGGGATGTTCAGAATGGTTATGAGACAGAATAATGAGGATAACAATTTTGAACTGCCATAATATCGAGTTAAAATATCGTTGAATGGAAATATCGAGTGCAAGAATATCGTTGCCAAGAATATTGATTTGAATGTAAGTAATATTGATTTTAAAAATAAAGGTGTCCATTACGATACCGGGCGGTAAAAAATCTGCCATCCACCATAGCGGTAAAAATCCGTCCGCCTACACCGTCTGAATACCGACCGAGCAATCACGATGCCGCGACTCGAAAACCGCCGGCGGCGGAAAAAACACAAAAAATACCGCCCGCCCATGTCCGATACTACGTCCATCCGTCCGCCACGGACGTAAACCCGCACGACAACCCAAAACCGCCCGCCCTGACGACCGAGACACCGGCCGTGAAATTAGGATCGCACCGACATGAGCGCGGAAAATCCACAAATACACCGCCCGCCAGCGTTAACAACAGTGATGAAAATGGACACAGCGGAAGCCCTGGCGGCCACGTCCCTGCACAGAAATCATCCGCGGACCCAAACAAACACACACAACATGGCCAACAAGTCCACACAGCAACCCACACACAAATACCCAAACACAGTACACATACCGAAAACACACCCCCCCTGGACAAACAAATAAACTACAAATCCCAGAACACCAGCCACAACACACTTGAAAACAACAGACCATCATGACACACCCACATAGGTAAGTACAAAAGCAGCCCCTTCACAGACCACAACCCCTTGCAACATTACAAACGGAGGACGACAGCACATACCACAGCGAGACAGAAAGGACAGCAGCACACCACAGACACGCACCTATCACACCCATCACCACCACCACCACCAAACACCGGCCACACAAACCCCCTGCACATCACACACCACACACCGCACCAGCACCACAAACACCAAAACACACACCATGGCATCACACAGAATGCCCAAGTTCACTTCCACTGAGCTGACGGTCATGGTCGACGAGATCGTCAAGGTGCACCCACAAATCTATGGGAACCAGGTCCAACAGACACCACTAGCCACCAGAAACCGGTTGTGGAGCAGGATCGTAGACCAGGTCAATGCAGTCGGGAACGTGCCACGCAACAGAGGCGAAATCACCAAAAGGTGGAACGACCTGAAAAGCGTGGTCAAGAAGAAGGAGGCCAAAAATCAGCAGCTGGCTGCCAGGACTGGCGGAGGTAATCCCGCGCTATTCAAGACCTTCAAGGCGTGGGAGGAGAAGGTGCGAGTCATCATACATCCGGAGATCCTCACCGGATTACCAGGGGGAGTGGAGGCTGGTAAGTACAAACAAACGTATACCAGCACACCGCTATGTACTCACATGCACTACCACAATGCCATAGCTCCGAGGGACAAACACCCCCATGTCCAGTACACAATACACAAGACATCACTCACACATGCAACAGACACTCACACACACAGCCCAAACCTACCAACTAACAAAACCATGGGGGCATGTGTACAGTCAGCCAGCACCGCAACTCCCACCAGGTCCCCTTGTACTCCAGAAGCGCCAGAAGGAGCACTCCCCACACCCATGTGTCAGCCATAGCTGCACTAACCGACAAGTAACAGGTAAGTAGCCGGAACACAAAGGCAGTGGGTCGGAGGGGGGACAGCTGAAGTACAACAGCCACCAGGCCCCCAGTTCCACAGCGCAGCAAGGTGGAGCACTCCCCACACCCACACCCATGTGTCAGCCATAGCTGCACTAACCGACAAGTAACAGGTAAGTAGCCGGAACACAAAGGCAGTGGGTCGGAGGGGGGACAGCTGAAGTACAACACCCACCAGGCCCCCAGTCCCACAGCGCAGCAAGGTGGAGCACTCCCCACACCCATGTGTCAGCCATAGCTGCACTAACCGACAAGTAACAGGTAAGTAGCCGGAACACAAAGGCAGTGGGTCGGAGGGGGGACAGCTGAAGTACAACACCCACCAGGCCCCCAGTCCCACAGCGCAGCAAGGTGGAGCACTCCCCACACCCATGTGTCAGCCACTGCAGTGCACACCTGCAGCCGACAGGTAGACATCTCACCCCACATGCAGGGGTGTCTGTGGGTGTCAAGCCATCACCACAACTCACAACACCGCCCCCACTCCCACAGACCAGCAACATGGAGCACCCCTCCCTCCCATAACCATGTGGCATCCATTGCATTGCGCACTCAAAAACAACCTGTAGGTGGAAAACTGCACAGGGCGGGGTGTCTGGAGGCATGAGGACTGTATTACGACTAACACATGGGACATGTCACGTAGCAGAGGAACACGCAGCACTGCTCCCTGTCACAATCATGTGACCAATGTGCACACAGACATGTATTACAGAGTCATACCCCACATGACCCATCACAGATACAGCAACACCTAAGGAGCCACGTCTGCATGCACAAGTCCCACTGGAGTACAGACCCACACAGCAGGCACTGTGCCACCCATCACACACATCAGCAACACCATCGAAGTCTTGTCCATGTAGTCCTTACTGCCTGTTACCCACACATGGTACAACAACGCCCATGTAAGACAAACCTCACTAGAAGTAACAGCGTGGAACCACAATATTGCACACAAACACCACTGGACCCATGAAACACACAGGCACACAATGCACATTCAACATATCATCCATCTCATCTGGCAGCCCCAGTGTCATGAAAGATATGTCATCCGAACAGCTGGCCCTCATACAGTAGTTATGCAAAGATACCTGCCCATGACAAATAATGTGCCTGCAGTGACTGAAGCGCACGTCACACTGTGATTAACAACATACATAATATAGTCAACACCCCAAGAGCACTGCATTGATGCACATGGCCGAGGCTAGCACGCACACCATGGAATTGGCCCATCTGCAATACGTTGTGTGGCACACAACCATCACTCACTCACAACAATGTTTCCAATGTAATGTCCATAAATGATACCAGTCAGCAGATATGCCGGGTATGTTAGACATACACACACCTTTGTCTCTGCACTGTCATGTTGCCAAAACACATGTCCCGTTCTGCACCCATATGTCACAGTATGTACCCCAAAACCATATGTCACCTCAAAAGCGTTGAGGGGGCTGTACCCCCTTTTGCCATCAGCGTTTCTAAGCGTTCCATTTGAACCCCAAAACCATATTTCACCTCAAAAGCGTTGAGGGGGCTGTACCCCCTTTTGCCATCTGCGTTTCTAAACGTTCCATTTGAACCCCAAAACCATATTTCACCTCAATATCGTCGATGGGTCTGGAGCCTGCATACACCCGAGCCACAAAATGTAGGAGTATAGCAACACACACCCATCGGCATTGCTAATCCGTCCCATGCCACATGTTCACATCACACAGTTCCATTGCCTTGCCCCCCATACACACATCGTACATCCACACACACGCCTCTGGGAAACCTGTGCACGACAATGCACGAACTGTGAATGTCAGACAACCAATACATACTTTGCTAGGTGCAACACAATAACCTATCTCATTCTCCCCACAGGTGCCGAACTGCTGGATGCTGGAGAGGGAGACAGCAGCCAGCACAGCCAGTCCGCAAGCCCCCAACCCGGACTCACGGATGTAGAGGAGCTGGACACCTCTTCGGACGAGGACCACCCAGCAGGCCCATCTGGTGTGGCAGGGCCCAACCGCTCCCCAGGGCCCCTCCTACCCACCAACCCATCACCCAGGGCTTCTGAGCAGTCCCAGACCCCTGCTGCCACGGTCGTTGCGGCCACCACCACCGCCGCAACCACCACCACCGCCGCAACCACCACCACCGCCACAACCACCACCACCACGCCATCCCTGGCCACAGCCCCTGTGCAAGGGGTGGCACGGCCGGCGGGCTCCACCCTGGGAGCCAGACCGAGGACCGTGGTGAGCAATGTGGCCAGTGGGCCGGTCGGTGGCAGCAGTACTGGTGGGAGGAGCAGGGTCAGGCCAACGCCATCTGAGCCTGGGAGCCAAGCCCTGCCGCAAATCGCCAGAGTCCTTGGGGCCTATGAAGAGGCCCAAGGACAATGGGCCAGGTCGGCTTCCGACACGCGGGAGGTCCTTGGGGTGTTGAGGTCCATGGACGCCCATATGGGCCAATTCGTGACCCGTATGGACCAACTTGTGGACCTCATGGGCCAGCTGGTGGGGGTGGTGAGGGCACAAGCAAGGCCAGCAACACCACCTCCGCCACCACCTGCTGTGGCGCAGGGTCGTGCAGCATCGAGTTCCCCTGCGTCCACAGCCAGTGAGCACTCCTCAGCCACCACCAGCAGCCCACCAACACACCCCCCCCTTCCAAACGTGGAAGGGGCCGTCCGAAGAGGAAACAGGTGTCCAGAGAGGACTTCCCACGCACCAAACGCCAGTGAGTCAGCCAGCCACCTTGACCACCTACTGCATTGACTTGTAATACGATCCTACCCCACACCGCCATGTGAATGGCATGTGTCTGTTGGACTGTGGACATAGAACTTCATGGGTACACCTTGACCATCACGCAGCCATGACCGTCAACTCATTGTCACTGCATGCACCACTTTTGTTATCAGCTTGCACACAATAACATGTCACCAATGAAAATAAATACACCTTTATCACATTCTGCTGTCTGTGCCCTGTGTTCATTCAACGATGTGCAACCGCCACCATGATCAGAAATGCATCTGCTGTGTGGCATGTCGATAGGCCAGGAGAGGCTGTAGGGACCTAGGGGTGAAAAACAGAACAAGAGTCCATTCAATGAGTGTGTCACACACTCATCACACAGTACTTGTCACCAACTACAAGCAATGTACACACATCTCACAGAGCAACAGGGCACAATGCTACAGCCACTGTCAGTGGCATACTAGCCTGGACATGGACCATTGCCACACAGCACTCAGTGAACAAAAGGCCTCCGTGACAGAGCACACATACACCTGCACAACTACAGCTACATCAGCCGTCGTACATGGTCACTCACCGTCAAGTGAAGTAGCGGGCAATGAGCTGCTGACGCACATTCACAGCCTCCTCCTCTCCACTGTCGTCGTCACTGGACCCGTCCTGGTCTGCAGGCGGGGGCCCTGGCTGATCACCGTCATCCACTATTAGGGGGATCTGCTTGCGAATAGCCAGATTGTGCAGCATGCAGCAAGCCACTACTATCTGGCACACCTTCTGTGGGGAGTACGCCAGTGCGCCCCCGGTGCGGTCCAGGCATCTGAACCTGGACTTGAGGAGGCCAAAGGTCCGCTCCACCACACGTCTGGCCCTCCCATGTGCCTCATTGTAGCGGTCATCAGCTGGGGTCCGAGGATGACGTAATGGGCTGAGCAGCCAAATACCATTCGGGTAAGCAGAGTCACCTGGGTGTGAGGGACACAGAGAATCGTTGCAATTCCAACTGGACACAAGACAGCATCGCACACCCAGCACGCTACACGAGTCCACATACTCACCAACAATCCAAGCACGGTCCGGTTGCCGATTGGTCATCACACGTGGTAGGATGCTGTTGCGCATGATGTGCGAGTCATGGGCCGATCCTGGAAACTTCGCACAAACGTGTGAAATGACCATGTCCGCAAGGCATAGCACTTGCACATTCAGGGAGTGTGTGTGCTTCCTATTGCAGTAGATGTGCTCCGTGGCCTGTGGTGCAACAAGGCCAACATGGGTGCAATCAATTGCACCAACAACGTGGGGGATCCGTCCAAGGGCATAGAAAGCACCCTTCACTGCCGCCAATTCACGAGCCCTGGGGAATCGGATGTACCTGTTCCTGTACAGCATCATAGCTGACAGTACATCCCGTAGCACCATGCTGAACATGGGCTGGGACATCCCCCCTCCACTGCCCACTGTGTGTTGGAATGACCCAGTGGCAAAGAAATGCAGTGCAGCCATCACCTTAGCCGTGGGGGTAAATGCAGTTGGATACACCCTGCGAGGACGGAGGTGGGGTTCCAACAAGGCACATAGGCGATGCAGGGTGGGTCGGTCCAGACGGAATTTCCGGATTACCTCCACATCCTCCATGTCTGACAGCAATTGGTAGGGGCGATGTATGTTTGGTCTCCTCCTAGGAAAGATGGAAGTGGACACATGTCAAAGCAACACGCCACAGGGCGTTTCCACATACACAATACAAAACTGACTGACCAAGCAATTGAATCACAGAACAGCTGACAAGTAGGGACAGCACAGCCACAATACACTTACACAGGTCCCCTTACCAATAGCAATGAGCAGTGACACACACCATTGCTATGAGCATGCACATGGGGATTTAGGCCTTAATAACTTGTAAGGCATGCTGATGGTATCAGACTGCATATTTGGCAAGCGGCAACACCACAGCAATATAACTAGCTGCTGTGCCTGACACAGCTTCCGAGGCTGGGTGAGTATGGCACACACCAACAACGCTATGGACACAGGCTGAGCGGCAAAAACATGTTGGACCTGTTGCACGAGGGGATATGAGACAGTCATTGATGTCCCTACTGCACCCTATGTACAGCACTGTACGGATCACACCTCCAGAAACATTGACAGGTGTACACATTGACAGCTCCATGACAACACAGCTGTGTGATTGCAAATACACATCACAAGTGACACGTAACGTTGCACGTGCCAAGTGGCAGATGTACATAGTGAAAGATGGCATGTGTATGCATATGCATATCCCATGCTCCCATGCCAATGTGTACATGATGATATGCCAACAGACATGTGGAGGCTGGGCACTGGCCGTCCCTGCCCATGCACACAGCATGGTGTGGCCCTGTCCATTGTGGACCTGCTCCCACACACAAATCATGGCCACACCTGCAGATGCTTTGCGCACATTATACTGTGTGGTGCACATGGCATCAGCGGACTGTACCCGCCATGGGCCAGGCCCTTACGGCCAACTCCAATGGCCCTCGCGGTTGCACCCTGCGTGTTCCACTATGGAGGTAAGCGTCCCGGGCCAGCTGGGAGCAGGCAATCGTCTGCAATTGAAGCTGGCAGACATGGTACACGAATTGCAGCAGCTTGGACCCACTGAAACTGCCCCAGGGGGCTATATGAGTGTGGGAGTGAGAACGGCATTACCACAGCTACCTGGGACTGCAGCCTGGCATCCCTCAACAACACCTGCTGCTGCCACCTGTCCACCTTAACGTCGATGATGCTGAAGATATGTCCAGGTCCACTCACCAGCGAGGAGCTGGAGATCCTGGATTCCGAGCTCCACGCACACTGCACATGGCTATTCCTTGCGAAAGTTGTGTGTGAGAGACAACTGCAGTGTGTGTGGGAGTGCATGTGGGGGACACACATGTCGTTGATCCGCAGCACTATGAGTCAGAGCCTGTGGGGTTCAAACATGCACTGCTCACCATGCTGACTGCAGGTGGCAGGGGTATGTGAGCTCTCGGGCGCTTTGCCATGTCTGTCCCTCCCGAGTGGTGGTACATGGCAACTTCATGTCAGACATCCAGTGACACAGACAATTGGCAATGCAGGTCTCAGTGCACTTGTTGCTCGTGTGAATGTCAGGCTGGGGCCATACTGCCCTTCTCAGTCCCAGCAGGCCTGGCCTGCACATTGACTGCACAATGCCAGTAGGTGACAACACAGACTGCCTAGTGGGTTACATGTGTCTCCTGTTCAGGACCCTCCGGATAAGCTCAAACTCAGCCCTGTCGATTGGACACACCATGCCTCGTGATAGGGATGTGTGTGTGAGATAGTGGCACTGAATGTGACCTCCGTTGCGGGGTGGGCCATGCACAGGGTGAGTAAGTTGATTGTTGCGCAGTGTTGGTCACAGTGGGTACACCCACACAGATGTGTTGCCTTGTGATCTTTTGCTAGGTCCGCCTGACAATGGACAGTAGATGTGGGCAGACTACACATTGCTCGATGTGCTGTCTATATGCATGTGCCTTCACACCAGGCACAGCTGCCCCTGCACATGTGACCCCTGCTGCCCTCAGTGCTGGGTCTGTTGAGCTGATGCGCCATCTGTGCGTGGGGCAGACAGCTCTCCTCACTTCCGTCATTGCCCATGACATCACTTTGCCGCAGGTGACATGGATCATGGAGGGCCCACATGTACGCGTGGGTGGACTACACAAGACTGTCCGATGGTTGTCACACCCAGTCAGTGCTTCGAATGGGAAGGATGTAGTGCTGGTACTCATTTTAATGTGTCGAGTGGGCAGGGCTAGGTGCGGGGCTACATGCAAGACATGGGAAGTTCATCGGCTTATCTACTAGTTGCAATACACACAAGACACGTCTTTTTATGACCACATCAGGGTCATTCCTTAAACTAACTGGAAGTCAAACAGTCATATTTTACCCTGTCCTCATGGCCTCCCCTCGCTCACCCAAATATGCGTTTGCACCTGAGAAGCCAGCGCATGCACAAGCAGCTCCATGCTCGCCCCAGAGAGGCCAAGGAGTGTATGTGTGGGTCCAGTTGAACAAGTGGTCTGTCTCACGGTATAATAAGTTGCGGGACGCCATACACCTGCGTGGTGCCCCGACTCGAGACCCGGGCAACATTGACAATGCATGACAGGCTCCGCAGTCCGGATACACCACCTGCAACACACAGAGGCTGTAGCTGCCCTAGCGGCCCAGGCCGCGTCCAACTGGAGCTCATGGACCCACACATTCACTCTTTGGCCTCTCTGGGGCGAGCTTGGAGCTGCTTGTGCACGCGCTGGCTTCTCTGTTGCAATGGCATGTGACGTGTGTGGGAAAATAGGCAATGAGTGAGATGGTGCGAGCCACCTTCCGTGACGTCACTCCTGCTCGTGATGTGTGCGTCCCCCCACTACTTCCATTTGACTTGTGCCATACTACATATTGAGGATGTGTTGCCTGCGTGATGTGACCAGGAGGAGCGTGCCATGACCTCTCACCCACCATGCTCCACTGCCATCCCGTGCCCTGGATTGCCTGTGCAGGTGGACAATGTTGGGGATACACCTGGTCGACAGGGGATGTGAGTGCCTTGGCAAGGGCGTGGCGGGCGCACAGCAGTATCCAGCATGTCCACAGAGGGTGGGCTGACGTCTACACCTGATGCAGCATTGATCGTGTGCCCGCCTGTTGTGCACACACGAGTTCACATTCATCCCCAGACAGGTGGTCTTTACAAATTCCCAGGAGAGCGGTAATCTACTGCTCCGGTATCCTCCCAACACAGTGTGTTTCAACATTGCATGTGCGCACCTACCTGTCACACCCACCCACCTGAGCCAAGCATAACTCCCGCTTCACATGACACATGTGTGTCTTCCACAGTTGTGCTACTCTCTCAGGGGCGGACCTGCAACTGTCCCGTAGCGCACGCACACAGCACCGAGTCGTACTGGCATCCTGTTAGATTGGTAGGCACACTAACACATCTCCTTCTGAGACAGTGGTGGCTGTGATGGATATTGTGACTGCCATGGTGGTGTTGGCTGGCCATGGCAGGGCACACTGACACACATTGCATCCGCAGCACTTCGTGTCACTACTCGGCACATCGAACTGGGCACTGTCCCTGGGGTTGATGAGTAATGGCGCCTGTCGATGTGAACTGTGACTATATGCTGTTGCTCCTGTAGTCGGTTGTATCTGTGTAGTTGATGATTGGAGTTGTTGCAGTGTGTGGTTGGTTAAGTGGGGCAGATGCCGTGTATGTGACCTCAGCAATTGCAATGTCCGGTCTCACATTCTAATGTGTTGTACACGTGGCAGGGACTTCACTTCTCTCAGACCCTACTACTTGTGAGTGTGATGTATCTGCTTTCCGGTGCAACGTATTGACTGCATGTGATTGGTGTTATTCCTGTGTTCATGTATCCGTGTCATGTTTGCGTGCATGCATTGCACAGGGTTTGAGTGTAGCCACAGGTGGACTGGCAGCATGTGCGGAGTATGCGGGCATGTGTGAGCTTACTTGCTGTGTGGCCAGCAGTGTAGGTGTATGTTAGTCATGTGATTTGCATTGTGGCTGGGCACATGGCTTACTTTCAATGTGTGCATTTGGGAGGTGGTGGTGTGTGGTGTGTGATTGTGGTAGCGTTGGTGTGTATGTGTGTGTCGTGTCCATGTCAACTGCACACATATGTCACCCAGGGACATGGTGGATGTTTGTAACCGTGTTGAGGTCTTTGAATATGATGAGATGTGTGTGTTGTATGTTGCACAGTATGCGGTGTGTGGGTGTGTCCTTGCAGTTCAGGCTGACTCCTACTTGTTATGGTTCAGATGTTGTGTGTGTCAGGGTGTGTGACTGTCAAGATTGTGTCTAGTCCAATTTTGCATGTCAGCATTTCAGCAGTTCTTACTCACTGTGCAGTGCTGCCCACCCACACTGATGTCGTGTGTGTGTTTGTCAGGCATTGCTGTGGCATGCTTTAGCGTGGCTCCAACTTTTGGTTGCTGAGTGTCTGGTCAGACTGTGTGGGTCATTGTAGACATGTGTAGGACTGTGCTTTGTAGTGAGCAGGCCCTCAGTGTTGATGTGATGATCTTTCGGGCATCTTCAGAGTGTGAGAAGTCCTGCTCCACGAGCTGTGGTATTTCCCTGTGGCCACTGTTGCGGCTACTCATTTGCGTTGACATCCAATGACAGTGGACTTCATGGTCATCTCACGACTGCTGTGTACTTCACACACTCATCCTCTCTCATTCGTACTTGTGAAATGAATCAGCAGAGACACATATTTACTTCAAGCCATGTATTAGGACTTATGTCCTCTGTGATGCAATATAGTGGACACTACTGGCAGCGAAATGCATGTGGAGGATATGCTCAGCATGATTACACATAGCATAGGGTGTAGGGGTACATGTGATTAGTTGTTGACTGTGGGATGTGGGCTTCAGAGTTACAACTGCTTAGCCGTTGCTGTGCTAATGTACATTTGCTAATTACTGTGGAGATGCTGACTTTGACACAGACAGTATACATTTTGCCTACCAGACCGCTTGACATCATGGGCACAGTACATCTCAGTTCCATGTTACAGGTTTGCTGCTATAGTTACTCATACACACGTGCGTGAGAGGTGACATCAGGGCATGGGCCTACGTGCATGCAACGGCGTCCCACTTGTTGTTGCAATGTGGTTGCTACTGGACATGACACAGTCACTGGGGTCATGTTGTTGGGGGATGCACTTGTTGTCCATGCAAAAGTCCTGGCACGGAAGTTCAGAGGGAGGTGAGGTGACAGCTCTCACATACTACAGCCGACCGATTACTGTCCACTGACCGGTGCATATGTTCATGGGCGCAGGATACATATTATGGCATAGTTGTACGTGCAGTTTTGTCCATGTGGTTGCCATACACAAATCCCATACCTCTGCCTCCCCCTGTTCATGCAGAGTAACTAGATGTGGTGAGAAACAGAGTGCATGTCCCGAAAATATCCGATATCATGGCAGTGGAGTTGATGGTGTGATGTTAGTTGCAGGTTGTATGGTATAGTTGTTGTACAGCTAACTGCTCAGTCCGTGCGAAAGCCAAGCATGGGTACGGTGTAGAACATCATTGTTCAATTGGGGGTATTGCATCGGGGCCCGACGAATTGACAGGTTGTCAGGTATGCGATACCTTCCAGCAGGGCTTCCATGGCATTGGTGGTAAACATGGATGCCATCCAATGAAGCGGATGGTGGCTGTCAAGGTGTTGGTCGTAAGTTGTCCCTTGTAGGAGCCTGATGGGACATGTTGGATGACATTCGATGAAACTGTGATCCAGAATACGTCGTGTGGAGGCACAGTGGTCCCATTGCAGTGTGGGTCCGATTGCAGCCACATACGCCATGCCCCCATAGGCTGAACAGATCCTGTCGTGGACGTCCAGGGGTTGAACAGTTGTACCAGGTCCGCCATTGGACATGCCGGGTTGGAGAGACATAAATCCACAGGACAGTGGAAGGGACACCTCCGACAGTAGAAGACGGGGATGACGCAGCTGAACAATGCGATGCGGTAAGTTAGTCGGTAACTTACGTTCAGCAAAGCCAGATTTTCACATCCCAATATCTGTATCAGGTTATGTTTGTACAGCTTCATCTGTCCGGCGTAGTTGGGTAGGTGTGGTGCAAGTGCCATTTTGCTGCAGGGCGATGTGATGGCGTGCTCCGGCTGTCTGTGCAGTCTGCAGAGTGCAACCTCCGACGTTGCTGGGAATTCTGTAATGGTCGTAGGGAGGCAGGACTTGGGTTATAGTAGCTTGTGCGGAGGACACGGGCCCTCATCCCACATGCTTCTATGAATGGTCAAGGTCAGTGGTGTCTGACTCCTTCCAGATAACTTGCATGTGAACCACATGGGGGAGTGGTATTATTTCTTTTTTCCGTTTGAAATGTTCTTTCGTGTTATGCGCTATCTGCCCAGTGGACGGTTCCCTCTGCATGCCTGTGTTGGGCTTTTTTTTGGGATAATGACTGTATTGTCCTGCTTGAATAGTTGAGCTGTGGTTTCGGTGTGGGTATGGAAGGCCATTCAGTGCTATCTCCTCTCCCGTGTGTGGGCGGCACGCTGCGTTTCCGATATATGTTGTGCCTTGTGTGTGGGTGTTATAATTGGAGCCACCTGTTGTCGGTCCTCGGGATCTTTGATGTTACGTATTGCATGTCTTGGTATTGGGTGCAGGGTGGTATCAGTGTTTCTGTGTGGTACTGGCGTACCTTTTGCCGACGGGGTCCATATTCTGCTGGGTGATATTGCCGCCGCTGTGTGCTTCGCCATGTTTTGCACACAGGGGTGTGTCCTAATTTGGCGTGACATCACTGACATGTTCGGGTCAGTTGTGTGACGTCAGGTTGGCAACAGTGAATTGCCGGTTGGGGACATGACTGTGGCAGGACTGTGACGTGACATGTGCGTTCAGGGTGGGGCTGGTGTGTGGTGTTTGTTGTGCCCTGTGTTGTTTGTGTGCGGCGCATACATGGCGCTGCCGTTGACATCTGCGTTGTGCGCATGTGTGGCTGCGTCATCGCCGCTGCGCTGCGGGGCCGTGACGGGGACGTTAGTTCCTGGTCCCAGGTGGTGTGTGCCCGTTTGTTACGAGTTGTTTCAATTTGCCCGGTGTGACATTTGTGGGTGCAGTGGTGGATGTGTCGTGTCCCGGCAGAGGTGTCTGGGGGGGGCCATGTGCAGTTTTTCCGCCCTTGCACTGTGTGCGGTGTTTGCGTGCCCTTGTTGTGTGTCTGCCTACCTGCGTCTCCGCGGTGCGTTGACTCCTAGGTGCTGCATCAGGTAGAGCATGGGGAGGGCCTGCAGTGCTGGATTCATGCTCGGGGGGGTCCGCCTCTTTGGTGTCCGTACTCGGCGGTCGAGTTTCCGCCTTGGTATCTCGTGCGGTGTCTCTTAGCCAGGAGAGTTGTTTGTTTGCGGCATCGTAATTTGTACGCCGGGCGGTACGTGATTTCGTCGGACGGTGTGTCTCCATTGGGCCGCGCCGCTACGTGAACGGGCGCACTTTGATGGCGGACGTTGTCGCTGGCTTACGGGCGGTGTTTGGCTGACTTTTCACATCCTAATTGGGCCGCTTGTTTCCGGTCCAAGGAGGACCTGCCTGGCAGTTCGGTCTTGACTGTTCCCATGGGGCACAGGGTCAAGACTGATTTAAATATGGCTGGGTCCAAACTGGGTTGGCGTAGTGGGCAAAAGAATGATGGATTTAACCCAGATCTTTTGACTGGGGGAGAATGTTTGCATTGTCAGCATTCCGTCCATCATTTGTTTGCTGCAACACTTTTCGCCCTAAGTGGGATGGGTATGCCCAGACGTGGGTCCTTTCTCACTGTGCCACTGGATTCAAGCTAGCCTGGCTGAAGAAGGGAGACATACTCTGAAACCGGTCCCAGGATGCTTGTTTCCGGTCCCGGGAGGACCTGGCCTGGCAGCTCGTTCTGGACTGTTCCCATGGGGCACAGGGTCAAGACTGATTTGCATATGGTTGGGTCCAAACTGGGGTGGCGTAGTGGGCAAAAGAACGATGAATTTAACCTAGATCTTTTGACTGGGGGAGAATGATTGCATTGTCAGCATTCCGTCCATCATTTGTTTGCTGGGTTACCATTCAAATTTCATGAAAAGCCATATATTAAACATATATACACCGATAGGTGATGGTTTAGGCATTTAGGTATAAAGAACATAGTCATACTGATTGCATCATCAATATATGAAATTATGTACCATATTCATGCCTCACAAAGAACATAAGACAGTGCGGCAGTACATGAGTAAGAAATTGTGTGTGGTCCAAATGCTATAGACGATTGACCTAAGGCGAGTAAATGTATGTTAATAGGGATTAGAAAAGGCTGTGTCCCAATTATTGGTAGCCAAGTCAGATCTGAGTAACTTACTGGAAGGCATACTGCCAGAGTGGATGCTACTGTTATGTAAATTGAGTTCATGAGCTAAGCGGCAAAGTGCCTAGCAGTTATTTACAAGACATTAACACCGATGATATGCAAATGTATACAGGTCAATATCTGTAATATATTTCTCTGACGCCAAATGGCTAATATTATACAGAAGACAGCAATTCTAGGGTGGATGGAACATATTACTGGGCAATGTCAAAGAATGAATCTTGAGCTGACCATAACTTATAGTGAATACAAGACCTGATCACAATTACAGTAAGTACATATGGCGAGAATCATAGTACAGGAACACAGTCAAAATATATAAGGACAACAAGCCATAGGAACATTAAATTAATGTGTATTGAGACACAATCCTGTACAGCAAAGGAGAAGCAAGAAAACAAAAGGAACCAATATACATTAGTGAAGAATTAATTGGATTAAAGAAATCTTATCTGAATATGGTGATACCCCTGAGGGGGAAGAAAAGGGTAGGGAGTCTGTGTATATAAGTGTCCGTCACATGGTGGTTGGTCCCTTTCTTTCCTTCTGTGAAAATATAAAAACAGAAGTGCAGAATTAAAAATATGTACTTGATCATTTACACATGATAAACATTATAGTATTAGAATGCTCAATATTTACAAGGTAATATTAGCGGTGAGAGACCTGCAGAGAGAACACAGACAAGTCAGTCTACATGTAAATGTATGCTCAGCTCCTCATCTAAATTGTGGCCACCCGGCTGTTTGGTCTCGAGTTCCAGGATCCATTTGGACTCACGTTTGCACAACAGATGTACTCTGTTGCCTCCCTGGGTGCCTGTGTGTATCTGTTTGATTATGAAATAACTCAATAAAGAACTGTTCGACAGGTGATGTGTTTGGAAATGGCGTGCAACCGGGTAATGGGGATCCCTGTTATTTATGGCCCGCATATGCTCTAAGACTCTTTTTTTGCCCATAAGAGTGGTGCTGCCGATATAACGGAGTCCACATGGGCAGTCCAGTGCTTACACAACAAAAGTAGTGCTACAGGTAAGGAATTGGGTAATCTGTTTTTTGTTGGCTCTTCCCGGTATGGTGTATTCTTTAACCAAACGGCTATTATGGCAGGCCTTACAGTGGCCGCAGGGGAAGAACCCTTTCAAATTGAGGTCTCTTTGTTGTAATGTTTGTGTAACGTCGTTGCGAATTAGGATGTCCTTAAAACTATGGTCTTTCCTATAGGTGATTCTAGGACGTGTGTAAATGGATTTGTCAATAATGGAGTCACATGTAAGTATGAGCCAGTGTTTTGCAAAGATCTTGTAAATCTGCTTGGAGTTGCAGCTGTACGTAGTAATTATTCTGGTCTCGTGTGATTCTACTTGACTTTCCCTGTCTGATGTGTGCTCACTCAGGGTATCAGCTCTACTGGTTTTGATGACCTTTTCTATGACCCGGTTGAGCACCCATTTCTGGTACCCCCTGTTGGTTAATCTGGTCATCATGTGGTCCTTTTCGATGTTAAATGTTTCTTCTGTGCTGCAGTTTCTCCTCGCCCTCAGCAGTTCTCCAAATGGAATACTCCATTTAAGAGTTTTAGGATGGATGCTGAGGGCATGCAGAATGGTGTTACCTGCAGTAGTTTTCCTGAAAAGACTGGTCTCCAAAGTGTTATGTTTCACCGAAACCAATACATCCAAAAACTCGATCTGTTGTTTGTTTATATTGGATGAGAGTTTGATGTTGTATCTATTGGAATTCAGCTTGTCAATAAATTTGGTGACCTCGTCATGTGTGCCTTGCCAGATAAGGAAAAGGTTGTCGATGTATCGCACCCATAAGCGTACCTTAGAAAATTCAGATACAAGGGTGGCTTCTTTTCTGATTTCCTCTTCCCAGAGCCCCAGGAACAGTTTGGCAAAGCTAGGGGCAAAACAAGTGCCCATAGCAGTGCCTAGAACCTGTTTGTATACCACCCCATCAAACATGAAAATGTTATTTTTTTTGTGTGTGTGCGTGTGTTTACATTTTTAAAAGGATGTTTATTTGTTGTATTTGGTAAAATATACATGTAATTATATTTTTTTTATAGATTAAAGTTAGTATTGAAAATGTATGTTTATTTTAATATTTTAAATTAGATATATTTTTAAATCGATTTAATACTACTATATTTTTGTAAACAATACTTTTTGTGATATTTTTGTACTTACCAGTTTAAGTATAGAAGTTTTTCACATAGATATTTTCATTGTCGATGTTCATTCAGTAAACCGTTCAGGATGAATGTGGTGGAGGCGTTCTGGATGTTCTGCAGTTTCTTCAAGAATTTTTGGGTGCTGCCGGCATAGAGTGAGTTGTCGTAGTCCAGTCCGCTGCTGATGAGCGCATGGGTGACTGTATTCCTGGATCCAGTAGGGGTCTACTTAAAAATCATCTGAAGCAGGCAGAGTATGTTGAAGCAGGAGGACGAGACAGCATTGATTTGGCGCTTCATAGAAAATGAGGAGTCCAGGATGGTGCTGAGGTTATTGTGCATGGTCCTTGGGTGTGTGGGGGGTTCCAAGCTCTGCAGCCCACCAGGAGTCGTCCCATGCAGAGGAGGTGGAGCCCAGGGTGAGGACTTCGGTCTTGTCTGAGTTGAGCTTGAGGCAGCTGTCCTTCATCCAGGTGGCGACTGCCTTCATCCCATTGTGGAAGTTGCTCTTGGTGGCTGTGGGTTTGTCTGTGAGGGAGAGAATCAGATGGGTGTTGTCGGCATAGGAAACAACGTTGAGTCTATGGCTTCCAAAAATGGCTGCAAGCGGGGCCAAGTAGACGTTGAAGAGGGAAGGGCTCAGTAAAGTTCCCTGGGACACTCTGCAGCTGATATCTGTTGGTTCTGAGTAGAACATTGGAAGTCTGACTCTCTGCGTTTGGCCGGTGGGGAAGGAGCAGGTCCATTCTAGGGCTTTGTCGCTGATGCCAGCGTTGTGAAGTCTTGCAAAGAGGGTGTGATGGGAGACGGTGTTGAAGGCAGCCGAGAGGTCCAGAGGGATGAGAGCTGTAGTTTTGCCGTGGTCGAGGAGGGTGCGGATGTCGTCTGTAGCTGTGAGGAGCATGTCCTCGGTGCTGTCATTGCTTCTAAAGCCCGACTGGGATAGGTCCAGGATGTGGTTCATTTTTATGAACTCGGAGAGTTGGACATTGATGGCATACTCAATGACTTTTGCTAGAAAGGGGAGCTGGGGTCGGTAGAGGGTTTCTTCAGCACGGTGTTGATATCTGCCTGTTTCCATTCTCCGCGGAAGGTGGTGGATTCTATGGAGCAGTTGATCTCTTCCTGTTTCCTGTCATTCGGAGAAGGTGGCAGATTCTATGGAGCAGTTGATGGTGTGGCACAGTTTGAGGCGATGGAGGTGCCAGCTCTGTTGAAGATGTGGTGAGGACAGGGTTCTCCGGAGTGGATACTCTGCCTGATCCTGAAGGTGTCATCAGAGGATAGGGTGGTTCAGTTGGGCAGGGTCTGCTGGTGTCTGGAGCCATTTGGTGCTGTGGTTGCGGGCAGGGTGGGTGGGTCTTGATTTGCGATGCTGTCTTAGATCTCATTGATCTTGCGGTGGAAGAAGGTGAAAGAAGCTGGGGAGGTTGTCGTAGAGGTCTTGAGAGGGGGGAATGTCTGCTGTCTCTGTCCCGGGTTTGGTGAATTCTTTGACCACGGTGAAGAGTTCTTTGCTGTTGTGTGCATTGGAGTTGATGCATTTCTGAATGTCTGTTTCCTTTGTGGTTCTGATGAGGTGGTGGTGTGTGGTAATGGCGGTTTTGAAGGCTGCATAGTCTGCCAAGTACTTGCTGCTCCTCCATATTTTCTCATGCCGTCTGCAGGTGAGCCTGGATTCTTGCAGGGTGGGAGAGAACCAGCTAGCTAGCTTTCTTGGAGGGCTGCTTGCCTGAGGGTTTTCCGAGGGGAGCCAGTGTGTCAGCGCAGTTGGAGATCAAACGTGCAGGTTGCATACTGAGGCGTTGGCGTCCATAGATGTTGGTGGTGGGGCTTTGCTGAGGAAATGGTGAGCTGGTCTTCGGTGACTGTGGCATTGTTGCAGTTCAATTAGTAGTACAAATAAACAATATCATTTAGTGTGGTTACTTAAGTTATTATAAATAGCAATCCATTCGTAAAACCACACCAACATAAACTTTGATGGTGTACACTCAGGAAGGATAAGAAAGAGCAACAACAATAACATACAGATGTAACTGTTTGCTTTATGTGCATCACATTGGGATGTGGCAGGGAGGCGCAGGTGAATAAAATAATTACATTACAAAATGTTTTAATTTAATAGGAATTAAAAAAATGTTACATAAAAAATGTAAATAAAAAATTAAAACATTTAAATTAAGAAAACTTAGAATAAAAAAACAAAAAAATATTTTTAAAAATCAATATTTAAAAAAAAAAAAAAATTATTTATAAGTGAAATTATCATCAAGTGTATAATGTATTAAACTTCTGTCTCAACCATCCATGCAAGCCTGTGGCAAAGGCCCACACTGGCTCGATGCACAAAATGATTGCCACTTAGTGCCACATGGTCAACAGCAACAATACTGAGCAAGAAGGTTTGGGGAACAAAGAGAGGAAATGCAGGTCTATGGCAAAAGCACACTGACTACCTGCACAAAATGGCTGACAGCCACATGGTCACAACAACAAGCAAGAAGGCATGGGAGACAAAGAAGACTTCCCGGCCTATGCAAAAGCACACTGGCTGCCTACGCAAAATAGCCACCGACCACACGGTCAAACAGCAAGCAAGGAGGTATGGCCAGCATTGGCCACAAACAAAGAACACATGCAGGTCTATGGCAAAAGCACACTGGCTGCCTACACAAAATGGCCACCGGCCACATGGCCACAACAAGCAAGGAGGCATGGGAAACAGAGAACACATGCAGGCCTATGGGCATTGACTATACAAAATGGCCCCTGGCCACATGGCAAGGGGAACAAAGAGAAATGGTGTCCTATGGCAAACACATTGGCCAGACAAAGGAGGTATAGATTGGTAAAATTGAAAAAAAAGCATTAATTCAGCAATGCCAAAAACGAAAATTAACTGGGCTAATACATTCTACAACAAAACACATCCTCCGAAGGCATCAAATATAATTACCCCACCTATACACTGTTTGCAGAACAAAATGTGAAATACCCCAAAAAACACATTTTGCAATTTAATCCAATGCCATTCATAGCCTAAATGATGTTTCACTTCAACAGACACCACAGAAAAATGTGTTTCATGCACCCGTGACTAGTACTGGGCCTACTGGCTGTAAGGCCCATTGGCAGACTAGGCCTCATAGTAAATTACATCAATATTGAAAACATATTAAAAAACATGGAGAAGAAAATGTGCTGAACTGTGCAACATTTTTCCTTTACCAAAGAAGATAAATGACATCCCAAAAAATAACTAGGCCTCTACTAAAACTGCAGGCCTCCCACCACAATAAATTAAAAAAATCGAATAAAAATACAAGTAAATCCAGGTGCATGCCCCCAATCAAACCAACAACACCGTTATACACCAGTTTTTCAACTTACTTGGGAAATCTCAAATACAAAATCCCTAAATCCAATAGTATATATGCAGCAGACAAGGATGGATACCCTTCCAGCTCCAAATCTCAATGAAAAGTGACCAGGAGAGGGACAAAGCACTAGCAGGAGCCTGCTGGACAGGAACAGGAATTTGCAGTCTCTGGGGCACTTCCTTCCTGGTTGAAAAAAAGCTGCTCAAGCGCTCCATTTGCGCTCGTGATCAGCACTAGATTGGCGCCATCGCGGCCGTAAGCCGTGCAAGTGAGCACGAAGTCTTGAGGGAGCTCGATAGCGGTGCAAGAAGTCTTGCGCATGCTCACAAGCAGCCTGAGACTATCTGGTGCTCGTGGTTAAGTGCAAAACAAAACTCAAGTGCGCGAACAGAAAAAAAATTCCATTTCGCGCTCGAAAGGCGAAATTCAGGAACTTCATGGAGGAAAGCGGAGTTCCTGAATCCTGCCCAAATTCAGCAAAATCCGCGAGCAGAGTTTTACGCCCGGGACTAATTTACACTAGTAGGTTTGCGAATTTCATTTTCTACTAAGTAGTACTACTTTACATATGATGAAATACAGTTTGTGAATCAGGACCCCTATATTTTAACACATCAGGTTAAACAGCAGTAGCAAAGGGAAACAAAATACTAACCACAACACCTGCAACCACAGCCACTTTCGAATTAGCAAACCACAATCAGTTTTTACAATATATGCAGCATAGCAGGGAGCACTGGAGTGCAAACTGCTTCTACCACAGATGTAACAACCCAAGGTACTACAGTAGTGACCACAGAAATCACCACAACAGGGACAACACAGAAATCACAACTGTAAATACAGCAATGATAGCACCACCTACCATATTGAGACAACAGTAGCAAAATAGCCTTCACCACATATAGCAACCACATTTGCTACGGAGTCAGGGAAAACAGGAACAAGCATCAACAGAACAGTGGCATAAGTAACTTTGGCAGGGACATAAACAAATATAACAGCTGCCACAAGCACAGGAACCACAGCAATGATACCAGCTGCAAACATAGAAAAGACAGCAACCTCTACAACTACCACTAGCAAGGTAGGGCCAACAGCAGAGACTATGGAGCAGATTTACAAGCCCCTTGCGACAACTTTACGCCGTCGTTACGTCACTTCAGTGATGCAGTGGCGTCGTAAACAATGCGCCACTTTGCAACATATTTACAACGTGACGCATCTAGGGAGATGCGTCATGTTGTGAATCCCTGCGCTACATTATACCTGCATCAGGTATAATGTATGCAGAGTGGGCGTTCCGGCGCAAGAAAGCCTCGTAAAAGTGATGCTGTGAAATCTACAAGATTTCACTGTGTCACTTTTATGACGCCACTGCTTCAAAACCTTGTGCCTGCTTGAAGCAGGCGTAAGGAGTGACGCAGCATGATAGGAATAGGCATTCCTGACCATTGCTGGAGTTGCGTCGCGCTTGCGACACGACTCCAGCAATGTGCTGCCCTTACGCCAAAAGATGCATCACGCATCTGTCTATCCTTGCGCCACGGTGCGCCGCATTGTAAATACAACGCATCCATGGTGGCACAAGGGTTATTTTACGTGTCGCAAATTAACTGGCGCATCTCCGCTAATATGCAGAGATGCGCCAGTTCTTGTAAATCTGCCCCTAAATGTGTAACCATTAAGTGAAACAAAAAGTGATGGTGTTATGCATGAATTAGCCTCATGTACTGATAAATAGTGAAATCCCCATTCCAGTCCTTTTTCTCTATTTTCTTGCTCACTTTTGGATTGCAGATAATGACTATACATAAGCAAATCAGCCTCGGACTTGATCCTGCATGGACAGTCCAGCCAGAGCTGTTTAGCTGTGCCATCAGACAGGTTTTGGCCTGGAGGTCCTCATCATTGAGGTACGTTGTTGGAATGTGGTTTATTAGTAGGGGTAAGTAGGTACCTACCACTAGTAATAAGGCCACAGTCACATTATAGGGTCCAGTCCCTGGCTCAACCCTTGGTAACTGGCTGCGAGCAGGCAGAATTTACTTAGAAGACATGTGTAAAGCATTTAAAAACATCAATACATTAAATAAGTAAGGCACAACACACAATAAAAATTCAACACCTTATTTTTATGAATAAAAATGACATAATGACATAATGAAAAAAATCCAATGTATGGAACCGGAGCTATGCATTTTTAAAGAATAAACACTTTTTAGTGCCTAAAAGCCAAAAGCACCATTTTGGGACATCTGGTAGCTCTTGACTGGAACAAATTCAAAGTTTCAGGCTGACTGAGATGGAGCCCTCGTCAGATACACTTAGCGGTAGGGCCTGGTCAAGTTTTTACCTTCTGACATAATCACTTTTTTGGAGCTTTTTCTCTCGATGTCAAGCGAGGCTCCTTGTCAGGTTGGCTTTGAGTTGGACGATGGTGGCTTGGCGTGGTGCAATGCCCCGGTCAACTCCTGGAAGTTTCGTCAATGACGAAAAGCTCCAGAACTTCAGCTGACAAATCTCAATCTCAGGCCGAGTCGCAGTTTGATGTCACCAGATTGACTCTCGTCGACGGGTTGATCACCTTATGGAGTTTTTTGTTAAAAATTCTCCAATCCTCTCCAAACTTCTGGATCTTCTTCCAGAAGCTCCTTCTGGGGTTCCAAAGTGTTTACAACACCAATCCAAGGTTCCAGAAGCTCTGAGGTGCTCATTGGGATGTTCGGACTATGTCTCCCACAATGCACCTGACCAAATCCTTTAAAGTGCAGGTAAAGGTGGTCCGCTGGTATCTTCTTTCTGGAGATGATGCAGATGGAGCTCTTTTAACCTCTTGCTTACAGGGAGTTCACTCATTCTATTTTAAAGCAAGACAAAGTCCTTAAGGCTGTTGTTCCCAAAGTGTGCAGCAGGTGCAGTCATTCAGAGTGCAATCCTCTTGGCACTGGAAAGGGTTCCAGCAGGACAGCCCTTCTTTTCTTGCAGTTTCAGTCAGGGATCTGAGCTGCTGGGCAGCCCTCTCATATGTATCCATGCTCCTCGGGTGACAAACAAGGGGGCACGTCTGACCAAAGGGATGCAGGGTGCCACCCTCAGTTATAATAACTTCATCGAAAGTGTAGCAAATTCTTGTCCCAGAAAGCAGAATTCTTTAAAATCAAAAATGGAGAAAATGTGTCCTGGAGTTTAATATCTGGCTAAGCAACCCATTGGCTAACCATCCCCTTCCAGCCCCTCTGCTAATTCAAATACTGGGGCTCCTGTCTGGCTGGGGGTGCAAGATGTTGGGGTGAGTCTGTGTCCTGTCATTCCTCTTTGAAGACCGGTTTGGCTACTCCACACCCATCATGCCTTTTGCTCTGCAGCTGCAGATCTTCTCTCATCAGATGTCCTTTGTCTCTATGCTGGCCACTTCACACCTCATCAGAGCAGATTGGCTCAGCCTACCAAAGGCTACTCTCCTACTGGCCAAGCAGGAGAGGCTGCTGGAAGGCTGGATTTAGGCACATCAGAAAAGCTTCTAGTTCTATAACTTATTTTCTGTAATAGTTATAATAAACCTTAACGTTGTTGTATTTATCATAACTATTCTTTTAAGTCTTTGAATTATATTTGTTTAGCTCACTACTGTCAATGGTAATATTTTATTAAAGTATCCCCTTATTAGCCTACGGAGCAAATGTGGTACAATGCCTCACCAGGTCATATAAAAACATATTTTAAAATGTCCCTGCTTATTTGTACATGGCACCCTACCCTGGAGGCACCTAGGGTAGATGTTAGGGGTGACATATGTAAAAATAGGGTAGATTAGGACATTGGAAATATCTTTAATTCCAAAGTCAAATTTGTATATAATTTTGTTTTAAAAGCACCGTTCAATCCAGGGATGCCTTTAAAATGACAGCAGGCAACACATCAGTGCACACATAGGTGCATTAACTCTACTTAAATCTACATGCCCTACCGTATACTAGGGACTTACAGATAGGTTGTCAGTACCAATTGTAATTATACCCAATTACAATGTACTTTTAATCAGAGCACTGGTCATGGGTCTGGTTAGCATAGCCCGGGACACAACCAGAGCCTAGTAATCAAAATGGGGGCAAAAAGTGGGGATACACTGCAAAATGTCTTGGTTTCTCACAGTCCTGAATTTACTCCTTTTCAGAGAAACCATTTCATGTATTTCTCTTTTTTAACTTGTCAACTACTTTGCATTTTGCCAACCATCCTTGTGCAGTAAAAGATATGCTCCTGAAAGATTTCATCTAAAAAAGAAAACTAAGCTTTTAAAGTTATTTTTCCATTTCACATTGCAAGCTCCTTAATAACTCTGGGGCTCATTACGATGGCGGTCGGACGAAACTGCCATTGTTGCGGGGATCGGGACTGGACGCCATGCATGCGGCGGTCCCGCACTCCAAATTAGGATGCGACCGCCACCATGGCGGTCGCATCTTGCAATTTAACATTGCGGCGGGCGCTGCTGACTGCAGCACCCGCCGCGATGTTAAAAATGCATGTAGTGTCTTTCCCTGCACTACGTGGCAGGCACCACGCAGTGCCTGCCACTTAGTGCAGGGAAATGCAGGGGGATACCATAGGTACCCCCCAGTGCAAAGACACCTCCCCTCAACAAACCCAATCCCCGCCAGCCTTTCAATGGCGGTTTACCCGCCACGGAAAGGCTGACTGCGGCCAGCATCCTAATCTGGCGGACGGTGCCTGCTAGGCACTGCCACCATTTTACTGATGCTGACCACTCCGCCAGGCACTCGTAACGATTGCCTGTGACGGATCCGTGGTGGGTGGACATTGCGCCCGCCACAGTTGCGGCCAGAGTCCCCCTGCCATCATAATGTGGAGGGGGGAAATTGCTTTCCGATGGCGGAAGGCCAGCCACCGCACTGCTGGCGCCATCGTAATGACCCCCTCTGTTCCGAGTCTTTAAATTCCCCCTTAGTGATCTTTTCAAGTCAAGCAGCAGAAAACCCATACATTCAAAGCTGACTTTTACAAATGACTTTTTCTAAGCAAAATGAAAGATTGTTATCCAAAGGAAAAAATAAACAGCAGTTGGAAATCTTCTTTCTTGACCTTTGCCAACTCTTCAAGTCAAGCAGCTGAAATGAATCACTTTTAATGTCTTCAAACCAAATATCAACAGAGCAGCTTGCACCAAAACAAACACATGGGAGAACTGGATAGTTTGGGAAGTGTTGTGTTCTCATTCCTGAGAGTTTTTAATGTAATGTGTCACTGCACCGACAAAGACTAGACCACAGTTTCAAAAAGTACTTCAATATGGCTCTTGAACCTGTGCAGTAGTTTGGTGCTGCAATTCCCTTTAATTCTGATATGACTTCTTCTCAATTCCTGTGTTGGTATTTGAGAATTCGTTTTTTTCTGGAAAGTTTCATCAATGAAATTATCTTAACTAAAACAACAGACGAGTCTTATTTAAATTTTTCAAAACATAATGGGGCAAATTTACAAGAAAGCGACTCAGCGCGGCACTGCAAGCCATTTGGCTGGGCCGCACTGAGTCACTTTCAAAGCACAGGGATGCATCATATTTACAATAATATGTTGCATCACTGTGCTTTCCCCTGTGCTGGTGCACAATTGACTGCCATGCCCTAGGTTAGCAGAGACCCATTTCTCTACAGTCAAAGATGCATAAAAAGCCAGGCAAAAGTGGGGGTACTGCAATAGAAACCCTCTTTCCAACACACGCTATATCTCCAAGGGAAATGAATCCTTGAACACAGGAGAGGTTTGTCTTGGTTATAAGTACTCCTGGAGCTTGAGCTTTTGCTCTCGGGCTCTGGGATGCAGGGACTCCTTGCTCTTAATCCCATGACTACAGCAGCAGTCTGAAAACATAAAAAAAAGACTCTGGCATGTTTTGAAATGTAATTCCTTGTTTAACATGTTGATATCCAACTGTAGTAAAGTTTACATTGTAATCAATGTAATTGATTGTTAGGAATGTTCCTATTGATTTTAAGGGTGGTTAAATGCTGAACCATAACATTTGGCTGCTTCTATTGATGTGGTGGTAGAAGTGGCGCGTATTGTGATAAAGGGTTCAGGACCCATCAATGGTGTAACACGATATGAGGGTACTACCGAAGATATTTCCACACACCTACTGTAATATTTGCAATTTAATGCATAGTATTTAGTAATAGTGTTTGTGTAATAAAAGTAATTTTCCTTCAAAGGAAAAAGCACTGACTTGACAATGATTTACTGAGTGCTGGTGTAGCGTTCTAGAGAGCTGGACATACTAGCCTCCACTACTTCCACTGAGTAGGCCTTAGACTAGTTTGCTTTGCTACCCTGAGAGTCAAGTGCTGCAATGGGGTACTTGGTTCCCAGCAAAAACACAATTCTTGACTCACATCCTTCTCAACTAATCACCAAATTTCTTTACAGTGGTCAGATTCTATGGATGCGCAGGCATGAAAGGTGTTGGGGGTTATACTCGTCCCAGTCACAAAAGTAACTTTTGGAGTATTGGATAAGTTGTTGATTATTAGGAGGTTGACAACATTTTTTTCTCAACTTACATCGATACTGGGAAATCCACAAGTTAGACCAGCATACAAAGATTATAACTTTGAAATGTGGAAGGTAAAAATGGAGTAAGAGGCTGGGAGATATGTTTGAGAACTCAGACGTTAATTACATCCTGGAAGTTCAGACACAGTATGGCATACCTGAAGAAGAGTGGTTCAGATACACCCAAATAAGATGACGGCTCTTAACTACTCAATTAGGACTCTAGCTATCAGGCGCTTGACCAGATTTGAACAATGAGTACTCTCATGGGAAAACAACAAGCAGCTAATATCCAATCTATATAAACTGCTATCTCATGAGGTTATTTCTGTTAAAACGTCAGGTCAACAGCAATGGGAAAAAGAGATTGGAAGCATTCTGTCTGTGAATCTGCAAAAGAATGTGGGGAAGTCTAAACAAGGATATGTTACACATCCAATACAGCTATTTCACATGAAATACTATAGAAAATTGCTAGGTACTGGTATATCACGCCCCAAAGAAATGGGAATGGGACAATAAGCAGGCATGAAAGCAGTTTGGAGCCATACCATCCCCATTCACAAGAGAGAATTTTGGAGTATGGGATAAGTTAGCAATTAATAAAAGTTGAACAACATTTCCTTCTCCACTTAAATTGATATTGGGAAATCCAGAATTTAGAACAGCACATAAAGATTGTAGCTTTGAAATTTGGAGACAAAAAGGGTGTAAGAGGCTGAGAAGTATGTTTGGGCACTCAGAAATTAAATTGTTCCAGGAAGTTCAGACACAGTATGGCATACCTAGGGCCGAAGAGTTCAGATAAACTCAAATAAGACACAGGAGGAATATTTACAAGGAGCTAGTGCAGCCAAAGCGTACTTTTTTTTGACGCAGTGACTACACAATCAATGCTTCACACTACTCCATATTTACAAACTGACGCATTGTGCCCTATGCATCAGTTTGTAAAGGCCTGCATCACATTATACCTGCGCCGGCTATAATGTATGCAGGGTAGACGATCCCATGTCAAAAGCCACGTAGAACTGATGCAGTGAAATTTACAACTTTTCACGGCGCCACTATGACTTCACTGGCTCAAAATCACTATGCCTTCTCAAACTAGGCAAAGGATTGATGGAGGGTTTTTAACATGGGACTTGCCTCTGTGTTCTGACACAATGCTGGAATTGCCTCAGTCTTAGGACCAACCCCAGCAATGCTCACTTTAGCACCAATAGAAGTGTCAGAATTTCTGACACATCCGTGAATTCTTATGCCATGGAGCACTGTATTGTAAAGCCAGTGCATCCATGGCGTCAATAGGGCATTTGCCACAGACGCTAGAAATCTGATGCATCAATACCGATACCTCAGTTCTTGTGAATATGCCCCTGGGTTCTTAACATCTCTGTTAGGACTCTAGGTATCAGACCCCTGAGCAAATTTGAACAATGGTTACTCTCATTGGAAAACAACAAGCAACTAATATCTGATCTATACAAACTATATCTCATAAGAATATTCCTGTTGAAACATCAAGTCAACAGCGATGGAAAGAGAGACTGGAATAGTTCTGCCTGGGAAAGAATGTGGGGAAGTCTACCAAAGCATAAGTAACATGGCCAACACAGCTGTCTCATGTGAAGTACAAAATTGCTGCATACTGATAGATCACACCCCAAAAGGAATAGGAGCGGGAAGCTTGCAGTCCAAATACATGCTGTAAAGGTTACGATTCAAAACGCATCTTATTTCACATCTTTTGCGAATACCCCACATTGAACAGATATTGGAAGATGTTCTAATCTAGTCACTATAATATACATTTTTCAGATCCCAAGGATGCCCGCATATGTTATTTTAGGGGTAGCCAACTCTGAGACTTACCCATTACCCTCTCGAAATGGCGCACATATGTCCCTCATGTTATGTGCTGCTACCATAATGATCCTATGGTGGAAAGAAAGACCTCAAGATCTTAACTGCATGGTACCCTGGACCTGTCACATACTTGGTATGGAGAAAATATCTAACTCTGTAACACGCACTATTAAAACATATGAGACCCATTGCCACTTCTGCTTTCTGCTCCAACAAGATGAGGGAACTCACATGCCCAAAATATCTATGAGCATTGACAGTTATCCCATTTGTCACTGACCATACTTGAAATATGTATATTTACATGGATGTAAGTAGCTAATATAATCCATAGAGTCATGGTGTCGGAAGAGGGGGAGTTATTGTTTGCTTTCATTGTTTTTAGGCAAGAAGATCCTTCCCGGCCAGCTGCTTGTAGGAAAGCGTATATACTTCATGAGTTTGAAAAATAAAAAATAAATTTGAACCTTAAAATAGAATTGAGAGCTGATTTAGTGTCAAAGAATTTCTTTCACGCCAAATTGTGCTGCAGATCATATTGAGTGAAATGATTGCTTGGATGCTGACTAGTGGCTTTGCTTACTGCTTGTACTAGATGAGCGTTGTGGAGCAATACTCCAAACCTGCTCACCTGAGGTATCCTTCAAGGAAGGAAATGCTGGCAGTTATCATGGATTATCAACACTGTCTCGACCTAGTCTGTAGGTGAGAAGATAATATGGTATGTGGGTGCATTCCGACAACTGACTACAATTCCCAGGTGTTAGAAATCAGGACCTGTTTGCAGTGTCCCCCCACTTTTTGCCCCATTTGAGACCCCTGGATGCCGGTCTTCTGACTCTGAGAGTGCCCTGGGCTCTGCTGGGCAGGCCCAGGGCCAGTGCTATGTTGAAATACCCACTGTTATGTTGAAAACACAAACATACATTAGGGTAATTCTATGTGTTAGGGTACACCTATAATTGGCATGGCCTACCCTATAAGTCCCTAGTAGATAATAGGGCAAGGGGGATTAAAACTACCTTTAAGTCCCTAGTATATAATAGGGCACGGACGTTTAGAAGCAAGCAGCCTTTGCACACTTAGTGCCTGGGGTAATTTTAAAAGCATTCCTGCTCTGGGGCACTGCTTTTAAATGTAAATTGTGCCCAAACTCAACTCTGGTGGTAGGGGCACTTAAAAAGTGATAATCTACATTATTTGTACATATTAGATACCCCCAGGGTCTTCTCAAGGTGTCCCAGGGGTGCAGTGTAATTATAAGCAGGGTCCTTATAAAAAATGTTTTGTATGCCCTGGGGATAGAAAAATTGCACATTTCACTTTCCCCATTGTAGTAAAGTGCCTCCCAAAATCGACTTTGGTGCTATGATTACTGTGGAGTGAGGATCTACACTACTTTTGCATATTCAGGACCCCAATGTCTCCCCTAGGAGTCCCAGGGGTGGGGGGTCATGTAACCATAAGCAGGGTCCATATATAAAATGTTTATATGCCCTTGTGATGGAGTAATTGCACATTTCAGTTTCCCCACTGTAGATGAGAAGCCCCATAGGAGAGCGTTGCAACAGTTTATGAAGACATAAATATTGCTAGGAATTGAATGAATATCATTCAAAGACTTAGGAGAATGGTATTGATAAATCCAACAATATGCTATTGTTGAATGCATCCTAAATTTTACAGAAAAGAAGTTTTAAGACTTTCTTGTTTGTAAGTCAAAATGAAGCCTTCCTGCAGTCTTCCTTGATTGGTCAGAGGTAACAAGATTAGCCAGGCTGCTTTAGTGAAGTAAGAAGTGGCTCACCAGGGGAGAGGCTATCTTCTGGAGAGAGCTCTGCTACATACAAGATCTCCAGGAAGGACCACCCCACCCGCCCAGGAGGAGGAATCGCCATCGTCCACAAATCCAGCCTCCGCCTGAGCACACTCCCTGACGAGCCCACAGAACTGATGGAACACCTTCACTTCAAGATACTGGCCAGCCCCACTGCCACCCTCCGAGGAACCCTCATCTATCGACCCCCTGGACCCCGCGGACCCTTCGCCAACTCCATCACGGACATTATCTCCCCGCAGGCCATCGCATCCACCAACTACACCCTGCTGGGAGACCTCAACTTCCACCTCGACAACCAACTGGACCCCAACACCACATCCCTCCTGGACAACCTCCACAACATTGGACTCCGCCAGATTGTGACCGAGCCCACGCACTCAGCAGGACACACCCTTGACCCCCTCTTCACTACAAGAAACTCCATCACCTTCAGCCACACCACCAAACTCCCATGGACCGACCATCGTTGCGTCCACTTCACCTTCAGAACACCCACCATCCACAGACACCAGCACCTGCTTCCACGAAGAAACTGGACCAAAATCACCGACGACCAGCTCACCTCCTCACTCAACAACTCCACCCCAACCATCGCGGAAAACGACGACCCCAACACCACAGCCCGAACCCTGCATAGATTGATCTCGGATGGCACCAACACCATAGCCCCCCTCAAGAAAAACAACAATACCCGCGCCAAGAAAGCCAGATGGTTTACCACCGAACTTTGAGAGTCCAGGCGCACATGCCGCCACCTCGAAAAGGCCTGGAGGAACACCAAATCCACAGAAGCCCACAACAACTTCAGAGCCGCCACCAACGCTCACCATCAACTCATCAGAGAAACGAGGAAAAAAGTGTTTGAAGACAGAATCTCCACCCAGGCGCACAACAGCAAGGAACTCTTCAGCATCATCAAGGAGTTCGCCCAACCCACAAGCGAGTCTACCGACATCCCTCCCTCACAAGACCTCTGCGACAAACTCAGCACCTTTTTCCACCACAAAATCAAGAGCATCTACGACAACTTCGACGAAGACAACCAACACACTGAACCCTCACCAAACACCCCCGACGCCCGGAAACCAGCGATTGATGACTGGACAGCCCTCACCACCGAAGACACACTGAAGACAATGAAGTCAATCCACTGAGGGGCCCCCACGGACCCCTACCCCCACCACATCTTCAACAGAGCCGCCGACACCATCGCACCCATGCTCCGCCACACCATCAACCGCTCCCTGGCGACCACCTCGTTCCCCGACGACTGGAAACACGCCGAGGTCAACCCCCTCCTAAAGAAACCCTCAGCGGACCCCACCGACCTCAAAAACTACAAACCCATCTCCCTGCTCCCTTTCCCAGCGAAAGTCATTGTGAAAGCCATCAACAGCCAACTCGCCACATTCATTGAAGAACACAACATCCTCGACTCCTCCCAATCCGGCTTCAGAAAAAACCACAGTACGGAAACCGCCCTCCTCGTCGCAAGAGACGACATCCGCACCCTACTGGACAAAGGAGAAACAGTAGCCCTCATCCTCCTCGACCTATCAGCGGCGTTCGACACAGTCTCCCACCGCACCTTAATACGCAGACTCTACAACGCAGGAATCCAGGACAAGGCCCTCGACTGGATCTGCTCCTTCCTCTCCGGCAGGACGCAGCGGGTCAGACTCCCCCCTTTCCTCTCGGACCCAACACCTACCACCTGCGGAGTCCCCCAGGGCTCCTCCCTCAGCCCGACGCTCTTCAACGTCTACATGGCTCCACTTGCCCCCATCGTCAGAACCTACGGACTCAACATCGTGTCATACGCAGACGACACCCAGCTCATCCTCTCCCTATCCAACGAGCCCAACACCGCCAGACGCAACTTTCGAGAAGGCATGGAATCCGTCGCCAAATGGATGAAAAACAGCTGCCTACAACTAAACACCAACAAAACAGAAGTACTCATCATGGGCCCAAACCCCGACGCCTGGAGTGACACCTGGTGGCCCCCCGCCCTCGGAAACCCGCCAACCCCCACAGACCACGCACGCAACCTGGGAATCATCCTGGACTCCGAGCTCAAAATGGACCGCCAGATCAACTCTGTCTTGTCTTTCTGCTTCCACACCCTCCGCCTCCTTCGTAAGACCTTCAAATGGATCCCCCTCGAACACCGAAAGACAGACACTCACGCCCTGGTCACCAGCAGACTCGACTATGGCAACGCACTCCTCGCCGGAATAAACAAAAACCTCATCCGCAAGCTACAGAACATCCAGAACGCCGCCGCAAGACTGGTCCTCAACCTGCCAAAACACTGCCACATCTCCCAGCACCTGCGCACACTCCACTGGCTCCCCGTCGAGGTGAGAATCACCTTTAAGATGCTCACCCACACACACAAGGCCCTCCATGGCACCGGACCAGCATACCTGAACAGCCGACTCAAATTCCACGCACCCCAAAGGACCCTACGATCAGCCCAGCTCTCCTACGCCGTGGTCCCCCGCACCAGAAAGACCAGATCCTTCTCCTTCCTCGCGGCCAAAGCATGGAACGCCCTTCCGTTCCACCTCAGACAGACAACATCGCTCCCCATCTTCGCAAGAAACCTCAAAACCTGGCTCTTCGACAGACCCCCTCCTTGATGGAAGGGGGCCTGCACCCCCCCACCCCTAGCGCCTTGAGACCCTTACGGGTGAGTAGTAGCGCTTTAACAAACTCCTGATTGATTGATTGACATATGAATGCCAGAGTGTCGGGAGGTGTGATAAGGCATGAGGATTCATAAGGGAAATTGGACAGGCAGGGAATGCCAGGTCTGCCTATGCCCATCCCCTCTGACCCAGCCAGATAGGAGGCCCAAGGATGTAATCTGCAGATGTTAGGGAGTAGGGAGCTATGGAAATGAGCCATACTAACAGTTGGTTTAGTTAGTTCTTTATGGCCTGCTTAGACTTCAGCCATGATGAATTTCAGAGAAATAGTGTTTTCTAGTAGAAGATTATGCCACACTTTGAAGGAAGTGGTCATGCTCTGGAGCATTGCCTTGTACCGCATTGGACATGAGGGCTCTCCTGCTTGACCCCAGAAAACACTGAATAAATATGTGAGAGGTGCAGAGCCTCTCAGATCTGCTCCTTGAAACTAAGAGAAGAAGGATTGCCATGCTGGAAACTTGATTTGCGCCACCAGGCCCTGCATTCTTACTGACTGTGCCTGCTCAACTATCTGGAACTACAGCCCTGTGGATGTACCTTGCCTATAGAGGATTACCAGAGATTACCTGCATCATCACCACCAAGAGTCCATTCCCTGGAGTGCGTCCAGTGGACTTTTAAGGGTTTTGCCCAGGGGCAATGTGGGAATTGTGGTCCCAGACTTTCAAGCACCACCTTAGAGCTTTCAGACCCTTGGTTTGTGTTTTGTACCCTCTGGACCTTCAACAGGAACTTCAGGAAGAAGTTCCAGAAATTTGGAAAAGTTTGGAGCAACTTTGGAAAAAGCTCCATAAGATGACTGACTCAATCACGAGGAGCAAGCCGGCCACCTTCAACTGCGACCCAAACCAGATTCCAGGTTCGTCCCGTGGAAGAGCTCCGGAGGTCTGACTTTCAGAATTTGACCGGGAGCTCCCTGAAAGTCAAGCCGACGAACCCTCACTGAATCCAGTCTGGTGAAGAGCAGTGAGGGCCCTCGGAAGAAAAGGTTCCAGAAACGTTTCTAAGTGCGAAGGTAAAATTTGGAGCAGGGTATCGCGCTTTGTGTATCCGAAAAGGGCTCCATCATAGTCAGCCTGAAAGTTTGACTTTGTCCCGGGCAGCGTGACCAGATGTCCCAGAATGGTGCTATATGCTTCTAAGTGCTAGAAAGTGTTTAATCTTTAAACATTCATATCTCAGGTTCCCTACATTGGAACTTTGCTTTTTTGGTGTCATTTTAAGGATACAAATATTTCTTATTTTTATAAGCTGGTGAGGGATTTTTATTATGTGTTGTGTCTTAATTGTTTACTGAATTGGTGTTTTTAAATGCTTTACATACCTGTCTCCTAAGTTAAGCCTGACTCCTCAAAGCCAGGCTTCCAAAAGTTGAGCATGGGAATAATTTATTGAGACCTATACTGGGCCCTAGACTCTGCTGGTGGTCTTTTTTCCAGTGGTATATGCAAATTTACCACTACTAATAACCCACTTTCCAACACCAGCAGGCCATCAATTCTTGCGTATTCAGGAGAAAAAGCAGCCCTCATGATATCCAGCTATAGCTTTGCTCATCAGCCATGTGGTTTTTGCTAGAAAATTGTGATACAATGCTGCTGTAGTCAGAACCTTGACACCAGATCTCAGCTTTTCTTGCCAAGACACATTGCTCTACCTATGGATTTATATTTAAGGACACTGGAAATATAATGAAGTATTTGTTTTGGTGATGGAGGCTAACTTTGAACTTTCTATGCACATTTATATAACTTCTTCTAAGACTAGGGGTTGTTACATTTGTTAAGGTTTATCAATTTAAGGGTTAAGGTTCTTACACGCAACTGTGTTGCTTTTCTAATGTATGAATAGGTATTATGATTCAAGTATGAACATACAACTTTTCCGGACAAAGAAGCAATAGCATAACAACATTGCTGTTTATCTTGCAGTTCTGCAAGATTGAAATAGAAACTATAACTCATCTTCCACAGAGAGTGCATGGCAACAAAGCTTGGGAAAGTTATGCAAGTCATAAGGAGAAGTGTTATTGAATATATACTTGACATAATCATTTTTTGTGTGCAGCTTCGGACATTGCAAGTTTGACATTGAAGTACAGACAGAGATATTGATAAGGTTAACCCATTCAATATTATAGTTAAGCAAGGAACCTATCATGACAATATCATTGTGTACTCATCCATTACATCCTACAGGCATTGTAGCTCACCAGAAGTGATGAGACATCTCTGCTTTTTACTTTCTCCTGTTCTAGCACTGGCCCTCATGTTACTGTGTATGTGATTACTCATTGGGGTGGTGAAAGTTGGAATCGTGAGTTGATCTTTCTGAATTCTGCACAAAAGGTTGATGCATTCTGACAATGGTGCCTTTGGCAGCTTGTTAAGGCAATATTATGACTGGACTCCAAATGCTTTTGGAATAGAACCAGGAAAGGATAATAAAGAATAAAAACAGCTGGGTCTATGGTATTCTAAAAGTGAGGGAAAAGAACAGAAATGACTGGCACAGCAGTGTTTATTTCCTATCAGTACTTTTGAAAAAATAATCAAAGGAGGTTAACCAAGGAACTGACATCTCTCAATTCAGATATTCCAGTAATTTCCATTCTCACTCCTTGTAAGTTTTGAGTTCCTAAGGGACCAGTGTAACTTTCGATAAATGGTGAGTGATAAGTCTCAAGCGAGCTATGTGTAACCAGGGGTAATCCACCAACAAACACCTTACTTCACTTCCCCGTGCTTTAGGGAACTGATAGCAACACTAGAATCAACATTGATGCAATTAAGAGATCTCTGTCTCTCCTCAGTTCTCTTCCCCAGTGTCTCTTGAAAGTAATTTAAATCAGCCTACGCTAGCTATGCTTCTGTCTTCACTATCACGATCAGAAAGGAGCGGCGTAGTGGGGATATGTATGTGTAAGTCACTTGTCTCGATTGCAGCTGCTTAAACGTTTGTATTTGTTATTTCATTCCAACCCTCAAAAGTTTCAATAATTAATAAATAATAAATACTTTCTGCAGGAAAAGAGCTCTTATTAATATGTTTAATATATTTGTATTGTAATCTCCTATACATAAAAAAATCTTTGTCAATAAATTGAGGTGAGAGAATGATGACTTCCCAAGCCATATCTAGTTTGCTAAATTTGGGACTCAACGCCAGGCTCTAGAGCAAATCCATGGAAATCGAGGACCCTGGGTAACCGTAAATGATTCACATAGTCACCTTCTTGCTTACTGAGTTTGATGCTATTACAGAAAACCAGTGATATATATCTTGTTTAAAGCTAAATGTCTTACCTCAAACACCATCAACAGTTGGAGCTAATGGAAGATATATTATTAGATCACCATTCAATCAATCAATCAGGGATTTGTAAAGCGCAGCTACTCACCCGTGAGGGTCTCAACCATTGAAGACACCAGTGGTAACATACCTGTATTAACAGGTTCATCACCTTCAAGCCAAGAGTAACTGTACTGCCTGGAATAGTATTACCACACTTGTACAAGTGACTGATTTGTTCTTGTTCGGATTCTTGTTTTGGTTGTGCTACATGCCATCAAAGTTTCTCCAGAGTAAAGAAAACAGTATAAAATTCATACTGAAATGGGTGAGAAAAAGTGAGTATTTTTCTTGCTACTACTCTGTTTTCCAAACTTTTTTTAACTTAACTAGACTGGCTCAATCTAATATCTAGGTAGCAAAAGCCCAGTTATGATCATCCAATAAGCCTGATTGTCCTCAGCCTATAATTTTCATTGAGGTGTACAGATTAGATTATATGGCATTTTGGTGTAGGGCAGAGTAGCAAGGCACTTTGCTGCACTGCCCTGTGCCAAATTGAAAGGGAAGAAATGCACCGTATTTAGGCAATACGGTGCATTCCTGTCCTTCCTGCATGCGCTGGCTCGGTTTTGGCAAGCCAGGGCCATTGTAGGTACCCTAGCACCATGGTGCAACCGTGCCTCCATTGCAGGCAGATTTGGTTTTGTGTAGGAATCCTACGAGGCGTTTTCCTCTTTCTATGTGTGCTGCAGAATGCAGCACGTATAGGAAAGAGGAAAAAACGAGGAGAATTTAACATGTTTCTCCACGTTGTGCCTCACTTCGGGAGGTGTATGGATTTGATGCTTCCCTAGGTTTACATCACTTTGCAAATCTGGGACAGCATCAAATTCCATGGGTGTTGCGCGGGAAAACCCACTGCAGTGCCCATGGAAACCTCTTGGATGCATAATAAGGCGATGCAGCGATTTGCTCTGATTTAGTCATGATTTATGAGGGCACTCAAAGCCACGCTCTTTATGAGAGCTGTGTATCATGCATGTACTACTTTACGTGGTGCACAAGTGATGCAGGGCTCTCATAAATATAATATATATAAAGTAATATAGCACATCTACTCCAAAAAGAGTGACATGAATAACAAATGCTGCTTTAGATAAAAAAATGATGGCAACTGATTGCCAATGGATGGACAAACATATTTTTCCGATCTTAAATATTTATCTCCTATATTTTGCACCCATTGTAGATGATGCAATTAAATGATGGTGCATGAGTGTTCAAGAAGAATTTGTCAGATCCTCCTCAAATCCTATATCGAACTTAGATTAAACTGAAAAGCAGCTGAATTAGAAAAACAAAATAGCTTCAATACCTATCATCGCCATGAGAATATGTCACAATTCTTCTTAGCAAAAAAAAAAACTCAGTTGGTCAGTAATTTCTGCTGATAGATTCTGAAACATCATGTGGTAAAAATACTCTGGTCTTTCCCTGGAACCAACAACACTGATCATGATGCTCAAGACAGCTTCATAGTACTGGGCCACTGACCAGCTTGGTTTATTTACAGACTCCTGAATTGTCAATACCCTGATTTTCAATGACATATCAATGGCATTTGACACTGCTGACTACTACCTCCTGGAGGCTACTACAAAAGAGGTCAGTTTGAGCAGGTATGTGTTTGCTTGAATCCGATACCTTCTTTCCAGCCATCTTAGGAGAGTGTCAACAGGATGTCGACTCCATCATCTGTGCCATCTAGTGTTGGGTTTCCCGGGCATCCATGTGCCTGTCCTACCTATTTAACCTCTAATTTACGCCTCTTGCCTTTCTCATCGGATACCATTGTTTCTATTTTATGCTTACACCAATGATGCCTAGCTACTGTTGCACCTTAGTGTCAGATCACCCACTGACATTACTCTGTGGCATCATTTTTGTTCAATCTATGAACCAGTTCCTTTTCTTATTTTTCTCCAGTCATATGGGCAGCTCCTCCCCTATAACTTAGTAGTTTAAGGGAGAAGCTTAAAACCTTTTTGTGTAAACTATGGGCTGTTTTTCTGCAGTCGCAGCTGTTGGTTGTCTTCCTAGAATCATGAGACATTTAGGTAAATAAATGTTTTTGCAAAATCTCATTAAGATACCAACATAAATCAATAATATTCTTTCGGAAACGGCAGCATGCTTTTAAAAAAAAAGACAAACAAAAAATAAAGTGCCGAAGCACATTATGGGTATTCATATTATGTGAATGGAATGCCAATTAATAGACACAAACTTTAACCTCATGCATTCTATTCAAACCCACACATCCCACCTTTCCCAATAAGTGTATTATGATAAATTCAGAGCAGACAAATGCAAAGCACTGAGAGCAGCCACTCTGTTCGTAAATAGAAAGGAGTTGGTATTTGCCAATCCGCAGAGGGAGGGTTCTTTTGAGAATTACTTGATTTCGACCAAAACAGTTGGGGTTTGATGACATTCTTTTTTCATACAAAGTAGAACATCACAGAGCGTCAGAGAATCCTAATGTACCAGACAACTAGAGTATCTACCATCCGATAAGTCTCTTACCTGAGCCCACCTCGAGTAATGACCGTCCTGCAGCTGAAAGCAGAAAGAATGGAGCTGGCACAGATCTGAAGATCCTCCCAGGATCCGGGACACTGCTGTTCAGGCTCGAATGTGCTGAAATAAGTTAAACTAACTTTACATTGTTTAACTTTTTTTGTTTGTTCGTACAATAGTACAATATTAGGGGCATATTATCAAGCGGCAGCGATAATTATCGCTGGCCGCTGTTAGCGCGAGGAATCCTATCGCCGGCTATCGCTGGAAATTATCGCCATGCTAGCGCTGTATTAACAACGCTTAGCGCAAAGGCGATAATTTTCCAGTGATAGCGATGTTTTCCAGGGAACATCGCTGGTTTTCCAGCGATGTCCCATGGAAAACGGCGATATCCTTGGTGATAGGGCCTGTGGTCTTAGCCACACAATCCACCCCCCATGTTAGGTATGCCTTAGTCAGGAATTTAGCAGACGTTAAATTCCTGCGTTAAGGCATACTTAACGCGATTGAAAATATCGCTAACCCACGTTGTTGATATGGCGATACCTGGGTTAGCGATATTTCCCCATGTTGTTTTCACAGGCACGCCCCCTTTGCATCTCATTAGCGATGCGATGGGAGGCGTGCAGAAAACGGACGCTAATGCAGGAATCACGCGCGCTAGCGTGTCCTTGTTAATTAGGCGATAGAATTATCGCCGCTTTTCGTCCGAAAACGGACGCTATAGCGTCGATAATTCATTAACGCCGCCTTGATAATATGCCCCTTAGTTTTCGTTAGCCCTTGTTGGCTTTTGACTTTAAAAATGGTTTCAGTATGTGCTTGTCTCGTCAAGCTATGATCATCTCGCGTGTATGTTTCCTCATCCTTTAATCACATTTGACTCCTTAAAATTATTCAATAAAAGTTGAAAGGTCATATTTAAATTAGACAGGGGCCAGGCAGTTTTACACTGGCATTTTTGTGCAGCGACCTGTACACAACGACATTTTTATTAACTGACCAGTGCAAAAATTACATGTGGTTCATCTGTGCACATCTCGGTGCATAATTGCCAATCACCGGTGCAATTGATGTACTCTTGCCCAGGAAAGAGTTCAACTGCGTTATTAAGGTCTCGCTTCAGGCAGCCTTAGATGTGTTTAGGCAGACCTGTTGTTTCCAATGCACGTCGTGCACTTGGAGTGTGACTTGGGCCCCTTGCTCATGATTTGATACCGTTGTTGCCGATCTCTGGTTTCTGCTCTTGATTCGATGGCTTACCTCCCTGTTATTGTGTGGGAAAATTTAGGAATAGCTGTGCTCTGATTGGATGAGGTTCCACTGCTGCACTGAGGGGACTCTTCTCTTCTGTTTATGATGTGTCTCATAGCTACCAGGGGGCTGAGCTCAGGTTAACTAAGCGACTGTGAGGGTTCACTCAGACAAAAAGAGTTATTTTTCCTTGAGGTGGGCAATCTTATCACTCACCCCAAATAATTATCCACTTTTCACATTTACTGAATGATTATTGTGTTTCTGACAATGTACAAAAGGCACAACATTTGTTCATTAGGAACAGAGCTCATTCAATGGCGACAGAAGGTTATATACTGTAGGTAAGGATGAATGCCCCCCATGCGGCTGTCCCACCAGTGTAATTTTTCCCTTTAACCTGGTGGATGTCCTGCATGTTTTTCTGTTTTCCTTGTTTGAGTGCCTCCGCTCTAATCCTAAGGGATCTTTGGTAGCATTAGGTTTGGCCAGAGACAATTTTTGCTAAATGCTAGATCACCAGTGATCAAGAAAAGAAGATACACAAAGGGACTTTGGCTCTCCACCTTCATCGACTGTAGATCAGGGATTAACTAGCTAGTACATTTTGTCTGCCTTTGTATTAGGATTCTTTGGGTCAGAGACCTCTTTGTTTGATGATAAACAAGAGTGCCCTTTAGTTTTGCTTGTTGTCAACACCTGTTTAGTAGCCACTGGCTGGAAAAAGCTGTGCATGACATATGTAGTTTAAGGGCTGTTTTATTGGTGGAGCATTGAAAATCAGCCTGCCTAAAGAGGAGCTCCATTGCAATGTGTGGAAGTGGGACTTGGTGGAGCAGCTGTGAGTGCTGCGCGTGCCCAGGATGTCTCTGTGTGTGTGTTCGCTTAGCGACAGGCATCCTCCTTTTTCTTTTGGGGAGCTGAAACGCCCCCCAGTCACAGTGCTGCCTATTGCTGGTGCACCGCACTGCTTACCCTAGGCATACCCATGGCCGCGCTCCAAGAGAAGAAGTGCATCACTACTCACTAGCCCCAGGAGTAGGCAAAAGAGAGTATCAGGGCGTGAAGGTGTGGGACAAAGACTGAAGACAAGGGTAGCTGCCAGGGCTAGTAAAGGAGTAGTCCCCTAAAGAGGATCAAAATCTAAGTAGCGCCTCATATTGTCCAAGGATGAGAAGCTGTTCACCCTCTTGTTCCATGATTTCATCCGCAGTGTGTGAGAGGGCTCGGGTACTGGTGAGGTGGGATATCTCTGTGAGCTCTTCTCGTGTGTATCCTCAGTGTTGCAGTTTGATTCATAGTGTTAGTGGTAACTTGCGGCTGTGTCTCCCTTCTCCCGCCCTTCATGTCCACACTCTGTCTGTGTTCTCATTCAAAACTCTCTGAAATGTTTAATAAACCCAAATGTACTTTGAGAAGTAATGGCATTTTCTTGATGTCTAGGTCTGGTCATAACGGTTCCGGCGTACCTACCCGTGACATGGTCAGAACGACATCTACAACAACGAACGGCCAGCAGGGAAGACCAGGTAAGAACAGATGGCAGAGGTCCTAAAGTGAAGAAGGACTGCCGTCTGTCCACATCTTGTGCTTTGTGCTGCTGTCTGAGTATAAAAGTGAGGAGGACAGTTTCACCGCCGAATGCCTCCCAGAGAAATGTGGGACACAGAAAGGTAAATGCACAGACGTCTGTGGAGCTCTCACACCTTATAGAGGAAGATGAGGACCAGAGAAAGAATTCTTGGCTGCCCCTTTTCAGTAGTGAGGGCAAAACAAGCAGGACTGAAAAGACGATCCCTGCTGCTGAGTCCTGCTTAAAAGGAGTTTAGACCTCTTGCTGTGCTAAGTCATTGCCCTGCACCCTCATGAGGTAGTCAGTGTTACTAAGTCAAAACTGGAACGAGATTCCATTCCATTGCTTACTTCTAACCAAAGAACTTGAGTGTTATGAGTGGTGTGATCGAGAGATGACACTATTGCATATATGCATCCAATGCATAACCCAAATCCGGCACCCCACATTGGTGACCTGCCACCAGCAGACCTTCAGTACCTGAAAAGAGATGTTACTGGTGAAGGTGAGTGTGAGGCCAAGGTATGACCCCTGTCTAGGGACTCCAGGTTGGTTGCACATCTCTGTTGTTAGCCCCTGAACCAGGAGCACAGAGCTCCCATCAGGTGTGAGGATGGATTTCTTATCTCAATAGATGCACTGAGTGGTGGCCCATCACCCACTATAAGCCCCTGCACCCATAGGTGGAAGCCCCCGCTCATCGACATTACAGGTGTGAGGGTGGCACACATCACTTCATTGAGGCACCAAGTACTGGGGCAGGGCACTCACTGGGAGTGATAGTGTGCCCGCATCCTGTCGAGAGACAGCACAGAAGATGCTGTATCCTGCAGCTTTCCTAAGATACTCACCAAGGCCAGCACAGGATTAGAGGATAAGTACTCAGCACCCATGTTCCGCTGGCATCCGCTTCCCAAAGTGTTTGCATCCAATCCAGGGGCAGCTCCTCCGTCGGAGGGGAGGAGCATCGCCCCACTTGAATGCCTCCAAGCCCTGAGCTGAAAAATAAAATGGCAATTCATTACCAATATATTTTTCAGCCTCCCATCCCGAACGGAGAGTCAGGATGGAGTGGGGATCAGTGATAGCAGCAGCAGGAAGGCGGGTGGGCTGTATGTGGACTTTTCAAAGTGCGCATATCAGTTTGGCCGCCAGCCTTGCGCAGCGAGCCAGACATCCACACTTTAAAACCTCTAACCCAGCTGTCTTAAGACAACTGGGTTAGAGCAATAGCACCGAGACAGGCCGCTCCCTCCACACAGGGCACTGCTCTCATGCTAGTGAGAGCAGCGCCAGGATTGGTCAAAGGAGTTGCTGGTGCCTGCACTGCGGTCGCGACGACGTCTGAAGCAAGGAGGTCCTGTAGTGAGGTAAGTGTTTTATATATATATATTTTAATTGATCATGCAGGCCCATTTATTTTTATTATATTTTTTTATTTTTTGTGCCCACACATCCGCCCTGTCTCCCAGTAGATGCCCCGCACCACTGATCTAAACTGCATGCATCACTAATGAAGGCTGTCTGATAATGTGAGCCACTCGCATGTGCCACTGTAGAATTATGCAGGGCCTAAGTGATTTGTAAATGTAAATCCAGTATTTGTAAAGCGCGAACAGCTACCCAAAGGCATCCCGGCGCTGGGGGCCATCGGGAAGATTAAGCAAGCTATTGCCCAGAGTCACATGGTGCTGGGCTGACCTGCCGCCGGTGATCGAACCGCGAGTCCCAGATTCCAGCGTCAGTCGCCCTGGCCGTGGCGCCATACCTCTTCACTCATACCTGACCCCTTTGTCTCCACGGAGACCCTGAACACTCATAAAAGACAGCGCGAGCAACAAGGTATATCCAGCAAGGCATGGTGCTTGGCTATTTTGGGTAAGTTATGATTGTGGTAATCACCTTGCTGTTTCCACAGGCACTCACCCAAAGCCTGGCACACCCACGATAGAAAGGTATACTTTGATTATGAAACGATGCAATATCATCATCATAAAGTCTTTATTCGGTTGATCATAGCAATCATAAAAGAGCACAATAAATATTACATAATACTATGCTTTTATAGCGCCTAAACAGTAAATTCAGAATAAAAAATCCAAGTTACAATAAAACAGGTTAAACATCAATACAAAAATCAGTTGGGTCTTGATCGCCGAGACATCGAGGCAGCTCGTAAAAAACCAACAACAGTAAATTAAAAATGTTCATTAGAGAGCGTCTGCAAGTACACAAGGGCAGGGCGTACCTGGATAAAATGTAGTGTTGTCAACAGTGGGATTAAAATTGTTTTCTGTGCCCACTATAATAGTTACAGAACACGACAACATGCAGAGTGTCCTGCAGAGAACTATTGTTGCAGCCGCACGGCAACCTACCTTTAGATTGAACCCATTCACTGGGTCAGGCCAGGAGATGGTTTAATAAATTAAATTGAAACTTTGCCAATAAAAACCTATCTCGCCTATTGGAAATCTGGACTAAGTAATGCTTCATGCCCTGAACAGTCTTTAGAGGCATGTGTTCCCTCACCGAGGGTTTTCATCAGTTCTGCCTGTTTTCTGATTAACAGGGCCCACTCAAGGAACAACACTTTTACTCTTTTTAATTCTCTAGATGACAGTAGGTGGGGGTTAGAATATATGCCTATTCTCCCTAAGGAAGCCAAAGCTCACTTCAGGTAGCCTAACCAGGGTAAACAACCCTGACCACGAAACCGTCGCCCCGCATGTTACGACCGCGTTGTAACAATGCATACCGTTACTCCGCAAGTCGTAACAAAGACTTGCGGAGGGGGGAGAAGGTGTTGGATTTAAAACCCAACACCTTCCCTTCTGTCCGCACAGACTGGAGTTGGAATAGTAAATTTTACTATTTCAACATCCAGCGCCCCTCTCCGCAAGTCGTTGTTACGACTTGCGGGGTAATGGTATGCGTTGTTACAACGCGGTCGTTATAACGACCGCGTTGTAACAACATGCGGGGTGACGGGAAGCGGGAAAATGAGGCATATTCGCTAACCAGGGGATTCAGTGTGTGGTATCAAGCGACAAACAATCAAAGAGAATCAATCTGTTAAGCTTTTGGTGCTCCCTGTTCCAAATCTTTATCCAGCAGAGCAGGGGGTGGAGAGCAACTATGTCGGCTTGATAGCTCTTAAGTAGGACACGCGGAGCCAGTAAACCCAACCTTCTTCCCCAGTAGTTTTGATGAGCTTGGCTCTCTTTCCCTCAATCAGGGGCTTCCAATTATTCTTGGCATCGGATAGCATCCCTAAAAAGGGAAAGGCAGGCACTTTACCTAGAGTATCGTGGGCCACTTTAAGGGTCTTGGAACTGGCAGACCGGGGACCTACTATCAAACCACAGGATTCAATAAAATTCACAGCCCAAATCCAAGAAGCTCATAAAGGCAACACATCTGTCCAAGAGAAGCTGCAGCCCCATAGCTATGTAACATTTGCAATAATGTTTGCCATATCGAACTAACAAAAGAATACCACAGCATGAACCTTTTATGTGCTGTATAGTAACATGTTTAAACTAGTCTTTTTGACCCTCAACACTCTCCAAGAGTAAGCCTTGTCTGTTCCACTTTGCGAATCCCTTTAATCAAAGCCAAAAAGAGGAGGCACTGTGCATAGCAGTGAGCAAAGGTGATTTACTCTGAGTTTGATGAAAACCGATGCAAAGGAGATTGTTTAAGAGATGTATCAGCACAGATCGTTTAAGAGAGGAGATTGTTTAAGAGATGTATTAACAGACCAACAATACAGCATCTGTACAAATAAGGATAGTTACATTAAACTCTCACTCGACCAATGTTAAAATTAATAATTTTAGGGATTCCAGGAATATTCACGTCTATTTTAATACTGACTGCATCTTTGCATTATTTATATCACCCATTCAGACATCACTGAGTGTACCTGGTGCTCTAACCAAGAGTAGAAATGCTTCCATGAAACAGTCTAAGAGATGGGTAGCATTTTAGTCATGACCCAAATTCTCTAGCAGTGATTGTATCTTGTATTTAAACCCAGAACAGGTATGCCACTACGTTGAGGTTTATATAATAATATTCCTTCTGTTCATCCCTCAACTAATCAGCTGTTCATTATCTTATCCATAAATCCTTCCATCCCCTAATAATAAGGGTCCAATTATACAGATGTGATAAAACATTTTGGAGATGTGTGGTTTTAAAGATTTGAGCGCTTTTGTTGCTTGATACTGGAATGATGCATCACATAGCTTCTGTTGTTATCAAAACTAATGGGCTTCGGGAAGCCCTGGCTCACAAGATCCAGCATCACCCCCTTTTTGTGACTAACAAGGGGAGGTGGTGGCAGGAACAATGTTTTTGTGAGTCCATTCCTCTATAAACCGCTGGAAAGTGATTCTCGCCATTCTCTGTGGGACAGTCTTCTGAGCAAGAGCTGGAGAGAGTGAACATGGATCCAAAGAGCAGGTGGAGAGCTCATGCTGAGCTTTAGGAGGTTGATAAGGATTGTTGGTTAAACTAATCTGAACCTCTTATGGTAGCACTTGTGCCACTGCACCAAAGCTGTTGTGGGAGCTCTTGTCATCAATGCATCAAAAAGAAGTACAGAGAGGGTGAGCTTTGGGTCCGTCCACTTTATCCTTTGGCTCACCTTTTCAGTATTTGTGACTTGCGGGATGAGCTGTTCTGCAAGCCTATGAGATTTTCTGGAAGGTTTATTTGTCCTATTACTGCTCACATTTGAGCTCATTCCCTACTTCTTTGCTCGCCATCATTATTCTGGCTGACCGTCACCCCCAACCCCAAACTCTCATGTCATTACTCCCTCCCTCCCTCGCGAGAGACCCGTCATTGGTCTCTCACTGTAAGCTCAATCTCATCAACCTTGTTGCTGCCTGTTATTTGTATCCCTGAACCATTCCCATCCCTACCCTATGCTAATATAGTACCTTCCTGGCAGTAACACTTTGAGTATTGTATAGGAGGCAAAAAGAGTACTCCGACAGATTACAGCCACAACTTTATAGGTTTGTTCAAGCGTATAGTGGAATGCACACTTCTCTGAATCTCAGTGAATGAACGCTTTTCATTCGGAACAAGACTACCTCTTAAAGGCTATAAAATGGAAAGTAGGTGATGTGTATGCTTCATTTGGCCAATAACTCCTTCTTCCTCTAACTTAAAAGCACAGTTGCAGCTTGACACACAATATGCCCCCATAGCTTCTATTGAGGTCACCCACAATTTAAACCTATACCACACTCCACAAACGTGTTCGTTCTGCCTTCACCATAATTGGACCACTCTCTTAAAGGCCTTGACTTCACCTGCATTTATGAGTCAAGAGGTTGATAGGTATGTCAAATAGGTAAAGTTGATAGTTCCAACTCCACCGGGTCGAGACAGCAGCCCTCATCTTACTAGACCACTCGGCCACCTTCAACACCGTCTCCCACTGTACCCTAATCACCAGACTCCAAGACGCCGGCATCCATGACAGGGCTCTGGACTGGATCCACTACTTCTCCACCGGATGGACCCAGTGAGCCTCTCAGAACCCACGGAGATCAGCTCTGGAGTCCGACAGGGTTCCTACCTGAGGCTCACCCTCTTCAACGTCTACATGGACCCCATCGCAGCCATCGTCAGAACCCACGGAGTCAACATCGTCTCCTATGCCAACAACACCCAGCTGATCCTCTCCCTCACCAATGAACCTCAACCGCCAGAACCAACTTCCACAGTGGAATGAAGGCCGTTGCGACATGTTTGAAAGCCAGCTGCCTCAAGCTCAACTCGAACAAGACTGAAGTTCTCATCAGAGACCCACCGCGTCAGTCTGAGACGACTCCTTGTGGCCAGCCAGCAACTCTGTGTGCTCCCCTCCCCCCCAAAGGAACACGCACGCAACTTTGGCATCATACTGGACTCCACTCACGATAGACTGTCTTCGTTTAGTCTTCGTTTAGTCATGAGTGGAGCGAGTGTGTTCCCACACATCTATCTATGGATTTTGGTGCATTAACTGGATTTACAAAGACTAGTAGTCACCACCACTTTGTAAATCTGTCTGTCCTCTGCCCACAGTGGTAAATGCAGTGTCTCCCATTTGATAAAATATCAAAGTGTCTTGTCAAAAAATTTCATCACTTTAATATGTATGATTTAATTAAGGTTTGAACTTAGTAAGTTCCTTAGATACTTCATATCTCTAGGGAGTCAATGGAGGCCATTGTCGTATGAGATGCCATGGACAATATTTCACTCCTAGCCCAGTTTATGCTGGAGCATTTTAAAACAAAGCTGAGCAGGACAGGGATCAAAGTCAAGGGTTCAGACAGTGTTAGTAAAATGTCATAGGCATAGAGGAGTTCACTAGCTTGCGAGATGATACGCCATACATCCATCGAACATCTGATGGCAATTACCAGCATTTCCATCGCCAACAGTTAATGAAAGGGTTAAAGCAGGCTACTCCGGTTGTTGCCCATGTCTTTCCAAAAGTAAGCTAATATTAAACCATTGCAGTGTGTAGAGGTTAGTGGAGATTGATAAACCCATTTTATCTTTCAAACGAAATTTTAGCTCAGGCCAATCCATTTAATTGGCTTTAAGAGGTATCCCCACATGACTCATCAAATGTATTATCAGCATCAAGAGAGAGGACCACCTGAAGTTGCCATGGCACCCCATTTACTGTGTGCGCAAGGCACCCGAACACTTAAAGACCATATAATGCCCTGACTAGCTTTAGTATTAGTTATTTAAAGAATTGATTCCCCTTTCACTACCACATCACACAAATAGACTAGGCTCTGTCTGAAACTTATTGGACCTGGCCCGTTTACAGGTTCTCCCCAGAATGTGTAGCCTTCTGTTGATAAACCTAATTTTCTTGGTAATAGGACTCTGTGCACCTTTTTCCTGCTAAGAAGAGGTATTATGCTTGTGCTCTTTTCCTTAAACATGGTACAATTGGCATTTACCTGATTTGCTGATTTAATTTGCTTGCACATCCATAGTATATGGTACTACATGTCGCCGCGGCCAATAAATTAAATATTACTAGTGGTCTTGTAGCACTCATTGTGTCACCCAGTAAACAAGCGTTTTGAAACATTTCTCAAGCCTGCCACTGCAGCTTGTAGTGCAGTTATAAACTGACATTTTGACCTGGCAAGATAAACGTTTTGACCGGCCTACACCTTACACACCAAGGGGGGCTTAGGTGTGGACAGGATGGGCATCCTGGCAGGATGGCTGGGGGAGGAGCAGTACCCAGCCACACTTACACTTCAAAGGGTGTTGCTTCCTGCACACAGCAAGGAATCTGGCACCAGGCCTGCCCTGCCTTTTGTCACCCTCAGACATTTTGGGGCCTTGACAGGGAAAGTAGACGACTGTTCAGAACCAGATGTAAGAGAGAGACAGGGATTCCCCCCACACTAAGACTGACACCAGGTATAAATATTGCATCTCCAGAGCCACTCACAGAACACTTCTTGGCCTGTGGAAGTTACAGAAGAAGGACTGCCCTGCTGATTGAAGAACTGGCTTGCTGTCTGAGAAAGAATACTGGACCTGCTTGCCTTCATCCCAGACTATCCAGATGGAATCCAAGGGTCAGTTGGCTGTCTCTTGTGTGAGCTACAGAGACACAACAAGCTCCAGAGGCCTTCCTGTAACCTCCCAGCTGATCTCCTGCAAATTTACCGGCCTGGACCTGCAACGGGACCTGTCAGAGCCTTGGTGTCCGCTGCTGGATTGAGTCCCTGACCCCCCCCCCCAGTGGTGTCTCCCCATGTCCATGGCCGAGGGCTGGCGTCAGTGTGCACTCCTACAGAAGAAAAGGCAAAAATCTTGAAGTTTGGGCTCCTCACGACCACAAACAGCTCTGTTTGCATCGAGACTCTGCCACCCGTGACAACTGCAAGCGCGAAGCTCCAGTGAGACCTGCTCTTTTTGTCGACAGTGACCACCAGCGACAACCAACAAAGAAAAACCTGCACTTTGCACTAAAGAAGAACAGCACACAATGACCCCCAACTCAAAGCTACAGCAACAACTATCCTTGATGCCCAACCTGCTCTTCACGCTACATCGATGTCCATCCATAACGCTCAGCCTGCTCCTCGCAGCCTCTTCCAAAGCGAACAAACCTCTCTGCACTGGGCTTTGAAGGTAACTCTTCAGCAGGACTAAGCTTGTCCCTGTATACAACCCACAGTTCATCTCAGTCAGCTTGAAATTGTAACTTCCCCCAGTCTAGCATAACCAGATGACAGCTTTGTGCTTTTAGACACTATTTTAAGTTAAAGTCTTAAAATTGAATATCACTGGCTTTACTGATTGGATTTTTGTTGTTCTAATATCATTTTATTTATTAAAATTTACTAAATTTGTTTGGGTTTTTTCTTGTGTTGTGTTGTCACTTTATTACTGTTTGTGTGCTGCATAAATAGTTTGCACATTGCCTCAAGTTAAGCCTGACTGTTTTGTGCCAAGCTGCCAGAGGGTTAAGCACAGGTTAATTTAGTGACTTTTGTGATTCACCCTGGCAACGATTGTGGTTGTTACCTGAGTGGGACTTCCACACCCTAAACCAATAATCCATTTTCTTTTTTTACAATAATCAGCTACCTCCCTCCCTCTCTCCCAATTTTGTGACTTGACACATTATCTCTAGACAGAGACCTATGTGGAATAGCGAGCATCACCCCTCGCTTGCCTAGTCTCATATCCCTTGTCGCCGGCCATAATCTTTGAATTACGCAATACTCCTCCATCTCAGTATGCCTCCGGCCTCATTATAGGTGGTTTCACTTAATGTATATGGATTAACTAGTACTGTAAAGCATGCAAAGATCCTGTTGTCCATTATATCTCAAAATACAGATATTGCTTTGCTTCAAAAGATGCACTTAACTGAGACACAATGTATCAGGTGGTTTAGGCATGCCCTAAATACAAATAAGGTGCCCTTTTTAGGGTGACACTCTAACGGATACAAGCAATCCATCCATTAATTTTTTGTATGCTTTAGAGTGCCACCCTAATTGGGACAGGTATGCCCAAATGTCGGTCCTTTGCACAGTGTGTCACTGAAACCAAGCTATACCTGGCTGGTGATTCCTTAGTAGGGTGAAACTGGTCCTGGGCTGCTTGTGTTCTGGTTTAGGGAGGAGCTGTCCTGGTAGCTCGGGCTAGACTGTTATAACTGGAGCAGGGTCAAAGCTGATTTGCAGATGACTGGATCCAAACTGAGGTGGCATGGTGTTAGAAATGGGTTCTCTAGTTGGCAGAGTTATGCACCCTGTCCAAGTAGGGCCCTTCACTCTAGTCAGGGTAAGCTAGATGCACACTAAAAGATAACCTATGCTCACCCTCTGTTAGCTTGGCACAGAAGAGTCAGGCTTATCTAAAGAAGCAATGTGTAAAGTATTTGTGCAACATACACAGTAACACAATAAAAACACCACATACATACTCCATCCACGGTTAGAAATATAGATGATAATTCTATGAGTTAATCAAGACCAAAATGACAACAATCCAGTAAGTAGAACCAGAGTTATGATTTTTCGAGTTGATTTCTTAGAGTCATAAAGCGCCAACCAAGGCCATCTGGTCGCACTAGACCAGGGTACATTTTTTGTGGCTCACCTTGAAAAGGATTATATTTATTATTTGTGTGGGGCTTCCACCCCTCTCAAATAATAACCCAAATTCTTACATTCCTCATGTGATATCCTGAGGATGTCCCTGGAACAAAGCCCACCTGAATCCTATTTATGACAAGGGGGGGATCGCTTATTCAGATGTAAGGCTAGAATTTAGGCCAATATCTTGACATTCAAGGTTAGAAGTGAGATAAGCCTATAGCTGTAGAACTAGGAAGAATCTTCCCCTGAATTGGGTCTTCGGGAGACAAAGTTTTATAGTCAGGTAAAGCAGAGCCCATCCTAACCCTGAAATGCATGCACAAACACACACACACACGCACACACACACACACACACACACACACACACACACACATATTTGTATTGTATGCTGTACCTGTGCTTTCCAAATCTTTTAGAGCCACAATCCAGTTTTCAGAATGACAAGCCTTCTCAACCCACCTAGCTTTAATGGGCATGAGGCAGGCAATTTTTTAATGTAACTAAAGCATTGTGTGGTAGCATTCCGTACTTTACAGACATCACAGACAGCATATTTTCCATTGAAATGGCCACTAAGTTTGCATAGACCTACAGTTTTACTGACAGAACTATATTGCATTCAAATGATAAAGTGTGGAAATCGGGTTTCAGTAAATATTTATCATTTGCACACCACCAAGTAAAGTGTCTTGATGTGTTTTGAGGCAATTAAATGCTTTGGGCCTGATTTCTATATTGGCAGAGAGGGTACTCCATCGCAAAGACAATGGAGCTCCCTGCTTGCAGTTATATTGGTCTGGCTGCCAAATTTAATTGCGGGCAGATGTTTAGTTTGTTCACGGCAGAGACTATTCTGACTCCGCCGTGGCCAAACTTCTCAGCCGGTCCTGGGGAGTAAGGGCAGTCGGAGAAATGGCTAGATCCCCTCCCACCCAATTTAATGGACAGATACATAGTCAGGGTTTCCTGTTCCTTGCTGTCAGGAATACCTGGCGGTAAGGAACAGTAAAAACATTCTACTGTTCGTGCTGCCATAGGAGAAACCCCCATGGCGAGGGGAGCATTACTTTTTTTCTATTCAGGATTTTCAATTTTGAAAAGAAAAAAAGAATACTGTATAATGCAGGGCTGCGCACTTCCAACGCAACCCTGCTGCAAACAGTAAAATGCATTGACAGAAACCGCCATAGCAGCGAGTCCTGCCAATGCCTTCATAGATGACCGTCAACTAGGAGGTCATTTATATATCTGGCAGACGATCCTTCCGCCAGGGCAATGGAGTAACTTACTTCGTTGCCCTGGCAGACCCATTAGCCATCTGCCAGGATAGAAATCAGGCACTTTGCTTCCATCACACTTCAGAATTACAAACAAATTGCTTCATTGTTGCTGAATGTGTACATTTCATTTACAGGTACTTACATTTTGTTGTGTGTTACAAAAAGTCACAGCATACAGCCTTTTCTTTCACACTTCCTGTACCCCAGCATGATTGTCGTTTAATTCTAGCAGTCCCCACATCCATTGTCTGAACAGCGCCCACAGGTCCAGCGAACTTGTCCACCTACTTGGAAAGAAAAAAGCCTAGAGGCGATAGACCCATCGCGCCCCCTCTAGTAACACACAAACAGGCTCCACCAACCCTCAACTCAGGACAGGCTATTAATTCGATACCTCATCTTCAGAACCTAGTCCCTCTACAGGCCCCTGCACACTACACAAGTCAACAAAATTTATCCACAGCCACATGTCCCACTGTGATAAACTCCCAACAGAGGAAACCTTCAGCACCCATCCCCCACTGTAAAGGCACAAAAAGTCTTTATGGTCAATGTTCCTAAATTAGACCTAGGGGGTGGTTACGAAAATGAGGACTCATTAATTAATAAATCGATACATTGGATTCGTTATGTTAGGGGCTGTCGATCACTTATCCGAGAGGACATTGTTAGGGCTCGGAGATGCATGTCTCTTACTCAACCATTGGACTGCATCAAGCTCACTTTGACCAATGCTGACCTGGCTGAAAATCTTCTTACATTGGAGTTCCGCACTTGTCCCCCTGGTTCCTCGATAATACAGCTTAGGCGATTTCCAACTGCAGCGCCACCAGAAAGATCAAATGGTATGCATTTGCTAAACGCCCCCAGAGGCCAGACTTCATTGGAAACTATCGATTGACTGCTAAACGAGACCCAGTCACTCCAGGCCCTACAAGTTACTTCCCCAGTCACTGACCATAGCTCTAGAAACAACTCAATCCCTTATCTTGATCTCGAACCATCACTAGCCAGCCCGTAATTGGTTACTCAAACTCCCCACCATAGAGACACCATGAGGGCCCAGAAGGCTGTTGCCCTAGTGGCCACTGATTCCCTTGTTTTACCGCTAGCCCCAGTCAACACTCCTAATATAGAAATAATTCATGACACAGTCCCTCCCAAACAGCTAAAAATAATTTCCTGGAACGTCGCTGGTCTTAACAGTAAATTATCTTTGCCCCACTGGAATGACCTAGTAGAGGGCCATGACATTTGCACTTTCCAGGAAACATGGAGCTTGGTTCCCTTACACAAATCAGGCTATAGTTGTCATCATATACCGGCCACTACCACAGGGAAGGACCGTCCCTCGGGAGGGCTGATCGTATGGGTTAACATTGCTCTGAATTGCAGAATTTTTGAACACCAAAGCTCGAGCCCGGACATTATGAGGCTTTCAATTAAGGGCCCAAGGGGGGGAGAAACAATGGATTTATTCAACGTTTATATAAGGGGGACCGCTGGGGGCAAACCTTCACCCATTGTTACACTACTAGAACAAGGTTTGTCTAGCTGCTCGTCCCGTTCCAGAGTTGTGGTCGCAGGCGATTTCAACTGCACTTTTGAGCCTCTTAGCACAGAGGACATACTTGGGATAGAGGAAGATGATAGAAAATGGGCCGTCCCTCCGTTAAGCATATCGTCTGTAAATAGATGGTCACAGATAGCAATTCAAATTAATGCACTGACTATGGAATTTGGTTTGAGGGCAGCAAACAGCAGGACTAAATCTGATGCCAAGGGGACGAACACTTATAATAGAGCTAGCTGCCCATCTCAAATTGACTACGTCCTACTAGACGTAAGGCTTTGGGGGCTTGTAGTGGACATGGAGGTGGGGAGCACAACTGATAGCGACCACAACCCTCTCTGCGTGTCCATGAAGTCCCTATGGGCACCTCCCTGCCCCACTTTGAGCATCCATATGCTATCTGCAACCAACGAGGTGGTTCCTTCAAACTCTAGAAGAGCCCTCAAATGGAACAAGGTTGCTCTACAAGATGCGAAGCTAGAGGCCATTAGGCAGGTGCTGAGTAGGAACACCATCAAGCTACGCGAAGTAACAACAACTGCAGCTGGGCTCACTGATGTTCCTATGATCCATTTGCGCACAATAGAACAGATTAGTGTACATTTTCAAGCATCCAAAAGGTCTATCAAGTCCGCTGCGCAATCGAGGAGCAGGCAATCATGGTATACCAAGGACTGCAGACTTAAGAGGAAGGCGTTAGCAGCAGCTATTAGAACTAAGAATTGCTCCGCGATCAAAGCTACAAGGAAAGATTATAGAGCGGCCATGCTTCTAGCAAACCTAGATTGGGACGAAACCCACTGGCAAGACCTAAAAGACGCCAGCATAGCAAGGGACACTAATCTCTTTTGGACTCTTGTTAGACGGGCAAACACAGGAGAAATAGACCAAATCCCCAACCACATTCCATCTCAGGTCTGGTACGACCACTTTGGGGAACTTTACTCTGGGTCCAACGATGCAAGCATGGATGGCCCACATGACTATTCCCTGACTCATTCTGGGGATGGCATCAGTGATCCATTCACTCTGAACGAAGTAGAGTCTGCTATAAGCAGGATAGTCCCTGCCAATGCCCCGGGACCAGATGGTCTCCCTGGAGACTTGTTCCTCGCAGACCGCCGAAACTGGGCTGAGTATATTTTGCTCCTCATCAATTCTATCTCTAGTGGATGCCCAGTTCCGGAATCTTGGAAGGGTGCGGAGGTAGTCCCAATTTTTAAGAAGGGAGCCAGAGAGGACCCTGCCAACTATAGACCAATCAGCTTGATCGATGCAATGCAGAAGATAGTTGGCAGGGTCATATTGCAGAGAATTCAATCTTGGGCAGAGGCAGAAGACATCCTCTCCCAATATCAGGCGGGATTCTGGGCCAACACAGGAACTGTGGACCAGGTCTTCAGGCTCCTTTTGATTTATTGGAAAGTGGTAGTGATTGGCAAGGGCAGTCTCTATCTCACTTTTATTTACCTAAAGACTGCCTTTGACTTGGTCCCTAGGAAAAGGTTATGGGAAATACCGAGAGACATGAGCATTCCACCATTAATTCTCAACCTGCTAATGCGGCTTCACGGGGGTAATTATGCTCAGGTTAGATGGGGGTCCCAAGGCCAGCTTACGGAAAAGATCCAAGTAAACAGGGGAGTACGCCAGGGCTGCGTGTTGGCACCCACCCTGTTCTCTCTATATGTGAATGGGGTGGTCAGCTTCTTGCAAGAAACACCAGCCGATGCCCCGGCCCTGGCGGGAAACAAGGTACCAACTCTCCTGTTTGCGGACGACACATTGCTGATCTCTAAAACTCCAGCTGGCCTGCAAAAACTACTGAACAGATATCAGCTATTTTGTAACTCTCGGGGGCTGGTCATAAACGCATCTAAGACAAAATTTATGACATTCAATCCCTACAAACCGTTCAGAAATAACATCACCCTAGACGGGATACGCCTAGAGAGAGTCAGCACTTTTGACTATCTTGGGATACGACTCTCGGAAAAAATGCAGTGGAGACCTCACCTCGACAAAATGCTTCTGAATCATAAACGCGCCGTCGGGGCACTGAGCAAAGAACATCGCTCTTCATTAAGTAGACCGGTTGCCCCGGCACTTGTTGTTTATGGCGCAAAGGCAGTCAGCTCGGCCCTTTATGGTGCCGGGCTTTGGGGTTTTGATAATGTAGAAGAGATCAGCAGGTCAGAACATAAGTTCTTCAGGGACCTGATCATGTTACCTCGGGGTGTCCCTCTAATCCCCTTGACACATGATTTGGGCAGGCGCTCTTTTGGTGACTTGGCTAAACTCCGCCCATTGCTTTTTTGGGCTCGTCTGAGGCATACTCCAGAATTTTTGAATTATGCAAAAGCATTTGCAGAAGTAAAGAACTTAGACACCAACCTGGGGGTCAAATGGATTTCCAATGTTAAGGCTTTAATGATAACTCTTGGTCTCAAGGAATCCTGGGACACCCAAAACCCCCCAAGCAAGGCGGAGCTCAAACGCATCTATTGGGATTGGATAGATGTCAGGGATCTTAATAATCCAAACATGGGAAGGCTTACGGAAGAATTCTTCCAGCACAAACAATCTAGAAGCCTTGAACCATACTTGGATATAATCCAGATCCCAAGAGACAGAGCACTCTATACACAATTTAGATTTGGCTCACTCCCAGTTCACGAATTTACTGCAAAGAGGCGCCCTCCATATCAGACTACTGAAGAATGTCCTTGCTGTGGGGCATCGAGAGAGAGCGTCGCTCATCTTATGTTTGCTTGCCCAGGGTATGCAAACGCGAGGTCTAGATGGCTTGAGCCAATCTGCAAGCAACTAGGCACTCTCGATCATCGCGTTGCCCTGCGAATACTAAAATCTGATGCGAGAACCCACTTTGCTTGCGGAGTCGCCAAGTTTCTAGGCTGTGCCTGGATTATCAGGCATAGAGCCATACGAAGGGCGACCTAATCTGACCTCACAAGTTCCGTGAGCAATACAGCTGAGCCTAAGAGGAGGACCAATATAAAGTGAATTTCTTGCTATGCACAGCCATTTGCAGATAGTACATCAAATATTTTAATTTTAAGTAAGGTTTAATCATTTTTTATCCAAAATGAAATATTTTAGTCATGATGAAATGTTTTTATATTTTGACTATTTTTAAATCATATATCCTTATGTTTTAAAATACAAGTTTTAACTGAATAGACTGTATTTTTTTTTGTATTGAAGTATTGTCTGATGCTTTTATGATACTTGTTATCGAAATAAAGCTATTTGACTTGACTATTTACTTTTCTTTCTCTGAGAGAGAGGAGTTTATAAACACTAATCCTGTGTTAAAAAAATAAGCCGAAATTTGTCAAAAGACATTTGACCACTGTCTTTGAAGATCAGCAAATATAAGAGATAAATACAGACTTTAAAGGCATCTTTAGTTATTGCTTGGACTTTTGCGACCCACTAAAAATCGTCATGCAACCCACCAGTGTGTTGTGACCCAGTTTGGGAAACACTGTGCTGCACTATTAGTTTTATAAACTATTCTTCTACATATGATATCAGTAAGAATGATTTTACATTCTATGTAGAGGTAATTAAATATAATATATATAAAGGGGCAATGTTATGGTTACCCCTATCATATTTTATCACACATCCACAAGCAGTTATTATACTCCTTACAGCTGAGTAATAGTTGTATTGGTTTATTTCATGCAGGGTAGTGTAAATCATCCCCCTGTGCATATTTCAGACCATCATAGTTCTGTATTTCAGCAGCTGTCTATGTAACTCCACCCCAATCACTTGTATGCTTGTTTGATACATGGATTCCTCATGCTCCTCTCCTGTTTTGATGCACAGAACGGTGAACAATACTTCTGTTCTAATCATGGAAATACATGGAAGCCTGATGATCTGATTTTACTGCTATCATGCTTCAGCAAATATACTTCATATATCATGTTTAATAATGAGCTTCAGACAATGGGATAATCCCTAAAACAAATGGACAATTTTGATAAATTGATTGTTAGAAATTAAAGGCCCTATTTCATAAGCCTTGTTGTTCCAACATGCAGTCCAATGCATTCAATGCATGAATATTGATCATGTTAACATAAACCAAGTCTTGTGTGATATTTACCATAAAACACATAAGAATACATGCCACATATGTCACCTGCATGTACTGGCAGAAAGCAGTGATGGGTAGACAGTTCACTGACCATCTTCTTTTCATGCAAAGACCTTCCCATACAGCCACACTACAAATTGGACACAGCTGTTCAAGCCATATAGTAGAGTGCCTGAAGCAAGAGTTTCTGGAAATTGCAAGCCATTTGGGTTAGGATGGAAATGTCCTCATGCATGCCTCATTATAGTATGCAGACTTGAATTACCTTGCATTGCAGCATTTTTACATAGGATTTTAATATTTTGACCCAGCACCCAGGATAATCGCTGGTGTGAACTGAGCAGGGGTGCAACGAGACCTGACCTTCGGGAAGGTGGGTGGGGGCTAACACTTTCAGCGAGTTGTGCGAGTCACACATTTCAAGCAACGAGGGCAGAGCTATCTTTATGGTCAGTATAAGGGAAAGACGTGACAAACTATGCAGTTTAAACATATTGGACAAACCCAATATTATTATGATTGAAAGATTGGAGCTCATTGTTACTCATCGATTCTTCATGTCGGCACGGCCGGACTGAGAAAGCAAACCAGCCCTGGCAATTAAGTTGGACCATCCCAAGGGGTTGTGGGGGTGGGGTGCTGGTGGGAAACCCTGCTGCTGCTTTTGTTATTTTGTTACAATGGACAAATATTGCAGCACTGCTGCAAAACCGGCCCCCAGTAACAAAAAAACAGACCCCACTGCTCTAAAACGGCTGCCACCCTTCCGGCCCAGCTGCCCGGTGCCCGCTACGGCCAGTCCGGCCCTGCACGTAGATATTTCTCTTAAAGCAGATCTTTGTTACGTTGCCTTATCCTGAGTGTCAGACTGTGAGTATTTGATATCACAGTTTTTGATTTTGCCACTAACCTCACACTAATCTAGGATATGTGCAGAGGCCCATGCTGTCCCTTGGTGTGACTGAGGTCCTGGACCTGTCCTATGACCTGGAAAGGCCCACCAAGCATGCCCTTATTTTGCTATTTTGCTGGCAGTGGACTACTGGCCCTGTCACAGGTTTAGTATGTAGATCAATGGTGCAGAATGCCATGTTTTGTGAATCCATAGGAATCACCAGTCCTTTTTATCTGTGTCACTGGAGTACAGGCCTATCAGCCTCACTCGTGTAAAGTTCTGCTTTAGTGCACAAACCCTAACCCTTGGGTGAACATCCCAAAAGTCTCAATGGTATGTTATCCATGTTTATGTATGTGCTTGTGTAGTATGTTCAATGTGTGCATGAATGTGCCAGTGTAACGGAGGCCTATGGGTTCCATTTTAGAGTTCCCTAGCCTTCTCCATTGCACAAGATGATGAGACTATTTTCTCAGACAGTGGAGGTGTTTTGTTGGCATTCCTGAAGCTGGAGGCAGGAGACGTAGACAATGAAATGGGAAGGGAGTAGACACATTTTTACATGACGATTTCCTTACCATACAGAGGGCTCGGTTTGTGCATTTAAACAAGCCATATCATTTGCTTACCTCTGGTCTGGCCAGGGCCAGGTTAAGGGCAGTGCAACTAGTGCGGCCTCACTGGGTGCTGACCTGGAGGGGTCACTCGATAAATCAGGGTTCCTATAAAGCGCAACTACTCACCTGTAAGGGTCTCAAGACACTGACTTGAGGGTAGGGGGGGCACTATGTTTAGCAGCTGCCTCAGAGTTCCTCTTTTGCCCAGCTTTCAGGCAGCAATTAAAATGTCAAGATAAGTCTTTTGACTGATGTGTACAGGGAAACAAGAGCCACCCTATTCAGAAGTAACCAGGGTATCTATTGTTTAACAAGGGAACAATGGTTCCTGTGGACAATATATAGGATACGTAGTACTAGCTTTGCACAATGGCATTTGTCATAGTTCAAAAGGATGCTGAAAGAGGAAAACTATTATACGGGACATAAATTAAAGGGCAAATATTGGTTGTATATATATTGCAACTGTATTATATTGCAGAAAAAGAAAGTGCTTGGTGTCCCAAGTGACTTAGAATCTATATAGCATAGAGTTACAACTTGTGGCATACAGTAGGGTTTCAAAATGTACAAGCAACAACCATTTGGCAAAATACATAGTAATAATGTACAGCCTTCTTACATTTTAGTAAGGACTGGAAAATGGTTTGTTTTAAATACGTGTCGACTGCGTTGCAACCCCACACTCAGTAGGGGGTCTCATCAGCACCTATCAGTGAGAGACACCTGGAATAAAGTAATGAAGAAAAGGACAAAGTGGGCCAAAGAGAGAAACAATAGAGAAAGTCTGCATGATAAGGAGTTTACCTGAAAAATTATAAATCAATAAATTTTCAGAGTGCTGATGTGCACACCAATCACGTGAGTAACTAATTAGCAGGGGGTTTAAGGAAAAGTGGTTACTCACACGGAGCCCAGCGCAAGCAGCACGACATGCCTATTTCCGCCCGTTCACGGAATTCCGCTAAATCCCGCTGAGTTTTTTTGTAACTCCGCCGAATTCCACGGAGTGAAACTCTGTGAGTTCTGCCCAAGCCTAGCAATGCTTTGATTGCTCCTGACATGGTGCCAGGTCCAGAAGCCTTTATGGTTTGAACAACATCAGCTGTGCTGATCAGAGCACAGGCTGCGCATCAGTCTCAGAGTGGCACTAGCATAATTCCTGATTTGCAGGGACCCGGACAATGTAGTTTTCAGGAAAGAAGGAGCTACGCACTGCACTGTAATGGAAGTACTTGACTGCAGTTAGCCTTTCAATATACAGATGGATGCCTCTGACACAGGAGTTGGAGCGGTACTTGCTCAAATGGACGACAAAGGCAGAGGGCATCCAGTAGCCTTTTTTTAATAGGAGATTCCAGAGGGGAGCCCTGTCAAGTGGACTCCCTGCACGAAGTATGAGGAAATGGCTGCTGCACTGATCAAGTTATTGCCTGTGTGCAGGATAGAGTCGGCAACGCCCTCATGCCAGGAGAGGCTCGCTGTGAAAATAGCCATGTGTCATGCTGCACCAATGGGGTCGGCGCCCATGCGCAATAGTGAGGCGACACTCTTTATTCAAGGAGGGTCCACTGTGACAAAGACTACCATGGGTTAATGGACGAAACCTTGTGCAGTAGTTTGGCAGTGACCCCGTTTGCCAGGGGAGCCACAGAGGGAAAAACTGCTCTGTGGCAGCTGAAGCCTTGTGCTGTAGCATGGCAGTGACCCTGTATGCCAGGAAGGAGCTGATGGGGGGTAAATGGAGAGACACTGCAGTGGTCACACATGGCTTACCAGCTCACGAGAGCAAGACCTGCGCTCTGCACGTTCTCTTGAAAGGAAGGAACAACGATGTAAAACACAGCAGCACTTTATTAAGCAATTCAAAACCACAGGAAACAGTTCAATTTAAATGTTGCCCAACAACACATGAGCAGGATGAAAAAATAAATGCATCGACAATGTTATAAATCAAATGTTCAAACGAAGCAGAAATGTATATCTATCTATCTTTCTATGAGCAGCTGCCCAAGGGGCAACCCTGAATTTAAAGGTGATGAATAGGATAGTGCCTAGAAGGCAAATCTTTTCTTAAGAAAGCAACACCATTCAAGACTACGCAGTTTAAACTAAGTTAAATGCAATGGCTTGGGCTTTGATGAGCTAAATAAGAGGGGCTGACAAAGCCAAAAGGCTGGCAATCAAAGAAGAGCATTACCAACTCAGAATAGGCTTCTAGGCCCTAGAGAAGAGATCAGTCGACTGGGAACTCAAGTGCTGAGCACTATAGGAGGAGTTCAGGGCCTGGACCTGGGTGAAGACCTTTTATATGGAAAAAGGCAGAACTTAATGCAGAACTTACTCCTACGCCTGGCACGAGGTCTGACGCAGGCACTTAACCGCCCGCTTACAGTAACTGGGAAGTTTGATATAAAACCGAGAAGTGGTATCATGATGGAACAGGGCGTTTAGCAGATGGTCAGTGTTCTTGACCGCAAAAAGTAAACAAAGGATAACTTTTACCATAAAAATGCTCAGAATTAATATTTAATATATTAATTCCTGGTCATGTTCCTGCCTTGAGTTCCAGTTTAATGCCAGCGCGGAAAGTCCCATAGCTAAGAATATCACAAATCTTGCATGTGACACTGCCAGATGTTCCATCAGGTTGTCATGTGGGTGGGGGCCACCCTTATTCTTGTAACTGTGGAAAGTTACAAGAAAGGGCTAATGTTGTATCTGGGTGGATGGGACAGATTTCTGCTAGCAGATCAGTGAGGCCTACGAGGTCTGTTTTATTATTATTATAAAAATGAGAGCAAGAGTCACTTGCATTTGGGCCTACACTTTTGTATCTAAGAAGGTATGCTTGGTCCTATGTAAGATATAGTTTATCTAGGGAGCTGGGCTTGGGCCTATGTGAGATGTGCTACCAGGACAAGGGAAAGTGGACAATTTAAGACATTCTATCTGAGCCTGCCTGGTAGGGCCTATCTAGGAGTATCATGTTTGGTGGGTAGTGCCAAACCAGTAATGAGTTTCTTGTTAAATGGTAATACGGGACTTTCGGGACCCTCCATCATCTCCCTCCTCTTGTTCATTCTTTTGAACAAAATTCTTGCACTTAGTGTAGTCCTATTGTTGTTACTTCTACAACTTCTATAAGTGCTAAGTTACTCACATTCCCTGTTCTATCCTTGCTCTCCCTTAGCTAATTCTGCTATTCTCGGGAGGTGCAACTGCGGACATGGTGTTCTGACTGAAGAGCATTTTGTACATTAGGACACAGCCCAAGTATTTGGAAACAGGTATGACATTGTAACACATGCTGTTTTCTGTGTCTGTAGGCCGGTGTGTAACATCCTGCCCTGTCAACTGTCCCTTCTTTATCAATGGCTATTTATTCACTTTGGTACAATATCTCTGTGTGTCATTTAAGCAGTATCTCAGGTATAATACTGTGATCACAACACACTTTAAGGAGCGTAGTCATTATAATGGCAGGAATGGGGGTCAATGCTGCTAGCAGCACCCATGATCATTTTCTCTAATTGTTCTGAAAGTCTTGAGGCATTGTTCCAATCGTTGGTACGTGTGGCTAGTGTGACTAGTTGGAAGAATGTCTTATCTTCTGCTGTACTTTTACTCTTTTCAAAAAGTCTGCTGAAGAATAAGGTAGAGCCTCAGAGATGATACCTGTAAACAGAAAAAGTAACCGTTGGTGCCTGTCTTCAAGTAATTTGAGAGGTTACTAGCACTTCTATTACTTAGGCACATTCGATATGAGGAAAACAAAGTGATGAAAAAGGTAAAGATGTCTCGTTGTCACAGGTTGTAGACTGAGGGGTTGGGGCATACATTTTTCCAGACGTCTTTAGTTGATGTATCGTTGGTATCCGCTTACACACTCTTCCTTTTTCTTTAGCACATGCAACCCTTCAGGATGAGCTTGGGATACCATTCCCACTTGGTTGTTTCCGTGGAACACATGTATTTTCTGTGTGGCTCCTGGCCCCTTGCACAACCCCTCAATCACATGTGAGATGAACGCCGGTCCATTGTCAGAACCCAAAAACATAGGTACTTTAAAGCGCGGTATGAACTCTTTCAGGAGCCATTTGGCAATAATTTGTGTATTGCCGTTCTTGGATTGGCATACTTCAGTCCAATTGCTGATCATGCACACAATAACCAACACGTACTTGTAGTTTGAGTAGGGGGAAGCTGATGAAGTCCATTTAATGTGGGGAAATGAAGTGGCCTGGGGCAGCGGAAATACAGCATTAGGAAAACAGGCTGATCTTCCCATCACGTCCTACAAGTGATGAACCATGAAAAAGACGGGCCATGGGACCAAGCATTATCGTTGGTATACATATTTTTCCATTTGGGCCTAACCGTATTCCTTTTCTTTTTGCATACATCCTCCCTTGTTCCCTTCTTCCTTTTCTCCCACCCAGCCCTTCCAATAATATACTTAGGGTCATAGTACATATCATCATCCTTTATATTTATGTCATGATATCATGTGTAGTAGAAGCAATCTGAACCATTGTGTACTCACAACCAGTTAATGCTATTCCTTTTTGTACATCTGCATCAATAAATTATTTACCAATTGATACATAGTCCTTGGAGGAGGTGTGTGCAGCACATTCTACAATTGAAACTTTAATAGCAACATGTCTAGCAATAGGTGAGCTATCAATGGTGCACGCTGCATTTGTTGACCAGCTGAGGTAAGGAGGGAACTCCAAATGGAGGAAAGAACCTAAAAATTATATTGGCGTCCCTGTACAAGACTGTAAAAAGAAATTCATTTATCTCTAGAAGCAAAAGAAGAATTAAAACATTGTACTATAGCTTGTCCCAACAGCAAACACAGATGAAAATCTTTTTTCTCTCTTGGGACAAGTAGGCCCAACCCCCTACAGCTCAAACCCTTTGGCTGTTAGTTTGCAGTACCACATTATGGATCATGTAAGGGCACTGTCTGCAGTGAAGGTAATATTTGTGTCCATGTTATAATGCTGTTCAAACTTGTATTTACTGTTCATTAATTGAAAGCCTCTATTATTAGGGTGGGCGCTCTAAGTAAATGTTGTAAGCTCAGACTGTACTACTGACAGTGGTTTATAGTATAAAAATGTGTACACATATGTTCAATATTTAGCAATGTGAGGCTATGTATACTGCTCTCAGAATGCTCAGTAAACTACTGGAAAATGGTAGGTACCATTTCTTTGCAACATATAAATAAGCAAGCATTGGCAAAGCCAGTAGGTCCGAAATTGTTGGTCAGCCCTTTGGTTCTGTCAATGCGCAACCCATCCTTTTCTTACAATATTTCTGTGGGAGCTGCTGGGCCCTCACCATTATAACAAACATTAGCAAAAAATAAAAATTGTTTTAGTGTCAAACATCACACATTGCACAGTCGTTACTGGCACAGAATAAAACAACTGTGTGTCGATATGCTCCTTGCGAAAGAACACAATGAAGTCACTCACAGTGAAGCTAGCCAAGTAATAATAAATAAAGTGCACCCATGTCCTTGCATTTGTGCAGATATACAACTTTTGTGAATTCACAAGGCTACAGAAGTAGGCCAAGAAATAGTACTCCTAGAAAACATATATGTGAACTTCATTTAAGCATGAGCAAATATGTAGGTGTACCAACTTCGCAGCGCGTTGTTAAGTCAAACACATTTTCTCTTATTTTTGTTTCTTTTTCTTTTTTTTGTTCATAAATACAAAAGAACTTTCAGTGTCAGTTTTAGGTCATGTCGGTTCTATGTATAGTTGCTGGTACTTATATATTTATTAATTGTTCAGGGACAAGCTGATGGGGCTTTAAGTGTTGATCAGAAAGTGGAATATGCCTTAGTGAAAATAGGGTGATCCCTAGGCAATAAACTATTTTTATTTTTTCTTAAATATTTATTTGTTTATTTCTTTCTGTTAATTGTAGTACTTATCTTGCCTATTTTATTCCTAAGTAGTCCGTTCAGGCACTGCTGAGATTTGTTGCTGCTTTAATATCACAGTGGGCACATGGTCCAGCTTTGATCCAAACGTGTGGGAAACTTATGGTGACGTAACATTTGATCTAATATAGACCCCTTGTGTATTTTAAAGTAATTTTGGAAGGATTGGTTGTGTAACCCTCAAAATCCCCCCTCATACACGATCAGCAGTATATAATTTTGGATAAATAATTGATCAATTGTATGAATGTTTGAATGAGGGAAGATATATATGTGTTTGAGCATGATGAATTAAAAAGATGCATGAACCTCTATATAGTGAAATGAACTTTTATGTGATGTAATGGGTTATGTAGGTCTGTGTGGTAATGCTGGAACCCATTTAACAACTGAGTGGACACTTTGATAATGGACCTTTAAATAATGATACTAAATGGATGTGAACGGATTTAATGGTAAAAACAATACTTAATGAATATGTAAAATCATTTATAGAATTATGTTTATTGTATATTTTCGTTTTATTAGGTACATCAAAAACTTTTTTTTTTTTTTTCAAATGTGTTCACACCTAACCCACCTGTCATACCCAATATGTTGTCCACTCTTCACCAAACATTCTCAGTCTATGACCTGTGGCTAGGTGCGCAACAGTAGCTGTGCCCTTGTGCAGGCACAACATTCAGAAATAAAATATACAAATACACTGAATTTAACACCTATAAAAAACGTTCAACACATTGGTGTGGCCCTATCTTTTTGTGGTACTGACACGGACAGGGCTTCCTGGCCTCTTATTGCTCTAGATCTAGTTGTTATATATACTATGGGTGGCCAGTGTTCGTACCTGGTAGGGTGTATTCAACTGGATGACATTTTTTTCAGGGGCCCCAGTGATCACCACCCATCATATGTCTGGAAACTTTAAAATATCGAGGAATCCAAATTTATTTCATAGAGGTAAAGTTGAAGGGTGGCAATCTAGATAGATGTGTGTCTGGAATTCGATGGTGGACCATATTCTGGACAATGCTACTGCTGTCCCCTTTGGGCAGAGTTTCAATCATTAAAACAATTGTGTTACTTATACTCTTTTATTTTTCACAGCACGCCTGTTTGTCCACCCCGTGCTATTACTACCAAAATCTAAGGCCTATCTTGTCAGAGCTGATCAGCCCTCAGCACAAGTGATGTCTCACTCTCTACATAGAAAAGGTAATGCACCCAATACATGCCTGGGGAATGTGGTCCCCACCTCTGAAATATACACAACGTGGCATTGGAGATGATATGTATGGCATGATGGCTGGCTGTGGACACAGACCCTGAGCCACTAGACCTGCTAAATGACCTGCTAAACATTGATGGAAACCCTGAGTTACATGTACTTTATGCCAAAAGCGGACAATATCTGTATAGGCTCATTCTTTACCAACAGTCTGCTCTTGTTGCCGCAACTGAACAAATAAGCTGGGATCAGTTGCATCATACACACCGTCCCCTGTTGGTGATACCCCAGCTACTTTTAGTGGCCAAACAACACTCTCTGAAAAATGTGTCACTGAAGGACATGCGTATATTTATATATCCATGCACACTCAGCTGACTTTACCTCAAGCAGTGGTGATGCACGTAGTGAAAAAACTATTTTGCCTTCCCGCTGCCGCAAAAACCCACTATTTTCTTCACCACCACTTCAACCCAGCACAACTCTTTAAACTGATGCCAGGCAAAGATGTTGCCAGTCAGTAGTGTGTCTTCAGTACAGTGGTCATAGAGGAACGAAGCATATATATATATATATATATATATATACATACATACATACCCAGTTACTAAACTTCATAATGCGAGACCTGAAACCCTGTATCTAATCTCGGCTCCCCCTTCACCAAATTGTGTGATCTTAGACATTTATTTCTCATGTTCCTCTTTTCTAGCTTTGTTCAATATAGGCATGTCTGCCATGGTGGGGAAGAGACTCAGTCTCTCCTAATTCATTCTTTAAAACTTAAAAAGTGTTCACAACGCACTTGACATAATCTGTTGTACTAAACTGGAAACTCATACACTAAAACTATTATTTTCTTTTTTCAAAACTGTTATTCCATTCACACAGCTCTCCATGTTCTGCTAACTGTATACAGATATATACATATATTTTAATTTCCTGTTCGTTCGTACCCACAGGAAGCTATTGCATTGTGTCTTTCTGGCCTGGCTCAACGCCCAGACTCTGCGGCCAGCGTTAATATAACGGCAGCCCAAGAGAAATCCTTTACCCCTTCAATACCTCGTAATATCCAGACACGTGTTGTCTTTAATTGTACGTAAAATATAGCTTATTATAAAATAATATGGCGTTTTTGTAAAGTGCACGTTTACTCAGAATGGTATTTTGACGCTAAACAGCAGATCCTTATCGTTCCCTCAACTCAATGGTACTCATTTCATCCACCTCAGAATGATGAAGGGTTGATCAGACCCCGCATCTATTCACTTCAGAACGATAAAATGCTAAGTAGACCTGGTAGCATCTGAACTTATGACCATGAAGTCAAACACAGGCTCAAGCACGTTCTCTGTGTGTCATGCATGTTGTGTAAACGCCGTATATTCTAGTCTTTTCTCCTAAAGGCCTATAATAATTGTATTGGACCTATATTTTTAATCATATTATTGTTCTATATAGCTGAATTAATCTGTGTATTTGTATCAAAGGTATAATAACTCTACTTTCCTATGGAAGTTGGTGGTGTGGCCTCCATTAATTTGTTTCTACACTTTCTAATGTCCAGGCAATAACTGACCTTTAACCTTCTTTGGGTAGCAGTACATTTTCTTTGAGAAGGACAGGGCTGTTAACATACCATTAGGTGAAATGCAATTTCAGTCTTTTCTATTCACTGAGAGCCACAAAACATTTCCCATCAGACAAGTACAAGTGGTGTCTCATTTGGTGCTTGCAAATTATTCTCCTAATTTGTCCAGTTTCAGAGGTGGACCCCAATGTGCACTACCTCTCCCTCCTCTCTCACGGTACCGCACTCCTGTTCCTTGGCACTTCATCTTCTCTACTCCCCCCATTAGTCCTGCACAAAGACTACATCCCTTTTATAAACTTATTTTTACTTTATCATTTATTAAAAAATGGGTGTAGTTAGTGTGCATTCCATTCCATCAATTTGTCTCCTTGTCTCCTCTTTTCTCTCTAATAATTACCATCTGATCCGAGATGTATGTTGCTCTTAGTCCAATGTCACTAACTTCCTTGGCCACGAGACACAATTTCAAAATCTTTGCTACTAGCTAACTCCAACTGTGTGTGTTCTGTAGCTGTACTTCCTAGATCTATGCTTGTACTTGGGCTACCTGCCCGTGCCTGAAGAGGTGGCACTTGTCACTGCCTGGGCTGTTGAATTGGACGCAGGTAGGAGTAAATTATTTGGGTCTTAATTGCCTTGTGTTGCGGCTGTATGTGTGGTGCAACACCTTGCATGTTGCCTACTAAGGCACATCATGGTACTTGTAGTGTAACTGCATCTATATGTCTGTTTTTCATGATCGTTATCAATCATTACGTGTGTGAGCCTTCCCAGTGCCCATCAACAATGTAAACCGAGTGGTAGCCCTCTGGCTGCGCTGCAATGTTCTCCTCATAAGTACTTCCTTCCACTCGTGAGCCTATTTTTGTAATGCCTAAATTGTATTAACAAGAATTGTAGGCCTGTGTTTCCAGTTAAATGTAACAATGTATTTCAAAGCATTTATAACCTACCCTCATGACATGGAGCAGGGGGTGTCTTTGTGTGCTTTAGCGAATCAGAAAGTTTAGCTACTTATGGGAACGTAAATGTAATATTAACTGTGATACTGCGCCACTGTATCTATTTAATTTCTTTTTTGTTTTGGTATTCTAACTAGCAGGGTCTCATCGCCATCGAATGATGATGAGACTTCAGCAACACGTAATGCTTTGAAAACAGGATATACTAATATAACAATAATATTCACGGTGAACTCAAGCACTCTCAACTCACATGTTTAAAAATACATTAGCAGGCCCAGGTATTCCTGTCTCGCTAAAACAGATCAAATACTGTTAGATGATCAGGCCAAAGCATAATATGGGGGGGGGTCAAGGGACATACCCGAGAGGAAGGGGCTTAAGGGAGCTAACAGGAGGAATGGAGATACGACTCCACCCCCACTTTGGCTACCAATTGGCCTGGACAAATGGTAGGCAAAACATGTGAGAGACAGAAGAAAAGAGGCGCAATGTATGGACAATGTGCAATGAAGACAAGTGCAACTACTTAGCGGGATTGCGGCTACGTATTAAAGGCAAGACAATCCAGACAACAGCTACCTGGCGCAACTGCCCGTAATAGTGAGGAAAAGTGGGGGCAATTGAGTCAACAATAAAAACTAGCAGTCTGCCGCTCGGCTAGTGAGTGTAAAGCTGGCAGAACAGCAACAGATGGGGGCGGTGGCGGGAGAGAACTGTGGTGGGACAGCAGGGCTAATAAATGTATAACAAAACGAAGCACAAGAAACAGACATAACGGACAACAAATAAACAATAATTAAATAAATGAAATGCATTTCAAAAAGGAATACGTATCAATGTAACAGTGGTGGCTGAGAAAGCAGCCTGGAAAGACAGAAAGGAGGGGCGAGGGGGCCTACAGTGGAGCTGCGAGGCTTACTTCCACGTTCCGTGAAGGGACAGAATCGTAGAAGAAGGCGGGGACGATGTCACTGCGGGTCAGAGAGTGCTAAGGGGCCTGTTCCTATTTCCGGAGTGGCGCAGTTAACAAAGGAGAAAGGCGCCGGGGAGAGACTGAGAGAAATTGCAGAAATAAAAAGAGAAAGGCACCCAAGCCATGCAAAATGGAATCAGAAAGGGACCTACTGTAGAGAGCGAAGAACGGGTGTGTGAATACACAGGAGAGAATCTTGAGGAAGGAGGGGCGCATTGACGCCGAAAACAAGAGAATGGTCTTGCAAGAAGAACAATATATAAATAGCAACTGAATGAGAAGGAAGGCAATGAGTGAAAGAACAGAAAGGTGAAAATATAAAGGGGAAAGTAATTTAGAGAATCTGTAAAGATGAATATAAAATGGCGGCAAGAGCATACAAAATGGCGGCGGGATACACCCTTAATAGAAAAGTGCGACAACACTACAGATACGCGTGCCACTTGTGCACCGTGTCAAGGGCGCAACAGCCCACAACTAAATCCAAATAGTCAATTGAAAAACAACGTCAAAGACCTGCTATAATGATATACAAAAAATGTGCGCCAAATATTAAAACATGGGAAAGCGGCAAACGCATGTGCACAATGCCAGAATTCGAAAAATCACACAGAAGTGTTTTCCAGGACTCAAACCTCAAGCATTACGGAGCAAATTAAACAAAAAACCACATATAATAAATACGAAACCATAAAACGCTGCAGAAGCACTTGTGCACAATGCCAGAATTCGATCAACCACCACGTGATCCGGACTCAAACCGTAAGCATCAACCAGAAGCATATGCAAGGGAAAGGGCAAAGATAAGAACGAGGAAGTGAAAACGGCAATGAAAGTGAGAGCACAATATTTTTAAAAAGGCAACGACAAAGAGGCCAAAGAAAGAGTGGGCAAGAGAACGCAACCAAAGCCGCGGGGAGATGTGACCAGCCACAAAGAGGGAAGAGGGCGGCGGTCGTGGCACGACAGAAACTACAGGGGACCAGGGAGGGGCACGGCGACACCCCGGAGGACCCAATCCACCGGACCACACACACCAGAGACCGGAGGAAAGGCAGGGGAAAAAAAAAGTGTCCCTGACTTACCCGGTCGGTGGAGGGGAGAGGCGGGGAGAGGCCATGGGCAGCCGCAGGCGTGTCCCAGGTCCGCACTGCAGAGGAACCGTCCGCACGAGACCTTCGCGGTCGTCAGCTGATGGGGGGTAAATGGAGAGACACTGCAGTGGTCACACATGGCTTACCAGCTCACGAGAGCAAGACCTGCGCTCTGCACGTTCTCTTGAAAGGAAGGAACAACGATGTAAAACACAGCAGCACTTTATTAAGCAATTCAAAACCACAGGAAACAGTTCAATTTAAATGTTGCCCAACAACACATGAGCAGGATGAAAAAATAAATGCATCGACAATGTTATAAATCAAATGTTCAAACGAAGCAGAAATGTATATCGATCTATCTTTCTATGAGCAGCTGCCCAAGGGGCAACCCTGAATTTAAAGGTGATGAATAGGATAGTGCCTAGAAGGCAAATCTTTTCTTAAGAAAGCAACACCATTCAAGACTACGCAGTTTAAACTAAGTTAAATGCAATGGCTTGGGCTTTGATGAGCTAAATAAGAGGGGCTGACAAAGCCAAAAGGCTGGCAATCAAAGAAGAGCATTACCACCTCAGAATAGGCTTCTAGGCCCTAGAGAAGAGATCAGTCGACTGGGAACTCAAGTGCTGAGCACTATAGGAGGAGTTCAGGTCCTGGACCTGGGTGAAGACCTTTATATGGAAAAAGGCAGAACTTAATGCAGAACTTACTCCTACGCCTGGCACGAGGTCTGACGCAGGCACTTAACCGCCCGCTTACAGTAACTGGGAAGTTTGATATAAAACCGAGAAGTGGTATCATGATGGAACAGGGCGTTTAGCAGATGGTCAGTGTTCTTGACCGCAAAAAGTAAACAAAGGATAACTTTTACCATAAAAAATGCTCAGAATTAATATTTAATATATTAATTCCTGGTCATGTTCCTGCCTTGAGTTCCAGTTTAATGCCAGCGCGGAAAGTCCCATAGCTAAGAATATCACAAATCTTGCATGTGACACTGCCAGATGTTCCATCAGGTTGTCATGTGGGTGGGGGCCACCCTTATTCTTGTAACTGTGGAAAGTTACAAGAAAGGGCTAATGTTGTATCTGGGTGGATGGGACAGATTTCTGCTAGCAGATCAGTGAGGCCTATGAGGTCTGTTTTATTATTATTATAAAAATGAGAGCAAGAGTCACTTGCATTTGGGCCTACACTTTTGTATCTAAGAAGGTATGCTTGGTCCTATGTAAGATATAGTTTATCTAGGGAGCTGGGCTTGGGCCTATGTGAGATGTGCTACCAGGACAAGGGAAAGTGGACAATTTAAGACATTCTATCTGAGCCTGCCTGGTAGGGCCTATCTAGGAGTATCATGTTTGGTGGGTAGTGCCAAACCAGTAATGAGTTTCTTGTTAAATGGTAATACGGGACTTTCGGGACCCTCCATCAGACCGCCATGAAGAACGTCACCTTGCTGAGCAGGCCAGAGTCTGTGGACATGCCGTTACGGTGACCCTGTATGTCAGAGGGAGTCACCAGGAGCACCAAGGACTGTGACTTGGCTTGCTTATCCCCGGCAGAGAAGTGAGGACTCTGCATGATAGCATCTGGGCACCTTCACCCAGGTGAGGGACCAAAGTCAGGATCTTCATAGCCACCCTCCATCGGGAGTCAATCGAAAACTTACCCTGTAGAAGGAGCTGCAGAAAGCCTCCAGTCACTTCAGGAATGTGACCGTGAGTGAGAGACTCTGCACCTGCTGACTGCAGCCGCCAGTAAGTATGCGCAGAGGGCACACTCTGGAACTCCAAATGCTCCACACCTGCTGGTGTGTGTAAGACTGGTTTCGGGCTTGCCGGCTCGGGGGAACTTGCTGCTAATTTAGCGTGATAGCTGTGAAACATTATTAACTTAAAGTAACAATCTAACTGGACTCTTGAGACTCAGACTACTAGTGGGGCAAACTCTGGATGTTGCCAATAATAAATGAGGAATAACCACGATCGCTAATGCGAGGAGTGAGTGGTAAATGGAACTGCCAAAGAAACACTAGAGCCCCAAACTCAGGGGATGCCTTTGTAATTGTTTGTGAATGTGGTATCTTTCCTTTTTGTATTATTTGGCTGGATAAAGATTTATTGCTGCTGTTGTGTTTATGTTGAGTTGTGAGCCCCTGTTCATTATCTTGCATCCACACCTCCACCCCAAGGGAGCCTTGAACTGCTCTGACCACACTATCCTGAGAGTCAAGTCCAGAAGGGGTACTTGGCTCTGTTGCTCAGAGTCCATAGTAGGATGCACAAATTGCTCTCTGGGGGCTGCCAGGACTTCAAGCCCCAAAGTTCCAGAACCTTGTGGGAGGAGCTGTCAGCATTGGTGGGCGCTCTTAATCATGTGTGTTTTCCCGTGGCACTGGATGTGCGGAACACGCATGCGAGATACGCCCAGGCGCGTGCTCGGGTAAAGACAGGGGCAAGAGCAGCTCGTCTGCACCCATCCACTTCCAGATGATGCTGGGTTGGGCCACCCCTCTTGGTCCCTTCATCCATTTAATTGAAATTTGATTCTGAGGCATTGTGAGAGTCCTGTAGCCTGTGCAAGTACGAACACATGGGAAAAAGGAAATCTGCTGTCTTATCCTCTAATGAATGACCAATATCTGCTTCCATCAAAAACTTTCTGACAAATGCCATGGGCATGCCTAATAGTGAGATCGAGTGAATATAAGAGCAGTTGGGGGCCACAAAAAAGCACTTTAGACAAACTCGACCCACCCCTCTAACTCCGGACATATCATGAGTAGTGAAGCCATCAGATTATAATACGTGTGTGTGATTAACAGCAAATCTATGGCTGACATTATTACCACTCAGATAGAAAGTGCTGAAAATTCAAGTCCCCGTCCGCCAAAAAGGGCAAAAGGAATGCACGGTCGACCAATACAAGCACAAAAAGCCTCTAAATGCTGGGGAAGCATTGACAGTTCTTGAGCCCAATGTTGTTTCTCTGAGCAGCCATGGGAAGGAGTTGACCCACTGCAGAGTATGTATAGTAACTTCCTTGAGACGGTATTGGCCAAACTTTTTGATCCAATATTAACCATTCTCAAAAATATAGATTAATCTCTGAGAGTCTTAATAGAACAAAGATCAATTGAGGTAGCGGATAAAGGTTCTGGACCTGTGAATCCTCCACAGGAAATGCTTATTTTAGTTAAGTTTTATCATAACAGTTCATATACAGTTACGCAAAGATTGCCCTTTCCCTTGATCAAACCCTTAGAAAGGTTCTGAATGAGTTTGATAAACATTCTTTCATGATCTAGGCAGGAGATTTAAAGTAAAGATTATTTTAAAATCTTAGTAAATCTATATGTGGAGTACAAAGACATGATACTGAAGAATATTCCCATTTTGAGCATAATTTACTCTGTAAAATCTTTAATTCTATTCGGATCAAGCAGTTCCTTTTCCTTACTATTGATCTGATTTCTGGCCCTATACAAGGACACACCACATACAATGGCAGAGGTCAAGGCAGCCTCATTGATTTTATAGCGAATCCTTTGCAATATAGGTATGAGGCTATTGATTTTATAATACTGTGGAACTGCATGAGTAATCATAATCCCCATGCAGTATCTTTAGAGCTGCGCAAGGAAATGTATCATTGTGCACTCACTAACTACCTGATTGTATCAAATAAAAACAATGGACCTCTTCTCAAGCAGGCGCTATTGTGGACACAGGGCGTTTGTTAGAATATTTTGTGGTGAGAAATGGGGTACAGATACTGGCTTGTCTGGATAATGAGTTGTACCCCAAGTGAATCTTGGGGGCATTTAATGGGATCTGTCAAACTATTAAAGGGCTCTTGATATCAGATAAAATTACTAGAAATGACTGGCCACAACAATGGTTTGATCAACTTTGCTTGAAGGTCCATATAGAACCCATGTTTTCCCTGAAACAGGTGCCAAAAGACAGGGAGGCAGAAAGATGATGTAGACTGAACTATAAGCAAGCAATTTTGAATAGGAAAATGGCAATAAGGGAAGAAGCCTGGGAAAATTTGCATGAAGCTAGCATTAAGGATGATGTCCATCTATTTTGGAAAAGGTTAACGCCCCCTATTTTAGAGTTAATTATAATGCTTTCTCGGATATAGTTATACCGCTACATAAATGAGTGAGACATTTTCCCAGGCTATACGACATTCAAACTGAATCTGATAGGCATTGTGATAATGCAGTGGTTAGTCCCCAAGGTCCTTGTACTAACATGCCACCCATCACCTTAAAAGAGGTCAGATGAGCAATTGAACAGAGAGCGAAAATTAGGTCTTCCGGATGAAGTACCAATTGACTCTTTTCATAATAATATTGATCTATGGGCACCACTCATCGCTAATGTTCTGAGGAGTGCAGTTACTGTAGGCCCGCCTAAATCAAACTCCATTATTGTTCCCATCTTCAAGAAGGGCGGTAGAGGAGAACCACACAGCTATCGCACTGTCTTATTGCTTGACTTGACAAGTAAAAGTTTGGTAAGATCCTGTTAGGCCGACTGGAGGTTCAGGTGGCAGACAAAGGTAGATTAGCTCCAGTCCAGTATAGATTTAAACAGGGCCTTGGTACCACTGAATAACGTTTGAATCTCCATCTAATTATAAGTAAATATAAACAGGCGAAGAAGGGCTATCCTCATTTAGCCTTTATGGACCTCACCTAAGCCTTAGAATGGGTGAATAGAGGAAAAATCTAGAGCAAAATGCTAGATATGGTTGTGGACGCAGTTCTGGTCCATTGTCTGGCTCAGATGCATGAGGAAGTGACAGGTTGTATAAGGTATGGAGGTAATGGGGAATGTACAGATCCCATCAAAATGAACTGTGGTGTCAGGCAAGGGTGTGTGCTGGCCCCGTTTCTCTTCTGTTTATATATTAATGATTTGGACACTTTTTTGAATATTGGAGAAGCAGACACTCCTAGAGTGGCTCTGTTATATGAGGACAATTTTGTTCTGATGTCAAGACCCCGGGTAGGGCTACAGAAGCTGTTAAGCAGATTTATGTTATTGATGAGGGAATTGGCATTAATGACAAACACTGTCAAGTCACATACTATGGTCATGGGGCATATACACGCTAATCCCAGGTTGCACTTTATTAATAAGGAAAAACTCCTATGTGTTCCAAACTTTACATACCTGGGGATTCCATTTGATTATAAAGGCACTTGATCTCATTTAACAAGGATTAGAAATGCCCAGTTTGATCAAACTACAGAGGCTATTTTTAGGTTTGCTGGGAAGGTGGGTTCTAATCCATTGCAAGTTATAATTAATATTTTCATTGCTCACTGTTGTTCTGCTACGATACATGGAGCTGGGGTTATTGTAATACTGCCCCCTTACAGGCTAAATATAATGCGTTTCTGAGAAGGCTACTGTCTGTACCTAACAGTTTACCTATATTTCTTTGCCATAAGGAGTTAGGCTTATTGAACTTTGAATATTCCATTAAGCTAGCTCCACTTAAGCTGTGTTGGTCTAAACATGAAACCTTTCTAAATCAAGAACTTATTAATAGCTGTTTACTATTAGATAATGCTAATAGTATTCCTTGGCTAAGATATGTAAAGGAACAATTTGTGCCGTTAGAGAGATCTGATATATTTTATAGTCCGCAAAGTATCACCTCTATCACCAAAAATCAGCTAAGCATGCAGGCAGCGAAGGGAAAACAGAGAAATGGGAAAGAACAGAGTGCCTGCTTATATCCCAATAGTGAACTCAGATTTTATGGAGCCTTGTCTTCTTTTTTCCATTTCAACACCATCAGAGATTTTATCTGATAAGGTTAAGATCTAATATAGCCCTTCTTCTGGTTTCGTATCCTAAGAAGGCATATCATCAATCCATCCTGGAGCCCTGTTCTTGTGACTCAAACTCGGTTCAGTATACACTTAACTTCTTTTTCTTCTGTAAACCTTAAGCCATACATAGGAAATAATGTTTAGTCCCATTACTGACGTCTTTGAAATTCATAAGTTGTAGGCCTGCTCTGCTCTACCTACAGGTACTACAATTTGTATGATAATTTATAATTTTATTACCGCTACTGTTAGATTGAGGGAATTAGTTGAGAAGTAATTTTCTAATGATGGTTTTAATGTGGAGTTTTAAGTTCTAATTTTTTTGATCTTTGAGCATTCCTCTCTATCATGTTGGCTATATTTAAAAAATGTACTTGTGATTCTGATTGTTGTGGAGAGTTGGACGATTGAAACTTTGCACATGAATTGTCTTGGGATGTTTTATTTTTGTGTTTACTAGTTTTAAAACACCCTTTCTACTTCTTTTTTAAATTTTTCTAAAATACCGTATTTATTGATTTGATACATTTTCATTGAAACACAATGTATAGCAATTGTTTTATGTATTTATGCGTTTATAGTTTTAAGCCAAATAAAACTTGTTGATGATGATGATGATAATTAAGTAGACCTGGAGACTATTTTGGAAATGTATCAACTGCAGCATTGTGGAGAAGGTGTATGTTATTTTGTGATGTGCATTGTCATACAAAATTCATACATCTCAACCCTCCATAGTCTCATTGTGGCCTGCCAGAAATATATGACAAATATCCTGACCAATCCATGATTTTCATCACCTTTAATCTAATACAAAGTAGGTTCTTACACAAGGGCACCATGTACATCAAAGGTAAATAATGTGTGCACTGAGAAGTCAAGCCTGCAAAATTAAAGGTATGTTGGATATATATTGCACTACCATTACACGCTATTGACACATTAGGGCCCCGGGTTTGATAGCCCGTCAAAAATATCACAAAAACGCAGCGACACGTCAAGTCTCCAGCTGTACCCGGCTCTTGGGACCTAAACTGGACTTTCAAATCATTCATTATCAAAAGAGCCCGAAATGCTGGATGTTGTTCTTTGATGCAGAGACTTTCATTTGTCAAAATAAAGGAGAAACTAAAAAGGAACATTTGTCCGTACACATTTCCTTATTGACTTTTGGTAAGAAGCTTTGTGGTGCACCATTCCAAAGACTCAAGATTTATGTTCTGCGTTACAGTTGCACCAAACGACGGCAGGTGCAGGAATTGTTGTGCACATCTGTATGAAACACTGATAAAAAGAAACAAAATAGTGAAGTGCGGCTTTTATAGTCCGCCGTCGTTTTTCTTGTTTGTTATGGGGAGGAAGATGTTCAATGTCATGAAACCTCACATAAGAGTAAATTCATTCAGAAGGCCAAACTTTCTTCTTTATTTATATATCTGGGATACAATCTTACCAATCATATGTAATATAAGATGCCAAGCACCAGCACTGGCCTATTGAACAATTTCATTTTCACCCTTCAGCTTGTTTAGCCATACAAAGGGAAATTATGAATCTACTTTTGAGAGAGGTTCTAAAATCCAGAGAAGTCTGATCTTCCAAATTTTCTTTTTCAGTTGTATCCTGTGGCCAAGGGCGGTATGAAAATTGTTTCAGCCATTATGGTTGACCCAATGTTGGCAAATCTTGCAGGTCATTCCACTGCCATAGCTGAAGAGGTTCTGGTTGCAGATGTGGTGGATTGGAAATGGAGGCTTTTTTGGAGAAAGGCTATTCAGGATTAAATATTGCCGTAAATGCAGAAATGTATTCAGTATATGTTTCTCAATGACCAGTACCTTCAGCTATTCAGGAGGGTGTTGAGTGGACTGAATCTTCCAGTAAGAAGATGCAGGCCAACTCTCTTTCAGATGTGACCTAAACTTCTTATAGGCTTCTGCTTTCTCTATTACCTTGTGGCTGTAAGACATCAAATCTTTCTGACAGACTTGAAAGCAGAAGGGGCTCAAAAAGTGGTTACTCCATGAGCCTTTCTCTTGATCTAACCTATTTGCAGACCAGTTGAAAGATATGCTTCGGAGAGCCTTTAAAAACGAAAAGCATGATCAATGGTTCAAAACTCAGCATGAAGATTTGTGGCAAGTATCTTGTAACCTTTTATATTCCACGGTTCGTGCTGCAAATTTAAGGCGGAACCACCTTTTCTGTCTCCACAGAGTTTACTGGTCTCTGTATAAACTGGCTAAAATGGGGAAAGGCCCCACTCTGAGATGCCCAAAGTGTGGTACGGAAAGAGGAGACGACATTCACATGTTCCTGGAGTGTCCTGTTCTCCAGGAGTTTTGGAAGGATGTGAGTAGTACAATATCTTCTATACTTGGAGACCCACTCCAGGTAAGCAAAATTCTTGTTTTTTTGGGATGATGGAGCACGGCGAAGCTATGACGAATAACATAAAAAAATTGATTTTTTATTTGATACTTTTGGCTCGCAGAGAAATCTGTAAAAATTGGGTCAAATATACCCCCCCAACAAAAATAGAATGGTTAATGGCAATAAAGTACACCAATCAGTTGGACAGGTCAATTAAGAGAAAGCGAAATGATTTCTGGCTTCCGTACGAGAACTGGGTGAAACATTGTAGTTAATATAGTCCAATGATTAGGCCTCTATACTATATTGCTGGAATACACCTTTGGTGTCTTCGCAGCAGTTTAGCTGAAAAGAAGTTTTCCTATGGTTGGAGGTTAACAAGCATGGTATAGAGTGGCCCATTCTCGATGTTGAACATAGTTCTCTGGCTGGTGAAAATCAAAGGGAGGCCCTGGAGTAAGCTATACCATTGATTGGTAATCGAGGCTAATGAGGACAAAAAAATAAAATAAAAAAAACTCAGATTAAAACAGACTCCTCTTGAAGGAATACTAGAAGGAGATGTCAAAAGGGCTCTCAATACAATTTTCAAGCTGGAAGGTATAAGTCTAACTACCCCTATCCTGGCAGGGGTCAGATGTCAAACTCTCCCTCACCCCCTCCACCAAAGCGCTCCTGACTAAGTCAAACTTCCAGTCAGAGTTTGGCTGTCCTTTTTTCTCCAGAAGAGGCAAGAAAATATTTTGGATGCATGGGTCCTAAAGATTTTAGAAAGAGGCTATTTACTGGAGTTCAAAGAAGTTCCTCCAGATTAAGGCTGGTTCATTTAACTTACTAAAAAAGATCCAGCAAAAACATTAGCTTTATCCAAAGAAATATCAGAACTTCTAAAGAAGAATGCAATTTTTCTGGTCATGGAAAGCCAGAAAGGAAAAGGATTTTATTCCACTTTCTTTTTGGTTAAAAATTATTTAGGGAAGTTCAGATTGATAGCCAGTTTGAGGGAAAGTGTTTATCAAAAAGACTGCTTCAAAACTGAAACACTTGAGAAGATAATTCCTCTTGTGCCCCTAGGAGAATGGTTGTCAGTATTGGACTTGAGGGATGCTTATTTCTAATTCCTACCTTTCCTCCTCACCAAAGGTTCCTCAGAATTTTTGTGGAAGGTCATCACTGCCAGTTTTGGGTGCTTCCATTCGGTCTGATATCTTCCATATGAGTATTTGCAAACGTTCTAGCAACAATTGTAGCCAATATTCACAGCATAGGAATTGTAATTCACCTTTACCTGGACAGGATCATACCTGTCTTGTTTGTCTAACTTTATTATGGTCTGTTAATAAATATGGAGAAATCACATCTGACACCAACGCAGAATTTAGAGCTTAACGGTGACTCATCTGGGGATAATGAGCATACCGGTGGCAAGAGCTGAGAGAATAAAGAACCTGTAGCTCTCACTGGGACAACAGACAGAGCTGTCTGCCAGAGAATGGCCGTGCCTCCAACATAATATGGTAAGCCAATCTCTACTAGCAAAATTCAGTTTTTTTGCTTTTTCCATAAGTTTACTACATGATCTCCTCATATGTTTGTCTGCTCTCCAGGCATTGTGCATGTTTGTAATGCCTTGTGCTCGCCTTCACCTGGGTGCCTAGTTCATTATCTCCTAATGCACTTGAATCCAGCAACACACAGTCTGGGACAAATGTTGACTGTAACGAAGGGCATTTGGGAAAAATGCAGTGGTGGTTGAATCCCACACATCTATCGCTTGACTATGCCCCCTCCATACATCCTATGCACATATGCTAGTAAGATGGTTTGGGGATCCACTTTAGGCAATCAAACAGTTCAGGGGAATGGCTCCTGGAGGAGAGATTTCATTCCTCAAATTGGAAGTAGATGAGGGCAGTTCATCATGCACTACTTCACTTCTCTCGCCTTCTATTAAATAAGCTTGTTATTGTTAGAACAGACAACACAATTACAAAATCCAACCAAAAAAAGCAATTGGGCACAGGGCCCTCTCTCTTCCGGATCTCACTTTCCAAACAATCAGCTGGGTGGACGTTTATCAGAAATCTCTATCAGTAACCTAGATTTATGGGAAGGACAATTTCTAAGCAGACAGAATAACCAAGGTATTTCCTTCTTCCCACAACTTTTGTCTAGCTCCATTCATTTGTTTCAACAAATATGCCATTGACTTAGAGTTCCTCAATTAGATCTCTCCTCCAGCATGGAGAATGTCCTTTTTCCAATATTTCAGGCAAGATTTCCATACAAGAGTTGCTGGGGAATAGATGCTCTGACATGTCATTCATCTCCTGCTCTGTTATATGCATTCCCTCCTCTTCCCCTGATACCCAGACTATTAGCCAGATTCAGGAGGGAGAATGTGAATCTTATTCTAGTAGCTCCCTTTTGGCCAAGGGTTGATGGGTTTTCTTTAGTGAGAATGATGGCAAAGGCACCAGAATGCTGTTAGATCAGTAGCCCCTTCAATATGCTCTTCTTCCCTTTCCACATGCAAAAAAATGAAATTGATGGCATGGTTGTTAAGAGTAGGTGTTTAAAGAACCTAGGACTCTCTTCTCCTGTTGTTTCCTCAGTCCAGCTATATTGAAGGTTTTCCACTAGGAAATCATATGACCATCATTAGTCATCTTTTTTTGAATGGTGTAGGGAGAAAAATCCTACTGATTGCGAATGTAGATAGATCCTTCAATTTTTACAGAATAGGTTTGATAAAGATGTTGCAGTTGCAACTTTAAGGGGGCAATGGGCAGCAATCAGGGCAGTTAAAGTTCCATAAGGAGTTCCTGAGATGGAGTCCTTGGGTGCAAGACTGCTGAAAGGCTTTTCTTTGATAAAACTAAACTTCAAATCAGTTACCCCTTCTTGGAACTTTCCTTTCATTCTTAATGCTTTACAATTCAATCCCTTGGTGCCATTGGAAGACGTAGACTTGAAACATCTGTCTCTGAATGTGTGTTTTCTGATGGTGGTAACATAAACCTATATACATTTTTTTAACTTGATAAATTAAGTGTTTTTATTACGGGAAGAACCCTTATTTTAATTGTGCTTTTTATAAAGTTGTCCAACAGTGATATTACGTATGCAAAGGGTATAAAAGTGACATATTGTACGTTTTTATTAAATGAACAATAAATTTCAATTTCAAACATATAAACTAGGAGAGCTAAGTTTTCTGTACGTTAAAACTCCCTATTTAAGAATCTTCTCAGATAGATTGGTTCTGCAATGGGTCTGGGATTTTGTCCTAAAGTACTGAATTCCTTTCATAAGCATCAAGAAATAATTTTGCCTTCTTTTTTCCAGCACCTTCCAATCCTGACAAAGAATCTTTACACACTTTGGATGTTTTTGATTTTTTAATAAACATTTTATTAGGCATTTCAATAAAATTAAACATCCAATAACAAATTAATAGGAAAAACGAGTAGCAAAAGGCATTACAGTAAGTTCCAATTATCATGTTTCAGTCCGTCAGACAGAAGAAGTACTCCTACTGTTCAGGTGTTATGGACTGGATGAAAAATTTCTTGTATTGTCTGCAGTATTCCGTTGGTCCGGGGGGAATTTTCTTCTCGATGAAAGAGAGAAATAAAAGAGAAAAGGAGAGTACAGAAGAGAGGGGGCAGAGAGGGTGGTAAGGGGTAGTAGATATCAAGGAATAGGTGGGAAGAACAAAAAGGTGGAGGGCTGGGGGAAGGAAGAGGGGAGTGGGGGCTAGGAGATAACCCAAGATTCAGTCAGGGTGGTCAGTTAGTGGGGTTTTGTTTGGGTGTGAGCGTCTAGAGGGGACCATAGGAGTATTGATTTCTCATGGTCAACACTTTGGTCAAGGATTGTGTTGTCCGCGCTCCTAAGAAAGCAAGCCCATGCCCACCAAGTGTAATAAGATATAGATTTGAAATCTTTCCAATTGCAGGGGATCATTTTAACACAGAGTGTGAGTAGCAAGTCAAATAGTAGTAGTTCAGTTTGTTGAGTGGAGGGCGGTTGGGGTGAGCCCAGGGGCCTAAGGCGATTAAAACTGGGTCTAGCGATACTCTGAAATGGACATGGATATCATTATTAGTTCATTGAGGCCTTCCCAGTATGACTTGAGTAAAGGGCAATAAAAGATCCTATAGCCAAGGTTGCCCACTTCTGAGGAGCAGTTCCAATATTTGTTTCAGTCAAGAAGACCTAATTTGTAGATTCTAGCTGAGGTCCAAAAGGTTCTGTGTAGTAACCAGTATTTGCATTGAAGTATTATTGGAGAAATCCTAAGATTGTTGGCATGTTTGCAGATTTGTGACTAATTGTTACCAGTTAGGTGGGAATAGCCTTCTCTAAGATATAAATCTGACCACTTCTTTTGGTACTTATGAATGGGGTTAGAGCTTGATTTATGGAGAATCTTATAGAACTTCGAGGATTGGCGAGTTTGAGTGCACACACTTTGGATGTTTTAAGAGTTGTGAAAATGTACCTATCCAGGTCACAAAACTATAGACAATGTGAAAGTGTGTGTGCTCATTTTGTTGTTTTTCGTCATGGGAAAAACCCTTACTCAAACTTTCACTCAAACGTTGAGTAGTTGGGTTAGAACTCTCATTTCTATTACCTATGCTTACCAGAACACAGCTTTACCAGGTAGAATACAGGGCAGGTCCATTAGTAAATGGCTGCTTCTTGGACTGAGGTTTGTGGGGCCTTGCTTGTGGACATATGTAAAGCTGCCACTTAGGGGTCGATTCCGATTCGGGCCGGAAATTTCTCCGACCGAGCCGGACCCGGAGAGATTTCCGACCGAATCGGACCCGTGCAGTCCGACCGAACGAGTACGATGCGCACGTATGCCATCGGACCCGAGTCGGTCGGACTCCCATTGAAGTCAATGGGAGCCGGTCGTACAACGCGTACGCGGGCTCCCATTGACTCAATGGGTGCGAGTCGGACAAGTGCGCCCCTACAGCGGGTACGCGGCAAAGCGATTCGCGCCGTACACGCACAGGTAGGGGGACCCATGGGTCCCCCTGTGTGCGACTCGCGCGGCTACGCGTACAGGGGTCCGACACGGACCCCCAAAGTACGGCTCCGACAGCTCTTTCGAGCCGGAGTGCGCGGCTCGGTCGGACTGCTCGCGGCGCGCATCGTACTTACCCGGCCGGGGAACGTCTCCATTGCGCGGTGCGAGTCGAGTCCGAGCGAGTCGGTCGGTGCGGTTCGAGCCGGGAACGAGTCGGTTGGAGCGGCCGGGACGCCCGGACGAGTCGGTCGGCGAATTCGCATCGTACTCGCTCGGCCGGACCCGCGTACGGTTCGGTCGGGAAACAGGGCTCCGAATCGGATCCGGTAAAGCCAAATCCGATTCGGAGCCCTACCGGCCGAGATCGGAATCGGCCCCTTAGTCTTCACCATCTATGTTTGTTCCTCATTATAGATTGTATGTGGAAAATGCTGAATCCATGAATTCTGGTTTCAGAGTATTAGTGACTTCTGAACCCTGAGCAATTTATTTTTGGTTTTTATTATGTCCCAGGAAATCAGGTTTTGTTAAATAGCTATCATATATCTTTGTAAAGTAAGCAATAGTATGAGAATACAGGCTGAATAGTTAATGATTCAATTACTTATTGTTAATCCTCAATACTCTCTTTTTCTCATAACAATACTTACAGCCCTCCCTCCTGGTTGTCATTTCTCAACCTGAGTACGTTATTTTGCTTGGAGAGATACTGGAAGTGTAATGGGTTTCAACCCTCTTTATTACCATATTGGTAGGAAGAGTTTGAGGAAGGGACAGAGAATTTTTAAACTATGATATTCGATTGACTCCATCTAGGTCACACGGTATTTGGGTAGAGGTAAGACAACTCATAAAGTAAGTAATGGTACAAAAAAAGGGTATTCATCGTAATGAAGATCACAGGTAAGTAATTGAATCATTAATGCTCAATATTAGTGTGGTTTCTTGGGATGAACAGTGGAATGTGGAACCATGTACAATCTACTAGTTGTTGATGTATGCTTAGTGGAATGTTACAGAGACAGATGGTGTTGGGACACTGTTAGAGGTGAAGCTGTGCATTGAGCTTTTATATTTTGGTGACGAGGAAAATTCTTTGATCTACTCTTTATGCTCCAAGACAGCAAATTGTATCTGCCTGCCACTTTCTGCGAGGATTTATTGCAACGTAAAACTCTCCATGGCTGGTGAGACTGGAGGTGAGACTCGAGTGAATAATCAACTACTCAACTCAGATCTAGTACCCGGTGCCGGATTTTGAGATTTCTTCACTATCCCACAGATTTCCAAACTTGGAACTGTTTGGCAAATGCAAGCAGGTTTGCGTGCTGCAGCTCTCAGCAAGCACCTTTGCTTACGAGCCGCGTTGATGCATACGTATAGCAAGTGAGAGAGTGAGGCTGGAGTTGCATCTCAGAGGTTCTGCACACCATCGGATCTAAGAGCCCGTCACTGCACACAATACTGCACACATCGCATCATGCATTTCACGTTGCATATCATCATGCAGGCCACGCACAGCAGCCATCTTTGATTGGGGAGTTCTATATTCAGTATGTGAAATTCAACGTGATCTGCACATCTTATAAACCTCTTTTATTGTGAACTCGCTTAACTGTAATTCACATACCAGCACAGGTCATTGCGAGTCTGTTTCAAACAGTGGTGATTCACACTCCTTTGCTATTGGATATTGACGTACCGCACCTTCACCATAGTAGAGAGTCGACTGTGATTTGCACACCAACTGGATGGATTGTAGTTGTTCAGAGAGTTAACGGTCATTTTCAAGGACTGTGTAAGGTACTTTAATGGTTCAGTGGTTTAGTCTACTAAATTGATAGCAACTGTTATATTTCATGAGAGACTAAAAGTGTAACAGCTGTTATCAGAATCAAGCAATTAACATGCAATTTTTCCTATCATCTCCTGGAGAACCATTGATTAGGTGGGAAAAATGGAAAAACTTATTTTCAAGATATGTCAGAGTGTGTGGACCTAGTTTGAGTGTGGAGAGGAAAGCACCATTGTCTTTGCAGTATTTGGGTCCTGAAGGGCAAGAAATATTTGATCATCTTTCACAATTGTCAGGTTAAGAAATTGATGCTAGGCATGAAGTTTAAGTATGTTTAAAGAAATTGGATGGTCATTGTTTGCCCAAAGTTTCATCAATGTTAGAAAGATTTCATTTTGGGAAACGTATGCAAGTGAAAGGGGAGGCAGTTGAAGAATACGTTACTGCATTACGAAAGCTAGCTTGCTCCTATAAATTTGGAAATACTTTGGTTTAGTGGATAAGAGATCAATTCATGCTTGGATGTATTCATGATAAAGTCAGAGAAGAATTGTGGTCACGAGATGATCCATCATTAACAACATTTTTAAATTTGGCTAAAAGATTAGAACATAGTCTAGCATGTGTGGAAGTAATGTTAAGAATTCTACCAATAGTGGAACCAGCAGTGCGGTGTCTACAATAAATAAATTAAGCCCTGGGGTGAACGAACCAGATGAGAAATTTTCAAAAGATCAAAGTTAAGCAGTTTAAACTGAAATGTTTCAGATGTGGGGCAGTAGGCCACATGGCTAATCACAAGAAATGTCCAGGGTGGAAGATAAGTTGTACACTATGCTTACGGAAGGGACCTATGAGTAAGAGTTGTAGGAGTAGGAACAGTGATTGGAAAGTGAATGAAATAATGGATGATGAGGAGGAATGTGAAGAAATAATATTACAAGTGACTAGTAAACAAGGTGATGGACCTCAAGATTATGTGATGGTACAGGGGCAGAAAGTAAAGATGTTTTTTGACTCGGGAGCAAAACTTACAATCATTTCACAAGAAGTATTTCAGAATAACATTACGAACAACATACTTTTTACACCAGACATAAGACTGACTGCTTATGGGGGTGAGCCCATAAAGTTGGTGGGATATTTTGAGGGTGTGTTGGAATATTTGGGAAGATTGGCTGCAGGCAAGATAAATGTGTCAGGTAAAGGTGCGGCGGTGATGAGCTGGTTCCAGCCATGCAATTTAGGAACCATGCTGGATCTCAATTCTGACCCACCTATTCGATTGAGAGATGATGTAGATTTGAAAGTGGTTAAATATCATGATGATCAGAAATGTGATAAGTCTAAACGTGAGTTTTGCAAGGGAATTCTGGAAGTTTTCAGTGATTCATTAGGTTGTTGTAAGGGAAATGTACATAAAATTAAAATCAGAGAGAGTTCCAGTCCCATGGTTAGCAGGATGAGGAAGGTTCCTTTTGAGGTTAAGAAAGTGTTTCTTAAAGAACTGAGGAACTTGAAGCTACGGGGGTAATTGAAAAGGTGGAGGGAACAGATTGGTTTTCTCCAGTGGTGATACCACGGAAGCAGAGCGGGGATATCAGATTGTGTGTGGACTTAAGGGTTTTGAACAAGGTGGTAGTATTGGACAGATTTCCCATACCTGGGATTAATGGCTAGGTGTGTATGCTGGCTGATGTGAGATGGTTTTCCATGCTAGACCTAGCATCTGAGTATCACCAGATTAGGTTGCATGAGCATTTCATGGATCTCAGGGCATTTATTATGATTAATGGGAGGTTCATTTTTCATAAGGGTGCTGTTTGGGTTAGTCTCAGCATCCTCTGTTTTACAAAGAAGAATGGACGGAATGTTGGGAGATTTGTCAGGGGTGAAAGTGTACCAGGATGATATTTTAATTTTTGGAAGCACTCTCGAAGAACATGATGAAAGATTTTGTAAGGTTTTGGCAAGGTTACAGGATAAAGGCTTGACTCTCTAAGTTGATAAATCTAAATTTCATAGAGATCAACTTGACTTTCATGGTCACACGTTGACTAGTGAAGGGTAGAGACCCAAACAGGAGCTTGTGCAAAGCATCAGATTGATGCCTGTGCCACAAAACAAGGAAGAGTTAGCATCTTTCTTGGGATTAGTGAAAAGTTTTTCAGAAAAGACATTTGTGATGAGGATTTCGTTAAGAAAGAATGTTTATTTCAAGTGGGATAAGAAGTGTGGAGATTAGTTTTTGTGATTGAAAGGAGAACTACAGAATATACAAAATTAAAAAAGTTATTTTACAGAATTTAAAAACATGATATGTACAGATGCAAGCATGACAGGACTAAGTGTGACTTTGTTTCAGAGACGAGGTGGGGTTAAGAGAACTGTAACTTTTATTTCATGTATCCTTAAACCAGCTGAGGTCAGGTACTCAGGGGCTCATTACGATGGCGGGCGGAAGCACAACCGCCGTGCTGGCGGATGCAAAAACCACCAGTTACCGCCGGCACGCAGCAGTCCACACGCCCGCCCAATTACGATGCGAAAAGTAGGCCAAACACCGCCGGCAAGCCAGCAACACCGTCCGCCATCAAAGTGCGCCCGTACACGTAGCGGCGCAGCCTAATTGACACACACCGTCCGACGAAACACGTCCCGCCCGGCGTATAAATTACGATGCCGCAAACAAACGGCTCCCACGGCCAAGAGATACCGTACGACAAACCGAAGCGGTAACACGGACGCCGAGCACGGACAACGAAGAAGCGGCTCCCCGAGCATGAATCCAGCACTGCAGGCCCTCCCCATGCTCCTGCTGATGCACCACCAAGGACGCAACGTACCGCGGAGACGCAGGTAGGCACACACACAACAAGTGCACGCAAACAGCGCACACAGTGCAAGGGCGGAAAAAGCGGACAACCCCCACCAGCGCGTGTACACTACACATCCACCATTGCATCCACATATGACACACAGGCCAAATCGTAATATCGCGTAACACATGTGTACACACCACCTGGGACTAGGAACCAACGACCCCGTCACGGCCCCAAAGCGGCGATGACGCCGCCACACATGCGCACAACGCAGAGGCCAACCGCAGCACCATGCATGCGTCGCACACAGACACAGGGACACAACCAAGCAGCACACACATCAGCCCCACCCCGAACGCACATGACACGTGACAGGCCTGCCACAGACATGTCCCCAACGCCCAATTCACGGACAACACCCAACGCCACACAACCGACGCACACATGTCAGTGAAGTCACGCAACAGCAGGACACACCCCAGTGTAACAAACATGGCGTAGCACACAGCGGCGGCAACACCAACTAGGAGAAGCAGGGCCCCTTCGGGAAGAGGAACGCCAGTACCACACTGAAACACCCATACCACCCTGCACATATGAACAAGACATATAAAACGGAACACCAAAGAGCCCGGGGACCGACAACAGGTGGCCCAAGAATAACATTCACACACAAGGCCCAACGCAGAGCGGAAAGGCAGCCTGCCGCCCACACAAGGGAGAGCAGACAGCACTGAATGACCTTCCATTCCAACTCCGAAACCACAGCCCTACGAAAGAAGCCGGTGAATACAGCCATTGTCCAAGAAAAGACCAACACAGGCATGCCGAGGAGACCGACCACAGGGCAGATAGCGCATATCACAGAAGCACACAACGGACGGGGAAGAAAAAGAAAACACTCCCTCATGTCGGCCACATGCAAGTTAATTGGAAGGAGTCACACATCACTGACCTTGAACTGTCTGAGAAGCATGTGGGATGAGGGCCCGTGTCCTCTAAACAAGCCAACAGAACACAAGTCCTGTCTCCCTACGACTACACAGAGCTCACAGCAACCTCGGAGCGTGCACATTGCAGACTGCACACACAGCCGGAGCACGCCACCACAACGCACCGCTGCAAAATGGCAACCGCTACACACCTACCCAACTACGCCGGACAGGTCAATCTGTACAAAACCAACCTGAAACATATATTGGGATGCGATCTCCTGTCCCTGCTGAACGTAAGTTACCGACTGACTTACCGCATCACATTGTTCAGCTGCGTCATGCCCGTCTTCTACTGTCGGAGGTGTCCCTACCAGCATCCCGTGGAGATGTGCCTCTCCAACCCGGCATGTCTAAAGGCGGACCTGCTACCACTACTCCTCCCTCTGGACGCACACGACAGGGCCTGCTCTGCCTATGGGGGCATGGCGTATGTGGCCAACATCGCACCCGCACTGAAATGGGACCACTGTGCCTCCACACGACGGATCATCGAGAACAGCTACATCGAATGTCACCCAGCATGCCCCATCATGGTCCTCCAAGGGACAACTTACGAACAACACCTTGACAGCCACCATCCGCTACATTGGCTGGTAAACATGTACACCACCAATGACATGGAAGCCCTGCTGGACGGCATCACATACCTGACAACCTGTAAATTCGTCGGACCACAACGCAGGTTCACCGATTGACCTATGATGTGCAACCCCGCACTCATGCTTAGCTTCCGCACGGACTGGCCAGTCACCACCACAACAGCCATACCAAACGACCGGCAACTGTCACCACACCATCAACGACATCGCCATGACATCGGATATGACCGGGACATGCACACTGTTCCCCATCACATCCAGGAACACCGCATGCATCGTGGGAGGCAGTGGCATGGGGTCTGTGTATCGCACCCACATGGACGGAACTGCACGAACAACCAGGACACGACATGGATCCAGCGCACATGGACACACACACCGCTCAGTGGACATGAATAGGTCGCCTGGAGTCTGTGGGTGCTGCACCCCTCCCACCCCCGCCCCGGGAATCCCATACCAGGACCTTTGCATGGAAGATAAGTGCATACAACAACAACACGACCCCAGTGACTGTGACATGTCCAGTAACCACCACATTGCAACAACAAGTGGCACGCCGCTGCATGCACGCAAGCCCATGCCCTGATGTCATCTCACATGCACGCGTGCATGAGGAACAACCGCAGCAAACCTGTCACATGGAACTGAGATGGACTGTGCCCATGATGCCAAGCGGTCTGGTAGGCTACATGTATATCGTCTGTGTCAAAGTCCGCAGCTCCGCAGCTATACGTAAATGTACATTAGCACAGCCTTGGCCAAGCAGATGTAACTCTGAAGCCCACATCCCACATGCAACAGCCAGTCACATGTAACCCCACACCCTATCCCATTTGAAATCATGCTCAGTATATCCTCAACATGTATTCCGCTGCCAGTAGTGTCCACTATACTGCATCACAGAGGACAGAAGACTCAATATAATGTTTGAAACCAAAACTGTCTCCGCTGACTCATTTCACAAGTACGAATGAGAGAGGATGAGAGAATGTGAAGTACACGGCAGTCGTGACATGACCATGTAGTCCACTGGTATTGGATGTCAACGCAAATGAGTAGCACAACTGTGGAAGACACACATGTGTCGTGTGAAGTCGTATGGACGCAGTGCTCAGGTGGGTGGGTGTGACGGGTAGATGCGCACATGCCAAGTTGGAGCACGCCGTGTTGGGAGGGGTCATGAACAGTACACCACCGCTTCCCTGGGCATTGTGAGAGGACACCTGTCGGGGGAGTGAACACGTGTGTGCACAGCAGCCGGGCACACGTACAAAGCGGTACCAGGCGCACCTCAGCCCACCCTCTGTGGACAAGCTGGATCCTGTTGTGCACCCGCCATGCCCCTTGACAAGGCACACACAGCCCCAGTCGACCAGGTGTAACCCCAACATAGTCAATCCGCACAGGCGATACAGGGCACGGGATGGCAGTGGAGCATGGTGTGTGAGAGGTCTCCTCGCGCTCCTCCTGGTCATATCACGCAGGCAATAGAACCTCAACGTCTAGCATGGCACAAGTCAAATGGAAGTGTAGGGGGGACGCACCACAGCACGAGCAGCACTGACGTCACGGGAGGTGGCTCGCACCATCCCATCCATTGCCCATTATACCAACCACGCCACATGCCATTGCGACTAAGTGCAAGCGCGTGCGCCACCACCCCCGAGCCCTCCCCAGAGAGGCCAAAGAGTGAATGTGTGGGCCATCAGTCACAGACGGACGCGGCCTGGCCGCAAGGGCAGCCACAGCCACTGGGTGTCGCAGGTGGCGGATCCGGAAGGCGAAGACTGTGATGCATAGTCCATGCAGGCCGGGTCTCCATTTGGGGCACCACGCAGGTGGACGGCGTCCCGCAACACATCATACCCTGAGACAGCCCACTCGTGCAACTGGACCCACACATACACTCCTTGCCCTCTCTGGTGTGAGCTTGGGGCTGCCTGTGCAAGCGCCAGCCTCGCAGGTGCACATGCATATTGGGGAGCGAGGGGAGGACATGAGGGCTGGGGCGAAGATGACTGTATCACTGTCAGTGAGTACAAGGGATGACCCAGATGTGGAAAGGAAGAGACGTGTCCCGTGTGTACTGCAACTAGTCGCCAATCCAACTACCCCCATGTCCGGAATGTAAGCCCGCACCTAGGCCCGCCCATCCGCCACATCGAATATACCACCAGCACGACAACCTTCCCATTCGAAACACTGACTGGGGGTGGCGACCAGTGAACAATCATGTGTAGCCTACCCACGCGTACATGTGGGCCCTCCATGATCCATGTCACCTGCGGCAAAGTCATGACATGCGCAATGAGGGAAGTGAGGAGAGCTGTCCGCCCCACGCACAGAAGGTGCATCAGCTCCACAGACCCAGCAGCGAGTCCAGCAGGGGTCACATGTGCAGGGGCAGCTGTGCCTGGTGTGAAGGCACATGCATATAGACAGCACATCGACCAATGTGTAGTCTGCCCACATCTACAGTCCATCATCATGCGGACATAGGAATTGAACACAGGGCAACACATCTTAGTTGGTGCACCCACCGTGACCAACAATGCGCAATCATCGACGTACCCGCCCTGTGCATGGCCCCCCACCCAACGGAGGCACATCCAGTGCCACCATCCCACACACACAAGCCTTCCACGGAACATGCTGTGTCCAATGGTCAGTACAGAGTCAGCGCCCATCTGGTGGATCCTGAACAGGAGACACATGCACACACATGCCAGCTCCCACTATGTACGTCTGCCACCTGGCACGTGCAATGTAACCTCTCACCTGTGACGTGTGACTGCAAGCACACAGCCGTCTTGGCATGGGGCTGTCAATGTGGACACCTGTCAATGTTTCGGGAGGTGTGATCCGTACAGTGCTGTACATAGGGTGCAGTGCTGACACCTACTACTGTCTCATATCCCCTCGTGCCACAGGTCCCACTTGTTTTGGCCGCTCAGCCTGTGCCCACATCGTCGTCGTCGTGTGCCATACTCATCCAGCCTCGGAAGCAGTTCCATGCTCAGCAGACATTCATGTTGCCGTGGCGTTGCCGCTTGACGAATATGCAGTCAGTCCCCATCAGCACGCCCGCAAGTCATTGGGGCCTAGATCCCCATGTGCATGCACATGGCAGTGGTTTGTATCACTTGCCATTGCCATTGTTGGGAGACCTGTGTAAGTGTATTGTGGCCGTGCCGTCCCAGCTTGACAGCTGGGCTGTGGCTCATGTGCTTGCTCAGTCATGTCAGTGATGTGTATGCGAAATTGCTATGTGTTGTGTTACTTTGACATGTGTCCTCTGCCATTTTCCCTAGGCGGAGACCGAACATTGACCGCCCATACCAATTGCTGGCGGACATGGACGATACAGAGGTTATTAGGAAGTTTCGGCTGGACAGGCCAACCCTGCATCGACTGTGTGCCGTGTTAGAACCCCATCTCCGTCCCCGCAGGGTGTATCCGACTGCTGTCACCCCCACGGCTAAGGTGATGGCCGCCATGCATTTCTTCGCCACTGGGTCATTCCAGCACACAGTGGGCAGTGGAGGAGGGATGACCCAGCCCATGTTCAGCAAGGTGCTGAGGGATGTACTGGCAGCCATGATGCTGTACCGAAACAGGTACATCCGCTTCCCCAGGGCTCGTGAATTGGCGGCAGTGAAGGGTGCATTCTATGCCCTTGGCAGAATCCCACACGTCGTTGGAGCCATTGACTGCACACATGTTGGCCTTGTTCCACCACAGGCCACTGAGCACCTGTACCGCAACAGGAAGCACACGCACTCCCTGAATGTGCAAGTGGTGTGCCTTGCGGACATGGTGATCACCCACGTGTGTGCAAAGTTCCCAGGCTCGGCCCATGACGCACACATAATGCGCAACAGCATCTTGCCACGACTGATGTCCAATCTGCAACAGGATCGTGGCTGTATTGTCGGTGAGTATGTGGAGTTGTGTAGCGTGCTGGTTGTGCGATGCTGTCCCCTGTCCAGTTGGAATAGCAACGGTTCTCTGTGTCCCTCACACCCAGGTGACTCTGCGTACCCGAATGGGGCATGGCTGCTCAGTCCATTGAGGAATCCTCGCACCCCAGCAGACGATCGCTACAATGAGGCACATGGGAGGACCAGACGTGTGGTCGAGCGTACCTTTGGCCTCCTCAAGTCCAGGTTCAGGTGCCTGGACCGCACCGAGGGTGCGCTGGCGTACTCCCCACAGAAGGTGTGCCAGATAGTGGTGGCGTGCTGCATGCTGCACAATCTGGCCATTCGGAAGCAGATCCCCCTCATCGTGGATGACGGAGATCAACCAGGGCCCCAGCCCGCAGACCAGGACAGCTCGAGTGAGGAGGACAGCGGAGAGGAGGAAGCTGGGAATGTGCGGCAGCAGCTCATCGCCCGCTACTTCACTTGATGGTGAGTGTCCATGTACGACGGCTGATGTGGCTGTATCTGTGCAGGTGTGTGTGTGCTGTGTCAGGGTGGCCGTTTGTTCACTGCGTGCTGTGTGTCAACGCTCCATGGCCAGGGTAGTATGCCACTGTTGGTGGCTGTGGCATTGTGCCCTATTGCTCTGTGCGATGTGTGTACATTGCTTGTAGTTGTTGACATGTACTGTGTGATGGGTGTGTGACACACTCATTGAATGTGCTCCTGTTCTGTCTCCCACCCCTAGGTCCCTACAGGCCCTCCGGATTCCATTGCCATGCCACGCATCAGGTGCCTTTCCGCCCAAGGTGGCCGTTGTATTCCGTACAAATAAAACACAGGGCACAAACAGCAGTTTGTGTAAGAGGTGCATTTATTTCAAACTGTGACATGTGATTGTGTGTAAGGTGATGACAAAAGTGGTGCGTGCAGTGACAATGAGCTGTCGGTCATGGCTGCATGATGCTCAGGGTGTACCCACTGGTTCTATGTCCATAGTCCAACACACACATGCCATCCAGATGGCTGTGTGGAGTGGGATCGTAGTCCAAGTCAATGCAGTGGGTGGTCAAGGAAGGCTGGCTGGCTGCCTCACTTGCGTCTGGAGCGTGCGTAGTCCTCCCGGGAGATCTGTTTGTACTTCGGACGGCCCCTTCCACGTTTGGGAGGGGGGGTGTGTGGTGGCAACCTGCTGGTGGGGGGTGAGGTGTGCTCACTGGATGTGGACGCAGGGGTACTGGACACTGCTGCTCGACCCTGCGCCAGGTGGTGGCGGTGGTGGAGCTGCTGTCCCTGGCTGTGACCTCACCACCAGCTGGCCCATGAGGTCCACGAGTTGACCTATACGGGCGTCCATGGACCTCAGCACCCCCAGCACCTCCCGCGTGTCTGAAGCAGACCTGACCCATTGTTCTTGGGCCTCTTCATAGGCCCCAAGGACTCTGGCCATTTGAGGCAGGGCATGGCTCCCAGGGGAGACTTGCGTTTCCCTGACCCTGCTCCTCCTACCAGTACTGCTGCCACCGGCCTGCCCACTAGCCACATTGCTCACCACGGTCCTCGCTGTGGCTCCCAGGGTGGATCCAGTCGGCCGGGCCACCACCTGCGCTGGGGCTGGTGCCAGCGAAGACGTGGTGGTGGTGGCGGCGGTGGTGGTCGGTGCGGCGATGGTGGCGGTTGCGGCAGTGGTAGTGGCCGCAATGACCGTGGGTGTGGCCGCAATGACCGTGGGTGTGGCCGCAACGACAGTGGCAGCAGGGGGCTGGGAATGTTCAGCAGCCCTGGATGATGGGTTGGTGGGTAGGAGGGGTCCTGGGGAGCGGCTGGGCCCTGCCACACCAGATGGGCCTGCTTGGTGGTCCGTGTCCGAAGAGGAGGACAGATCCTCCACATCCGTGTGTCCTCGTTGGGGGCTTGTAGGCTGGCTGTGCTGGCTGCTGTCTCCATCCCCAGCATCCAGCAGTTCGTCACCTGTGGAGAGAATGAGATTTGTTATTGTGTTGCACCTGGCGAAGTATGTATTTGTCGTCTGACATTAACAGTTCGTGCAATCTCGTACATGGGTTTCCCGGAGGCGTGTGTGTGGCTGTAGCATTTGTAGTTGTGTGTGCTTGGCAATGGGACTGTGTGCTGTGCACATGTGGCATGGGACGGATTGGCCATGCCGATGGGTGTGTTGCTGTGCCCCTACTTATTGTGACTCTGGTGTATGCGGGCTCCTGGCCCATCCTGGGTCTGGTTTGTACTTTGCTTTTGGTGTTCAGATGGGACGCTTAGGAACGCATATGGCAACATGGGGGCCATGCCCCAGATTCGCATTTGGGAGGGAATATGCTTTTGGGGTACATGCTGTGAGCCATGGGTGCCGAACGTGACATGTGTTGTGGCAGCATGACAGTGCATGGTTCTAGGTGTGTGCATGCTTGACATGGCCTGCATATTTGCTGTCTGTTGTGATTACTGGACATGGCATTGGACGCATCGTTATGAGTGAGTGATGGTTGTGTGCCAGCCAACGTATTGCAGTTGTCCCATCTCCTTGGTGTGCGTGCTGCCCTGTGCCATGTGCATCACTGCAGTGCTCGGGGGGTGTGGCCCATGTTGTGTGTTGTTGCTCACAGTGTGTCGTGCGCTTCATTGACTTCTGGCACATGGTTGGTCATGGGCATGTATCTTAGCGTGACTGCTGTATGTGTGGCAGCTGTGCGGATGACATGCCTTTCATGAGACTGGGGCTGACGGATGGGATGGATGGTATGTTGTATGTGCATGGTGTGTCTGTGTGTTTGATGGGTTCAGTGGTGTTCGTGTGCATTTATGTTGTTCCGCTCTGTTGCGTCTAGTGTTGTTTGTCTTACATAGGCGTAGTTGTGGGGTGTGTGGTTGACAGGCAGTAGGGGCTACATGGACAGGACTTCAATGGTGTTTCGGTTGTGTGTGATGAGTTGCACAGTGGCTGCCGTGTGGTACTATATTCAGTGTGGCTTGTGCATGCAGACGTGGCTCCTTGGGTGTTGCTATGTCTGTGATGGGTCATGTGGGGTGTGAGTCTGTGGTTCATGTCCGTGTGCCATTGTTCACTTGTTCGTGACGGTGGGCGGTGCTGCGTGTTCGTCTGCTACGTGACATGTCCCATGTGTTGGTCGTGTTCCGGTCCTCATGCCTCCAGTAATCCAGCCCTGTCCAGTTTCCCACCTGCAGGTTGTTCGGGCGTGCACTGTACTGGATGCCACATGGTTCTAAGCGGGGGTGCTCCATGTTGCAGGTCTGTGGGGGTGGGGGGGTGTTGTGGGTCGTGGTGGTGGCTGGACACCCACTGACACCGATTGCTGTGGACCGTGATGTCTGCCTTTCGGCTGTCGTTGTGCACTGCGGTGGCTGACACGTGGCTGTGGGGTGTGGGGGATGCTCCTCCTTGCTGTGCTGTGGGACTAGGGGCCTGGTGTGTGTTGTACTTGGGCTGTCCACCCTCCCACCCACTGCACTTTGTGTTCCTGCCACTTACCTGTTACTTGTCGGTTAGTGCAGCTGTGGCGGACACATGGGTGTGGTGGGTGCTCGTTGTGGCGCTTCTGGCATATTTGGGGACCTGTTGGTGGTTACGTGGCTGGCTGAGTGTACACATGTCCCCACGCATCTTACAGTTGTTCTGTTTGGGCTGTGTGTGGTGGTGTCTGTTGCATGTGTGTGTGATGTGTTGTGTATTGTGTGCTGGACATGGGGGTGTTTGTCCCTGGGAGCTGTGGCATGGTGGTAGTGCATGTGAGTACATAGCGGTGTGCTGGTATACATTAGTTTGTACTTACCAGCCTCCACTCCCCCTGCTAATCCGGCGAGGATCTCGGGATGTATGATGACTCGCACCTTCTCCTCCCACCCTTTGAAGGTCTTGAAGAGCGCGGGATTCCCTCCGCCAGTGACGGCTGCCAGCTCTCTGTTCTTGGTCTCCTTCTTCTTGACCAGGCTCTTGACGTCATTCCACCGTTTGTTTATTTCGACTCTGTTCCTGGGCAGGGTCCCGACTGCATTGACCTGGTCTACGATCCGGTTCCACATTCTGTTTCTGGTGGCTAGTGGTGTGTGCTGGACCATGTTCCCATAGATTTGTGGGTGCACCTTGATGATCTCGTCGACCATGACCGTCAGCTCAATGGGCGTGAACTTGGGCATTCTTTGTGGTGCCATGGTGTTTGTGGTGCTGGTGCGGTGTGTGTTGTGTAATGTGCAGGGGGTTTGTGGTGCCGGTGTTTGGTGGTGGTGGTGGTTGTGATGTGTGCGTTTCTGTGGTGTGCTGCTGTCCTTGCTGTGTCACTGTGTCCTCTCCTCTCCTCTCTGGTTTGCAATGTTGCAAGGGGTTGTGGTCTGTGGGAGTGCTGCTTTTGTACTTACCTATGTGGGTGTGTCCTCATGGTCTGTTGTTTTCAGGTGTGTTGTGTCTGGGGTTCTGGCCTTTGTAGTTTTTGTTTGTCCAGGGGGTGTTTTCGGGATGTGTACTGTGCTTGTGTATTTGTGCGTGCCTTGCTGTGTGGACTTGTTGGCCATGTTGTGTGCGATTGGTTTTGTGAGCGGATGGTTTCTGTGCAGGGACGTGGGCGCCATGGCTTCTGCCGTGTCGATTCTCATCGGCGTTGTTTGCGCTGGCGGGCGGTATATTTGTAGTTTTCCCGCGCTCATGGCGGTGCGATCGTAATCTCACGTGCGGTGTGTCGGCCGTGAGGGCGGGCGGTTTTGTGTTGTCGTGCGTGTTTCCGTCCGTGGCGGGCGGTTTGACTCCGACTCGGACGATGGCGGGCGGTATTTTGTGTGATTTTTCCGCCAATGGCGGTTTTCGGTTTGTGTAATCGTAATGGCGTGGTCGGTGTTCAGACGGTGTGTGCGGGCGGATTTTTGCCGCTTCCATGCCTGGCGGATTTTTTTACGCCGGGTATCGTAATGGGCCCCTCAGTTATTGACAGCAGCACGCTTGTAGTCTTCTGGGCAGTAAAGAAATTGAAAAACTTTATATGGGGCAAGGAATTTACGGTAAGAATGGACCATAAACAGTTAAGGTAAAATTGTATGAGATAAGGAATGAATAATATTTCTAGCAGAATTGCGACTTGGGTAATGGCGCTATAAGAATCCGATTTCCAGGTTGTTCACACGTGGATTGATTGTCTAGAATGGTCAATTTAAGTGATGTGGAAGATGATGTGGAAGTGGATGATGAAAAGGTGTGTGTTGTGAGTGAAGGTGCTGTGGAAAGGGAAGAGTGGAAGAAAGAAGTTGGTGAAGATAGGGTGTTGCCAAATGTGATGATGAAGACGGAAAAAATTTGGGGAGAGAAGAGGGTGATGGATGAAGAGGTGAAGCCTTTTTGGTGTATTAAGGATGAGCTGTCATTTGATGAAGGCATGGTGTTCAGAAAAACAAGGTTAAATCCTCCTCAGTCGATTCGGAAGAGATTGGCTTGCATGGCTCTTGAGGGTCATCAAAGCATTTCCAGAACTAAGGAGCACTTATGTTTGAGTTATTGGTGGTTAGCAATGGATAAGGAGATGGAGTGAGAGGTGAGGGAGTGCATGGAATGTTGTCTGAGTGACAAAGTATGTAAGATCAGAGAACAACCCATGGTAATTCGAGAACCTCTGAATAAAGCATGGGATGAGATTGCTGTGGATAAAATTGGAGCATTGAGTGGGGTGGCACAAGGAATGTTCATCATTGTGCTAGTAGATCTGTATTCAAGATGGCCGGAAGTGAAGGTAGTGAATGAGGTCAGCTCTGAGAGAGTGACTCAGTTTTTATCTGATGTTTTTGCAGGAGAAGGTTTGCCGGGATCTGTATTACCAGTTAACGGTGTGCAGTTCATGTCAAGAGAAATTAGCAATTTACTTAAAGAGAAACTAATGATACAGTGGAAAGACTAAATTGAACTTTAAAAGAGGCTATACAGGTAAGAAAGAGTGCTGGAAAGATTGGAAAAAGGAACTTAGGAATTGGTTGGAAGAGTATAAACTGTCTCCACATGGAACCACTGGTAGAACTCCTTTTGAATTGTTCAGAGGGATGAGGGCTAATTCCATGTTAACACCACCTTAGTTAAAGGAATGTAAGGGGCTGGAGGTGTGTGTAGAAGATGAAGAGTGGAGGAGTAGGGTGAAGAGAACATTGGATGAAAGGAAAAGTATAGACAAAAGCAAAGAAGTCAAGGCTCTGTGTGTTAAAATGGTGATATTGTGAAGGTCAGAGCTCCTGTTACTCTCGGGTTGTATTCCAAGTACAGCAAGACTCTGAAGCTCATCAAAGTATTTAAAAATGCTGTGAGAACAGAAGATGGTCGTATTTGGAACTTGAATAGAGTTGCGAAGTTCACACAAGGCCTTGTTAAAAAAAATGGGTGAAGAAATCATGGAAGAAACAGAGCAGAACCAACAAAGAGAATGGAATACAAACCAGAAGAGTCCTGAAAGATTCAAAGATTTTGTTATGTATAAATTAATTGTTTAGTGTATAGTATTATGCTATCTTTAGGATGTCAATTGTTTTATGTTTGCTATAGAAAGGGAGATGTGTGGTATCTTGGTATAGAACAGTGGAATGTGAAATGTGTAGATTCTACTAGTTATTAATGCATGATAAGTGGAATGTAACAAAAACAGTTTGCATTGGGACACTGTCGGAGGTGGAGCCATGGATGGAGTTTTTATATGGAGTATACATATACCACCAAGATAACTGCCTCCACTTTTCTATATTGGATTACCATAATTAGTAACTGCCATAAATTGTCAACAAGAATACACACTAGAGTCAGTGATAAATGAAATTGTGTAAGGACAGTAACTGTATTACACTAATGCCAGTTGTTGCATGCCAGTGTTTGCTATCACATAGCATGGGGAAGATGAATCTGACAGTAATGTACAATTATGCCTAGAACATTTACATCTAGAATGCAGCTTTATAGAGGATTCATGGGCTGGCATTCATGAGCTTATTTTGGGAACAATTGGAGGAAAGGAGCCAATTTTACATGTCACTGTGTTATTTTCAATTTGCAGTAACCAAAAATAACACCAAAAGCTGGAATTTCAACAAAGAATCGGTGCTAAAGGTAGGATTATATTGAGTCAAAGTGGCATAATATGGCATGACACATACTGCAGAATGTCACCTCTTCAATGAGAAAATGGGAGTTAATATGAGCATTTCAATGTCACATCCAGGGTTGGTATCAGATCTGGTACTAAATTCAAGTGGAAAAAATCAAGATAATAGCATATTTGTTAACCAAAATCAAGCACAGGAATATACGTACAAATGTTAATCACATGACTCATGAAGTTGGCCTGATGAGTCATTCTCGATGTTGTAACAAGAAATATCCTGTTCTTCTTGCATTAACCGCTGCAGTGGCTAGTAATTAATTCCAAGTGTTTGTCTTCTATGCTTTAGATGACACTTTTCAACCTGATAGAACACCCAAACCAAACCTCGGCTGTGGAGTTCTTCATTATGGGTTTCTCCAGTTACTCACAACTACAGACCCTTTTCTTTGCTGCTTTCCTTTTGATCTACCTGCTCGCCATTTCAGGAAACCTACTTATTACGATTGTCATACATTCAGACACTCATCTTCACACTCCCATGTACTTCTTTTTGGTCAATCTGGCTCTCTTGGACATCTGTCTTACCTCAACTGTCATTCCCAACATTCTGGTAATCCTGCTCTCTGAGACAAAGTCAACGTCATTTTGGGGCTGCATGGCACAAATGTTCCTGCTCTCCGCTGCTTTGGGCACTGAACTCTTGCTTGTCACAGTCATGTCTTTTGATAGGTACGTAGCCATCTGCAAACCTCTACATTATCCAATCATCATGAGTAAAACAGTATATATTTCACTGGCAGCTGCAGTATGGATTCTTGGCATTTTAAACTCCATGCTTCACGTTGGCTTGATCTTGAAGCTGTCATTCCTTGAAAAAAATGTTGTGGACCACATTTTCTGTGAAATACCAGCTGTAACCAAGGTTGCCATTTCTGATACTTATGTAATTGATCATGTGACAATGGTTGCAGATATCTTCCTTTGCATGGTATGCTTCGTCTTGATAATCATAACTTACACCTACATCCTCTCATCAATTTTAAAAATGCACTCTGCCGAAAAAATGATGAAGGCCTTTTCCACCTGTGCTTCTCACCTATTGGTGGTCTGTTTGCTCTACGGCACCACTAGCTACACCTACCTACTTCCTGCTATGGGCTTTGGAGGTAACAAGGATAAGGTAGTGTCAGCCCTGTATGCTGCTGGATGTCCAGTTTTTAACCCAATGATCTACAGCTTGAGAAACCAGGATGTTAAGCAGGCCTTCCTCAAGATCTGTTCCAGTTTTTTTACCTCAATTAAAAATTAGCACGAGTTAGGGGCACCCATATTTATTAGACGGCCAGGAGTTCACATTTTTATGAATAGTATACTAATATTGTCAAGCAATGGAAGTTTTGAGATATTCAAAATATGTTGGAAGCCATGATAATGAGAGCCCAATAACATTTAGGAACTACTCAAGTCAAGTCAAGTCAAGATACGCTTTATTCGATTAAAATATATGTAATCATAAAAGCACAAAACATATAAAAAACGACATACATACAACAATGTAAAAACTTTAAAATGCAATAACAACCAATAAAAAATTACGAATTGATCTATTGGTATAACAAAGGTTAAAATGTTACTATCAATACCATAGTCTCACATCAATATACAACCCTATCATGAGTAAACTAGTAATCAGTTAAAATTAAGTCGGGCCTTGCATTGTTTTCCTGGTTCTGACCACCCCTTTCAAATATTTTGCGATGTGGTCAGTAACAATTTCATCATCCAGAAACGACAACTTAAGGAAAGCAGGTCGACAGAGTCTCAAGCCTTGCAGTTTCAAATGAGGCAAGATCCACCTTTTCCTGAGTGAGGTGTAAAATTTTCAGAAAAATATGAAGTGGATTGTTGACTGTGCTGCAATGTCATCACAGGGGCATGGGGACGAGAGCGCGACCAATTATTTGGCTGGGGAAAAGTAACTAGATTATGAAAGTTGCTTAGGCGTAAACGCGTCAATAATAACCTATCATAATTACCATGAATAAATAATAAATAAGGTTGTATCCCCGCCTTAGTCAAAAGTAATTTATTGGCCTGAACCGATGGTTTCATAATATTAGAGGATAGCCTGATAGACTCTAAGTGATTTAAACATAATTCCTTCAGGTCCCTTCTTGTGAGACAGGACAGGGTCTCAGGATTGTCAAAAAACGCAGATTGATCTAAATCCTGCATAAAGTTTTAGATGTAGGCAAGCCAGGGAATGCATTTTGCCTGATGAAGATTCAGGCAGTCCTTTATAACGTCCCGATTGAGACCTGTGGTCGCACATGTCCAGACCCTATTCCACATCAAGATCGGCTGGATTTTAATAAGGTCGGACAGGTACGGCAGCCCCAACTCAGCATGGCAGGTATACGTGGCCGTGCCATTTGGCACAGCTAGGAGATATCTCAGGAACCCGTTCTCTACTTGCTGAATAGGCTCCACATTAACATGTCCCCAGATGCCAGCTCCATACAGGGTGACTGACACACATTTAGCTTTATAAATTACCAACAGGTCATCAATAGGGCGCTTTCCCAGTTTCCTGGCAAAGTTTATTAAGGCACCAATTGCTTTTGCAAAAAGCAATTTTCTACAATTAACAACTTTAGACCAGGAACCCCTTTTATCGAATACAATTCCCAGGTATGAGAAGTGATCAGTGAAGTTAAGTTTTTCACCATTTATAAAAATTTCACGACACTTTACACTGGGCTTGCTACATTTCATAATGAATGTTTTGGAGATGTTGACTTTTAGATCAAGATTTGACATAAAGGAAGCAAAACATGTCACTATTCTTTGCAGGCCAATTGGAGTGCGGGCTAACAACACTGCATCATCAGCATATAGCAGCGTACCAATTGACCTCTTGCCAATCCTGGGTAAATCCTGACAGTCCCTGGATAAGGTGTCACCAAGACTGTTAATATAGAGGGTAAAGAGAAGGGGGGCCAAGACACACCCCTGTCTTACCCCCTTGCCAACAGGAAAACTGTCACTGAGCTCACCAGTTCTGCCATAGCGAACCCTTGCCCGTGCCTCTAAATAAGACTGTTTTAAAAAATTAATTAGTTGAGTTTCCACCCCTATAGCCTCTAAAATATGCCAAAGTTTCTGGTGATTGACACAGTCAAAAGCCGAACTCAAGTCGGCAAAGCACATAAAAAGACTCCCTTTTTTTGCCCGGGTGTATTTTCCCAGTATGAGACTCAGGTTCAGGCCCTGTTCCACGGTGCTTAGGCCTTTACGGAATCTGTACTGGACCTCTGATATGATGCCTGAGTCCTCCACCCATGACAACAGTCGGTTTAAAACAACTCGCCCGGCCACTTTCACTAGGGAGTCCAACAAAGAAATCGGTCTATAACAGGCCGGGTCGTTTCTGTCACCTTTCTTGAAGATAGGGACGAGTGTGGACTCTATCCAAGTTGAGGTAAAACCATGTATGCAACAGGCCCTTAGGACCAGGGTTAAAAGTGGGCCCCAGAGCAAAGGGCAAGATTTATAAAGGTCCACTGGTATACTGTCTGGGCCTGGAGCTTTTCCACCTACGCTTGTTTTGATAGCCAGGATCACCTCATCCACATTAAAATCAATGCAAATTGGAAGATAGCCTTCAGGACCTGGGCTAGGTTCCTCACAAGTAGTGGGGGTAGCATTATTACTGTATAAACATGAAAAATGGGACACCCATTTGTCTTCCCCAATTGCATTTACAAGACTAGGTATACTTTTGGGGGCAGAAAAAGGGGCATTTACTGCCATCCAAAATCCTCTCATATCCTTTAAGGCAGATGCTTGCTTAAGGGCCTGCCACAGTTCTAGTTTAATGGCCTCTTTGCGTTTTTTGATGGACAACTTGTACGCCACCCTGGCCCTTTTAATTGCTTCTTGGTCCCTCCTCGACTCGTGCAGCAAGGATTTAAGGGCAGCATGTGACTTGCTGCACTGCGAGTAAAACCAGCCTAGCTTACCCTTGGGGGTGCTTTTTGATTTTGTCAGATTATTTTGAATAGCTAGTGAGATATTACGATATGAATTGCAGATATTTATATCCGATGCCTTCTCATTTAGGCAGGTTAAAAAATCCGAATTATACTGAGTTAAAAGTAGCTTAGTTAATTGCAAGGTGTCCACCCAGCCCATCTAATCGTGTAACCATTTTGTCTATTAATGGCAATATCTTGTAGGGGCTCGGTGGACATAGATCTGACAGATAACACTCCTGACGGCAGGTCTAGAGTGAAACTGATAGGGAAGTGATCACTAAAAGCTATCAAGTGAGTCTTAAAATTATATAATCGATCGGCGTATCTGTTAGATATTAAAAAGAAATCAATAATGGAAGACAACCCTCGACCATTAAAAGTGCTGCTAAATAAAGTGGATGGGGAGCACAGGTCATTTACAAAACCCAAATCCATAGAGTATTTAACTGAGTTTAGCAACTCTCCAACAGGGGTATGCACAAAGTGAGAAATGTCTCTATCATCATCTAAAGATAGACCACAGTGTCCCCCATCCGCCAAGGTACATGGGCCCACATTAAAGTCCCCTCCCCAAATTAAGCAGAGGTCTTTCTCTGTGTTCCCATGAATAATGTCCAGGTCCTCCTGCAACTGCCTAATAGCTCCCCCCACCAAAAGGGCAGGGATGTTATTATAAAAATTTACAAAAACAGTGCAGTGAGATTTATCAATGTCGATTTTTAGTATCTGATAATAAATGTTAGATGCCACCAGATTGACCCTACTTGCATTCAATTTGTGGGATAAAAAAATACAGAGGCCGCCCTTATTCCTCCCATGACTGGAGGGCACAGCCGGAGTCCAAAATGTTTTGAACCCATTAATGTGTAGCGTTTCAACTGCCCAGGTTTCCTGCAAACATAAGATGTCAAAATCATAGATAAATTTGAGCCAGTCTGCATTAGATAGTTTGGAAGCTAGACCAGCCACATTCCATGAAAGAACGTTCTGCAGGCTAGCCCTGAGATCACCCTTAGTTGCAGACTCGGGGTGACCACTATCCACATTAAGGTCGTCGGTATGGGAAACGGTATTGTTTGTGAGATATGCAGGATAATATATGATAGAGAATCCTGCTTATTTAAACCAGATACAAGATGATCCTCTGCTATAACTCTACCTTGCTGAGTATCACTAAGTAACCTCGTACCTTGAGAAATAACATTCCCCTCTGCAGCTACGCTAGGCCTTTTATCGTTCCTGAGAGGCTCCATCAAAGATGTAGTAGCCAATTCAAAACTAGGCTTGTTGGTCTCTGATGGCCTACTATGTGCTGCCGGTCCTGCTACAGGGGTAAGTCAATCGATGTCTTCCAACGAAGAGAGAATGTCAAATCTATTATGAAGGGGTAAACTTGGCTGATAATAAGTGTTAGAGGTAGTAGGTGTCCGGTGTGAGAACTGATAACAGTGAACCCTTGTAGGATAAAAATATCCCAAGGGCAAAACATGTATTTCTCTATAAAGCACATGGGCATTACCAAGTCTACATAGGATCTCATGTACCAGTTTTGGGGATTTAAAGGTGAGAACGATACAATCACCAGATAACGTTTTTTCCCTTCTCCCCACCCATCCTATTCTTCTCACCATTTTAAACTCACTGAACAGGGCTTCTGTTAGTCCGGTTTTAGTCCCAAGCCACCAGAGAGCCTTGTTTCTCAGTGCCTCCCAGGATTCATTTGCCTGGGGTGAGAGAGGTGGTACATTCGCCAAGATTACTGTTAGTGGGGTAGCTTCGGGGGGAAAGCTAAGGCACGTCTCCTCCTCCCTGTCCCTATCCCCCTGAACTACGGGGTGGGTAAATAATAGGGCAGAAGCAGGAGGTTTTGCTTGAACAATGGCGGGATCAGAGGTCAAGCTAGTACTGCACTTAGATCCTGTGAGCGCTTTATCTAATACACAGGGGGGTTTAGCCTGGGTCTTAACCTGGGGTACTGGGAATACAGGGCCACCGTCCGGCCCCAGAATATCGTGCATTGGGCCGGTAACACGTGCCCCATGGCTTTTCCTCAATGAGTCCTCAATAGACACTAGCCTGGCCAGTACTTGTTCTATAGGGCTTATGGCTAGAGTATGGGGCTCAGCATAGACTGAACCTTCCACAACGAGCTGTAAAGACCCATTTGGGTTAATCAACTTACTTAGAGTGGAGTCCAGTTGATCTAAATGACCCCTCAATGTAACAAAACTGTTGTCTATCAGGTCTTTCATTTGTGTGCAAACAGAGACCAGAGTAACTCCCCCCACAGAGTCCACAGAGTCCACCACGGTATGCCCCAAGACATTACATACAGGAGGGACAACATCAGTTTGTGTACCAATAGTGCAAGTTTTGGGCACCTCCGGATGATTTTGGCGAGTTCGCTTCTGTTTGGATTTTTGGGTGCCCGCCCCTCTCCTTCGCTTCCCTGTGAGCTCGCTCGACTTATCCTCGTTTCCCCCGATGTCCTTTATAGGAGTAACTGCGGTCCGCGACCTTGTTGCTATCCTCAATTCAGATGGTGAAGAGAAATGGTGTGGGTCCGTTTCCTCGGAGTGCTGGAGCTGACCAGGACCAAGCAATGATGAACAGCTTGAAGAGGCATCACACAAGGTAGTGGGGCCTAAAGATAGACACCTCTGCAAAGATACAGGGTCTATCGATAGGCGCCTCTCCGTTAGTTCTATTTCATGACAAAGCATGGATTCCGCCCTAATGATGAAGGCATGCAAAGTGCCTGCCACTCCTTTGCGTTTACTCATGGTAAGTAATACCTCAGGGCAGAGCGGCCCCCCAGAACACAATTTAATTAGCGTGGGAAGAAGTGTAATTACACTGTTGTAGGGATTCTGCACATACACAGAGCTATGCACAGGATAATAGGACCTCGGAGTATAGTGGTGAGCCAACCATACACCTTAGTACCCACAATCCCAACCCGACTAGCATTAGCGTCTCATTAGCAACGATGCTACCAATGATTAGACAACCCAGAACACGGTCTCTCTCAGGACTCGCGGGAGCAAGAACACCCTTTCATAAATCACTCATACTTGTCCACAACGTGCGCATTAAGAGACACTGTATAGTTTAAAATATTTATTTCAACTATCGTGCTCTAAGATGCAGTACACGTGCCAGTACTATCAGCATAATGCATAAGAATAAAACAATAAGCATAGTTACAATTCCATAGAATATAAACGGGGAAAGCATTTCATAAAGCAGTGGATATAGGGCTAAATGACCAAACCACCCTCCCCGTGCTAGTAGCTAGTGTATTATAAAAATAGAAGACCTCTGAGCTTTGTCGGGCAGACCCTCAAACCTCAATATCTAGATGCTAGGTTTACATCATCAGACAAGCACAGCTCTTCTCTCTGGAAAGGTTTTTCTCCAAGTGTCTCCAACAGTGAAAACACAATATTAAAAGCACACGAATTTCTCCAGTGCAGCTGCATTCAGTGTTATGTCTAAGTGCGAGGGGCTGACCAAATCAGCAAGAACAAGGGACATTGTTTTTCGACCTTGTACACGATGTGCAGACGAAACCCAAAGGGGATAGGACGAAAGGTGAAAGGCAGAAATGCAGACAGTTCTAAAATAGATGGGCACAAGCAGAGGCTGGAAAAACAAAGGCACAAAGTAACGTGCGCAAAAAGGCATCATGGCAGCCAGGCCTAAGCTAACTTAGCAACGCAGACCATGAGTCCACAAACCACACGACACCCTCCCCTGGTCAGTCCATCGACAAAGACAGAGGACGAAGACAGAGTTCAAATAGATGGAGCAGAACGGCAACGTCTGTGTCGGAATAGTCCCCAATGAAGGACAACGATTGGGACAGAAAAAAAAATAAAAACACAGAATAAAAAATCCAGTGAGGCAGGACGCTGAACGTGGAGGCCCCCTAATCAAAAAGAGTGTAAGTGCAGAAAAACGCCACACCTTCCAAGAGGACATCGTTGGAATCGTCAGAAAAAAGAGATGCCATCCAGTCCAATAAATCAAAACTGCATTCATGTTCCTCATAATAGGGAGCAGTGAACAGCATTGCGGGACAACTTGCGTGATACTCAATATAACTGTGTTGTAGGAGAGCCTGAGCAGCCGCCCAGACATCCCATTGAGCCAAAATGCCAAGTGCAGCTGCACGCGCCATGTAGCCAGCACCTGAACAGTCTCGTTCATGGGCCTCTAAGGTTCCCACCAACTGGACAAAATCCGGGCGAGACAGAGACGTATTGGAGAGGCAGTAATCCAAGGACCAGGAGAAAGGACATCTGATGCAAGACATCACAGGTTGCACGCAAGTGAAATACGCAAAGCGAAAAGAAAGTCTATATGACACACTGAGTGTCGCCAATGGCAGGACGCCGAAGCCGGTGAGGATGCGCTCACGGAGCATCCGGAGTCGACCGTGGTCGAGCAGGGCCCCAGGAAGTGCAGCCATTGCGCAGCACACAGACCAAAAGCAAAACACCAGCCACTAAGGCGAGGATCAACGGAAAGCCGCCAAAGACGCTGGAAAAAATGGAATGAATAAAAGCTGGTATTACACCAAATATAGTTTGAAAGGAGGTAACAAGGCCAGAGCCCACAACTTTAAAAAAGTGCACAAGACCTTTGGTGCGTGAAGCATTGAAAACACGGTGAATCGGTTCACCGAAATGTTGTGGGAGGTTAGTGTTCAACAGGGCCTATATTTCACTGTGGGTACTCGCCACCTGGAGAATGAATGTCTCCCGGGCGGATGTGAGCATAACCTCCTGGTTCAATAATAGTGCCTTTATTCTGCTCAATTTATTGAAATCCGCCTTCAAAGTCGGAATGGAAGGCCAAATGGAACTATCTACGATGCCGTGCGGGGGAGGAAAAAGCACATTTTTGCAGCAGACAACTCTGTGGGAAACTGTTACAATATAGGGTATGCCGGCAAGCATGCCACAGCAATCCTGATTATTTAGAAGGAGATAGCTACCATTTGCAAGCACAGTGAAGGTAGGAGATATAGCAGGAGCAGGAATGCCTTTCAAAACACAAGCAAAATTCGGAGCCGAAACATTACAAGCCCCGTGCACTCTAATGTGTTTGCAAACAAGGGAATGACCCACAGTAGAATCGCATGACTCCCCCGTGAGAAAAACTTCCTTCCCGTCCCCAAGACATTTATACATGAAAGGCAGGGACCAAAGTTCATGCAGGAAAGCACTGCCTAAAGGCTGAAAGGATAATGTTTCATGCAGGAACTAAACTCAAACAAAGAAAAAGGCAAAGCGATAACCCCGTGTACTAGCCACACAGCAGAATCTAATTCTGCAACAGAGAATGGTAAGGGCTCTATTTTTTCGATATGTAACAGAGTGTATGCTGCATCTTTCATGGACATGAACCGCTGTTTCTCAGTCAAATTAAAAGGTAAGAATAAGGCAGAGGTGTTCAAAAAGTGACAAGGAACTTTCCCCATTTTAAACGTGTTTGCAAATACCATGCAAACTGCATTACTGAACGCAATTGATTTTGACCATGATATAACACAGAAACATCATCTTGTACAATATCAACGACAGAGGAAATAATATTCTCTAACGTGTAAATGCGGGAAGACAGGGTATTAATACTATTGTCAACAACAGCAAGCACCTTTTCCAGATTAGCTTGATCTATTTCCCGAAGACGGGAAGCAGCTTCAATTTGCGAAAGCTTCCAGAGTTCATTGTAAGTCTCATAAATGAATCTCTTTGGTTGAGGACCACGAGGCCCCAGAACAAAGTCGGACAGATCAAAGTTGCCTGATAGGAGGGACAAATGTTGTTTAACAGAATCTAAGGTAGAGTGCTGCAACCACTGTTTACACAATTTACCAACAGAATATGTTGTAACAGTACGAGAGTCAGAAAACCTGGGGTCCGGCCTATCCTGTTTGTAGCCAGGATCCATGTCATGAAAACGCAGTTGGCAGGCATCAGATGCTATGGGCCAAGCCAACCAGGGTGACTGAACAAACGTAGAGACATTAAACGAATTGTTCTGAAACAAAACTTGCAAATCTGTAAGGGACATATTGAAGTGCAAGCTTTCGTTGGGAGCGGAAGACAATACAGGAATGGATGGGGTATTTAATTGTTTGGACGTGGCCAAACCCCAACATGTCGTTTGATAGATGGTCTGATTTAAAAATAAAATTTGGGCCGGGATAAGGCAAGCACGGTGCAAGGCTTCTGTGCCTTGCACCTGCCATGCCTTGGAGCCCCAAATAGATTTTAAATCAATGGTGTCACGCCAATGGTCATACCCACCCACAGCTAAGTCGTTCAAAAAGGAACCCGAATACAGCAATTTGGTGTTGGTCAACATGATTTTCTGAGTAGCCGAAGTGTTCAATTTAAAAAAATAGGACCCAGGGTTCGATCTATTAAAGTCTGTAAAATAAGTAAACTTATTTCTAAGAGTCTGGGAGCTACCTGGCAAAGGGGTCGAACAATGTTCCCATTGGGTATAATTAAAAGGACCCCGAAGGGTACTGAGTTTATGGAGAAAGTGATTGCCCCAATGCTGGTAACAATATAAATCGGCATAACTTGCAGAATTCATGTACAAATCTTCAGCGTTAAAAGCAGCATAATATTTCAAATCAGTAAATAACGATTCAACTGCATGCACATCCCAATCGTCAGAATGAATATTACTTTTAACGACATCACCCATTGAAACACGGAGGACATTTGGTACATTAATAATCTCGGTTGGTCCATGAATTTGGAAATTTACCGCATCCCATACGATGCCATCAGCGACTGGAAAAGCTGAAATGTTCACAAATGTGTGGTCATGCTTCATGATGTGAGATGAAGAATGTGGAGCCAAAGTTCCAGCGACACAGTTCACAGCAGAGCGTTCTGGTAAATAGTGACCATTAATTAGTAGAAAAAATACTGTGACAAAGCCAATGGACATGAACAGAAAAATCAGCAATAGTACCAACCAGATGTATGTCCATGGCGGGATCAAAAAATTGTCTCTGAACCAGGATACAAAAATACTGAATCTGGACGGGATAAGTGCAGAGGTGGAATCCGAGTCAAAAGAATAATGTGTTGGGCTCAGTGGCATTGTTGGTAGATGAGCCACAGACTCGGTGGCGGGGTAGGTATACTCGGTCTCCTCGTTGCAGGGGGAATCCGGGTAGTCGAGCAGGCGATCAGGCAAATCTACCATCTCAATGGCAACATCAGTGACCGTTCGGGCTGGAAGACCACAAACATTTGTCCTGGAAATGACTGGACAAGAGACCGCTGGTGTTACACTATTCAGGATCGGCCAGATGTTGTAGCTTGACATTCTCCACTGAGATGTATCTGTTTTCCTTGCGACCAGGAAGCGGTGGTAAGATGACTGTACGAGTACCCTTCAAGCCAAGGACTGGAACCGGTGCACGAAAAGAGGGGCCAAATTCTTTTTTGTTCTCCACCTTCTCTCGGACCAGGTCTCCAACTTTCGGAAGCCAGCCGGCAACCGGAATCTGCAGCGCAGCGTCTGTGGCTGAAGGTAAATGTTCGATTGCTAGTTTGTCTCGGGCTTCTTGTAAGTCCTGTAACATAGTAGAATAGTTATCTACGTCAAAGTTCGCGGATTGCGCCGCCATGTCTAGACCATCAAGGTCAGGCACAAACATTCTTATGCCAAAGAGCATTTCGTATGGGGTCCGCCCACCCAGAGGTCTTCTAGGGAGATTATTAAGTGCACGTTGTACGGTATACAAGTGGGCCAGCCAGTTCCTGCCAGTACCTAAGACTCTAGCTGTCAAGGATTGCTTTAAGTCACGGTTCATTCGTTCAACAATCGAATTGCCCTCAGGCCGATATGGAGACGAAAATTTCACCTGCACCCCCAGTGACCCCATTGCGTCCTTGTAGGCCTTAGAGGCGAACGCTGGACCTTGGTCAGAATGGAAGGTGCCGCAGGCAAAAATTCCCACAAAGACACGCAAATCCCTGATGACATTTCGAGCGTCAGCACTCCGTTGTGGCCAGACCCAGATGAAACGTGTGCATGAATCCACTGCAACCAAGATGTACTTATATGCAGTGTCAGAAGAAAATGGACCACAGTGATCCAGGTAAACACACCCAAAAGGTCTGTTAGAAATGCAGAGCGGTGTTTGTGGTGGCCGTGTAACCGTGGAAGGCTTAATTTGCTGACAAACGTCACAAGAAAGCACATAAGTATGGGTCTGTTTATATAAACCACGCCACCAGTAACGCTGCTGCAAGATGGAAACCGTCGCAGACACGCCAGCATGTGCCGAAGCCATGCCTTCGTGTGCGGCCGTTATCAAGGAAAGTCTGCGGTCCGCGTTGGGAATCAGCCGATCACCAACGTCTGGAATTCTTACGTGAGGAGCCTGTTCGGGACCTAATTGATAAGAGTATTTGGGAGGGAAACCCTGTGGGTAATTAGCACCTTCTTTTGTCGCAGCAATAGCTGCCAAGATATCTTTATCGATTTTAGTCATGGATCTTGTAACTGCTGCTACTGAGCACGTGGCTACTGCTGATTTGGCAGCTTCGTCTGCCAAACCGTTACCGACAGCATGTGCGCCCACACGCTGGTGGCCAAGAGTGTGTATCACATGTGTGAGAGGCAGACGTTTCAGATCTGCCACTCGAACCCAAAGCATTTTATGCTTAATTGTGCTGCCTTTTGCATCTCTATAGTAATTTTGTGACCAAAAGAATAGATTGTCATTGAAAGACTGAACACAGTAGTAAGAATCGCACACTATTAGGGTAGTCACATCTGGATTAGCGAACTCAAGTGCGAGCACCAAAGCACGCAGCCTGGCCAATTGTGCAGTACTGTCTCCTAGTGCCTGAGTGTGCACTACCGTCTGTCTGAACTCACCGTTCACCATAGTACCTGCAACAATAGCACATGCTGCTGAATAAGCATGCTTGGAACCCGTGGCCGGTTGTGCCGAGCCATCGGTATAGATAATACATTCGTACTCCTCAAGCGGTAGCAAAGACAGAGGAGGAGGATGAACAAATTCATACTGTAAAAACTCCTGTGTCTGAAGTGAAGAATCAAAGATAAATGTGACATCCGGAGACGTCAGCGATGTAGCCCATTGTATCCAACGGGGGTGCACAGCCTTAGAGTTCGGTACACTGGCTTTCGTCACTGCCTCAAGGGCAGGATATGGTGTTACCACCAAAATGTGTTTTCCCTGTGCCAGTGCGCGTTCCTTTAGAATCGCCATTTGCACTGCAGTCAAAACTTTCTCCACAGAGGAAAAGCGCATTTCTGCAGAAGTGTAAAGATGTGACTTGTATGCAATCGGTACTGTGTCACCTTCGTTAAAGGTTAAGTACGTGAAACCCACTGCCCCTGGAACGATTCTTATCACCAGGTTTGTGTGGTTGTCACGTGTCAACAAGAATTTAGATTCAAGTAGATCTGACTGCAAAGAACGCAGTATAGAGGAATGCGCGGGAAGCCAGCATGACTTCGAAAAGTTAGGTTGTATCAAGGCATAAAGCGGCTTGATACGCAGGGCATATTCGGGAATGTAAGTACGCCCGAAGTTCAGAAAACCCAGTAAAGACTGAAGCTTCTTCAGAGTGGTTGGAAGGCACAAAAGTGCACATTTCTCCAGAAAATGGGGAGCTAAGCCCTTACCTTCATTATTGAGCTCATAGCCCAAAAACAAAACAGTAAATTCGGCAATGTGAGATTTGGCAAAATTAAATTTGTAACCTAAGACCGCAAACTCAAGAATAATGCGGTCCACTCGGGAAAGATGCGGCCATAATTCGTCGTCCGTCAGGTAGATATCGTCAACGTACGAACACGCATCTGGGTCTATGTTGTCCAACAAAGAGACAACACGGGCGGCGAATACACCAGGACTGTTTTTGTAGCCCATGGGTAAACGCCGGAATTTGAATTTGAATTGTTTACCACCGGAAATGAAAGCGCTCCATTGGCTACACTCCGGGGCTAAGTTGTGCGTGTAAAATCCATTGGATAAGTCAAGTGTCGTTTTGTATTTTTTACGAACAAGACTGTCTACAAGCGCAGAACTATGGGAATTTTGCACCGTTCAAATGCCGGTAATCCAATACTAGGCAGTACGATCCATCGGGTTTAGAAACCGCGAAAAGGGGGTTATTCATGGGTGAAACACATGTTTCAATTACTCCTTGATATTCCAACTGTGTCAGAATTTCGGAAACGGGACCTTTAGCTTCCCGCTTGATGGGATATTGGGGTTGTGGCTGTGGCAGCGACCGCAAAAGAATATCATGGGGGGGTGAGTCTTCATCCCAGCCCACATGGTTGCAATATAACGCCGGAGCCAGGGACAGAGCCCACTCAGCTGCGAGAGCCTCCGCTTTGTCCTTGGGGACATGGCGAGAAAAGCTAGGAAGGATTACCTCCTCCCCTCTACGCGCAGCAAGTACGAATGGGGGCGGCCAATCCACCTCCGCTAACAAAATGTCGTAAGAAGACGTCAGATTCTCACAAAAAATCCCTTTAATAACACGCTGTATGTCACCCTCAATTTGAATGACAATATTATATAGTCTGTCAGGGGGTGCCACTCTGGTGTCTGCTGTCTCGACAGTAATGAATGTATCAGTTGCTGTCGCCTCCACATGAGGACGTAGTGCCTCCCGCACTATGGTAACTTCCGCGGCGCTGTCTAGGAGCGTCACTGCCCACGTCCAATTCAGGAGTCTCGTTCTCACCGTCTGTGGCATACCTCACTGTTACAGCTGCAACTTTTTTCTTCTGAAACTATGGGCGAGAACGTTGAAATTCTTCTGGTTTCCCTCGGACTTGTTGTCGAGGTTGGTCTCGTCCCTGTGGAGCCTCTCGACCCCTGCCTCTATCCTGGCGATCTCCTCCACCTGTCTGGGAGGTCGACGGTGCCTGTGAAGAACGAGGAGAACGCGGATCAGGGACTTTGATATCTCTCTGGAGATTTAATTCTCGCTCTATCGCGCAAATCATATGTGCGTTCAGAAGATACAGAAACCGGGGATGTGCCTCGCGACCCTGGCTTCTTCTGTTGCTTACCCCGTTTTTTCAACCTCCAGCTCTTTTTAGTAAAGAACGGTTTCTCATCTTTCTCAGACTGAGTTTTTGGTTGTGGTTGCGATTGTGTTTTTGCAAAAGGCTTGACCGCCAGGCTATTTCGGCCAATGGTTTTATAAGCCTGTGCAATAATTTTCGGTAATTCGCGCGGCCTGTCCGGTTCTGGGACCAAAGCCAAAGCATTAGCTACTTGAAAGTTAACTGCATCGCCCTTGACATTCGCAAGGATCAAATCAGCCACTACATCGAACACTCCCACCAGTCTCATCCCTAATTCCACAGCCGCCTCAGGGCCATGCTCATCCTGTACTCGTTTAATTACAGAGGGGAGAACCGTCATGGAAGGAGTGCCGAAACACTTCGCATATACTGCTGCGAATACCTTACCCCAGTTGTTGCATTCTGCCAACTCGGGAATTAAGTCTTTTGGCAAACTAATCGTCAATATCCTGTGTTTTTCCACAGGAGAAGTATTTGGAAAAACTGCCTCCAGCTGGTCAAATTTCTCTGCAAGCCAATAAGGGAAATCGTCCTTATTTTGTGGGCACTTGCCCATCACCGAATTAACCATGACGGGACTTATGGTTACACCGCCCGGTCCAGCTGGATGCGCTGCGACTCCAGGCAGGGCTGCCTGGATGTTGCCTGTAACATACTGTACTAAAGCTCTGTGCACGCGTATCAAAGACGAATGTAAATTACGCAGGTCAGCGACCGGCAGCGTCATATAACGCGGATGTGGGGTATACCCGGCCAAAACAGGCCAAGTGGCCCCTTCAATCGATAAGGGGCCTAAACGAACCAAGGTAATCGGTTGGGGGAGGGTGCCATCAAACCAAACACGGTGTTGCCATGCCGTGAGCGGTACTTCAAGATTCCTATAAGGCCTATAGACATTAGGAAGTGCGGTGGCTGTATATTCATGGTACAAATTATCAGTCCCATCCACCGCCGGAAAGGTGATCCAAGAGTAAAACACCTCAAAGTGGTAAGCAGGATCAGCTTGTACCACAAAGATCAGATCGACACCCGCGTCAGGCACTCCATACACTGTCAAGTGAGCTTGGAGCGCTGCGCGGCTATGCGCCGCAATGGCGACAGCCATTAGGGCTAAGACTTTTCGACAACCTAGTAGGAGGCAGCACAATATAGGGTTTTGTTTAAACACCTTTTAACAACTTCAAGCTTGAAAAAACCTATAAAAACGTCAATATAGGAGGTATCGTCCTCACACACGCCTCCGGAAGCGTCTGTGAAGGGTGTTGTGGACAAGCACAAGTACTACTCAAGCGTCTCGCAGATAAGCAGCCCACTTCATTGGTGGCGCCATGTTGTAGGGATTCTGCACATACACAGAGCTATGCACAGGATAATAGGACCTCGGAGTATAGTGGTGAGCCAACCATACACCTTAGTACCCACAATTCCAACCCGACTAGCATTAGCGTCTCATTAGCAACGATGCTACCAATGATTAGACAACGCAGAACACGGTCTCTCTCTCTCAGGACTCGCGGGAGCAAGAACACCCTTTCATAAATCACTCATACTTGTCCACAACGTGCGTAATAAGAGACACTGTATAGTTTAAAATATTTATTTCAACTATCGTGCTCTAAGATGCAGTACACGTGCCAGTACTATCAGCATAATGCATAAGAATAAAACAATAAGCATAGTTACAATTCCATAGAATATAAACGGGGAAAGCATTTCATAAAGCAGTGGATATAGGGCTAAATGACCATACCACCCTCCCCGTGCTAGTAGCTAGTGTATTATAAAAATAGAAGACCTCTGAGCTTTGTCGGGCAGACCCTCATACCTCAATATCTAGATGCTAGGTTTACATCATCAGACAAGCACAGCTCTTCTCTCTGGAAAGGTTTTTCTCCAAGTGTCTCCAACAGTGAAAACACAATATTAAAAGCACACAAATTTCTCCAGTGCAGCTGCATTCAGTGTTATGTCTAAGTGCGAGGGGCTGACCAAATCAGCAAGAACAAGGGACATTGTTTTTCGACCTTGTACACGATGTGCAGACGAAACCCAAAGGGGATAGGACGAAAGGTGAAAGGCAGAAATGCAGACAGTTCTAAAATAGCTGGGCACAAGCAGAGGCTGGAAAAACAAAGGCACAAAGTAACGTGCGCAAAAAAGCATCATGGCAGCCAGGCCTAAGCTAACTTAGCAACGCAGACCATGAGTCCACAAACCACACAACAACACAATTAAACCAAACAATGCAGCGTCCCAGTTAAGCCTGGTGGAAGAGAACAGTTTACCTGATCCACTGAGATTGAAACAATTATTGAGAAAACGAGTGGCAGTTAGTAATAGTCATGTATCAGTACCTTGTTGCTGCAAGCCGAGTTCGGAGGCTTAGAATATTAGAGGGGTGGCCCAGCCCAGCCTCTTCCGGTCGATGATGGGCAAGGACGGGCCCGGGCTTCGCCCGGGCAAGCCTGCGTGCGTCCCGTGCTGCGGGTGCCCGCGTTGGTTTTTAAAGCGCCTCCGGGCGCTCCAATTGGCTGTGGGTGACTTAGCAGCTGGCGGCGGCTCCTGCCGCAAGGAAACGTGGAGCTTGTGGTGCCCCCACCACAGAGCAGCGAAAGCAGGAACAGCTGTTTGCGGGACTCGCACTGCGGGTGCCCGCGTTGGATTTTAAAGCACCTCCGGGCGCTCCAATTGGCTGTGGGCGACTTGGCAGCTGGCGGCGCTCCTGCCGCAAGGGAACGTGGAGCTGGAACGGCTGTTTGCGGGACCCTTTATGAATAGTATACTAATATTGTCAAGCAATGGAAGTTTTGAGATATTCAAAATATGTTGGAAGCCATGATAATGAGAGCCCAATAACATTTAGGAACTACTCATCTGTGTGGGTAATAGAGTTATGGAGAAAAAATCTATAGAAACTATTTTTAAGACTATGGCCTGATTTAAATGTTGGGGGAGGGGACCTCCATTGTATCAGCGAACATTATAGTGCACCCCCCTGAGTTAGAATTGGGCAGACCAGAGGTTTGACGATGGCAGAGACTACTCCGTCACCACCATGGTCAAACCCCTCCAGTGGCCCCACAGAGTAAGGGCTGTCAGAGGTTTGGCTGTATGTCTGCCCAGCTGATTTTTAATGCCCGTCACTGCCAAGAAAAGCTTGGAGGTAAGGGACATTGAAAAGAGATCAATGCCCCTCTCGCCATTGGAGGAAACTCCCATGGGGGGATCATTGTTTTTTTATTATAAAAAAAAGCTCCCATTTAGGGAGTTTCATTTTGAAAATTAAAAAATACATTGCAAGCTTGCCAGATGCAACCCATGTGACAGCAGTTCCTGCCAATGCTAGAAATGTCCACTGAGCCGGTGGACTTTTCTAAATATGGCAGACAGCACCTCTGTCAGTGCCGTGGAGTAATTTACTTGGTTGTCACCCAAGCCACCCATCAATATTTAAATCGGGCCTTGTGCACCCATTCGGTTCTAAAGTGGCTATGCTCCAGTATCAAAGATATGACAATGTTTTTCACCCTCCCTGCGCTAGTGCACATTAGGTCGTCATGCGCCAATACAGACAGCCTTGCACCATAGTGCAAGGGTATCTGCATTGCGCGACGCATAGGTTTTGTAATGGAAGGAGCCTCTTCCAGTAAAACACCTATGCTTTAAGGTTTTTATTCCCTATTGTGTGTGCTGTACAAGGTAAAGTGGGAAAAGCCAGGAATAATGAAGACATTTCTCCTTTGTGCATCTACCTTGAGGAGGTGTAGGATTTTGGTGAAAATCCTTATCTGCAATTCTTTGTAGATAGGGATTTGCAACAAAACATGTGGGTGGTTGCATGGGAACGCCCACGCACCACCCATCGAATGGCCTCTTGAGTCAAAGTAATGCAAGGCAGCACATTGTGCAACGGTGCGTGAATTTGGGTTACTATCTAATGCAATTCACAATTTGTGTTTTTTAGCAAATCCCACCTGAACACTTTGCATCTGATTTACATCAGCAAAGTAACACAAACCACAGGCAAAGTATTTGTAAATCTAGGCCTATGAGTAGTCCATGATTAGATATAGAGCGTGATGTCAGAGGATAATCTGTAGGCAGTGATATGATTGTGAAGTGCTGGCTGTATTAATTGTTAAAGAAAACAAATTAACAACTGATGGGCATGACATAAATTACGAACCATCAAAAGTCAGAGCCGTATCTATCAGTGGTGTCGCTGGTGCAATGCACCGGGGCCTGATTGCCAGGAGAGCCAGTCTGCCCTTCACTTGCAAAGTTATGAGTTATTCTAGATGTCTTTGAATTCTATTTTTCAATCAATCAATCAATCAATCAATCAAGGTTTATAAAGCATTGTTAACCACCCAATGGGGTATCCAGGCACTTGCAGGTCATGGAGGCTTATTCGAACAGCGAGGTCTTGAGGGCCATTCAGAATTCCGGAAATGAGGTGACGGTCCAGAGTTGCGTGGGGAGGCTGTTTCAGGTCTTGCTGTGATGTTGGAGAAGGAGCGTCCTTCACTTCTGCTTCGCTAGATGCGGGGAGTATGGGCGAGTGAAAGGGAGGCAGAGAGTAGTCTTCTCCATGGTTGGTGGAAGTTCAGTCAGTGGTTAATGTATGTGGGTCCTTGGTTGTGCAGAGCCTTGTGTGCGTGAGTCAGAAGCTTGAATAGGCATCTGTTCTGTACGGTGAGCCAGTTTAGTTGCCTGAGGTGTGGCGCGGTGTGGGTTTATCGGGGAAGGCTGAGGGTGAGCGTGGCTGCGGCGTTCTGTTTGGTCTGAAGTCTCTGTAGGAGGTGTGCGGTGATTCCTACATAAAGGGTGTTGCCGTAGTCAAGTCAGCTAGTGATGAGGGCCTGTGTCATGGTGTGTCTCGTGTGTAGGGGTAGCCTCTTGAAGATCTTACATAGCATGCACAGAGTGAGGAAGCATGCAGAGGAGATGGCGTTGATCTGTGAGTTTATGGTGAGCTTGTTGTCAACGATGATTCAGAGGTTTCTGGTGTGGTCGGAGGGAGTGGGTGCAGGTCCTAGGTCTGATGGCCACCAGGAGTCATTCCATGTACTGCTGCTGCTGCCAAATATCAGTACTTTCATCTTGTTTGTGTTCAGCTGCAGACAGTTGTTCTTCATCAAGTCAGCAATGTTTGTCATGCATCTGTGGAAGTTGGTTCTGGTGGGGGTGGGGTCGTCAGTGACTGAGAGGATGAGTTGGGTGCCATCTGCATAGGAAATTGTGTTGAGACCGTGGGATCTGATGATGTTGGCCATCTGGGTCATATATGCGTTGAACAGTGTGGTGTTGATGGGTGAGCCCCAGGGAGCACCACAGGTGATCTCCTTGGGTTCAGAGTTGAAAGGTGGATAATCTGGGTCTTTTCAGTGAGGAAGGAGGTGATCCATCTGAGTGCGTCCCCTTGCTTGCCAATGTGGTGGAGTCTTTCGATCAGTGTGTGGTGGGATACGGTGTTGAAGTCTGCTGAGAGGTCGAGGAGGATCAAAGCTGCTATTTCTCCTCAACTGAGGAGGGTTTGGATGTAGATGGTAGCTGCGATCAGGGTGGTCTGGTGCTGTGATTGCTGCGGAAGCTGGATTGAGAGGAGTTGAGTAGCTGGTTCTGCTCCAGGTGTGTCATGAGCTGATTGTTGATGATCTTTTACAGTACCTTCACTGGCAATGCGAGCAGGGAGATTTGCCAGTTGTATTTGAGTTCGCTGGGGTTGCCGGAGGGTTTTTTGAGTAGTGGTCTGACTTCTGCATGTTTTGAGGCGATGGGGAATATTGCGGTGGTGTTAGAGGTGTTGAGTAGGGTTGTGAGTTCCTGGACGATCCTTTGGTTTCCGAGGTTGAAGATGTGGTGTGGGTATAGGTCTGTGGGAGCTCCAGAGTGGATGGATTTCATGGTGGAAGTTGTATCCTGGGTGTAGAGGATGTTCCAGGTGGTAAGTGTGTGGTTCATATTTGTTACGGTGGTGGCGTATCTGTTAAGGAAGTCCGTAGGTGTGGCTTGGGGTTCGACGTTTCTGTTTATGGTTGCGTTCTTGTTGGGGAAGAAGTGGGCGAGTTTGTCGCACAGCTCCTGTGAGAGTATGATGTTGTTTTCGCTAGCAGCCGGGTTGGAGAATTCCTTAAAGATGTTGAAAAGTTCCTTGGTGTTGTTGTTGCTGGTTTTGATGCATGCAGCAAGGGCTGTCTCCTTTGTTGCTTTCAGCAGGTGGTGGAAGAGGATGAGGGAGGTCTTGAAGGCTGCCCTGTCGGAGGTGAAGAGGTGAGCTGCAATCCCTGCGTAGTGAACGTTGCCGTAGTCCAGTAGGCCGGAGATGACAGCCTGGGTAATGGTGCGTCTTGAACTTTGGGGTACCTGTTTGAAAATCTTATGAAGCATGTGCAGGATGAAAAACAAGGAGGAGGAGATGGAGTTGACCTGAGTTGTCATGGTTAGCGTCTTTTCAAGAATGATGCAGAGGATCCTAGCGTGGACAGTGGGAGTAGGAGTAGGTCTGAGTTTTGAGGGCCACCAGGATGCGCCTCATGAGGAGAAGATCAGAACCTCTGTTTTGTCCATGTTGAGCTTCAGGCAGATGTCCTTGATTCAATTGGTGAGATCTGTCATGTAGTTGTGAAAGTTGGTCTTGGTGGTTTTCTTTGGAGAGGGAGAGGATGAGTTTTGTGTAGTAGGTGTAAGATAAGATGTTGAGTCCATGGGTTTTGACGATGCTGGCCAGAGGTGTCATATAAGTGTTGAAGAGGGTGGGGCTAAGTGAGGATCCTTGGGGTACCACACAGATTTCCCTGGATTCAGAGTGGAAGGGGGAAGTCAGACTGTTTGCGTTTTTCCAGTGAGTAATGAGGTGATCCATCTGAGAGCAGCTGCTTGAATGCCTATGTTGTGCAGCCTTGTGATGAGTGCGTGGTGGGAGACAATATCAAAGACTGCTAAAAGGACTAAGAGAATCAGAGCTGCAGTCTCTCCTCAGTCAAATAGGGCTCGGATGTCATCGGTAGCTGCTATGAGGGCTGCCTCAGTGCTGTGGTTGCTGAAGAATCCGAATTGAGAGGAGTCAAGTAGGAGGTTCCATTCCAGATGTGAGGAGAGTTGTTGGTTGATTGCTTTTCCTAATATTATGGCCAGGGACAGGAGCAGAGAGATCGGTTGGTATTTGGAGTTTGTTGTGGTTTGGTGATGGTTTCTTTTGTAGGGCGTTGACTGCATGTGTTCAGTCCTCTGGGAAGGTAGCTGTGGCTATTGAGGCGTTGAACAATGTGGTGAGTACGTGGCTGATTCTGGCTTCACCAAGGTTGAAGATGTTGTGAGGGCTAGGGTCAGTTGGGGCCACTGAGTGGACTGATTTCATGATGGTGTGAGTGTCCTGTGGGGCGAGCTGGCTCCATTCAGTTAGTCAGATGTCTGTGGTGGTAGGGGGGTCATTGTGTTGTTTGAAGAAAATGGTGGCCTTGGGCTGGGGTTTGAAGTTTCTGTAGAAGTTGGTGATCTTGTTGTGAAAGAACTTTGCAAGGTGTTCGCCAAGTTTCTGTGAGGGGGTAAGGTTGTTTGTTGAAGCTGAGGATTGGAGGATTCTTTGAGGATGTTGAAGAGCTCTTTGCTGTTATTGGAGATTGATTTGATGTGTGAGGCTAAGGTCTTTTTCTTTGATTCTGTCAACTGTCTGTGGTAGAGGTAGAGAGCTGTCATGAAGGTGGTCTTGTCGGCCGTGTCCTTGCTTTTCAGTTGTTTAGAGTGTCATTCAGTGGTTCTAGCCAGCTTGGTGGACGCTCGGTGACTGTTGTTGATGATGGGAGTGAAGCTGTTGGCGCAGTTGGCGATACAATTGTTGAAGTTTCTGATGTTCTGGCCTAGGTTGTTGGAGGAAATTGGGTGGGTGGTGTTGAGGGCATTGACCCATTTGTCCTTAGAGACTTTGCTGTAACTGTGGTGGGGCATTGGGCAGACCTGGGGTGGGGGTCCATGAGCTGGTGATGTTGAAGTGGACGATGTTCGGTCCAGGTGAGTACAGTGGTGTAGCTGTACCTGATGCGGTTGCTGTAGGTGAAGATGGGGTCTAGAGTGTGGCCTCTGGTGTGCATGGGGTCATGGATGAGTTGAGTGAGTCCAATGTTGTTTATGCTGTCGAGGAGTTTGGTAGTGTTGAAGTAATTGTGGTCATCAAGATGAAAGTTGAGGTTGCAAAGGAAAATTTAGTTATTGGTTTCTAGGCCTAGGGGGTCGATGAAGTTGCAGAAGGCTGGACGTGGTCCCGGAGGATGGTAGGCGAAGGTACCCCTGATGGAGGAGTTGCTGTCAGAAGTTGAGGTCTTCCATGGCTGGGTTGATGACATCATTTGTGGTGATGCATCATATATATTACTTGTGTATGATGGTGATACCTCTGCCAGGCTTGTTGATGCGGTCGCAGTGGGTGATCTTGTATCCTTTGAGTATTGCAGGGGTGATGTTTGGTGAAAAATCGGGTTTGAGCCAGGTCTCAGTGAGGAAGAGGAAGTCGGGTGTGAGTGTAGAGATGAGGTCCCAAATCTTGGTGGTGTGTTTGCATAGTGAGCGTGTGTGGAGAAGGGCACCTGCGAGTTGGTGTTTTAGTTCAGGTGGTATCTGTGATGTGTACAGGGTGTGGCTGGTCGGTAGGCTTATGTGTGTGTTGTGGCAGATGAAGTGGCAGTGGATGAAGGTGAAAGGTCCTACCATGGAGCGTGGGTCGGCGTGGTGGCAGTGTTTGTTGTGGCTTCTGTGGTTGAGAGTGTAGAGCTCGGTGATGACAAGCCTTTGGCACATCTGTGGCATGCCCGCTGAGCAGGGTCTCACTGCAGCTTGCATTATGGAGGTCCTGGGTTGGGCGGGGTTCCTGTTGGTGGGAAGAACGGCAAGAGGGAAAACCCAGGTGGGAAATCACAGGAAATCCCGGGTGGGAAAGCCCGGCCCTGCAGTGTCAGTAGGTCAAATGGCATCTACTGGTTCAGGTTGGAACATGCAGGAACTGGAGGCCACAGGCACGTAGCAGACTAGGTGACCAGGTGTCCACCTGCACCACGTGGCCCCTGCCCATCCTCAGCTGACAACTGCAGTAAACCAACCCCATTGGCCTCGTATTTGTTCAAATGATTCAGACTGTGCACTTCAAAGGCCTGTTTCCTCTCTGCCTTGACTTCTGGATTGTTGTCCATGAAGATCACTGAGATTTGTGTCATCTGGCTATGGTGACTAACGTGAAAATAAAGCTGCTACAGGCAGCAATGTAACAATGCATTCATTCACAACATTGCATGTTTACTATATTTATTTTATGAGCAGGCTGGGGAGGAATACTGGGTTGAGATAAGGCCCTTTCACTTCAGGGACAGGCAGGGTTATTAATGGTTAAAAGGGACTTTTACTGCCTCTGTGCATTGTGTAATTCATCCTCACTATAGTCTGTTGCTGCAATGTGGATCCTGTGGCTTCCTCCATTAGCTTTCTAACTTTTCATGCAAGCAACACCTCATATTTATCATTAATGTATGGCATGGATGCCCCACTACAGAGAGTACATTGCTTAAGGAATAGCCATATGTATGAACACATTTTCCCATTGACACAGAATGGGTGAAACCCTTTGATACATCTGGCCCAAAGTGCTGAAGTAAGTGAAACCATGAGATCACTGCAACCTGAATGAGGACCGTATGAGGCTCAGGATGGTCGGGCACCAGATTTCAAGCTGGAGTGCTGTGTAAAGGAAAGCATGATTTATGATCTACAGGTGAGTCGAGGGTTGGGTGTGGGCTCCTTATTGTTATTGTGGATATGTTCTTCCCTCCTTTCTGGCCCCTTCTTTTGTTTGTGATGATGTGAGAAGGGAATGAATTCAATAGTACATTTCCTTTCTCCATAACCCTTCTTCCTTCTACGTGCAGCTGCTCCCGACTTAGTTATTTTGGTACTTGGCATTGGGGCATCGAAAAACAGAAGATTTTGTCAACCTACAATGCAGCCCCTGTTGGGCAGGTAGAGGTGCCTGTCATAGATGATTTCAATGCCCCTTACTCGTTACCCACGTGGAAGACTACTGGTGCAGGTACCTGGCACCGAGGCTTTCAATGACTTTCGCCATTGCAGAGATAGTGGTATTCCTGGCATCGATTCTTTCTCACCCCCTTGCCATGTCCTGTTAGAAGTGTACTGCTGCAGGTGACTAGCACAGCATTTAATGCCCCCTTGGTTACTTGCTTACTTGCCTCTGTACACCCATTACACGGATGCAAATAACTCACCACAACTTGTTTCCTTTTGCGGTTTCATGACAAAAAGTAAAGTACAAAACTATTGACACACAAAAATCCAACCAAAACATATTGTTGGTATAAATAGCAACTTCCTTTACTTATAACAAGAATGAAAACAATATTGTGGAACGGAATATTATCAAAACAAGGTAATACAAAATAGATATTTACTGAATTTAAACAAAAAAGTAATATTTTTAAAATATATACTATTATTCAAGTATATATTCAGAGACATATACATATATATATATATATATATATATATATATATATATATATATATATATATATATATATATATATATTAAAAGGTGCATCATGTGTGAATACCTTTTACAAACATCATCAGTAACTAGTTCTATTATGAGAAGGAACTATGGAATAAGATAGCATCTTACATGTGCTCAATATGCATTATTTATGTGATTCTGTTGCCAACGCCAAAGCTGTAAAAAACGATATGTAGGCCAAATAGTGAATGACCTTCGTACACGATTCATGAACCACAAATTGGCAATAATAAAAAAGAAACTTGACCATCCTGTAGGCAATCATTTTAATCTTGTGGATCATTTACTATCAGATTTGAAGATTTTCCCTGTGGGACATGTCTTAAAGGAAGAACTACTGGACTTCAAAGAAAAATCTGGATGTACAGTTTAAAATCAATGCATCCAGATGGACTGAACATTACTGACAATACCACCTGATCACTGCATATCTCAAGAGCTCTCAGGACTGCATTGATTCCACATTCCAAATGAAATCTTCACTCGTGATGCTTTTTGAAAATGTAGCTGTGTCATCTGTGCAGCCACTGAGCAAACCATCTTGTACTACCTGAGGAAGGCGGAAGTTGAAACATTGTAGTGGAAATATATTATTGTTCTTTGGTGAATCCACCTGTTTGAGTCACTTCTTTCTTGGATATATATGTATATGTATATATATATACACACACACACACACTTTACTTAATGGCAGTTGCCAGATGTTATAGTATAGGAATAGTTATAGTATAGGAAAAGCGTTTTTTGTTTAGCCAATAACTTTTGGCGCCGCTTGACGAATCTTCACAAAATTTTCATAAAACGTCCCCTTTCTCGGGTCAGTAGCTTAGTTGAAAGTTTCGGGTGATCCGTCAAGCAGGGTCCGAGAAAAAAAAGGGGGTTCCCAAAACGCATTTCCCCTATAGGGATTTTTCATTTTTTGAACACGACTACAGCCAAAACCGCTCAACGGAATTACACTAAATCTGGCAGAAAACTAGATATTGGTTTAAGAATGCATGCTTTTTGTCATTTGGTGCAAATCCGTTCCTTAGTTTTAGAGATATTTAAGTTTACAAAATATAGAGATCTGAGAGCCCAAAATCCTACTGAAATTTCATTGGCTGCCAACACTTCAACCAGGAAGTTGGCAGCCATCTTCTGACTCTAGTTTGAAGCTGAATCCAACAATTTTTTTTTTTTTAAAGTTACAAAAAAGAAAACCGAGCAGGGTGGAAATACTCTGATCCCCTAAGGCTCTTGAGGGGAGGGGGTGGGGGATCCCACAGGAACCCCGCAGGGCCAAACAAAGCAGTTTTTTGGCAGGATCCGCGGTTCCAGCCAAAATATTTTTGTTAAAACGAAGCTCCCGCACTTTGTTCATTGTTGGCCCCCGGGTGGGCCACGTTCCGGGGGCATTATGCAAATATACAAGGGGGGCACATGGCTCCCACCTCCTGGGGCTTACTAATGCTCCTGGGACCACCACCTCCCCAGGGCTTCTTTCTAAAAAAAACTTGGGGGGGCAGTATGGGGCTCATCATTTTATAAATGGGGGGCCCTCTTGGACCCATCCGGCCCTGGGACCGCCACAACCCGGGGGCTTTACTTGAAAAGAATGCAGGGGCGCTCGGACCCCCCCACATCCCAGAGGGCCGCCACCTCCCTGGGGCTTTACTTGGACATAATGCGGGGGCCACACAGATGCCCCTGCAGCCCAAGGGACTGCCACCTCTCCGGGGCTTTTGTTGTATTGAATTCGGGGGAGCCCACAGCCAACCACAGCTCTGGGGGACCACCACCTCCCTGGGGCAAATAAAAAGAAAGGAGAATGGCCGTGCGGGCCCTCTCCTGGAGGCAACATGGTCCTGGGGACCGCCACCACCCAGGGCTGACCCCTGCTATGTCCCAGGGTGCCCATACTTGGGACATAGCTGCTTGATATTGCTTGGCAGGAGCATTACCATTCCCGCCAAGCCATAGCAAACGCTGCTCCGCTTTCAGTAAGCGAGAGCATTAAAAATGCTTTTGCTTACTGAAAGTGGACTAGAATTGCTCTTGGACAGAGGGAGCTGCATGTTCATCAGCTCCCTCTGTCCAAAAGCAATGCTGGCTCACGCAGGATGTGGGGAGCCGGCAGGGACAGCGGGGTCCCCAACAAAGTGTCTGGGTGCCCTGGGTGGTGACCAGGCCGGGCACCTGAGGACGTGGTCCCAGTCGCCAAAGTCAGCCCGTGGGGTGCACAGCACCGTCTCCCATTCTAAATAGGCTTTGCCCCAGGGGATTTGGCCCAGGGAAGGGGGGCCACGTGGCCCCCTTCCCCAAATAAAGAAACACATTTAAAAAAATAAAAAGACCAGCAAGACACCAGAGGCCCGCCCCCTTTCTCCACCACTCTGCAAACGGGCCTCCTGGCGCACTGCTGGTTCAGGGATGAAGTTCCCTTGGGTCCAGAGGGTCCTTGGGAGCCAACAAGCTCTCCTGTTACCTCCAGTAAGTCCCACATAGTACGAGTGAAATGTAAGCGTAACTATGATGTCCCTGTAACCTTGGTTTTTTTTCAGTGAATATATATATATATATATATATATATATATATATATATATATATATATATATATATATATATATATATATATAAATATATATATATATATATAAATATATATATATATATATATATATATATATATATATATGAGATCAAGGGCAAGTGGTGCCCGAAACGCGTCAGTGAGGAATAAAGAAATTTTGATTGCCTACATCGCAGTGGTTCGTGGCTCTTTGGTGCTTTGCTGCGCGCTGAAAAACGAGTGCGCTGAGGCACGGGGAACTTCTGATTCGGTGATATATATATATATATATATATACACAAGAGGACATCAATCCCCAATCCTCACGGGGCAAAGAATCCAGCCACACCGACACTGCATTTAGTAATGCGATTCTTTATTTTTGGCAGACAAACAATAACGGCTTTCGACTCTAAGGAGTCTTGATCACATGATCACAGAAGTTCTTCTGGCACATAAATAATGCATCAGGACGACGCGACAGACTTATTGAACATAAAGAAAAGACTCTTGTTTCATTTTCACAAGTGTTTGCAAACCAAACAAATTCACACATAGTATTAATCCTATTACGAACAAAATCATCAAATCACTATATTCTAAATCAAATCATGAGAAACTGGATAGCCAGTGTGGTTCTGGGTGTTATTACACCTGGTAACTGGCTGGAACTACATTTCCCATAAAACCTCCCATTACCTAAGTGTGATACGTTGGGTCAAGAGTTGTCGTATTTGATGTGGGAAAAAGTCACCAACACCATTGAGATCTCCAAAGCGGTGTGGTGTGAGCCTCAAATGGCGGTGAGTGTGTCATATTATGATAACTCTGGGGCCAGAAGTAGATGGGGAGGGAGAAGGAAATAACTCCTCGTGCCTTTTTAGGGTAAAGTACCCAGGCACAACATTTGATTACCAGGGGTTTAAGTGGTGAGTACCTTCGTTTTCCTCTTCCGGTTAGGACCAGTATATATATATATATATATATATATATATATATATATATATATATATATATATATATATATATATATATATATATATATATATATATATATATATTCACTGAAAAAACCATAGGTTTCAGGGACGTTATAGTTACTTGCACATTTCACTCGTACAAAACCATAGAAATTCGGCCGTTATAGTTAGTTGAGCTAACTATAACTCACGCGCCCACAATGCACTGCTGATGACGTCACATATTACATCATTCATGACATGGTCAGTGACAGCACTGATGACATCACTGATGACATCTCAAATGACATCACTGATGACATCATCCAGTGACTGTGTGTTTCTGTAAAGTTTAAATATGTTTTATAAATATATTGGCCAAGGTATATTGTAGAATGAGTGGCTGTATAAGTGTGTGGATGGAGGATTTAGTAGGTGTGTGACTGACTGTATAAGTGAGTGATTAAATGTCTCTTACTGAATTCATGGGTTAGTGACTAAACTGTGTGAATGTCTGTATCAGTCTGTCTATTGCTGTGTAAGCTGCTGCATTGGTTAATGAGTAGCTACATGAGTGTCTATATGGGTTATTGATTGGTTGCCTGAGTATTTGTATGGGTGCCTGAGTGTGTGTGTGAGTGGGTGGGAGGTGTGTGACTTTGTGCATAGATGTGTGAGTTCTTTATTCAAGAGTGCATGTGGAAACAGCTGTATGGGTGGGTGAGTGTGTGTATGGGTGTGTTGGTGAGTGAATGGATATCTCAGTGCTACATGTCCAAGTAACTACATATGTAAAACGCAGTGCATGAGAGAGTTGGAGTATATAAATGACTATACGTGAGAGTCAGTGATTGTGAGAGTGCTGTATGGATGAGTGTGTACTTGTATCAGTGATTGTATAAGAGAGTAAGTATATGTTAATATTACTATGAATAAGTGAGGTTGTGTGTGTATAACTGTATAGCTGAGTAAATAGAAGTGTGATTTATTCTTTGCATGACTGACTAGATGTGTGAGTAACTCTGGATGAGTGGCGGTGTGTGAGTGTTTGTATAGGTGTAAGAGTGCCTATAATAGTGTTGTATTGATGTGTCACTGCATGTATGAGTGACTTTATGGGTGAATGAGTGGATGTGTGTGTAGACCTAGGAATCAGTGCGTGCGTATGTAGTAACTGGTATTGGTGTCTGTATTGTTTCAAAAATGGTAGTCTGTATTTTACAATGGTTGTATCAAAGGTTTTATTAAGGTATGAGGAGGTGCATCAGATTTTCACGTTGATGATGTCATCAGTGATGTCATCAGTGATGTCACTGACCATGTCATGAATGATGTAATATGTGACGTCATCAGCAGTGCATTGTGGGGGCGTGAGTTATAGTTAGCTCAACTAACTATAACGGCCGAATTTCTATGGTTTTGTACGAGTGAAATGTGCAAGTAACTATAAAGTCCCTGAAACCTATGGTTTTTTCAGTGAATTTCAAAGGTTTTTTAAATGCTAATTTCTAATTATAATGTTCATTAAACCTATCTGCTGTGCGATCCAAAAACAAGCTGGTGCTTGTAGTGTTGTGGACAGTGGACGCAACCATGTTACCTCAGGCAGTGGGGAAGATCTCGGTCATGAACCTGTGTCGTCGCCCCCTGTAAGCGGAAGCGCAGTGGGCTGGTCCAAAGTACGCCACTCCAGCGCAGAAGTGTGAATAAATAGGCTGGGGTTCTGGGCGTGGTTCACTTGTGTGAAAGCCAACGCGTCTGCCAGAGCGGCGACCCTCACCCTGCCACGTGGCTGCCGCCATGACCGCGGGCCTCCTCGACACAAGCCCCCTGCGAACACAGCGGCACAGCACTGCACAGTTATGTCTGTACAGACTACTGCCTTCGATCTACACTGTGGACAGCAGGGCTCACAATTCAGATTGAGTCGCGATTGCAGATGACGCAGTCCAGTAGGCAAGACACATTGCTCCCAGTGCGGCCCGCCGGACCACGCATCATCGCAGGCTGCGTACACGCTGAGCGCCAGAGGTACCACTAACTCAGTGCACCACAAGTAAACGCCACGTGGCCTTATTAAGGCAGAATTCATTAAACAAAACACATTGCTACCAGTGTGGCCCACACGGACCACGCATCATCGCAGGATGCGCACACGCTGAGTGCTTCAGGTGCCACTAGCTCACTGCACCATAAGTCATCGCCACGTACCCTTAAACCTACATAATATCCTTTTAGTATCCTTGCTTCAAGAACTTTTTGATATCAATTATAGCTTTAGTACAATGACCAAATACATCTTGCAAGTCCAAAGGAACACTGAATGGCAGTCTACACTGGGGATAGCAGAGCCCACAATTCGAATTCAGTTTTGATTTATTTATTGCAGAGTGAACTGTACTCTATGTCGTTGGATTTTCTCAAGAGGAAGTCACAAAAAGCATTCCTCGATGTCTGTGCTGACTACTGCCTTCGATCTACACTGCGGTCAGCAGAGCTCACCATTCAAATTCAGCCTTGATTTATTAATTGGACAGAGAATTGTACTCTATGTCGTTGGATTTTCTCAAGAGGAAGTGACAAAAAGCTTTCCTCGATGTCTGTGCCGACTACTGCCTTCGATCTACACTGCGGACAGCAGGGCTCACAATTCAGATGGAGTTGCGATTGCAGATGACGCAGTCCAGTAGGCAACAGACATTGCTACCAGTGCGGCCCTCCCGGACCACGCATCATCGCTAGCTGTGCACACGCGGAATGCTTCTGATGCTCCTACCTCAGTCCACCACAACTGATGGACCCTTTATGACAGAATCTTTTGTGTATGATTTCAGATCTGGTGCCCCTAACTTAGTGTAGCACAAGTCATGGACCCTTTATGATTGAATCTCTGTGTGTGATCTGATGATTACTGTTGTACTTGTTACCAGCACCAACCATTCCCGGAGGGCTGGCTTACACTCACCCCACACGCATCCAGCACAGACGTCACTGGACATGTGACCCTGGTAATAAAAAGGAGTTGAGTGCACGTGCTCGTACCCAGTTCCACTATCTATCTGTGTCCGTGTGTTCATTATGTATGCAACATGCTGCCCCTGGGCCCTACCACATTACATTGTGCTCTGGACAATGTATGCAACCAACTTACCTTTGACAGTGGGAGAAAACTTTGGTTATGTAACTTTGTCTCGGTCATTGTACAAGTACGTACGTAGAGACTGGATGATTAGAGTACTGCAAGGAGAGTGTATAGTGAATTTATAAGTGCGTGGGGATTGGCAGAATGATTGTATAAGTACATATGTTGGCACACCCTAACTCCGACAACAAGCTTGTCTCTAATTGGTTGCCCTCCATGTCCCAAAAACTGAAATTTGGATTTTGCATGGCCCAGTATTGCTACAGCTGCAATACTCCACTGAATGTGCAATAAACATTCACACCCACACAGATGTGTCATGTCCACCATCTTTCTTGTGTGGAACTATGGATGAATGTAGGGTCAGTGATTCCCCGTACCTTCCATGTTGGCCATGTTCAGGGACTTGGCTCACAGAGAGACACATTGATGCTTGCGACCCGGGTGACAGCAGCACTACAACAAGAACACCCGCATGCCAGTGTTGCAAGATTTTTTAAGCATTCTCTAGCCCAAAGACAACCAAAAAGTTGCCCAAACTAGCCCAATATTGCTACTTTAAGGAAGGAGGGGCAGGGACATCGTCAAGCAGGCAGTGAATGGATTGGAATTGATGTTGCAGCAGGCTGCCAAGTAAATATTTGTTTTTTTTACAAAAAAATGGGGACAATGGGCTTTTGGAAAGGTCCAACGTACATGCCCTAGATAATCAATAAAGAAGAAGTACGTGGTTCCTCGGTGAATACAGAGTATTTATTGCAGGTCGTGGAAGGAAGGGATTCTTCCTTTCGGAACTGGTGCCCTCACACACCCAGCAAGCTAGGTGTCATGCTTCATCATCTCCGACCAGCGGAGAGGGGTAGGTCAACCACACGGCTTTCATTGAAAGCAGACACATAACTTCTATGTGTCCACAGCCCGCTGGATACTGACGAGGCACGATTCAATTAGTGATTGGGTCGTCCATAGGAACAACGGGCGCACAGCCCGCTTATTCAAGAGTGTTAGGTAGTTCACCACACCACTGGGTGTAGATAGACTCACTTTACGGTCCTGAAGAATCGCCTTTGATCCTTAAGACAACAACGGCGAGAAACATGTTGACCCACTAGGAGTAGAGCGCCCAGATCTTGACCCATTATAGTCAGATAGACGCCTCTCCTTTCTCTATTTTAATCAGGCAGGGGGCCTACCAAGAATGTTCCATAAGGCACCCTGACTTGTTTTAACTCACTTCACATACTACTACATCCACACAATCAAAAGGGCCCTTACACCCACGGCACCCACCGGCAAGGAACAAAAGATCTCTGATAAAGAGACCCTTTTTGGGTGCCCGTCGGGTATTGCAGCGCCGACCCGATGAGGAGCAGGACCAGATGATGAAGCATGACACCTAGCTTGCTGGGTGTGTGAGGGCACCAGTTCCGAAAGGAAGAATCCCCTTCCTTCCACGACCTGCAATAAATACTCTGTATTCACCGAGGAACCACGTACTTCTTCTTTAATGAAGTAAATATTTGTGTAATAAAGCGCTTTAACATACTAGTTTGCTGGAGCGCTGTATATATATTTATAATCTGGCAACTAGCACAAACCAAAATTTTACCGCACAACTGGGAAAAATATAGCCCAATTGTGCGTGATCTAGCCCAATCTGGCAACAGTGCCGCATCAGTTGATTCCTCATACAGCTCATGATGGAGCCACGCCCATAGCTCCGGAGTCATTCTTCACAGCCTCACGCAAGACTGGCATACGCCAGGCCAGCCCACTCTGCTTACGCTTACAGAGAAAGACAACAACGCTACATGGCCCAGATTTTCATTGTAGTGATCTGCTGGTCACAAGTCTAGTTGTCAGTATGCCACAGCCACTACCTCACGGCTGGTATACACCCACACCACACCCATCCAGCACAGGCATTACAGGACACATGACCATACCAATAAAAAAGACCGGGCACACGTGCTCTAAACCATTTTAGAGTTGCTCCCACCGCATGCACTGTGATGGCCCGTCTCGGTGGTTCGGACACCTCATGTAGGCCTGAGCCACCGAACAGGGAGGCCTACCACCACGTGCGTGGCCTCACTGTTCACTGAGTTAGTGGCACCACAAGGACTGAGCGGGTGTGCAACCTGCGATGATGATAGTTGCACTAGTATGTCCTCTGCCATGGGAAAATCAAGACGCAGCACCAAATGTGAGACCTGTTGGCCTGCGGAGCGGGACTGCATGATGCGGAGGGTGCCCTGTCCGCGAAAAGGTGAGCAGTGAGGCCTGGGTGCGCAGCGGTGGGCAAATACGTCTAGGCGGCGGGAGTGGATACACAAAGGCAGCACAGCGATTTAGGCGTACGCAGTCGTATATACTCTCCCATTACTAATTCTGTACTATGTTTAGATGTGGGAGCTTGAGCGCTCCACTAGGTCCCGGGACGTGGTTGGAGACACAGGAATCACTGTCCCTCTTCATCTCTTCCTTTCTCTACTTCACACTCTTTCTCTCTCTCTTCTTCTCACACTGTTTCTCTCTTTCTCTCTCTCGTCCTCTTTCTCACACTCTTTCTCTCTCTCTTCCTCTCTCTGTTTCTCTCTCTCTTCGTCTCTCTCACTCTTTCTCTCTTTCTCTTTGTCTTCCTCTCACTTTCTTTCTTTTTCTCTCTCTCTTCCTCTCACTCTCACTGTTTCTCTCTTTCTCTCTGTATTCCTCTGACTTTTTCTTTCTTTTTCTCTCTGTCTTCCTCACACTCTTTCTTTCTCTCTCTATCTCTCTTTCTCTCTCCTTTGATGGACGCATGACGCACAATCTTATCTTGCTTTTTGTCTTGCAGGCCTGCAATGAAGCGTGGCCATCCTGCAATCAACACTCAACCTGAATTGTGAGCTCCGTTCTCCACCTGTACACAATGGGTGAGGAGGTTTCTTCGGCACGTGGTGGACCCTCTTCGACACACGCCGGTGGTGTAAGGTGAGCAGAGAGGCTTGTTTGCGCAGCGGCGGGCAGTCACCTCCGGGCAGTGGGAGTGGATGGGGTGCAGCAGCCTGGTGCGCAGCGGCACGCAGTCACCTCCGGGCAGTGGGAGTGCATGGGGTGCAGCAGCCTGGGTGCGCAGCGGCTGTCAAACACCTCTGGGCAGTGGGAGTGGATGGAGTGCAGCAGCCTGGGTGTACAGCAGCGGGTAGACACCTCTGGGCAGTGGAAGTGGATGGGGTACACTAGCCTGGATACACAAAGGCGGGACAGCGATTTAGGCATACACAGTTGTATGTACTCATCCATTACTGATTCCATTTTTATGTTTCAGATGACTAAGCTTGAGGGCTGACCTATATCCCGGCACGTGGCTGGAGACACACCGGTGACAGAAAGGTGAGCTGTGAGGATTTTCTCCACAGTGTCAACACTCACTCTCCCTCTCCATCTCTTCCTTTCTGTCACTCACACTCTTTCTCTCTCTCTCACTCTCTATCTCTTCCTTTTCTCTCTCACACTCTTTCTCTCTTTCTCTGTCTCTTCCTCTCTCTCTCATTCTTTCTTTCTCTCTCTTCCTCTCTCTCACACTGTTTCTCTCTCTCTTCCTCTCCCTCACACTGTTTCTCTCTTTCTCTCTTCCTTGTATCTCACTCTTTCTTTCTCTGTCTTCCTCTCTCTCACACTTTCTCTCTTCCTCACTCTCACTCTTTCTCTCTCTCTCTTCCTTTCTCTCACTCTTTCTCTCTCTTCCTCTCTCTCACTCTTTCTCTCTCTCTTCCTCTCTCTTTCTCTCACTCTTTCTCTCTCTTTCTCTCTCTCACTGTTTCTCTCTCTCTTCGTCTCTCTCACTCTTTCTCTCTGTCTTCCTCTCACTCTTTCTTTCTTTTTCTCTCTCTCTTCCTGTCACTCCCACTGTTTCTCTCTTTCTCTCTGTCTTCCTCTCACTCCTTCTTTCTTTTTCTCTCTGTCTTCCTCTCACTCTTTCTTTCTCTCTTTCTCTCTCCTTTGATGGACGAATGACGCACAATCCTATCTTGCTTTTTATCTAACAGGCTGTGATTCACGAATCGACATTCCCCCCCCACACCACCACAGCTGAACGCGTGTACAAACTGCGATGATGCGTGGCCATCCTGACAACGCCTGACAAAGTTGCTTCAGCACGTGGTGCACCCTCTTACACACACGCCGGTGGCGGAAGGTGAGCAGAGATACTTCTTTCCGCAGCAGCGGGCAGTCACCTCTGGGCGGTGGGAGTGGATAGTGTGCAACAGCCTGGGCGCACAAGAGCGCACAGACACCTCCGAGCAGTAGGAGTGGATGGGCTGCAGCAGCCTGAGTGCGCATTGCTGAAACAGATAATTAGGCGTGTGCAGTTGTATGTATTCTGCAATTACTAATTCTATACTATCTTTCAGATCACTAAACTTAAGGGTGCACTATGTCCCGGCACGTGGTTGGAGACACACCGGAGGCACAAAGGTAAACTGCGAAGATTTTCTCCAGTGTCAACACTCCCTCTCCATCTCTTCCTTTCTCTCTCTCACTTTCTCTCTTTCTCTGTCTGTTCCTCTCTCTCATTCTTTCTTTCTCTCTCTTCCTCTCTCTTCCTCTCTCTCACTCTTTCTCTCTACCTCTCTCATACTGTTTCTCTCTCTCTCTTTTCCTTGTATCTTACTCTTTCTCTCTCTCACTCTTTCTCTTTCTCTGTCTTTGTCTGTCTTCCTCTCTCTCACTCTTTCTCTCCTCTCTCTCACTCTTCCTCTCTCTCACTCTTTCTCTCTCTCTTCCTCTCTCTCACTCTTTCCCTCTCTCTCTTCCTCTCTCACACTATTTCTCTCTTTCTCTCTCTCACTCTTTCTCTATTTCTTTGTCTTCCTCTCTCTCTCACTCTTTGTTTCTCTCTTTCTCCCTCACTCTTTCTCTTTCTCCTTTGCTGGACGCATGACACACCATCTTATCTTTATTTTTGTCTTACAGGCTGTGATTCACAAATGGTCCAGTGATGACACGACATGGCTGTACATAATTTTATTTGTTGTTGTTTTGTTTTAATAAAATGTTTTATATGTAAATCCATACATGACTAAGATTCTTATTTGTCCAACCTAACGTGACTGTCACATTTGTTTGTGGGGTGTGGGGGTGAGGGGAGATGGCGGACAAGGAGCTCCTACTGGGGGATGTCGGAGCAGTGTTGGGTGTCCGACCTGCATGATCGTTGCCTCCATTACAACTGTTCTCAGAGACTTAAGAGCCAGCGGTCTGGCTCGTAGATGAAGAACTGCGAGCCGACTAGCAGGCTCATAGAGGGAGAACCGCGGCCCGTCAGTTCACAGAGGAAGAGCTGCGGGCCAGCTCACAGAGGAACACCTGCGGGCCGACTAGTATAGGGAAAGGTGCGGGCCATCGGCTTCCAAAGGGATAGCTGCAGAACACTGATGTGGGGAGAGGGAGCGTGAAGAGCGTATCTCGCAGAGAGACACCTCCGGTATATTTCCAGTATTGGCTTCACAGATACAACTGCGGGCCCAAGAACTCGCACCCGAAGAGCTGTGAGCCGACAAGTGGTTCGCAGAGGCAGACTTGCGGGCCCAAGTATGTTGTTGGAGGTATGCTGTTGATGGTGGAAAAGGGTGCATTACCTGCTGATGTAGGGAGACGCAGCGTGAAAGCGGTATCTCGCACAGACAGAGCTCCGGTATATTAAATTGCCCCCGGGACCTTTCTTTTATATTTTCACTCAATGCGAGGCACAAGATGGCTGCTAACACTTCCTGGTTTGAATTGTTAGGAGCCAATCAGAGGCAAGCTCGTGCTCGGGAGTTAGGCACAGTCCAGATATATATATCCTTTTTTTCCTTTAATATCTCAAAAACTACTGAATGGATTTACACCATTTCCACAAAACCGTGCTTTCTGCACCAAGACCTTTCTCCCTGCCAAATTAGGCGTAATTCCGTTCAGCAGTTTGACCTGCAGCCTTGTCTAAAGTTTCCTATGGAAAATGCATTGCGAAAAACACTTTTTCGGACCCCCCTTTTTTCTCAGCCCCCCTTCACCATTCACCCCGTAATGTCTTCGCAGCTCAATACACCCCTAAACTTTCAAGATACGAGCTGATCAAAAAAGAGAAACATTCTGGAATATTTAGTAAAGATTCGTCAAGCCCCGGGTCTGCGGGGACCCCAGCGGGCCCCCGCAGCCCCACCGAGCCCCCGCAATTATTTTTTAAGAAATGCCCCCGGGACCTAGCCCACCCCGGGGTCTCATTAAAATAAAACACGGGACCCTGCGACCCCAGCATGAATTACGCCGATTGTTTTTTAAAAAAAATGCTTTTTTTGGCCCTGGGGTCTTTCTGGGACCCCCTGAGCAGGCCTAGGGGTTCATGGTGTTTCTACCCTGCCCCTTCTCTTGTTTTATACCTTTGTTTCTCTGTTTTCTAATGACTCACTTCTACCGAGCCACAAGATGGCTGCCAACACTTCCTGGTTTGGAGTGTTCGCAGCCAATCACAGTGAAGCTCGTGCACGGGACTTAGGCTCCGCCCAGATATCGAAACTTTTATTTTTCTAATTTCTCAGCAGCTACTGAACGGATTTACACAATTTAAAAAAAAAGGTAGCTTTCTGATCCAAGCACTACCTTTTTGCCAAATTTGGGGTAATTGCGTTCAGTAGTTTCGGCTCTAGCCTTGCACAAAGTTTCCTATGGGCAATTGATTTTTTTTAATCTTATTCTTTGAATTTCTCAAAAACTACTGAACGGATTTACACCATTTAAAAAAAGTTCGCTTTCTGAACCAAGTTCTACCTTTCTGCCAAATTTGAGGTAATTCCGTTCAGCAGTTCGGGCTGTAGCTCGTCGCAAAATTTCCGATGGAAATTAACATGGAGAAAACGCGTTTTGGGACCCCCTTTTTCTCAGCCCCCGCTTGACAAATCACCCCAAACTTTCAAGATAGGAGCTGAGCTAAAAAGTGCAACTTTTTGGAAAATTTCATAAAGATTCGTCAAACGATGCCAAAGTTATTAGCAAATCAAAAAACGCTTTTCCTATGGAAACTAGGTTGTAACTATAACTACCTACTGGCGACCGCCAGTAGGTAATATATATATATATATATATATATATACACACATATATATATATATACACATATATATATATATATATATACACATACATATATATATATATTCACTGAAAAAACCATAGGTTTCAGGCACGTTATAGTTAGAAATTAGCATTTAAAAAACCATACAAAGTCACTGAAAAAACCATAGGTTTTAGGGGCAGTTATAGTTAGTTGGACATTGCACTCGTACAAAACCCGTGAAATTCCCCCGTTATAGTTAGTTCAGGTAACTATAACTCGTGTCCCCGCAATGCACTGCTGATGACGTCACATATTACGTCACTCATGACATGGTCAGTGACATCACTGATGACATCACTGAGCAAGGTCTGAGGGCAGACTGAAACGCGTTGGGTTTTTCACTGGTTGGAGAATGTTGCCGCTTCAATAAAACCTAAGAGCGTGCTACAAAAATACCCGTGAGTGCGAGTGGATTCTTTCTCAAAAGAGAAAATTGTGGTGATTTATTACGGCTGGGCTCTGCCGTTTCCACGGACCGCACCGTCATAGAGCGCCGAACATGCCGTAGAGACGAGCCCTTTGTTTGTGGAATATATATATATATATATATATATATATATATATATATATATATATACCTACTGGCGGTCGCCAGTAGGTAGTTATAGTTAGAACCTAGTTTCTATAGGAAAAGCATTTTTTGATGTGTTTATAACTTTGGCGTCGTTTGCCGAATCTTTACGAAATTTTCCAAAAAGTTCCTCTTTTCAGGTGAGCTCCTATCCTGAAAGTCTGGGGGTGATTCGTGAAGGGGGGGGCTGAGAAAAAAGGGGGGTCCAAAAACGTGTTTTCTCCATGCAATTTCCATAGAAACTTTAGACGAGGCTACAGGTCAAACTGCTGAACGGAATTACGCAACATTTGGCAGGGAGAAAGGTCTTGGTCCAGAAAGCACGCTTTTGTTTAAATGGGGTAAGTCCGTTCAGTAGTTTTAGAGAAATATCAAAATTTACAGATATCGATATTTGAGAATTCTGACATCTGATTGGCTGAGGCATTACGAGCACGAGCGTGCAGCTCATTGGTTGCGAACTGTTGAAACTAGGAAGTGTTGGCAGCCATTTTGTGACTGACTTGAAAGGCGTAGGACGTAAGAAAAGAGAAAAATTGTATAAGAGGGTATAGTAGGAACACTGTGGTCTTAGTTTAAGCTGTCTGTACGGTGCAGAGGCAGGGAGTTTGAATGTTGCGTAGGCCGTGGAAATCACGTCCACAGACGTGGAAATCATGTCCGCAGAACAACGGTGCGTGGTATTGTGCCAAGGTTGCGTAGGCTCTGGAAATCCCATCGGGAAAATAACAATGCGCCGTATTGCAGCCTTCCTTTAATATAATGCGCAGTAATGTTTACTTATAATGCAGTGTTCACTTTTATCACGGACAGTGTCACTTTCTTACACGAAAATTAATATTATGTGGGAGGGCGTGTTCTGTTCGTGTGTCTGGAACAAAATTAACGTTTAATTGGCTGAGGTGTTCCAACAACGAGCTCAATGTTCATTGGCTGCGAACCATTGAAAGTAGAAGTGTTGCCAGCCATTTCCTCCCCGTCCGCGGAGTAGCAGGGACATCTGATTGGCTGACGTGTTCCAAGCAGGACCTTCCCAAGATTAATGTTCATTGGCTGCGAACCATTGAAAGTACAAGTGTTGCCAGCCATTTCCTCCCCGTCCGCGGAGTAGCAGGAAGTGTTGCCAGCCATTCCCTCCCCCTCCGCGGAGCATCAGGGACATCTGATTGGGTAACGTGTTCCAAGCAGGACCTTCCCAAGCTTAATGTTCATTGGCTGTAAACCATTGAAAGTACAAGTGTTGGCAGCTATTCCCTCCCCCTCTGCGGAACACCATGGACATTTTATTGGCTAAACTGTTCCTAGTACAAGTTTGCTCATTATTGGCTGGGAACGGTTCACTGTTGTGAACTATTTTGTGACGCACTTCAATGGAGTACGGGAAAAGAAAGTAGTAGCGGGGAGGGTAGGAACACTATTAACTCTGTACAGTGGTCACAAGGTGGTGGAGAGGGATTGTGAAGGTAAAAATAGTTTTTTTATATATTTTAAGGGCCATTTATATAATTGGCATGGGGTGTACAAATCACGGCGGGAAAATAACGAAGTGTGTTGCGGTCTTCTTTTTATTAAGTTTGCGGGTGGGATACTTCCCAGGAGCACTGTTTAGTTATAATGTGGTGTTTACTTTTCTAACGGGGAGCTGTGGTTGCGCAGCAAAAATTTCAGTCTAGGTTTGAAATAGTTTTTATTAAGCAATTACAAATATACTTTGTTCGGAAACTGAAGCTGTATATATCAAAGGGGTGACAAATAAAAACGCAAGTCATAAAATATCCCTTAAGCGTGGGCACACCCTCCCTTTTTTTTTTCCAGCTATAGTTTGTAAAAGTGTTGCCCCATATTCTTGATAATATAAGAGGGCATGAGTTACTTTTAGATAAAGTAGAAAAGAAGTGCTACAAGAAACACTCCCGCACTACATCATCTCAGGTCACAATAACAAGTAAAAAAACAGTTAAACACAAATCACTTTATATTACATAGAAGTGTACGCTTTATTATTTTTTATAATTTCTATTATTGTAGAATTCTGGAAAGTTCGGTCGTAGTGCTTAGATCACGTACTCCTTTAAGAATGTATAGGATAGTAGTATAATAATATACACTACTGGTCGTACATATTCTATAGGGAGAAGGTGAATAGGAACCGCAACAGACAAAAATAGAAATAGTAAAAAAACATTCAGAAATGTAGGGTTTATCAAAGGTATTCACTAAGAAAGTATCTATGGAAACGATTTTTTTTAAACTGCAATTTCCAAAAATATTGTCACTGTAAAAATATCTGATCAAGTAAGTTATAAAGGTCAGTAAACTGTATTTCAGATGGTTTACTCCTGGCGGCGAGAAATCTCCAATTCCTATTGTGTGGAAATATCACACTCTTACAATATACAAAGTGTCACTGATGGCACACAAAAAGGAAAATGAAAATGAAGTCATCAATACAAAACAAGATCAATAACGAAATACTTTCCAGCGATAAGTATGTTGAGAGCTTCCTTTCTCCGGGACTTCGAAATCTTTCATCTTCGCGCCAACGGGTCATAAAGTGCTCTGAGATCACAATGACTGTTAATATTATAATATACATATTCACAGTATATGATCCCAAGAAAGAAACAGAGTAAGAACGAGAAGGTGCTGACGTTAAATATAAATCTTTAGTCTTCGCGTCGACGGGTCATAAACTCCACTGAGGTCAGTATAAATGTTCATATTACAATACACATACTCACACTATATGATCTCAAGGGAGAAATAGACTAAAAACCAGAAGCTGCTGACGTTACATATAAATCTTTAGTCTTCGCACCAACGGGTCACAAACTCCTCTGAGATCATAATGTGTGGTTATTATAATATACATACTCACACTATATGATGTCAAGGGGGAAATAGACTACAAACTAGAAGCTGCTGACGTTACATATAAATCTTTAGTCTTCGCGCCGACAGGTCACCAACACTTCTGAGGTCAAGTACAGTGTCAATATTATAATATACAAAGTCACACTATATGAGCTCAAAGGAGCCAGAACAGGAACAAAGTTTGCTGTATTCTGTCTGTTTCTGAAAACAAGCTGCTGACGTTACATATAAATGGCAAAAACAACCAATAACACTTTGTTTAAAGATTGACAAATAGCTACGTATTATACATATCTAGTATTGCATAATCAAACAACTTACAACTCAGGATTATGTTTTGTGGCCGCAAAAAAAGAATCAGAGTGTAGAAAAGAGCACCTGCATCACTGAATGGAGACGCGTAAATAACTCGCAAAAACGAAACTAATCTATCAACGGGTGTGGTTTATATACTTTTTGGTTATTCAGTAGTCTATGGAAGGAAGATGCGGCTCCGCCCATTTAGATGTCACATTTTACAGTTGACACGTGCTCAAGTTTTAACTGTTTCACTTGTGCACGTGTTGGGAAAAGTTACAAAATGTGAAGCGGAAAAAGTTTCGATTTTGAACCTAACACGTATAAGGTCCTTAATATGTACATACGTTGGAGAGCTTAAAAACTGTTACCCGGAAAACCGTGTCATTTCCATTCTCATGAGTAAATACATTTATTGATTGCCATAATTCTAAATAGAAGACATAAAAAAAAGATCTATCAGAATAGAAGAAAAAAAACCTGTGATAATATTTCTCATCACTATGGTTTTAAATTTAAAAAAATGCGAGCATTTGTAAAGCGTACAGCTAACCCTGGAAAGGTGTGCCGGCGCTCGGGGGCGTCGGAAAGATTAAGCAAGGTGTTGCCCACAGTGACATAGTGGTGGGCTAACGTGCTGCTGGAGCCGGGAATCGAACTGTGAACGCTGTTGTTCGAAGTCAGGTATCATAGCTGCTCCGTCACACTTTTTCCACCCATATGTTAATTAGTGCTAATTAAGTTTTAAACATTGTTAAATTATAACTTATAACAGACTACTGTTACAGTTAGTTTTTCACTACAAAAAGTATGCACGTCTTTTTTAAATTTAGTTAAAAACAATATAGGTTTTAGGGACATTGTAGTTAGAAATTAGCATTTAAAAAACCTATGAAAGTCACTGAAAAAACCATAGGTTTCAGGGACGTTATAGTTAGAAATTAGCATTTAAAAAACCATTGAAATTCACTGAAAAAACCATAGGTTTTACAGACGTTATAGTTAGAAATTAGCATTTAAAAAACCTTTGAAATTCACTGAAAAAACCATAGGTTTCAGGGGCGTTATAGTTAGCTGGACATTTCACTCGTACAAAACCATAGAAATTCCACTGTTATAGTTAGTTCAGCTAACTATAACTCGCGCCCCCGCAATGCACTGCTCATGACGTCACATATTACATCATTCATGGCAGTGACATCACTGATGACATCTGAAATGACATCACTGATGACATCATCCACGTGAAAATCTGATGCACCTCCTCACAGTCTAATATAACCTTTAATACACCCACTGTAAAATACAGACTACCATTTTCGAAACCATCAAGACACCAATACCAGTTACTACATACGTGCTCTTTCATTCCTAGGTCTACACACACATCCACTCATTCACCCATACATTCACTTATACATGCAGTTACTCATCAATACAACACTATGATATGCACTCATACACCTATTCAGACACTCACACACCGCCACTCATCCATGGAGTTACTCACACAGCTAGTCAGTCATGCAAAGAATCAATCACACTCCCATTTACTCACCTATACAGTTATACACACACCACCTCCCTAATTCATACAGATACTAACGCATAATTACTCTCTTATATAATCACTGATACAAGTACACACTCATCCATACAGCCACTCTCACAATCACTCACTCTCACATATACTCATTTATATACAGCATCACTCACATATACTGCCTTTTACATATGTAGTTACTCACACATGTACCACTGAGACATCCATTCACTCACCAACACACCCATACACACACTCACCCTCCCATACAGCTGTTTCCACATGCACTCTTGAACCCATACACCCAGTGAATCAACCACTCACACATCAATGCACAGAGTCACACACCTCCAACCCACCCACACACACACTCAGTCTCCCATACAAATACTCAGGCAAACAATCAATAACCCATATAAACCCTCATGTAGCTACTGACCAACACATGTAGCAGCTTACACAACAACAGACAGACTGATACACACATTCACACAGTTTAGTCACTAACCCATGCATTCAGTAAGACACGTTTAATCACTCACTTATACAATCAGTCACACACCTGTAAAATCCCCCATCCAGACACTTATACATCCACTCATTCTTCAATACACCTAAGAATATATGTAAAACATATTTAAAAATTACAGAAACACACAGTCACTGGATGATGTCATCAGTGATGTCATTAGTGATGTCATCAGTGATGTCACTGACCATGTCATGAATGATGTAATATGTGACGTCATGAGCAGTGCATTGCGGGCCGCGAGTTATAGTTAGCTGAACTAACTATTTTTTTTTTAATGAATTTTATTTTTATTGCACAGTTACTTAAAACCATTTGCAATATAACTTACATACATTTTTAAAAGAAATGAAAACATTTGGATCACAATTGGTTAAAAACCTTTCATACAAAATGAGTTCACGTACGGCATTATATGAACCAACTAAAAGAAAATGTGTTATATACATTAAAAAAAAAAGGTGAAAGATTACCAGTTCAACATCATTGCAAATTTAATGTATCTACTAAAATTGATATTTAAAACGGCATCGTCACAAACTAATTGCTGGAGACTGATTATTTAACAGCCTAGATGGTCTTTTATATTGCCTGTCCCCTCTTCTTCCATAAGCCTAAGACGCAGCTCGGCCATGTATCTCCCAAATCTGTCCATGTCTGACGGTAAGGTGCAGGAAAAAAGAACCCAAGTTGCTTCTTTCACTGTCCGGACCCCGTTACACAGCCATATTTGTTTTAAAAGCTTCTGACGGGGCTGAAGCATGCCGGGACAACAACAAATCAAGTGTAGCAGAGATTCAGATTTAAAGTTGCAGATTCTACATCTAATTTTGAGTTCAAGGAACTTCCACCCTGGGTTTAATTCTTTAATTGGGAGGGGCACTAGTCTGGCCCATAAAATGTTTTTTAGTGCTTTCCTTCCCAGTGCTTGGCTGAGATAGGGCTGGGTTTTATGCCCTGCATATGATGTCATCAGCCCGGGTTGACCTCTTCCTGTTACATAGTCCGCTACTATAACAGTGGAATTTCTATGGTTTTGTACGAGGGAAATGTCCAGCTAACTATAACGCCCCTGAAATCTATGGTTTTTTCAGTGAATTTCAAAGGTTTTTTAAATGCTAACTTCTAACTAGAACGTCTGTAAAACCTATGGTTTTTTTAGTGAATATATATATATATATATATATATATATATATATATATATATATATATATATATATATATATAATCTACTGGCGGTCGCCAGTAGATAGTTATAGATAGGACCTATTTTCCATAGGAAATCCGCAACATTCTATTTGAAATAACTCTTGCGTCGGTTGAGGAATCTTCGCAAAATTTTCAAATTTTATGGCCCGCTCTGGTCCGCTCCTACCCTGAAAGTTTCGGGGTGATTCGGCAAGCGGGGGCCGAGAAAAAAGGGGGGTCCCAAAACGTGATTTCCCCATTCATTTTCCCATAGGAAACTTTAGCCACGGCTACAGCCGAACTGCTGAACGGAATTACACAAAATTTGGCAAAGAGGTAGTTCTTGGTTCAGAAAGAACCCTTTTGTTAAATGGTGTAAATCCGTTCAGTAGTTATGGAGAAATTAAAAAATAAGAGTCAAAAAATCAATTTCCCATAGGAAACTTTATGCAAGGCTACAGCCCGAACTGCTGAACGGAATTACACCAAATTTGGCAAAGAGGTAGTTCTTGGTTCAGAAAGAACCCTTTTTGTTAAATGGTGTAAATCCGTTCAGTAGTTGCTGAGAAAATCAAAAGTAAAAACACATATATATCTGGGCGGAGCCTAACCACACATGTCATCGTGAGATCTGATTGGCTGTCAGCACTTCATCCTGGAATTGCTGGCAGCCATCTTGGGACCAATATAAATGATAGTACCCCATTGAAATGCATTGTAGTGAATCGAAGATTTTGAGGGTTACCAAAAGGAGAACTATAAAGGGTGATAACAGACTTTAGTTACATTAGAATTCATTTGTTGATGGTACCAAACTAATTTCAGGAATTGTGGTGTGTTCTAAGGTGATTTTACCCTGTGAAAAACCTTCTGCTGGGATATCATGTTTGAGAGAAAACTATTTTCACATGCTTGTCCCATACAGTTTTGGAAGGTGCTCCAGAAGCTAAAATGAGAGCATATTTTCTGTAAATTCACATTATCTTTCTCAGTCATGTGAGAATGAAGTCTGACATTCTCAGTAAAACATGTACATCCAACAATGGCAGAGACTGTCAGTTGATTCCTTTGTGTTCTACTGCAGCTTCCCAGTGTTCTAAAGAACAACTAGAGTGCTAACAGCCTTACTTATGACAAACGTATGGCACACCTGAAGCCATCTTGATTGGAATAAACTGGTAACACTTAAAACATTTAATTTAAAAAGGAACAAAATGATGGGGTTCATTTTGTCATAGAAATTATGGTTAGTGCTGTAGAAAGAAAAATTAGGACATGTTTCAAGTGTGATCTCAAATATCTTCCTGTTATATTTCAACAGGAGCAGCCTGTCAGTTGATGCCTTTGTGTTCTACTGCAGCTTCCCAGAGTGTTCTAAAGAACAACTAGAGCGCTAACAGTCTTACTTATGACAAAAGTATGGCACACCTGAAGCCATCTTGATTGGAATAAACTGGTAACACTTAAAACATTTAATTTAAAAAGGAACAAAATGAGGGGTTCATTTTGCCATAGAAATTATGGTTAGTGCTGTAGAAAGAAAAATTAGGACATGTTTTAAGTGAGATCTCAAATATCTTCCTGTTATATTTCAACAGGAGCAGCCTGTCAGTTGATGCCTTTGTGTTCTACTGCAGCTTCCCAGAGTGTTCTAAAGAACAACTAGAGTGCTAACAGCCTTACTTATGACAAAAGTATGGCACACCTGAAGCCATCTTGATTGGATTAAACTGGTAACACTTAAAACATTTAATTTAAAAAGGAACAAAATGAGGGGGTTCATTTTGCCATAGAAATTATGGTTAGTGCTGCAAAAAGAAAATTTAGGGCATGTTTTAAGTGAGATCTCAAATCCTCTTCTATTTCATTAGAAAATTCTGACAGGCAGACTGAAACAATCACTTTCAATACCAGCAGTAGACTTCCAGTTAACTCCTTGTTAAGCAGTAGCTTTACTACAGTGATCTAATGAACAACTAGAGTGCTAACATTCTGAATTTATGGCAAATGTGTGATACATCTGAATGCCTTCTTGATGGAATCAAAGTAAAAAATTGAAAGCATTTCCTACTGAGGAGACTGTAGTAAATGAGGAAATTAGGAAACTTCATAACAAATAAGTCTCCCAAGATGGCCACCAGAGAAAAAAGAGCCCAAATGTAGCACAAATATCACCCAGAGGTAGCCCACGTATAGCCCAATGACAGAAGTGTGCAAAACACTTTTTATTTTTTTGCAGTTTTATATAGTGCAGACTGGTCAGGTATTGGAGTGCTTTACATGAGCATTGGTTACATCACACAAGGACAAATTCATGTTGGTTGACCCCTACACTACCGAAACACCACTGTACTACCCTAAACCCTAAAACACTACCCCAGCACGACCCCCTTCACTACCCAAACACAACTGCACTACCCTAAACTCAAAAACACTACCCCCAGCACGACCCCTACACTACCCAAACACCACTGCACTACCCTAAACCTACCCCCTACACTACACAAATTCCACTGCACTACCCTAAACCCTAAAACACTAGAACCCAGCACGACCCCTACAGTACACAAACACCACTACACTACCCTAAACCCTAAAACACTACCCCCTACACTACACAAACACCATTGCACTACCCTAAACCGTAAAACACTACCCCCAGCATGACCCCCTACACTACACAAACACCACTGCACTACCCTAAACCCTAAAACACTACCCCAGCACGACCCCCTACACTACCCAAACACCACTGCACTACCCTAAACCCTAAAACACTACCCCCAGCACGACTCCCTACACTACACAAACACCACTGGACTACCCTAAACCCTAAAACACTACCCCCAGCACGACTCCCTACACTACCTAAACACCACTGCACTACACTAAACCCTAAATCTACCCCCAGCATGACCTCCCACACTACACAAACACCACTGCACTACCCTAAACCCTAAAACACTACCCCCAGCACGACCCTCTACACTACCCAAACACCACTGCACTACCCTAAACCCTAAAACACTAACCCCAGCATGACCCCCTACACTACCCAAACACCACTGCACTACCCTATACCCTAAAACACGACCCCGTACATTACACAAACACAACTGCACTACCCTAAACCCTAAAACACTATCCACAGCATGACCCCCTACACTACACAAACACCACTGCACTACCCTAAACCCTAAAACACTACCCCCTACACTACACAAACACCACTGCCCTACCCTAAACCCTAAAACACAACCCCAGCATGACCCCCTACACTACACAAACACCACTGCACTACCCTAAACCCCCTACACTATACAAACACCACTGCATTACTCTAAACCCTAAAACACTACCCCCAGCACGACCCCCTCACAACACAAACACCACTGCACTACCCTAAACCCTAAATCGACCCCCAGCACGACCCCCTACACTACCCAAACACCACTGCCATACCCTAAACCCTAAAACACTACCCCCAGCATGAACCCCTACACTACCCAAACACCACTGCACTACCCTAAACCTTAAAACACTACCCCCAGCACAACCCCCTACACTACACAAACACCACTGCACTACCCTAAACCCTAAAACACTACCCCAGCACTACCCCCTACACTACCCAAACACCACTGCACTAACATAAACGCTAAAATACTACCCCCAGCACAACCCCCTACACTACACAAACACGACTGCACTACCCTAAACCCTAAAACACTACCCCCAGCACGACTCCCTACACTACCCAAACACCACTGCACTACCCTAAACCCTAAATCTACCCCCAGCACGACCCCCTACACTACCCAAACACCACTGCACTACCCTAAACCATAAAACACTACCCCCAGCATGACCCCCTACACTACACAAACACCACTGCACTACCCTAAACCCTAAAACACTACCACCAGCATGACCCCCTACACTACTCAAACACCACTGCACTACCCTAAACCCTAAAACACTACCACCAGCATGACCCCTACACTACTCAAACACCACTGCACTACCCTAAACCCTAAAACACTAACCCAGCACGACCCCTACACTACCCATACACCACTGCACTACCCTAAAGCCTAAAACACTACCCCCAGCACGACCCCTACACTACTGCACTACCCTAAACCCTAAAACACTACCCCCAGCACGACCCCCTACACTACCCAAACACCACTGCACTACCCTAAACCCTAAAACACTACCCCCAGCACGACCCCTACACCACCCAAACACAACTGCACTACCCTAAACCCTAGAAAAGAAACCCCCACCCCATGCCCAATCCCCCTTACCTCTCACTCCTCGTGGTTCCTCTCTCCTCGTGGTTCCTGCTTCACGTCGTCTCTGAGGGGCGGTGCACGTCGTTGTGAGGAAACGGAACAGCCTCTGTTTCCTTACAACGACATGGATCGTCTACATGTTTTAGAACGCATGGTCATTTACCATACATACCTTTACAACAAAATTCGTTGTAAAGGCATGCGTGGTAAATGACCATGCGTTCTAAAAATGCGTAGTAATGACTTTGTGATGTACAACGCATGCGTGGTAATGCATGCGTTGTAATGGTATCGCAAAGTAAAAAGTCGTTGTAACGGCTGTTTACCGATCGAAGCTGGCCCCTGTTCTTCAGTGAGACGTTTATTTGATTAATTAGGAGGAAGGAATGTGTTTTTTACCGAAAAGTGCATTCCCGGCTGTTGTATTGTGAAAGTGTCCGCGTGGCCTGGTTTCACTTCCGGTGAGAGAGTGGAAGAGTCTGTTTGGATCTAAAGGAGTTCTGTTGTTGGACGGGGCCGGCGCGACATGTCATCAGAAAACATAGCTAATGGAAAGCGTCCTCCCTGAAGTGTGGAGCAGTGCCATGAGAGGTCAACGAGTGTGCATCCCACCGCAGTATGACCGTACCGCGTGACCCATGTGCCACCTCCAGGGTACGGGAGGCAGAAGCGGCATCGCAGGTCCTCTTGAAGACCGTTGTAGCACTAATTCTACATTTTGGTACTAGGGCATTTTAACTTCGTTGTTCCTGCCAGATACAAAGAGAAGATCCTGTGTTATTCAGTGCCCTCGTTACCTTTTTTGTGGGTTGTGGTGCTTGTCACTTCGCTGCCCCGCCGGTGCACACGACTGGGCACCCCACCTCGTGTGCCATCTGCAGGGCCTCTGCCCTCGGATCACTGGTTTCGGTTTCTGGAGTGGCAACATAAACAGTTGCTCCCAAAGGACTAGCCTGAACACTTAGGTGAATATCCCCTGCACCAGCATTCCACGGAAATTCTTTCCTAGCTCTCCCACGTCAACGAGGACGTCATAATAGCACGGCTCCGCTCGCGACACCGTATGGCGTCATCGGAGCCATAAGAGAACCTCGTCAGCGTGGTGACGTCAGTTTCACCCATTTTTTCCGTGCCACCGAGGCAAACAGGGGACCGAGACATTTTCACATGTATACATAGTCTAATAAATATATATATATTCACTGAAAAAACCATAGGTTTCAGGCACGTTATAATTAGAAATTAGCATTTAAAAAACCTTAGAAATTCACTGAAAAAACCATAGGTTTCAGGCACGTTATAGTTAGAAATTAGCATTTAAAAAAACCTTAGAAATTCACTGAAAAAACCATAGGTTTCAGGGGCGTTATAGTTAGTTGGACATTTCACTCGTACAAAACCATAGAAATTCCCCGTTATAGTTAGTTCAGCTAACTATAACTTTCGCGCGCCCACAATGCACTGCTGATGACGTCACATATTACATCACTCATGACATGGTCAGTGACATCACTCATGACATCACTGATGACATCTCAAATGACATCACTGATGACATCACTGATGACATCATCCAGTGAATGTATGTTTTTCTGAAAATTAAATATGTTTTATATATGTATATCTCAAGGTCGATGGAAGAATAAATGGGTATATAAGTGTCTAAATGGATGATTTTGTTTTGTAAAATTGATTGTATAACTGACTAAGTGTATCTTAGTGAATACATGGACACGCACACAAGGCACGCCACAAGACTGGCCCAGCCTACCTCAACAGACGACTCCTCTTCTACGTCCCCAACCGCCAACTCCGCTCCGCCGACCTCCCCCTCTCCACCGTCCCTCGCATTCGAAGAACTACCACCGGCGGCAGATCCTTCTCCCACCTCGCCGCCAAGACCTGGAACACCCTTCCACTAAGCCTACGACAGACCCAAGACCTGCTGACCTTCAGGAGGCTACTCAAGACCTGGTTGTTCGACCAGTAGCAGCACCCCCCCCTTTTTTCTCCCCAGCGCCTTGAGACCCTCGCGGGTAAGTAGCGCGCTTTACAAATTCTGTGATTGATTGATTGAGTAATGTTTAAATATGAAAATATCTGTATCAGTCTCTCACTTTGTGTATAAGTGGCTGCATGGGTTGGTGAGTAGCTACACGAGTGTCTATATGGGTTATTAGTTGGTTTTTGAGTATCAGTATGAGTGTCTGAGTGTCTGTATGGTTCGGTGGGGGTATTACTTAGTGCATAGATGCATGAATGAGTGACTCACTGTTTGTATGTGTTGAAGACAGCATGTGTGCAGGACTGTATAGGTGGATGAGTATGTGTATGTGTGTGTTAGTGAGTGAATGACTGTCTCAATAGTGTCTTTATGAGTAACTACATATGTTTTAAACTAGTATATGTGAGTATTGGTGTATATAAGTGAGTATATGTGAGAGATCGGAAGAGTTCCTGTACAAATAAGTAGGTGTTTCTATAAGTGATTGTTTAAGAGAGTAAGTATGTGTAAGTTTCTGTAGAAGTAAGTGTGGTAGTGTGTGTATAACTGTATATGCAAGTAAATGGATGTTTGATACTTTGTTTGCATGTGTGACTATGTGTGTGAGTAACTCTATGGATGAGTGGCGGTGTGTAACAGGATGTATAGGTGTATGAGTACATATGATGAGTGAGTACATGTATGAGTGACTGTATAGGGACTGTTGGTGAATGAGTGGATGTGTGTGTAGATCTTGGAATTACTGAATAGGTGTGTTGTAACTGGTATTGGTATGTCCATTGTTTTGAAAATGTTAGTTTGTATTTTTGAGTGTGTGTATCAAAGGTTATATTAGGGTGAGAGGAGGTCTGCCACTCTATCACAAGGATGATGTCATCAGTGATGTCATTTGAGATGTCATCAGTGATGTCCTGAGTGATGTCACTGACCATGTCATGAGTGATGTAATATGTGACGTCATCAGCAGTGCATTGCGGGCGCGCGAGTTATAGTTAGCTGAACTAACTATAACGGGGGAATTTCTATGGTTTTGTACGAGTGAAATGTCCAACTAACTATAACGCCCCTGAAACCTATGGTTTTTTCAGTGAATTTCTAAGGTTTTTTAAATGCTAATTTCTAACTATAACGTGCCTGAAACCTATGGTTTTTTCAGTGAATATATATATATATATGGATCCAAATAATTGCCTTGGTTGAAGGCGGCTGCCTGCTTCTGGGGAGGGGGTTAGTCAACCGGAAGCAACCAACTCCTGTATCGTAATCGAATCCACCAAATGCCCTCCTGCACTTCCTTTAGGTGAGAAAGAGAGCACGAACTCCAGTGGGTATAGTGCAAATTTTTCTTTTACTTTCACACAAGATAAGGAACTTGTGAGAAAATAAAAGAAAATTTGCACTATACCCATTGGAGTTCGTGCTCTCTTTCTCGCCGAAAGGAAGTGCAGGAAGCGTTTGGTGGATTACGATATATATATATAAATATATATATGTATATATATGTATATATATTACCTACTGGCGGTAGCCAGTAGGTAGTTATAGTTAGAACCTTATTTCCATAGGAAAAGCATTTTTTGATTTGCCAATAACTTTGGCGCCGTTTGACGAATCTTCACGAAATTTTCAAAACTAATTGTTCACTCAGGTCAGCACCTGTCTCGAAAGTTTCGGGGTGATTCGTCAAGGGGGGACTGAGAAAAAAGGGGGGTCCCAAAATGTGTTTTCTCCATGTTAATTTCCATAGGAAATTTTAGACACAGCTACAGCCTGAACTGCTGAACGGAATTACACCAAATTTAGCAGAGAGATAGTTCTTGGTCCAGAAAGCACGCTTTTTTTAAATGGTGTAAATCCGTTAAGTAGTTTTTGAGATATTTAAAGATTTACAGATATCGATATCTAAAAATTGTGAGATCTGATTGGCTGAGCCCTCCCGAGCCCGAGCTTGTCCTCTGATTGGCTGCCAACACTTCAAACCAGGAAGTGTTGGCAGCCACCTTGTGACTCGGTACGAGAAGGAAAAAGGTGTGTTAAACATTAAAAAATAAGAAAAGGGGGCAGGGTAAAAACACCCTTACCCCCTAGGCCTGGTCAGGGGGTCCCACAGAGACCCCCAGGGCCAAAAAAAGCATTTTTTCAAAATTTTCGGCCGGATTCTCGCACCCGGCGCGACTCCGGCCAAAATTTTTTTAAAAACCGAAGTGCGGACTCCCGTGCTTTGATTTTTTAAAGCCCCCGGGTGGGCCAGATCCCGGGGGCATTGCTTATTTATGTTGCGGGGGCCCATCCAGCCCTGGGGACCGCCACCTCCCTGGGGCTTTATTATTTATGTGGGGGGGCACGCGGCCCCCCGCAGCCCCGGGGACCACCACCTCCCCGGGGCTTTATTTGTAAATGCGTGGGGGGCTCCTTCTCCCCCACGCTGGCCCAGGGATCGCCACCTCACCGGGGCATTCTTAATTATGTTTGGGGGGCCTCGTGGCCCCCCCAAGCCCTGGGGACCGCCAAGTCCCCGGGGCTTAAATAACATTTTAAAAAGTGTGGGGGGGCTCCTGCCCCTCCCCACTCTGCCCCGGGGACCACCACCTCCCCGGGGCAAACTTCATTTAAATACAGGGATCCGTTACGGACCCCCGGGGACCACCACCTCCCCGTGGCTATGCAAATGATGGGAGGTGGCCGCATGGCCCCCCTCCTGGAGCCCTAGATGGCCCTGGGGACCGCCATCCCCCAGGGCCGGCTCCTGCAATGTCCCAGGGTGCGAAGCCCCGGGACATTGCCGTTTGCTATGACAGGGTGGGAGCACGGCTCCCGCCCTGTCATAGCAAACACTGCTTCGCTTCATGGAAGCGAGAGCAGGAAACCTGCTCACGCTTCCATGAAGCGAAGCAGATTGCTTTTGGGCAAGGGGAGCTCTAGGCATGAGTCTGCGTCCAGGATGACAGAGGGATGATGGCTCTCAAAGCATGCAATCTGTGGAATTCACTTGTCAACAACGTGGGGCCAGTATGAATACTTCTGGATTGGATATCGGGGTGCAAACTCAGCAGACAGTTGTAAGTTCTGTAGACATCACTGGTGAGGCCTCGTCTGCAGTACTGGGCCCAGTCATGCAGGTCATATCTAACAAACAATGCAAAATTATCAACGGGCTAGTCAGGGACATATTTAGACACCTTCAATCAGGGGGACAAAGATGTGCAAGAACCAATAAACAAACTAGGAAACAGGCCTATCCCATCCACACACTCAGGATCTGTAATTATATCCCTGTATCCATTAGGACCACCCCAACGATGCTCCACGTTAGGAAGGAGCTGAAGATGCATGTCTTTAAAGAACACTACATCACAACACAGTAAAGAGTCCACCTCCCATCGCAGAACCCAAGACCTCCCACCCAGATTCATTTTCTGGTTGGATCTCTGCCTTTGACCATGTAAAGCACTCCATTGCCTTTCAACTACGTGTGCACTTTACAAATACAGTTAATGAGAACAGCCGCTGCCCGTACAGGTAAGAGCAGGGGGGCCGGGTAGGTGGGGGAGATTTCGACAGACGACGATGAGGGAACATGAATTATTTATTTAATCTTCCCTCGTGGAAGTCTGTCAAATCCCCCCCCCACCCAGCCCCACCACTCTTACCTGCACGTGCCGTGGCTGAATGTGAATATGATGGCACAGGGTTCAAGCAACAAGTCCTGCCTGTGGAGGCTTTATATTCTTACATACCGTGGGAGGGTACGTGGGGGAGGCATGAATGAGAAATAGCAGAAGCTGTACACAGTGCAGTTGGCAAGCATTCTTTAGTAGTGGAACCCTCTGACAATTACAGACAAGAGACTGGTAGCTGGTGATGCTCTGAAGCAGCATTCACTCTGATGGAAATAGTAATGTAAGTACCCCAGCAGAAGTAACAAGGATTGGAAAAGATACATTAAAATGGACTCAGATTTACGCCAGTCAGTTGTGCTGAGTAAGAACAGTTAACTTGGGAGACTGTTTTGGGTAGAAAGGGGGCAGGGACTTTGAGATGAGGTTGACCATGTGGCCCTTATTTTTGGTCATATGTTAGTATTTCTGTGCTACGTCATGGGGAAGGGAGACGGCTGGGGTCCTTATGTCTTGCAGAAAGGAGAGAAAAGGGTGTATCTGCTCTTCAGGCAGGAGATAAAATGCAGAAAGGGTCAGACTAGCCACTCTGGCATTTCCTTTGTGGGCTGCAAGCTAATGATGCTTAATTTAAGCTGGTGTCTGCAGGTGGGGCCCAACTGCATTATTTTTAGAGACCGGTACATTTTTAAACCATCAGACTGTAAAACCGAACAAGAGAGAGAAAGGCATCAAGGGGTGTGGGCAGAAGGAGGAAGGGAAATATGGAAAACAGAGAAAAGGGAGAAAGAAAAGATGAGAAAGAACCTGGAAGAGTGAGATATGTGGAGGGAGAGTATGTTGGTGGATGAAGGAGGCAGGAGCTGAAATCAAATAGACAGCCTTGGCATGCAACAACCCAGCTCCGCCACAGATTCCCTCACTACCACCCTTTAATAGTGCCGCTCAAGTCTCCATAACCACTCTCTCAGATGCATTTAATTAGTTATATAGCGCCACTCATACCAGTGCAGGGTGTCAGCACTTTACATCACACACACTACACAGAGGCAGTCCATCATAGGTGTGTAAATCTGTGTATAGAAAATGTTACATAAAACTACAGGGTGTAGGAGTCATATGTCATCCATACTTGTAGACAGTATTGTTTAAGAGTGCTTGGTCTGGATGTTGGAAAGTGGGTTATTAGTAGGGGCAAATGTATATCTGTCCCCGGCAATAAGGCCACTACCTCAATATATGGCTCAGTACTGGTCCTAGAAAATTACTCCCATGCTCAACCCTTGGTAGCTTGGCTGTGAGCAGGCCGGCTTAACTTCAAAGACCGGTATGTAAAGCATTTAAAAACACCAATTCAGTAAATAATTAAGACACAACACACAATAAAAATCCAACACCAATTTATAAAAATAGGAAATATTTTTCTCTTTAAAATGAAAAAAATCCATTGTAGGGAACCGGGGATATGACTTTTTAAAGATTTAGCACTATATAGCACATAGAAACGGATAGCGCCTGTTGGTACATCTGGTCACGCTAGACCTGCTCAAAGTCAAAGTTTCAGGCCGACCTCGATGAAGCCCTGCGAGTTACTCCTTGCGGTAGGTCTCGGTCAAAGTTTTTACCTTCTGACTTAGAAACTTTTCTGGAGCTTTTCTTCCTGGGGTCCCTCGAAGCTCTCAGCCAGCCCTGATTCGGTGAGGGTTCGCCGGCTTGCCTTGCGATGAGCTACCGGTCAAAGTTATGGAAATCCAACCTCCGGAGCTTTCCAGCGGGACAAGCCAGGGATCCAGGCCGGCACACAGTTGATGGTGGGTGGCTTGGGTCTCGTGGTTTGGCCCGGTCACCTTTTCTACGTTTGGAATTAGAAACTTTTACAGAGCTTTTTCTTGCGGGGTCCCTCGATGCTCTTCACTAGGCCGGATTCGGTGAGGGTTCGCTGGCTTGGGTTTCAGCCTATGCCCGATCAAACTCTGGAAGTCGGAACCCTGGAGCTTTTCAGTGGGAGGAACCTGGACGGCAGGCCAACTCATGGTTGAGGGCTGCCGGCTTGGCTGGCCAGGGCTAGTCGGTCCACTTATGGAGCTTTTTTCCAAAGTTGCTCCAAACTTCTCCAAACCTCTGGAACTTCTTCCTGAAGTTTCCCAAAGGGTCTCAAAGTGTCCAAAACTTACTCCAAGGGTCTGGAATCTCCAAGAAGGTCCTTGAAAGGGACTTCAGTTCCCACAATCCACTTGGACAAAACCCTTACAAACTCACTGGTAGTTCTCCAGGCTGGGGATTCTTGGTGGTGGTGGTACAGGTGAGCTCTGTTAACCTTCAGCTTCCAGGGAGTTCACTCTTTAGTCCTTTTGAACCAAGGTAGTCCACAGGGCTGTAATTCCAGATTGTGCAACAGGCACAATCTTCAGAGTCCAGGGCCTGGTGGGTACAAATCAAACTAGTCAGCAGGGACCCTTCTTCTCCCAAGTTTGAAGCAGCATCATCTGAGAGGCTCTGTCCCTCTCAGATCTTATTCCAAGTTCTCGGAGTCAAGAAGGAGGTCACTCCTGTCCAATGAGGTGCAGGGCAACGCCCCATGGTATGACCACATCCTCCAAAGTGTGTCATTATTATCTCCCAGAAAACACAATTTCTCCAAAATTCATCATAGCTAATTTTCCAGCAGAGGGAGCAGAACTAACTAAACACAACCCCAGGATGGCTAATCTCCGTAGTCTCTCCCCCTTGCATCTGCTCATTCCTTCCTTAATCCTAGCATATGGTTGGGTTCAAAGAGAAGAGTTGTAAATGAAACTGGTGTCTTCAGCTTGTCTCCTCCTCCCCCTGGCATTCCTATGCCCAGCAACCTCTCCTCCCCGACAGGTTTCCTAAGCCCAGGGGTCATATATCACTTCTTAAAAGCAGCCAGACCAATCCACGTATCTCTGACCAATCAAGGCAGAGCAATACAGGGCTGAATTTTGGCTTACAGACAAGAAAGTCTTATAACTTCTTGTCTGTACATTTTAGAATAAATTCAACAATACCACATTGTTGCATTTATCATTAACATTCTTCTGAGTCCTTTAATCCTTAGTTTTATGGCTTTCCTTTCTCCAGTTATTAATTAATAACCTCTTGCAATGTTAACCTATGGGCTGGGGATCTGCAATGGAAAAATTAACTGGCCAATTTCTCCAATACCAGGGCCTATATAAGGACCCTGCTTATACCTACAGGACCCTCACCCCTGGAATACCTATGAAAGACTTTAGGGGTTCTGATTATATCAAAATATTGCAGATCCTTACTTCACAGTGCTCCTAGCACAAAAGCCGGTTTTGGGAAGCACTTTGCTACAATGTAGGCAGTGAAATGTGTAATTTCACTAAACCCAGGGCATATAAAATTCATTCTATAAGGGTCCTTCTTGTAGATACCTGACTCCCCACCCCTGGGACACCTAGGGGAAACCCTGGGGATACCTAATATGCCCCAACATTGTAGTTTATCAATTTGTAAGTGCCCCAGACCCAAAATTCGAGTTTGGGCACAATTTGCATTTTAAAAGCAGTCCTGCAACACAGGGCCGCTTTTAAACTGACCTCAGGCTTCAGCAGTGATCACATGCAAGCGCAGGAAGGGCTGCTGGCCTCTAAACTGCCATGCCCTATTATATACTAGGGACTTAAAGGTAGTTCTAATCCCCCTGCCCTATTATGTACTAGGGCCTTATAGGGTAGGTCATGCCAATCATAGGGGTACCCTAACCCAAAGTGCACCCTAGTGTATGTAGGTGTTTTCACTGTATTTTTAAGTGTATCTTTCAGTATAGCACTGGCCCTGGGTCTGGTTAGGCAGAGCCCAGGGTCAGTCAGAGTCAAGTACCACCAGTACCAGTCAGCAAAAAGTTGGGGAGTGCCCAGGGCACAGGATGGCTTTGCAACACTAGAGAAGCACAAACTCAGAATTTAAAACATAACACCATGGTTGGGGGGTTCTCTTTAATAATCAGAATTGATTTCCATCCTAATGAACCCATTTTCCAACATTAGGATAATGAAAGACTGGGGAAAAATCATAACGTTCTAATCTATACCTTGCAGATTTCATGCAGCTCTTTGATGACGGTTAATAGCTCACTGTTAAATGTTAGGATTTTAACTTATAAACTGCAAATAGCAAAAGAATCTCTCGGACATAAGCAGTAACTCACTGACCTATTTACATTATATGCATTTTGTGATCTGTGTGGTACACGTTCTTTGCAGCAGGCATATTAACCCACTGTGGCTACCTTACCATGAGTTAAAACTTCCACTAGACAAACCTCCGATCTCTCTCAATGAAGAACATTAATCACCAAAGTTATCTTCACATTTGTATTGTTGCCTAAAAATTGCTGGAGACCAGGAATGCAGCAGCAGGTACTTTTCAAACCATAATGCACTTGCAAACACGACGCCCCCACCCGAAGTCAGCGACCTTTGTTTTCTTGGTGCATGAAGATGCATATACATGTTTTTTTTAACATGTGGTCTGATTACTATGTGAATGTAAATAACAATAAAGCATACATGCAAACTGTGACTACATGCCTGCTTTTCTAAATATTTCACTTCAAAACTATGCAATTGTATTTGTTTAACGGGCGGTGATTTGTATAGGGTCACTGGAAAGTCCACAAGGTAGTCCCTGTCCCCCCCCAGAATTTTAGTGTCTCCTACGCCCCTGGTCCCGCATGCCCTGTGTGGTGTATTGTGCTGCTGCAAACCCTGATGCCTGCCCTGTGAGGTCAGTTTGGTACACCTGTCCATGTCCCTCCTGTCCTCTGTTATCCAAGTCCATGTCCCTACCCCAATTCCTCCTGCCTTCCATGATCCAATATACCATACTTGCTAACATTTTGAACTGGGTAAGAGGGAGATTTTGAAAAAAAACTGGGGAATTGATTTTCCTCATTGACTTACATTGAAAAAGAAGAAATTGTGGACAGGAGACAGAGAAAATAAAACCCATTTGGGCTTAAAAACATTGGGCGTTTCCTGGCTGAATCGGGTCTGTTGGTATATATGGTTGCACTACCACTGGCTCTTCCTTCTGCCCACAATGGTCTATTATATTGCCACAGCTTCTCTTGCCTGTCCTGCATTGTTGGTTTGTTGCCCCTGCCTCCCTTTCCACTGCCCTCCATAGTCTGTTGTGCTGCCACTGCCCTTCCTGCCTGCCCAGTGTGGTCAAATTGTTGCCTCTGCACCCTCCTACTTGCCTTCAATTTTCCAAGTCCGTGCCATGTCATGAGTGATATAATATGTGACGGCAGTGCATTGAGGGTGCGAGTTATATTTAGCTCGGCTAACTATAATGGCTGAATTTCTCTGGTTTTGTACAAGTGACATTTTAGCCTAACTATAGCGTCCCTGAAAACTGTTTTTTTTCAGTGAATTTCTATGGTTTTTTAAATGCTAGTTCCTAATTATAACATCCCTGAAACCTCTGGTTTCTTCAGTGAATTTCTAAGGTTTTTTTAAATGCTAATTTCTAACTATACCTACATAGGTAGGACATGTGCAAAAAAAGAAGCAAGAGAAGTACAGAAAAAAACAAGAGAGGTGCAGAAAGAGTAACAAATGTGCAGAGAGAAGTGCAGAAAGAAGCAAGAGAAGTGCAGAAAGAAGCAATAGAGTTACAGAAAGAGGCAAGAGAAGTGTAAAAAGTGGGAAGAGGGGTGCAGAAAGAGGCAAGAGCAGTGCAGAAATAAGTAAGAGGGGTGCAGAAAAAAGCAAGTGAGGTGCAGAAAGAGGCAACAGAGGTGCAGAAAGAGGCAACAGGTGCAGAAAGAGGCAAGAGAAATGCTGAAAGAAGCAAGAGAGGTGCAGAAAGAGGCAAGAGAAGTACAGAAAGAGAAAAGAGGGGTGCAGAAAGAGGCAAGAGGGGTGCAGAAAGAAGCAAGAAAGGTGCAGAAAGAAGCAAGAAAAGTGCAGAAAGAAGCAACAGAAATGCAGAAAGAAGCAACAGAGGTTCAGAAAGAGGCAAAAGAAATGCAGAAAGAGGCAAGAGAGGTGCAGAAAGAGGCAAGAGAGGTACAAAAAGAGGGAAGAGTGGTGCAGAAAGAGGCAGGAGGGTGCAGAAATAGCAAGAGAAATGTAGATAGAGGAAAGAGAAGGTCAGAAAGAAGCAACAGAAATGCAGAAAGAGGCAAGACAAGTGCAGAAAGAAGCGACAGAGGTGCAGAAAGAGGGAACAGAAGTGCAGAAATAGGCAAGAGAAGTACAGGAAGAGGGCTGCAGAAAGAGGCAGGAGGGGTGCAGAAAGAACCAACAGAAGTGCAGAAAGAGGCAAAAGGGGTGCATAAAGATGCACGAGAAGAGCAGAAAGAAGTAACATAGGTGCAGAAAGAGGCAAGAGTGGTGCAGAAAGAGGCAAGAGAGGTGCAGAAAGAGGCAAGAGAAGTGCTCAAAGAAGCAACAGAGGTGCAGAAGGATGCAAGGGAACTGCAGAAAGAGGCAGGAGAGGTGTAGAAAGAGGCAAGAGAAGTGCAGAAAGAGGCAAGAGAGGTGCAGAAAGAAGCAAGAGAAGTGCAGAAAGAAGTGACTGAGGTGCTGAAAGAGGCAAGAGGGGTGCAGAAAGAGGCAAGAGAAGTGCAGAAAGAAGCAAGAGAAATGTACATAGAGGCAAGAGAAGTGCAGAAAGAAGCAACATAAACAAAGAGGCAAGAGTAGTGCAGAAAGAAGCAACAGAGGTGCAGAAAGAGGCAAGAGAAGTGCAGAAAGTAGCAAGATAGGTGACGAAAGAGGCAAGAGAGGTGCAGAAAGAGGCAAGAGAGGTGTATAAAGAGGCAAGAGAAGTGCGGAAAGAAGCAACAGAAATGCAGAAAGAGGCAAGAGAGGTGCAGAAAGAGGCAAGAGAGGTACACAGAGAGGGAAGAGGGATGCAGAAAGAGGCAGGAGGGTGCAGAAAGAAACAGAGGTGCACAAAAAGGCAACAGGGGTGCAGAAAGAGGCAAGAGAAGTGCAGAAATAAGCAACATAAATGTACAAAGAGGCAAGAAAAGTGCATAAAGAAGCAACAGAAATGCAGAAAGAGGAAAGAGAAGTGCGGAAAGAAGCAACAAAGGTACAGAAAGAGGCAAGAGAAGTGCAGAAAGAGGCAAGAGGTGCAGAAAGAGGGAAAAGGGGTGCAGAAAGAGGCAAGAGATGTGCAGAAACAAGCAACGTAAATGTCCAATGAGGCAAGAAAAGTGCAGAAAGAAGGAACAGAAATGCAGAAAGAGGCTTGAGAAGTGCAGAAAGAAGCAAGAGAGGTGCTGAAACAGGCAAGAGAGGTACAGAAACAGGCAAGAGAGGTGCAGAAACAAGCAAGAGAGGTGCAAAAAGAAGGAACAGTGGTGCAGAAAAAGGCAAGAGAGGTGCTGAAAGAGGGGTGCAGAGAGAGGCAGGAGGGGTGCAGAAAGAACCAACAGAGGTGCAGAAATAGACAATAGGGGTGCAGAAAGAGAAAAGAGAAATGCAAAAAGAAGCAACACAGGTGCAGAAAGAGGCAAGAGAACAGCAGAAAGAGGCAAGAGAGGTGCAGAAAGAGGCAAATGAAGTGCAGAAAGTGGCAAGAGAGGTGCAGAAACAGGGAAGAGAGGTACAGAAAGAGGCAACAGAGGTGCAGAAAGAGGGAATAGGGCTGAAGAAAGAGGCATGATTTATGGAGAAAGAAGCAACAGAGGTGCAGAAAGAGGCAAGAGGTGCTGAAAGAAGCAATAGAGGTGCAGACGGAGACAAGAGAACTGCAGAAAGAGGCAGGAGAGGTGCAGAAAGAGGCAAGAGAAGTGCGGGAAGAGGGGTGCAGAAAGAGGGAAGAGGGATGCAGAAAGAAGCAAGAAAGGTGCATAAAGAAGCAAAAGACGTGGAGAAATAAGCAAGAGAAGTACAGAAAGAAGCAACAAAGGTACAGAAATAGGCAAGAGGGGTGCAGAAAAAAGCAAGAGTAATGTAGATAGAGGAAAGAGAAGTGCAGAAAGAAGCAACAGAGGTGCAGAAAGAGGCAACTGAAGTGCAGAAACAGGCAAGAGAGGTGCAGAAACAGGTAAGAGGTGCACAAAAAGGGAACAGTGGTGCAGAAAAAGGCATGAGAGGTGCAGAAAGAGAGACGAGGGGTACAGGAAGAGGCAGGATGGGTGCAGAAAGAAGCAACAGAGGTGCAGAAAGAGGCAAGAGCGGTACAGAAAGAGGCAAGAGAGGTGCAGAAAGAGGCAAGAGAAGTGCTCAAATAAGCAACAGAGGTGAAGAAGGATGCAAGTGATCTGCAGAAAGAGGCATGAGAGTTGCAGAAAGAGGTAAGAGAAGTGCAGAAAGAGGGAAGAGAAGTGCAGAAAGAGGGAGGAGGGGTGCAAAAAGAGGCAAGAGGGATGCAGAAAGAGGCAAGAGAAGTGCAGAAAGAAGTAACTGAGGTGCAGAAAGAGGCAAGAAGGGTGCAGAAAGAGGCAAGAGAAGTGCAGAATGAAGCAAGAGAAATGTAGATAGAGGCAAGTGAAGTGAAGAAAGAAGCAATAGAAATGCAGAAAGAGACAAGAGCAGTGCAGAAAGAAGCAACAGAGGTACAGAAACAGGCAAGAGAACTGCAGAAAGAGGCAAGAGAGGTGCAGAAAGAGGGAAAAGGGGTGCAGAAAGAGGCAAGAGAAGTGCAGAACCAAGCAACATAAATGTACGAGGCAAGAAAAGTGCAGAAAGAAGGAACAGAAATGCAGAAAGAGGCTTGAGAAGTGCAGAAAGAAGCAAGAGAGGTGCAGAAACAGGCAAGAGAGGTACAGAAACAGGTAAGAGGTACAGAAACAGGCAAGAGAGGTGCAAAAAGAAGGAACAGTGGTGCAGAAAAAGGCAAGAGAGGTGCTGAAAGGGGGAAGAGGGGTGCAGAAAGAGGCAGGAGGGGTGCAGAAAGAACCAACAAAGGTGCAGAAATAGACAATAGGGGTGCAGAAAGAGAAATGAGAAATGCAAAAAGAAGCAACAGAGGTGCAGAAAGAGGCAAGAGAACAGACAGCAGAAAGAGGCAAGAGAGGTGCAGAAAGAGGCAAATGAAGTGCAGAAAGCGGCAAGAGAGGTGCAGAAACAGGGAAGAGAGGTACAGAAAGAGGCAACAGAGGTGCAGAAAGACTGAAGAGGGCTCCAGAAAGAGGCATGATTTGTGGAGAAAGAAGCAACAGTGGTGCAGAAAGAGGCAACAGAGGTGCTGAAAGAAGCAATCGAGGTGCAGAAGGAGACAAGAGAACTGCAGAAATAGGCAGGAGAGGAGCAGAAAGAGGCAAGAGAAGTGCAGAAAGAGGGAAGAGGGGTGCAGAAAGAAGCAAGAAAGGTGCACAAAGAAGCAAGAGAAGTGGAGAAATAGGCAAGAGAAGTGCAGAAAGAAGCAACAAAGGTGCAGAAATAGGCAAGAGGGGTGCAGAAAAAAGCAAGAGAAATGTAGATAGAGGATAGAGAAGTGCAGAAAGAAGCAACAGAAAGGCAGAAAGAGGCAACAGAAGTGCAGAAATTGGCAACAGAGGTGCAGAAACAGCCAAGAGAGGTGCAAAAAGAGGGAACAGAGATGCAGAAAAAGGCAAGAGAGGTGCAGAAAGAGGGAAGAGGGGTGGTGGAAGAGGCAGGAGGGGTGCAGAAAGAAGCAACGGAGGTGCAGAAAGAGGCCAGAGAAGTGCTCAAATAAGCATCAGAGGTGAAGAAGGATGCAAGTGAACTGCAGAAAGAGGCATGAGAGGTGCAGAAAGAGGCAATATAAGTGCAGAAAGAGGGAAGAGAAGTGCAGAAAGAGGGAAGAGTGGTGCAGAAATAGGCAAGAGGGGTGCAGAAAGAGGCAAGACAAGTGCAGAAAGAAGTAACTGAGGTGCAGGAAGAGGCAAGAATGGTGCAGAAAGAGGCAAGAGAAGTGCAGAATGAAGCAAGAGAAATGTAGATAGAGGCAAGTGAAGTGAAGAAAGAAGCAATGGAAATGCAGAAAGAGACAAGAGCAGTGCAGAAAGAAGCAACAGAGGTGCAGAAAGAGGCAAGATAAGTGCAGAAAGAGGCAAGAGAGGTGCAGAAACAAGTAAGAGAGGTACAGAAAGAGGCAACAAAGGTGCAGAAAGAGGCAAGAGGGCTGCAGAAAGAGGCAAGAGAAGTGCAGAAACAAGCAACAGAGGTGCAGAAAGAGGCAAGACAACTGCATAAAGAGGCAAGAGAGGTGCAGAAAGAGGCAAGAGACGCGTAAGGGGCATGCTTTGTGAAGTCGTCGATGCGGTGACATCGTACGGGTGTTTCCCATGACAAATAGACATAGCCCATCACCGTCATTATGACACCAACTGGCTTATTTTTGCCTTCTCCAATGAAGGGTGAATACAACTCGTAAGAAGGCTCTAAATATTTGCCTACAGGTGAACGTAATGTATCCTTCTCTGGGCAGGTGTACCACAATACTAGAAACCGTGTAGATATGGTGTAATGATGACACATGTCCCCCCAATTGTAGTAAACTACTCGTACTGTTAATATAATTTTGAATGTGGACATCTGTCTGTTTTTATATTTATAAAGATACTATCACCATAATGGAGTGCACTCATATAATAAGTCAGCTACGTAGCTGAATTAAATCTTTAGTCCATCAATCAGAGTAAAATGAGTACCTGAGTAGTTTGGAGTGTATCCCAAAATGTATGTAGGTCAGCAGATCTAGGTGGAGAAGGCCCTATGGGCATAAGAGTTAGAGATATTAACAGATATATTGATCTCATCGACCTAGACTCAGCCACGGGATGTCATACCCATCATTGTACAAGTTCTATGAGTATCTTAGGCATCTATTTTGTGGTAGAGGTTATACGTATTTGTTCCAGTACTGTCCAATTGAAATAATTTTCCATTCATTAATTCAATTGAATGTATCAGCATAAAAAAACCTTACAAACATACTTTTTATCCAATAAAAATGGTCCTTCATAACATGTTCTGTTTAAAGATGTTTTATATTTAACTTCAGGGGAATAACATTCATAAAATGCACTATACAACAATAAAAATAAATTTGAAACATTTGGTCAATAAAATGCATAATATAAAATAGCTCATTCAGTCAGTAAGACTGTAGAGAGCAATAAATATACAGATTAAAAACCTGATATATGTTACCACATGGTGAACTCCCTCGGGCTAGGGTATAAGGAGAAATGGATATTTCACAGTTTAAGGCAAATAATCATCACTGCAGTCTAAGTTTGGTCTTTACTAGTATACCCCAGCAACACTGCTTAATACATATAATATATAAACAGTTATAAAGTGCCCAGTGTGATAAACATCAGGTTTGGGTTTTCATATTGCCCACCAACTAATGCGCCCCTAAATATAAAGTGCTAACAGTTAAAAAGTGCCTAGATGGTGGCCATCAAACATTTTAAAATGCAGTTCATTCTCCTGCAGAGGGCAAGAAAGTTAGGTAAAGTTGCACTTGCAGGTCGATTTGTCACAATTTGATACTAACCCGATGCGTACAGAACCATGCAGCATTACCTACATGTATCGAGACTGACAGTACTGCACGCACATTTATAACAGACTGCAAACACTAACAGTTGAACTTTTTTTTTTTTGAGCTTCTGTCAAGTGCTGACGACAGGCCAAGTGCCCCAAAGAAAGGCGGATACATTGTTAAAGATGTCCTCCCTATCTATCCTATAGCAAAGCTCAATCGCATTGTAAATGCTACAAATCCCATATAACTCAAAAAGAGGCCACAGCCACTTAGATTGAATAGAAATGTATTTTGTACAAAGCATGCGTAAGTGAGTCATGGTGTCCTCCGCCCCTACAGAGCAATTACAAAGGCTGTCATCCTCTCTTAGCTGTTTTATTTTCACGAGACATGATATTGCTGGAAATATTCCTAATCTGAACAAAAAGTATACCCACCTTCTTTGGTCAGGTTGTATTTTATCCAGATAATTCTACCTCAGTCCTAGACCTGAGATATAATTCTATTAGACCACCAGGTTGTGTGCTCCCAACCTTAACATTCCTCAGTAAAATTTAGTAAAGCTCCTTAACTAAATCCTCTGTGCCAGTGCCTTCCTGTCCAGGATCTTCCCATAAGTCGATCAGGCCCATGGCCAATAGCCATTTCCAGTCCACGAACATACCACTTTACCCATACTCCTGCTAAACTTAAACTTAAACATACTCCTGCTCAGCCCCTCTACATCTCATAAGTAGCTCTCGGCGTTTATGTTTCTAATTAATCTGATCCAGTATAAAACTGACTGAGTTCCAGCCTGATCCGTAACAGAGGCTGCATCCAGTTCCTCAAAAACAGAAGCCGTGGGAGTGCACATCTCAGACCCAACAAATATCTAAAAAAGTTGTTTTCTGCTACCTGTAGCTTCTCCATTTTTTTGTACTGCCAGATCTCGGCTCCATACAAAGTAGCTGCTAGGGCTTACTGTTTGTAAATTTGTAGGATAATACTTATGTGCTGGGAACCTGCCTTATATCTATAATTAAGTACTGCTCAACTGGTTTGCTGCAAAGTGATGGCTGCCATAGTTTCAGTTGAATACCAAGATAATAGTAATGGCTACTCACCTGAATACAGTCTTCATTTACCATAATCTTCCTTTTAAATTCTGGAGACGGATTTATAACCATTTCCTTTGTTTTGGCGATGTTTATGACCAGGCCCTTGCTAGTACAATAATCCACAAACCTGGTCAGCAATTTGTGCATGGCATTCTCTGTCCTAGAAATTAATACTGCATCATCAGAAAATAGGAGAATAGGGGCCTTGCTACCTGCGATTATAGGAACACCAAAGGGAATTTCCAATAGATATTCTACTACATCATTTTATAAATTAGGAGTAGAGTAGTGGGGCACCCTTGTCTTACCCCCTTTTCAATAACAAAATGGAGCAGTGCACTCCCCCAGTTTGCCACAACGTCCAGATGCTGCATTATCCTGATGCAAGTATTTTCAGAATCAGCACGGTTAACGTAATGGTCACCATCTTAGTAGTGGCTCATTTGCATTGTAGGTTACTCCTATGTTCACCTATTCATAGTTTAACCTTCCTGGTTGTCACACACACATATCTCATGTTGCAAGGGCATAAGATCAGGTATTTTACTTTTCGTGGAGTTGGCTGGAATTTGCCGGACTAAGGAAACTGAAGATAGGGGACAACAGAAAACTCTTTTGGGGCTTCTGCGGTTGACAGGTCATCATCCATACAGGAACTGTAGCATCTGACAGCTTACAAAATTGACAAAAAGTTTGGACCTCAGCTTAGAAAAAGAATGAGTCCAACAGGAGCACACAAATTGCAATTCGGCAAATGTAACATACTTACATTTTTTTGTAAATAAAAAATAAGCACCTAGACGAAGCATTGTTTTACCATTAATGTTAAAATGTAAGTTCAGGCAGTTCAGACAACCCTTAACATTCATTTAACGACTACATTCATTAGAGATTTGTTGTGTAATTTCCACTTTTATCTGGCAATTGTTTTTATAAGAAAAATGATGGGTGAATATTGTTTTTATTCTTTGCATATTGACTTGCATATCTACATATATGTATATGTTTTTCAAACTTTTGATTTTTTTGGGGCGTTGTTCAACTTGTGTAATTATCTGACTGGCATGATTCACATGTATTATTGATGTTTTTTATTTGCCCAGATTTTGTACTATTCCACTGTGCTATTGTGGTTTTAAAAGAAACTAAATAAAGCTTATTATGACTATGACTTTTTTGCTGAACATTTATATGATCTTCTCTACGAGGGTTATCAATTTCAGGGTTAAGGGTTGTTAGACAGAACTATGTGGTGTTTGTTATGAATGAATACAACTTAAAAGGTATTATGATTCACCTAGTAACATGCACATTGTGCTGTAAAAGAGTGAGATAGAAACTATGACTCTTACTCAAAGAGCGTATTGCTTGGATATGAATTTACCTTGAAGAAATGAAAACACAAGAGGCGTTTGGCAAAACAGGAACAAGTTGGTTTAATTAAACGCAGCAGCTGGGAGAAACTTGACAGAATACGTCTGAGGAAAGTTTCTCCGTGTACAACGTTTTGGCTGACATTTATACAAATCTGTGAGGCACAATAAAAAGCATCTCAGTCATAAATTAACAAGTTTGGCCATCTGATAGGGACACAGACGGCTCTCAACCTCGGGGAGAGCAAATGTGGGTCAGTGTGTATGTTTCCAGATGTCCGGCATGAGGAGCGCGTGATCACTCAGTGTGGTGTGCATGTCACGTCCCGATTGGGTGTTCCTATCTTCATGTGGTATCTAGCTTTGTTGTATTTTTGGGGAACGCAAGCCTTTGACCAAACGTGTTTTATTGGGGCCGATTTTCCCTGACATGTTTGTGGTGCAACTATCTATCTGTGGGATCGATCAGGGTTTTCCCTGGGCGTGCGTTTGTCTTTGGGTTAAGAGAGACCCCATCTGTGACCTGTTATTCGATAAGCGTGGTTGTGGGTCGCAGGGCCTGTCTGACAATATATCTGACTCAGGGTTGATGGGGAGGTTACCTTGGCTAAATCAGATAGCAATGGTGCGAGTTCACTGAAACTCCTGAAAATAATATGGAATTTACGATGTAATTTTTATCATATTAATGAAGCTAGGGGTAGTTATTTAAGTCATAGAGAGAAGTGTTAGTGAACGTATAATTGTGATACTCATTTTTTCATGTTTAATTATCAAAAATTGCACATTTGACATCAATATACAGACAGAGGATAATGCAGTGATATTGATAAGGCACATCCATTCAAAATGATAGCTAAGCAAAGAACCTAATATGGCAAGTTACTCAAAATATCTCTTGGACTTGTACAGATCCACTGCATTCTGTGACATTGTTGATTAACAGAAGTGAGGAGTCAGCGTAGTGAAGTCTGGTATTTCTGCTTGTTAGCCCTCATATTAGAGTGTATGTGATTACTGAGAGGTAGAAGAGTAAATCGCTCCTGCTGAATTCTGCATGCAAAGTTAGTGAATTCCGACAATAGTGCCTTTGACTGCTTGTTGAGACAATATTATAACTGGGATGTGAATGGTTTTGGAATAGAATGAGGGAATGATAAAAAAATGAGAAAAAGCTGGGTCAATGGTTCTAAAAGTACAGGAAAAGATGATAAAGGATTGGCACATCAGTGTTTATTTTCTTTCAATACATTTGAAAACGTAATCCAAGAAACCAAGAAAATAACATCTGTCAATTCAGAAACGTCAGTAATTTTCATTCTCACTCCTTGTAAGGGTGGAGTTCCTAAGGGACCAGTGTAATTTACTATATATGATGAGCGATAGGTCTCAAGTGAGCTATGTGCAACCATGAGTAAACAACCAATATACACCATACCTTATATTCCCATACTTTAGGGATCTAATAGCAACAATGGAATCAGCATTGGTGCAATTAAGAAATCTCTGTCCCTCCTGAGGACTCTTCCCTTGTGTTCTCTTGGAAGTAATTTAAATCAGCCTGCGCTAGCTATGCTCCTGCCTTCACTATCATGATCAGAAAGGAGCAGTGTAATGGGGACATGTATGAGTAAGTGTCTTGTCTTGATTGCAACTGGTTAATAGTTTGTATTTGTTATTTAATTTCAGCTCTCAATAGATTAAATAATCAAACAGTAAAAGTAACAATACTTTCTGCAAGAAAAGATCTAATTTTAATATGTTTAACATATTGTTTTGCAATTACCTTTCAACAAATATTCAAATCTGTTGTGAATAACATGAGGTGACAGAATGATGGCTTCCCTAGTCATATCTAGTATGCCAAAGTAGGAACTCTATGCCAGGTTCTAGAGTAATATCAAGTCTTATCCCTCATGGAAATCCAGGACATTGGACAACCTAACTTAGTAATTTTCTATCTTAATGCCACTTACTAAGCTTGATGCTGTTACAGAAATTCCATGATCTAAATCTTGTTTAACGCGAAATATCATAACCCTCACACAATTAATAGTTGAAGCTGATCGAAGACTTATTAGTAGATTAGCATTGAGGAAAGCAGTGGTAACATAAACAGGTTAATCACCTAGAGGAACTGCAATGTGTGGAGTATTACTGCCACACCTGTACAAGTGACTGATTTGTTTTGGTTTCATGTTTAGGTTGTGCTACATGCCATAAAAGTGGTCCAAGAGTACAGAAAAATGAAAACAAATTTCATACCGAAATGGGTGTTGAAACCTGAGTATCAAGCCTGCTGCTACTGTACTTTCAAATGTTTGTTGAATTTAACTAGGACTGGCTCAAGCTGTTAATTAATTAGCAAGAGCGAAATTTAGTCATTAAAAAAGCCTGATTGTCCTCAATCCATAATTTTGAGTGAGGTATATAGGTTACATTTTCTCTGCAGAGCCTTCTGCTTGACCCGTGTGATGAGGATTGTATATTCAGATATAAAAAGTCGGATATACTTAAAAACAGGTGATATGAATAACAAATACTGCTTTCAACTTAAAAATGATGGCAACTGATAGGCAATGGCTGGGCAAACATATATTTGTCCAATCTTGCATTTTTATCTCCTACATTTTGCACCCATTATAGATGTTGCAGATAATTGATGGTGCATGCATGTTCAAGAAAATTTTGTCAGGGAAACCTCAGACCCTTATCACACATAGATTAAATTGAATAGCAATAGCCAAATAAGTTAAAAAAAATAACTTCAGTACTTACCATTGCCAAAAGAACATAACACAGTATTTCTTGTCAAAAAAAGCTCAATGGTTAAGAATGTCTAAAGATAGATACTGAGGGGCAGATTTACAAGACCCTTGCCCCACCGGTGCGTCACTTTTTGTGACGTACCAGTGGCGCATTTTACTGCTCCATATTTACAAGGACAGGAAAAGCCACCTTGCGTGACTTTTCCTGTCCTTGTAAATATGGCCCTTTTACATGCAGCACTTTGCCTGAAAGGGGCGTTCCATGGGTGTTGCTGTGGGTGTTCCCACGCAACACCCAAGGAACCAGACACATTTCCAGATTTACGAGGAATCGTAAATCTGGAAATGCGTGTGAATGCTACGCCTTCCCAGGGGAGGCGTAGGAAAGCGCAACGAGGAGAAATGTATTCATTTCTCCTCGTTTTTTTTCCTGTTTCTATGCGTGCTGCATTCTGCAGCACACATAGAAAGAGGAAATCACCTCTAATCATTGTTTTTGTTCAGGAAGGGTTCCCTTTCTGCACATAAACAATCATTTAAACAATGCCGTTTTCCAACTTCTATGTATGCTAATGCAGCACACATAGAAGTTGAAAAACGACATTTCAGATTGTTTTTGTGCAGGAAGGGAACCTTTCCTGAACAAAAACAATCTCCCCACGAAGCAGGCATCCTTGCACCATGGTGCAAGGGTGCCTGCGCCGGCACATGGCAGCAGTTTGTGCGCCAGCGCAGGGGGAAGCACAGAGATGCGACATATTGTTGTAAATATGTTGCATACCTGTGCTTTGAAAGTGACTCTGTGCGGCGCAGCCAAATGGCTTGCAGCACGCACTGAGTCACTTTCATTGTAAATCTGCTCCTGAATCGTCAGACAGCTTAGATATTTCCTTGGAACCAACAATATTCATAACAATGCTCAAGCCAGCTTCCAACAACTTGAAAGTATGGAGCCCTTGGTAGCATCCATTGAACACCTTAGTTACAGACATCTGAATTGTTAATAGCCTGATTTTGTATGACCTATCAGTGGCATTTGACACTGCAGACTACTACCTCCTCAAAGAAACAACAGGAAAGGTTAGTCTGAGCAGGCAAGTGCTTGCTTGAATTTCATACTTTCTTATCAGTCATGCTAGAAGAGAGGCAGTAGGAGGTCACCTCCAAAATCTCTGGCCATCTAGTCCGGTGTTTCCCAGGCTTCAATGTGCCTGTCCTATTTATTTAACCTCTATTTTAAGGATCTTACCCCTCTCTTTGTGTATCATTGTTTCTAATTTTATGCTTATCAGGGATCAATACACTAAGCCTTTATGCACCTAGGGGCATATTTACGAGCGGAGTTGCGTCTCTCTTGCACCACAATAGGTGGTGGTGCAAAAGCAATGCAAGCACTAAATTAGATTTATGAACCACGCAAGGCACTCCATAAATCCGGAGTAAAGCAAGACCTTACTCTGCGCGTTCCATGGGCGTTGCGTGGGTATTCCCACACAACTCCCATGGTTTTTTACGCATCCCAAGATTTACCAGAATTGGTAAACCTGGAAATGCGCCAAAAGGATATGCCTTCCCAGGGAGGCGTAACATATCTGTGGCACACCTAGAAAGAGGAATATACTTCTCAGGATTGTTTTTGTGCAGGATGGTCCCCCTTCCTGCACAGAAACAATCCTGGATGCAACACAGGCACCCGTGCACCACTGTGCCTAGGGTGCCTGCATTGGTGCTAGGCTACAAAAAGGGCACCAGCACAGGGGGGAAAGCAGGAATGTGCCATATTGCCTTAAATATGATTCGTTCCTGCCCATTCAAGATGGCTTGCTGTGCTGCACTGCGTGCCAAGTTTGTAAATAGGCCCCCCTAATGTGTGCATTCAACACGGTCCAACTCTGGGGCATTACGGAAGGCATGGGAATAGACAGAGCCCTGGTTGATTTACTCCACCGATTGCATGCACATACCACAGTCAAAATCCGTTATAGTAGGGAGGGCGATCTTTCGCCAAAAATGTACTCTGCAGTCGGGGTACGTCAAGGCTGTTTATTGGCTCCCTTTCTTTTTTTATTATATATTAATAGTTAAGAAGAGTCCCTGAGATCTAAAGGTAAAGATCTGCCTAAGATTGTGTCCCCCCTGGTACCAGTATCATTGTATGCAGATGATGCAGTATGCAGAGCAAGAAATGCTAATGGTTTGCAGTTTCTTTTGGACACCTTCAACACCTTTATGGGTGAACTTGGGGTTAAGACAATTTAGCAAAGTCATTTATAATGAAGTGCAGATCCAGGCTCTCTAAATCCCATACATTTAGGCTTTCTGGTGCAGAGATTATTAAAGTCCCAAATTTTACGTATTTGGGAATCCCATTTGATTCCGCTTTTAACAGGGCTTTGAGAAAAATTAGAGCCCTACAATTTCAGTGATCTGTTGACTCAATCTGTTGATTTGCTAAAAGACATGAACACAAACCTGTTAAAGAACTAGTCCATATTTTTCAAAGTAAGTGCCTATCAATTGGCACTTTCAGAGCAAGAGTGTGGGGTTTACATTTACAGTGCCGCTTTGCTGAAAGTGGAAAACAAGTTACACGAAGACTCTTGGCTGTCCCCATTCAGAACCTACAATCTTCTGTCATACCGAGGTGGGTCTTGGTTTTACAGAAGATTCCATTAAATTACAACCTTTGCTACTATGGCTTAGATCATGGAGGAAACCTGAAGCGCACTTGTAGATCCATGCTGATGGATCGTCTTTCTTTAGATAATGTGACAGACATCCCATTGTTATTTTATGTTCTAAAAAGTGTTAACGATTTAGGGACACCAGAGGTTTTTTCAGACCCAGAGAATTCTTTGCATCTGACCCCCTCTGCAGTTAAAGAGCTTTTCTATAGGGAATGTTTCTTTTTGCCTATGTCGCAACCTCGTTCAACCTATTGGAATTTAACTGTGAATTTGATGCCACTATTTTATATCCAGCTTATTACTAATGAGTGGCACAGGTCTTTACATACGAGGTTACGTCTTAATTTACTACACTTTCTGTTGGCCTTTCCTACACAAGGGTCGTGGTTTGCATCACTTCCCATGTGCCCTTGTGATGGTGGTAACTCCGCACAAAGCACACAGCACTTTATACTATTCTGCTCACTTTATCCTGCACAAAGAAAACGCTTTTTGCTCTTGATTGTGTGCAAATTCATTACAAGATTTTACAAGATGGGTTCTTCCTTTTTACAGCATCTAGGGAGAACTGAGCTTGCACCACAATTAACTTTATAAACTTTATAAAAAGTGCTTTATTGATTAGGAAGAGCAGTGGCGTAACGAAACTTGAGGGGGCCCCTGCAAAGTACATGGAGGGGCCCCCATTCTCTGTGCCAGTCAAGAGCTCTCAGGACAGCGACCCACCATACTGCCAATGAAACACATAAAAACGTGCCTCCCTATGTCTTTAGTGGACCCTCTCTGAAAACCAGGACCTGTGCTAAAATTGTTGAAATCTAAACGTTTCACCAGCGAATCCAGGACACCTAGTCATCCTAGGCCCTCCAGAGGCTGGTGGCTTGTGCTCTTCTTTAGTTGTCAGTGCTAGCTGCGAAGCAGGGGCTCCTAGTGAGGCACTGCAGCAGAGGCAGGAGCCAATGAAAAGTACCAAGAGGAAGGATGCAGCCATGGACTATCATTTAGAAGTCGCCAGGGATCGCACATGCGACACCTTGCTACCAATGGCACTCCCCTTGCGACCCATGGCAGGTAGATCAAAATGAAGAGCAGAAGGCAAACAGGATACCGATAAGAACTGTTTACTTTCAGAAACTTCTTGTGTGAGCCGCTTTCTGTTTTGTGAAATAAATATATTCATCCTGGCAATGTACGCTCTGAAAAACTTTCCTCGGTTGTCTTGATTGCAAAGATTAATACAATATACGATCCTTAAAATGTAAAGCCTTATTTCTCTATTCTGGCCAGATAGATAGATTCCAAATTACAATGCTTTGTAAAAGGAATAGATGGCCCTGAATAGGGTGCCCCTGGTGATATGGCCTATCTGGTAAACTTACTATACATTAATACCAGCCTAAGGGCCTGATGAAGAGGAGATTGTATATCTGATAGATATTGAGAAGAGAGCCAAACTTTGCAATTATAAAAACTTTTTAAAAATAAATTATGTGACACTCCACCAAGTCAGCTATGCCAGGTTTGACAAACTCCAGACAGTCCTGACCTTCGAGCCAATAGCATATTGCGTTTTTGGAGATGTTATTCATTTCCCTAAACAGAGTCGGTACAATGTAGTGCAGTTACAAAATTAATTAGGAATATAATCAAAACGGCACAATATATCAGAGCTAGTGAAGAAATACATCAAACACCCTTCTTTGTATTGAGAGAGCCTAAATAACTAAAAGCAGACCGGTTATGTGCTTGCGTTTTACAAAAAAAAGACTAAATCTATACATTTAACAGGTTGGCTTTGCGTTTTGTGCTCTGTAAAAAAGAGAATGCATATACTTCTTTCAGGGAAACGTGATCAGCTTGACTCAACTAGAGCCGATTAAGTGTTTTGCGAAGCGCTTTAAAAGACTTCACGTACAAGAATCGAGATATGGCAGAAGAATGTGTAGGGAATGGCCTAATACAGAATGATGCAGCCAGTCCCATGCGGAGCCTTCTTGACGCCACTGACAAGGGCTTTACGTGGCATGCAAAAAAGCGGGGGTCTCTGAAACGGGGGTGGTCTATGTAATTAAGGGTGTGACTTAAAGAAGTAAACTACATTTCTGTGATTCTGATAGTGTGCCAACCAATCGGTATTTTGGTTCCTCTCTGAGCTTTCTGTACTTGTATCCAGATATATAACACACCTAACAACCTAAAATCAGCCAGGACTATTGGCTTTATCAATGATCGTTAGCTCTTCAAGATAAATTATAACAGCGATTATTTTGTTGTAAATAATTATTGATTTTTTTAATTCTGAAATTGTGGGACCTGTGGAAGCTGTAGTGATCTTCAGAGTGTTTTAATCGCTCAAACACACAACGCACCCACTCACCTATAAACACTGTATTTTATTTTGCCTTATCAGCCTTTAGACAGCTGTGTATCTCCAGCGCAAACATTACACAGAATCGCAACTGGAATAGTGACCAATTGCTCCTGTGCGCTCTACAGAGAGGCCAACGATTGGATGGCTGTGTTCTGAACACCTTTGTGACCCAGTAACAGGGAGGTCGCAGGATTATTAAACCGTGTGGATGATGAGGAGGAGTGAGTGGCTGGGTGCCCCTGCAGCTGGTGCCTGGGCAGCTTTTGTTGATTGGCCGTCTTCATTCTTTCCTCAAAGGCACTTCCTAGTTACTGATAAGGCCCTGCATAGGGTGCGTGGGTAGCACCTCTCTCGCCCGGGAGTGGGGGTGGAGCTACGCCTGGGGCGCATAGTGTCTTCTGATCCCTGTAGGCAGAGGACACGCCATAAATTTGAACCACAGGTGGTGGCCGGGGGGTGCAGTCACAGGTAGGGGTTCATGGGTGGGACACGTGGGTACATGCAGGTAGGTGCACGGATGCTACACACGGGTGCATGCATGTAGGGTTTCATGGGTTGGACACGTGGGTATATGAAGGTAGTGGTTCATGGGTGGGATCACGTGTGTGCATGCAGGTTTGTGCAAGGCTGGGACACGTGTGTGCATGACTTGAATTAGTTGTGCCTCTCTGGTTTTGCAGAGAGTACCGAAAAGCCAGGGTTGGGAGGGCTTGCTAGGTATTGGAGAGGGAAGGGGGCATGTCTACTTTACACTCAAACTTTTCTCTCTTCTGCCATCCGCTTATCCTCTCATCTACTGCCAACTCCCCCTCACCCTCCAGTGCTCTTAAGCAGCTCAGCTGGTGCGAAGCGCTACACCCACGCTTGCAAAGCAGCAGGGGTTACCTGGGGGCACTGCAGGACGGCAGAGGGGGTCCTCAGGCGGAGGAGCAGGCGGGGGCCACGCAGGGCCTGGGGCAGCAGCATCGAGGGCCCCGCCATGGCTCGGGCTGGGTCCTGCCGGTGGGGCTCCTGGGATTGGTGTGGGCAGGCCTGCCAGGTTGTGCTTGCACCAGGGGAGGGCTCTGATGTGCAGGGTCCGAGACCTGCCAGGCTGTGCTGGCACCAGGGGGTGGGTGGGCTCAGGGTGTGCAGGGAGGCGGGGTATGCTTTGTCATGTGCAGTCTGCAGGAAGCACAGCCCTGTTTACCAGTGAAGCTGTATGATTTAAAGGGCCAGCCTCGCGCCTGCACAGGGGACTGTAGTGTTGAACTTCTGAAAGCCTCGACAAAGCTGAGACTGTGGGCCCCAGCGGTGCGGATAAACAACTCCGCTTAACCCTTTGCTGCCGTAGTGGCGCCGTCTGAAATGGCAATGAATGTATTTACTAACGGAGGACTGTCTGCAAACGTTATTCAGAAGACACTCTGATGCACAGTTTCCCAAGCAGCCTCGCCGAACCGAGTACTAGAAAGGAATCGGAAAAGAAAATACTTACATGTGCAGTGCTCTCGCATTCCCCATAAGCATATTTTAGTGTTCTATTTTACAAGAAGCATTTTTATCAAGGCCACCGGAATTATGTGTATCCCGTGTAATTATCGATTTACCGTACTTGTCACATAAACTACCATCTGCTGAATAATTTGCTGATTTCGGCAAAAAATGTACTATCTTGTGTAAGTCAAAAGTTACAAAAAAGCACCACATTTGTTAAAGCACTCTGCGTTAAAATTGCAAAATAATACTGCCCGGCATCGTGCAGAATAACTTGCCCTGTCTTGACGCAGAACGGAGTGAAACCTTCCGCATAATCAGTCTTCCACTGCAACATAACTCTAGCGGCCCTGACTATTAAGTGTAACAATAAATGCGTTTATTTTTTTTTTAAATTGTGTCGTTTTCATCCAACATTATATGCTTCCATGTTTACAAGACTACAGCAGAGTATCCGATAGATGCCAAGCATGAGCTGCAGCAAAACTGCACCAAACTCCAGCCTCAAAGCTGGGATGAGGATGCAATCCTGGTCCCCCCAAATGCCCCCCCACCGCCCCACGCAGAAAGATCACTGGGTTAACACGCCTACTTACAGAGATCGCTGTAAATGCACATCCCAGGCTTGAGGGCCCCCACCCCCATCCTTGTTCCGGACCCCGCTCTGACTGAAGAGAAACAATGTAAGTTGTTACTTTGTTTCTCTTCAGTCCTGGGTCAGCACGAGGAGCTCAGAGCAGGCTGCACACTGCAGCTGCTTTAGATCAAGAGACATACAGCTCTCTACCGATGAGCTGAGGGGGCCCCCTTCATGTACTGAAGACTGGGGGCCCCCCCGCACCGCGGGGGCTGCGGGGGTGTTTGTTACGCCCCTGAGGAAGAGATACTGGACAAGTCGTGTTGGCTCTTAATGCACATAATGTGCATTTTATTGTAAATTTCATTGTAATTATATTGTATACATCAATTAATTTATTATATTTTTTCGTTTAATGGTTTTTATACTAATGTACTTCTGTCTTTGCTATGCACTTTTATGGCTCAATGTAGCCGAATAAAGTATTTTGACTGACTGACTACTTAAAACAATGATACCTAGCTCCTGTTTTTCCCCTCTCAGTGGCAGAACACCAACTGACCCTACTCTAAGGCATTTCTGTTCAATCTGTGATCCTCTTACAACCTTGCCAGAAAACTAGGCTCATTCTCTTATCCTGGTCTATCCTGTTCTTTCTTACTTACTTAATAGGTTTCTTCACCAGCAGAGTTAAGAGACAGTTCGGTAAATTAAGGATTTTACAAATCTTCAGTAAAATCCTCAAACATAACAAAAACGCTCTTCCGGAAACAGCAGCTTACATTTTAAAAAAGGGGCAGATAAATGTTGATGTGCTGATACACAAAAAGGCTATGAATGGAATTGCAATGACACAAGCTTTCACCTCATGTATTCTACTCAATCCCACAGAACCCCCCTTTCCCAATAAGAGTGCAATGATAAATTCATAGCAATGGCAACGGAAGACAAATTAAAAAGCACTCAACAGAACCAATTTGTTTCTAAATGAAAATAAGTTGGTCTTAGCCAATCCACAGAGAGTGGGTCTTTTGAGAGCTTCTTCATTGGGACTAAAAATAGTTTAAACTTACCTTCAAGATATGCTGGTAGTCTAGATGCTGGCTACAATGCTCACTGCTTGGTGTGGGCTGATAGCTGAACTAGTTGTTTAGTACCTTAGGAATCTCTGTTGCTGGGTGATGTTCTGCTTTGCATAATACAAAAGAATGTCATCACACACCAAACTATTTTTAGTCCCAATCAGAATTTTACACAACTGGATATTGATGCAGCGCTGGGTCTACCCTATTTATTTTTTCATTTATTTATTTATTCAGTGTTTTATATAGCGCGAACATGATCCCAATTGGGTATCAGAGTGCTTCACAATTCTATAGCATTATACTTCCGACATATAGTTTGACGAGTCCTTTGAGCAAACTACCAAGCATATATATTCACTTTTAACTGGAAAGCATTTGTACTTACAAATAATACATGTCCTAAAGATTACTAGAAATCAACTTGCATTACAATAGTACGTTTCCTAAATATTACAACATGTGACATTTTTGAAATACATGTCCAAAGAATTACTCGTATCATTTAGTACAGGACTGTACGTAGCAAACAGACTGGTTATAGAATACAGAGCTAAATCTAGGAGTATGATCTGGGATGAGCGATCAGATAGTTTCAGTCCTATAAATTGGAGGGTCTGTTATCCTGCATTTATGTAATCTTCTGGAGAGAGCAGATTGTAGAAAATCGAGAGATTGTCTGTTAGTCTCTAATTAGACTATGGATCCATTCAGTCTGCTGTTAGTTATGGGAGGAATTTGTTCATTCCTCTTTCCATCGGTTATCCAATAGACCTTTTTTGCCGACTGAGAGGTTAAGGGAGTTAGCATTCAATCAATAAAGGTAATTAACAGTGCAACCCATTTGGCTACACAATAAGGACCAGAAATCAGTGACTATAGTTAAGAAGGTTTATTACAAGTTAGCAGTAAGGTTAAGATAAACAAATTTTAGTACCACGCTGTAAAGGTACAGAATAACAAATGGGTAACCCAACCTCCTAAAGCAGTTTAGGCGTACCAGTATAATGCAGACAAGAAGTTCAGTTACAACAATACATAAGATAAACAACAGAATGTGATGCTGAGGGAAGAGTTGAAGGAGGGCCATGAAAAGGAGGGCAGTGAGGAAACTCGTAATATGCTCGGCGGTGCTGCAGTGGCACCGCCAGCATATTACTTACTCTGACTCTTGCGCCACTGCTCCGGGATCATGGATCCCTCGTGGTTACAGCAGACCTGTGGCAGTCCAACCGCCATAGTCATAATAAGGCGGGTGTACGCCAGCCACGGACCGCCACTGCATTTACGTCGGTCCAATGGAGGACCGCAATCGTAATCATCCCCTAAGTCATAATTTGGATAACAATATTGGAGATGGCCTTTACCTTAGAAAAGTCTCATCAACAAACTACAAGACGCACCATAAGTCAAGGGAATATGATGATTAGTAATACCCTCTGCTGTAGAGGCAGGCAATTGCATGCACACATAACAGTCCCTAGCATCCATAGTATCAACATATTCATAAAGCAATTTGGAGTAAACATTTAATGAATAGTCTCCTCTAGATGTATCTATGTGTAAGTCTTTCTCATCTATTGAAGATAAACTGCTGTCAGTAGGAAATGGTATTTGAGGGGAACTTGTAGACTTAAACTCCTCTATTTGAAAAGGGCGAGGTAAGCTCAGCATTACAAGCAAAGCAATTAATACTAATGTCACAACAACAAATACTCCTGCACACAAGCATCTAAATCTACCAGTATTATTACTAGGCTCCATGGTTTCTCTGAGGCTAGCCCGTTTAGGTTGACGATAGCAGCACAGTCCCCTCAGTTTGTTTCCACCTGCTCAAACAGAAAAACAAAATTTAAGCATCTTTTCAACAAAATATATGCAAAGGATCTTCATCATTCTTGCTTAGCCCTATTCAGTGTTCTTCTAAATAACAACCTTACGCTCCTTCAGCAGACTCAGGTCTCAGTACTCTTCTTAGTAATTTGGGCAAAATCTATTAAGCTCTTTCTAATAAATGCACAGTTCAAATTCACTAATGATCACATCCAAGATAAATGCGCTCAGTCTGTTTAGTGGCAATGCGATTTTAAAGCTCAGTTCAGCCACAACGTTCAGTTCAGAGAGGCTCAGTTTAATGCAAATTGTTATAGCAAAAATATCCAAAATGCTCTCTCACAGTCATTGACAACCAGGTATGTTCATTCAGGCGAGGAGTACCTCCAACAGCGTACTCTACCTCTCTTTGATCTCCTTACTGCTGGCTCTTCCTTATCCTTGTCACTTAGGCCAGATTCTTCAATATCTTCTGGGATTGTGTATGCCACATGCACTTCAGGCAAACTGCGTCTCCCTCTCTCCTGTATTCTTGGCCCCCGGTCTCCAGGCACAACTTGAATTACTGCAGCACAAGCCCCTTCAGAAGGGTCTGAATCTTATGCAGTCAACACTACAGGATGAGATCCTCCAGTACTGACTTCAACTGCTGATTCTCTCAGACCCCCCTCAGGCCAACCAAGTGCTGTCCCAGCTCCTTGCTGGTCCCCAACAACCTAACTAGCCTGTTCCCTTTGTCTCACTGTAACCACCGGCACTTCAGGAGCTGTTATATCATTAAGGGGAAAAGGGACTCTGTGAGTATGGGCTGCATGCACCCAGTTGGGGAGACCTCCGCACTTCACACCTGTTGTAGTGACCAAGATGACCTGATAAGGGCCTCGCCACCCAGGTTCCAAGCACGACTTGTGCACATGCTTCTTCACCATAACCCACCCGCGAGTACTGAGGTCATGCTACTGTTGAGGCAGGGGTATAACCTCTCTACGCTGATGACACACAGAATACAACACATCAGCTAGTCCTTTGCAGTAATCAAGATTCATGTCATCTTTATTGTTCACAAACGCATTCACAAGCACAGCTGGCAGTCTCATAGCTCTGCCTATGATTATCTCATGGGGAGACAATACATTCCTCCTATCCGGAGTACTGCGTAGGATCATCAACACAAGAGGCAAAGCATCCGGCCATTTCAGAGATGTTGAAGCATGCATTTTAGCTAATCTGGATTTCAAAGTCTAATTGACCTGTTCCACAGTTCCAGAAGCCTCCGGTCGGTAACTGCAATGTAGCCTCTGTTCGAATTGCAATGCAGCGCACAACATCTTCAGGACCTCATTATTAAAATGAGTTCCTCAGTTTGACTCCAGAGAAGTCAGAAACCTGAAGCATGGTTGTGAGGAGGTGGTTCTGACCATTTGAGCCGCCCGAATTTTTCCCTTTTTGAACACCTGATTTTTAAGCTTTTACTGTGAGGGAGCCTCATAAGCTGGGACTCACCCACAGTGAACTCATGATGAAATAGACGGCATGTGGATTTCCTCGGTGTCTGCCTTGTGAGAGAAGGCTGCTGCACTGCAGCCAGGGTAGGGGGCACCGGACTGGTTGTATGTGGACACGAAGGCACACGCGTGTGCACCCATGTAAGGGCTGCGCGGGGGAGATTCCTGTTGTGCACAGCCCAGGAGCAGGTACAGATAGAATGGTGGGGCAGGATTTTTGCAGAGTTGGGTGGTGACATGGAATAGGCTTTATCATGTGCGGAGACACATGTAAGGGAAAGTCAGTGTGCTTTACTGTTTCACTGTAGGAACACTCCATTACTCGCCTATGGAGACAGAGACCTAATGGGGTAGATTCAGTTCCCAAGGGCCTACATATTCCAGACATGCACCAAAGTACACTCTAAGTTGTGCAAAAAGAAGTATTCTGCTGAGTCCAAAGCCATATCTGTACTGCTTATGGGTCATCCAGAAATTTCATATTCCTCTGACTCAGCTCATAACCAGAGCCTGGCCGGGTGTGACCCTGCCAGGCTGGATTAATCACCTTCCTCCCCAAGCTGTAGCATCAGATGCCTAGCCCTTCACTGCAAGCATTCCCAAGAGGCGAAGGTCTTCTCTCTAGGAGGGAGAGATGGGGGGTGAAGCTGCAGGTTATCCATCCGCAGCTGTCACCCGGTGCCAGGCACCAGGCCTGCTCTGGGCCCCAGCCATGAAGTCAGCAAGGGGGGGAAGGGGGCTTTTCAGAGACCATGTGGCATGAGACCCCTGGACAGCGCCATTTTGAAGTATCCCAGAGGCCTGTGCAGGATGGAGGGAGCAGGGGCAGAGAGATGTGTCGCTGCAGGATAGGGCAGAAGTGCCTTCCTGCCAGCCCCCTCCAACTTCTTTTAAAAGGTATTGCACAGGAAGAGGAGCTCTCTCTGGGGTGTGGTCTTGCTGAGGAAGACTGGTGCTGGAACCTGGCGCCATGGGCAGTTGGAAGGAGGAACCCCCTGACTGTCCCAGGACTCTGGACTGCACCTTTGTGGGAGTCCAGGGCCAGTGAGGAGAATCATGGCCCTGCGCAAGGAGAAGAGAGGCTCAGAAGGAGAGCCAGGTGAAAGGCTGGCGTAGGGAGCCAGTGAAGACAGCTCCTTGCAGAGTCACCCTCTTGGAGGCAAGGAGGGTGGTAAAAGTGCTTCAGATGACTAGGGCTGGCCACCAGGAGCGAGAAGAGGCCAAGATTGTGACAATCTGCCGCAGGGGGGCCGAGATATGCCCCTCAGAAGGTAGGCGACCTTTGAGAAGACCGACGACAAAGCGTGTGGGGCTCCCCCGCCAGTCTTGGTTGTGCCCCCGGGGTGGGTCAGGTCTCGGGGCAGCCTCCCGAAGAAGGAGATGCCGTGGAGCGCCGTCGCGCCCCTGGTAAAGTGCCTAAAGGGCCCAGGCTCTCCATCCTGGCCCCTGAGAAGTAAAGTCGGGGGCGCCGTCAGGCTCCCTGTGAAATTGCCCACAGGGGGTGCCGGGAGCCTACCCTGCTCCCCAACGAAAACCGAAGACGGTGAGCGCCATCGCGCCCCTGTGAAATGGTGAGAGGGGCCTGGGACCCCCAATTCCGGACCCCGCTGAAACAGAAGCCGGACAGTGCTGTCACGCCCCCGTGAAGAATTCCCTGGGGCCCGGGTCCCCCAACTCCGGACCCCAGTGTGAGCGGAGAGGAGGGGGGAGTGCCGCCGCACTCCCCCGAAGCCCCGCCCAACCGGCTGCCTTGTCCGTGTCTGCCCACAGGAGCGTGCAGACCAGAATGGAGAGCCGGCTCCCGCTGTAGCACGCGAGGGTGCTGGGCAGTCGGGGAGCCGGTGAGAGCAGCCGTGTGTGGGCTCCCCGAGCTGCTCTCCAACTTACCGGGATGCGGGGTGCCCGGGTGGGACCGGGCCCCCCTAGGAAGTGCTGATGCGGCGTGAGGCCACCCACGAAGGCAGCACGGCTCTCCCCAGAGCAGCTATGCACGTACCAGAAGAGGCACCCCCATAATGCCTTGCAGGGCCCGGATAAGCCTGCAAGGAAAAAGGCAAGTTCTTTGCATGTGGTGGCCCCAGGAGGACGGGGTCCCCACCATGTGGTGGCATAAGGTGCAGGAGCAACGCAGACTCACCCAGCACAAAAGAAGAAAGTCCCCCTCCTAAGTCTCTGGAGACTTTAAGGAAACAACCCCTTAAGGGTTCAGCCACACTGCAACGCCAACCCTTGGCTGGAACTTTTGATCTGCAGCTGGGTGTGGGTGTTTGGGACTGCACCACAGTGTGAGGGGCTGAACTTGGGATGTCTTTGGAAAGGCAACCCCTAGAGGTGAAGAGGCGCAATTGCACAAGTGGTGCATTTACATGATGTTGTTCGTAATGAGGACTGGAAGTCACATTTAATATGTGAAATGCTAAGTAAACTGGAAATTTGTTGCTAGGCATTTCTGCCAGGGTGCCTGGTTGTAATTGCGTTATTCTGTGATTATAAATGTGATGCCTTTTAGGGGCTGAGATTGACTTGCATTATACCTGTTATCACATATGATAAGTACTGTCATTCTAAGGGATGCCTAGACATGAATTCTTGCTACTGCATTAGTTGAACACCCCCACTGTCAGCCATTGTGATTTAAGTGGGTATACTGTATGGCCAATATGAGATAGTCAGGGTTATGTGTCACTATGGCAGGTGCTCCCATTATAAATGCTTGTTGAGATAATGCGGTGGGCAACCACTATGATGGTGCCAGTGGGAAGGGCCCTCGCTCCAGGTTATGGTCAACCCACTGCATTTGGGGGCAAGATGATGTGCATACATGTGAGTGGTGGTACTAGACCCCCCCTGCAGGAGGGGTGGGGATGTTATGCAATGTCAAGAAGTATTTCCAACAGCTTATGTATATTTGTAAATTGATGCATAGTATTGAGTAGTGTGTGTCTAATAAATGTACTCTTCCTTTTTATAAAGCAAAGTACAGACTGGACAATCAATTATTGAGTGTTATTGCTCCATACCTGTAAACGGCGATTACTAGCCCACACCACCTCTCTTGAGTAAGCCTTAGACTGCTCTGCAACACTACCCTCTGAGAGTCAAGCGCAGGACAAATGTAGACATATTGTTTGTGCAAGCCTCACAAATAATGGCTTGTTTTCCAACAATGGTATTAACTCTCTCAATAACAACTTAGCAACTGTGAGGCTATTATTTCTATTGGTCGGGTAAGTTTCAACCACACAATCACTAGAACATATCTCAACCCCTTGCACACAGGCATCTCAATAAAGTCCAGTTGCATCCTATTGAAGGGACCACCAGACCTCCGTATGTGCCTCAGGGTTACTGCAGTTCCCCTGGCCTTATTCTGCTGCTGGCACACAACACATCTATGTGAAAACTTCAAAAATGGAGCGAAGTAACACCCCAGTGTCGGACGCACAGCTTCTTCATTGCATAATTAAAATGCCACGAATTAATCCAGTTTCACAAGTTTTTTTATTTTTTTCCAATTTCATCCACAACTTCTCATTTCACATTGCTTGTCCTTTTGTCATTTTGTCACATGAAAGACGCTTACGTTTTCATTATATCCTAAATGCAGCAAAAATGCCAATGCTGGCCTTATTCTGAAGCACGGAATGTACGTAAGTAATTCACAATAGTTGATCTTTCTTAACCCAATGCATTTCGGGCCTTTCCTGGCCCTTCGTCAGGGGTTATCTACAAATTCAAAACATTATGTTAGACTGTGTGTTAAAACCGCTTAGACATGTTCAATACTGCTCTTGATGTTAACAATTAATGGCTCCAACCCACCCCATGATCAACGTCTTCCCACTAAAATCATAGCCATAAGCTACTACTAAGTAGATACCCAGGCCAGCCCCTCCCCAACTTCCTCAACTTCACTCATTTTCACTTCCACCTTTTAAACCTCCCACCTCGATTCCCGTAAGTGTTTAAAGAAAACCTTCTCCCTTCTAGTTGTTACCCTGTGGCGAATGTTATCAGCGCTAACTCATACCTTCAACATCCAGAGTGGTCATTGCCTTCCTGACATGTTCACATCCTTCCTAGTACTTTACTCTTTCTTCGTGCTGCTTCTTAAACACCTGTGATGTATCCCCGCCCCTTTATGGCGCCCTTTAATGATCAACCTCCACGATCTCTTACCCAGCGAATCCTATTGCGTGTTATAAATGCAATCACATTAAACCCATTATGATGTTTTACCAGATCAGTTCTCTAAAGTGACTCACTTCCTTTTAATTTTGCCTCCACTGTCGCATTTGTAAACCAGGCTATTTATGCCCCCTATAATTCTACTAAACCCTCTTCCCAATCGCTAGTTATCCGGAAGTCAAATGACCACTATGATAATCATACCCTTTTCTACTTGTAAAAGATGACCACCCACCTGTTCTTAACCTGCATTGATTCACTCTCTCAATACATTCCTGTTTGACATGACCCCACTCACCCAATTCATGCGATAACAGTACCTGCCACCATCTATCAGCCTACAAGTCCCATAACGCACTGCGACCTTCTTCGGTATCTAACTCAAATGCCCCGCCCACCCACAGATGTCATTAATGACGTCAATTATGCAATATTCCGCATTTCATTTACAAACGTGACCTGATGATAACAACATACTATACATGTTAATAATGCATGCTGATACTCTAAATCTTAGAACATGAATAAAACAACAATACCAACGTCATAGTCCATCATGTGCTTAAAAAAGTATTTCATAAGATCAACTCTTGGAAAAATGTTGTTTCAATTGTCTCTCATGTGGCAATTCATGTTTGTTGAATTCTTCTCTGTAGTCAATGGGTGCAACTCGTCTAGAGGGCAGTCCGTAATATATTCAAAGCAAGGGGGGCGACAGAGTGCACACTGGTTCTTTCCACTTTTCATTATACAGTTTATTCTGCTTTTTAATCTATTTGCATGCAAGCCCGTAAGCGTGGTCTGCCCAAAGCCACGCATTTAAGTGAAAATTTCAAAAATGGAGCGAAGTAACACCCCAGTGTCGGACGCACAGCTTCTTCAATGCATAATCAAAATGCCACGAATAAATCCAGTTTCACAAGTTTTTTGTTTTTTTTCTTTTCAATTTCATCCACAACTTCTCATTATTCATTGCTTGTCCTTTTGTCATTTTGTCACATGAAAGACGCTTACGTTTTCATTATATCCTAAATGCAGCAAAAATGCCAATCCTGGCCTTATTCTGAAGCACGTAATGTATGTAAGTAATTCACAATAGTTGATCTTTGTTAACCCAATGCATTTCGGGCCTTTCCTGGCCCTTCGTCAGGGGTTCTCTACAAATTCAAAACATTATGTTAGACTGTGTGTTAAAACCGCTTAGACATGTTCAATACTGCTCTTGATGTTAACAATTAATGGCTCCAACCCACCCCATGATCAACGTCTTCCCACTAAAACCATAGCCATACGCTACTACTAAGTAGATCCCCAGGTCAGCCTCTCCCCAACTTCCTCAACTTCACTCATTTTCACTTCCACCTTTTAAACCTCCCACCTCGATTCCCGTAAGTGTTTGAAGAAAACCTTCTCCCTTCTAGTTGTTACCCTGTGGCGAATGTTATCAGCGCTAACTCATACCTTCAACATCCAGAGTGGTCATCGCCTTCCCGACATGTTCACATCCTTCCTAGTACTTTACTCTTTCTTCGCGCTGCTTCTTAAACACCTGTGATGTATCCCCGCCCCTTTATGTCACCCGTTAACGTAAGCGTCTTTCATGTGACAAAAGGACAAGCAATGAATAATGAGAAGTTCTGGATGAAATTGGAAAAAAATAAAAAAACTTGTGAAACTGGATTAATTCGTGGCATTTTGATTATACAATGAAGAAGCTGTGCGTCTGACACTGGGGTGTTACTTCGCTCCATTTTTTAAGTTTTCACATAAATGCGTGGCTTTGGGCAGACCACGCTTACGGGCTTGCACATAAATAGATTAAAAAGAAGAATAAACTGTATAATGAAAAGTGGAAAGAACCGGTATGCACTCTGTCGCCCCCCCTTGCTTTGAATATATTATGGCCTGCCCTCTAGACGAGTTGCACCCATTGACTACAGAGAAGAATTCAACAAACATGAATTGCCACATGAGAGACAATTGAAACAACATTTTTCCAAGAGTGGATCTTATGAAATACTTTTAAGCACATGATGGACTATGACGTTGGAATTGTTGTTTTATTCATGTTCTAAGATTTAGAGTATCAGCATGCATTATTAACATGTATAGTATGTTGTTATCATCAGTTCACGTTTGTAAATGAAATGCGGGATATTGCATAATTGACGTCATTAATGACTTCTGTGGGTGGACGGGGCATTTGAGTTAGATACCGAAGAAGGTCGCAGTGCGTTATGGGACTTGTAGGCTGATAGATGGTGGCAGGTACTGTTATCGGATGAATTGGGTGAGTGGGGCCATGTCAAACAGGAATGTATTGAGAGAGTGAATCAATGCAGGTTAAGAACAGGTGGGTGGTCATCTTTTACAAGTAGAAAAGGGTATGATTATCATAGTGGCCATTTGACTTCCGGATAACTAGTGATTGGGAAGAGGGTTTAGTAGAATTATAGGGGACATAAATAGCGTGGTTTACAAATGCGACAGTGGAGGCAAGATTAAAAGGAAGTGAGTCACTGTAGAGAACTGGTCTGGTAAAACATCATAATGGGTTTAATGTGATTGCATTTATAACACGCAATAGGATTCGCTGGGTAAGAGATCGTGGAGGTTGATCGTTAAAGGGCGACATAAAGGGGCGGGGATACATCACAGGTGTTTAAGAAGCAGCGCGAAGAAAGAGTAAAGTACTAGGAAGGATGTGAACATGTCGGGAAGGCGATGACCACTCTGGATGTTGAAGGTATGAGTTAGCGCTGATAACATTCGCCACAGGGTAACAACTAGAAGGGAGAAGGTTTTCTTCAAACACTTACGGGAATTGAGGTGAGAGGTTTAAAAGGTGGAAGTGAAAATGAGTGAAGTTGAGGAAGTTGGGGAGAGGCTGGCCTGGTTATCTACTTAGTAGTAGCGTATTGCTATGATTTTAGTGGGAAGACATTGATCATGGGGTGGGTTGGAGCCATTCATTGTTAACATCAAGAGCAGTATTGAACATGTCTAAGCGATTTTAACACACAGTCTAACATAATGTTTTGAATTTGTAGAGAACCCCTGACGAAGGGCCAGGAAAGGCCCGAAATGCATTGGGTTAACAAAGATCAACTATTGTGAATTACTTACGTACATTCCGTGCTTCAGAATAATGCTAGGATTGGCATTTTTGCTGCATTTAGGATATAATGAAAACGTAAGCGTCTTTCATGTGAGAAAATGACAAAAGGACAAGCAATGAATAATGAGAAGTTGTGGATGAAATTGGAAAAAAATAAAAAAAACTTGTGAAACTGGATTAATTCGTGGCATTTTGATTATGCAATGAAGAAGCTGTGCGTCCGACACTGGGGTGTTACTTCGCTCAATTTTTTAAGTTTTCACATAAATGTGTGGCTTTGGGCAGACCACGCTTACGGGCTTGCACGCAAATAGATTAAAAAGCAGAATAAACTGTATAATGAAAAGTGGAAAGAACCGGTGTGCTCTCGGTCGCCCCCCTTGCTTTGAACACAACACATCTATGCCACAACCATTCAGCCATCAATCTGAACCTGGGGCTAAATCAGGTCTGCCTGAACAAATGCACCATGGCATCTCTCCCTACATGTGCAGGTCCATGATAATGTCTCGCAATTGGAGGTAACAAGCTATCTGGCAACACAGGTCTTCCGTCTCCTGAAACCCAAATGTCATCCTCATCTCGTTTGACACAACCAGCTCTAATACAGCCTTGCTTCTCTGCTTCTGACACTTCCTCCTGCAACCTCTTAACTTCCTCCCAAGCGCACAAAGTTCCAGCGTACTTGCTTTAAGAGTGAGTGTGTGACTGAGTGAATTAGTGTCTCAGTGAGTGTGTGAGTGAGTGCATGAGTGTCTCAATGTGTGTGAGTGGGCGTGTGAGTGTCTGAGTGGGCCTGGGAGTGGCTCCATAAGTGTCTCACTGGGTGTATGAGTAGGCGCATGAGTGTCTGAGTGGGTCTGTGAGTGGGTGCGTGAGTATCTGAGTGGGTATGTGAGTGGGTATGAGAGTGTCTGAGTGGTTTTGTGAGTACCTCTATGTGTGTGTGAATCAGTTTGTGAGTGAGTGAGTGCATGAGTACCTACATGGGTCTGTGAGTGGGCACGTTAGGGTTTCGCTGGGTGTGTGACTGGACCCACCTGGAGGCAAAGTAAAGGAACTGCGCAGGACACCGTGTTTTTTTCTTATCTCGGAAAAATCTGCTGATCCATGCGTGAATTTTTGGGAGATTTGTTTTTTAAAACAAATGCTTTTTAGCCATAGCAGAGTTTCTGTGGAACCCATGCACCATGGTTAGGGGCTCAGAGTGTCCCTATCCTGGCCTCTTTTCTTTTTTTGTGTCTTGTTTTGTGGGACAAGTCCCAGGATTGGGAGGGTTCACAGAGCCTTCGTGTCCCTATATATTCATATTTGAATTTCCTTTAATATATCTAAAACTACTGAACAGATTTTCACCAATTTACAAAAAGGTTGCTTTCTGCACCAACAGCCAACTTTCTGCCAAATTTGGTGTAATTCATTTCAGCGGTTCGGTCTGTAGTTGTGTCTACAATTCCTATGGAAATTAACATGGGAAATGCACATTTTTTTAACCCCCCCACTTTCTCTCAGCCCTGGTTGACGGATAGCCCTAAAACGTTCCATGCACAACAAGACTCAGCAGGGCACTTTTTTAGGAAAAGTTCAAGAAGATTCATCAACCGGCGCCGTAGATATAGTCAAGTCAAAAAATGCTTTTCCTATGGAAACATGATCCTAACTATAACTACCTACTGGCAATCGGCAGTATGTGTTTTATATATATATATATATATATATATATATATATATATATATATATATATATATATATATATATATATGTGAAATACTTACATTTCGTTCTAATGTAATTTGTGGAAAAGGCATATTTGTGGGAGGAAAAGTCGTAGTAAAGAAGTTCATGTGAAGACGCATTAGTTGTTCAGGCATCATTGTGAAGGCATGTCGTTGTTCCGGCATCACTGTAAATGCTGTTTCCCACTGTTGAGACATACCCTGATTCACGAAAGGGTTGGTGTTTACATTGGGAACCTGATTTGTGTTAAATCTGTGAGATTTTCATTTTGTTATGGCATTGGGACTTGTGGAATCTAAATTACCTGAGCCTTGGGCACGTTGACATTTTGTTCTCTCTTCCTCTGCACTTACTGTGTCTGAACCATATTATTACCTTGAGATTGCACAAATCCACCATTCTGAACCTGATTCCCACTAACCATGTTGCCTACATTGAGTTGACATTCTCGCTTCCAATGCCCCAACTGGCCACAGCTGTGGCAAGGATTCATTTTCTTTAAAGTGGGCACATCAATCCCTGTACTTCGATCAGTTGGGACATCACAACCCTTCTGGTTGAAATCAATTTTCACCTTGCATCATAGGAACTCACTGTTGATACGCTTCCTGCATTGGGCCAGCATTCCCAACAAACTGCTGATTCTGACCTCACTGTGAAGCTTTTATTTGTGTCGTCATCAACTTCTCTTTCCATTTCTTATGTTTTGTTTCTGAATCATCACTACAGGATTTTGCATATCTCAATATTTCATTAATTGGTTTACTCTGCCAACAAATTAAATGCTGCTGAATCATTGAACTAATCTCAGGTTTCAATCCAAGCACAAATCTGTACACAAAATGTCCCATGTCTTTTGCCTCATTAGTCTCTGTCCCACTATACTGCCTAAATGCCTGCAATAGTCTCTCATAAGTGGCCTATGCTGTTTCCTTGGACTCTTGGGTTGTTCTGTCAATTGTGACCCAATCAATATCTTTAGAAGATATTCTTGATTTAAAAAATGTAGTCACCTGATTATACTTCTTCATCCCCAATAGTGACAGAGCTCTGATATAGGATGTCTCATGGGCAGCCTCTCAGGCCACTCCACAGCAATTTTGCATCCAACCCACAAAGCATCTGAAACCACAAATCGATACATAGAACTTTTGATATCTTTACAAACTGGTCAGCCTGTCAGTACCATTCCATTTGGTTTCTCTCAATTTCTGAAAATCATTTGTGAAGGATGCAAGATCATTCCTGCTCCAAGGTATGTGGACATAATGCCCCCAGGCACTTCTCTCATTGGAAGCATGTGTATATCCTCATACGTCTCCTCATTTCAATACGGAGGCAGCTCTAATCTGACTTTCTTTAGTTCTTTGTTCTTAGTCCACCGGCATTCCCATTTATCCAGCTCACTACATTTCCGAACTTACGAAATAAATTCCTTAAGGTGTAATTTCATTCCTGATGGTCTCATGTTAGCGAGATCCCAATCATTAAAGCTTAAACTGCAACTTTTCTGTAAAGCTTTAGATTTCTGAAAGTCAATTTTATATCTGTGAGCTAATTCAGACAATCTTTCACAAGCCTATCCTTCCCGTCTAGTAATATGTTTGCACATGAACAATAGCTCATCATCCCTATAGACGTTTAATTGGGACATGCCAAGATTTCTAGGTATCATTTCTTTTCATTCTAGTTTCAGTTTAGCCACATCTATTGTCTTTTCCCTTTCTAGGGTTTGAATATTCCTTCCACTTAATCTGGAATTCCTCTATACCTAAAAAGAGTACATGTGTGATATACATAGATGAGGCATGCATTTCGAAATGTCCATGGTAGAAAATTATAGGCTGCTGTTAGCAGATTGATAGCTCCAGGAATCTATGATAGAATATTGAAGAAAATGATATCGGGATTCAAAAATATTGTTTAAGAAATATTGAAAATCCTAATATTGCTTCTCAACACACTAAACAAAAGCACCGCAATACCACCTATACAATATTGCATTACAAAAACTAGGAACACATAGAATATTGAGAACAAAAATGTAAAAACCCTCAAAAATGAGCACACATTAAAAGGATACACCACCTAAAAACATCAAATATATAGCCAACCAACATGTTGATAAAAATGCAATGTATATATGTATGCATAAAGACAGCAGTAATACTAAATAAAAGTATATGAAATATGCATAAACATATTTAAGTAAACCCCCCAAAAATATGCGTCTTCCAGGAAAGGAATTTTTTTAAACATGAAAGGATCTTAGTTAAACAATTAACCAGTAAAATTAGAAGGAAAAACATTTAGCAAATAGGAATACTTTTCTAATTAAAAAAGAGTAAATAAATACTGAAAATGTGCAACAAAGTGTTGCCATTGAAGCCACTACAGCAGGACAGCATCACTCTGCCCGAGGAAAAATCGTCAGCAAACCCTGCACTAAGCTAAAGAGAAAAACATTTGAAATCCTCAAAATTAAGTACATAAAAATATAGATAACACTTCTTAAATTACTAATCACCACAAAGAATTACTTTTAACTTTATATATCCAATAAATCGATACCATCACTTAGGAACTCAGAATTAAACGTGAAGAAAAAAGTAGTCTGAAAGTCAAAAGAAAATACTAGCAACAAATCGACACTGATAAAAAGTAAGTTTAAACAAGCATTTGTAATGCAATCGGTCTCGCCTTTGGGACCATATATGTATTTAGCTATGCAGCACATTAGCCTGGGTTCTGAAACATCTACTGTTCTTTAACATGGAGGGAAAGTAAGCACCAAACTGCGTGACATGCCAGGTATGGGAACACATGGAAAGAAATATTGCCTTTCAGCTGGAAATAGTATAGTCCAAAGCTCTGTTTTAATATAAAATCAGGGCATTCGGAGGTCATATCACTGAAAATACAAGATTTGAAAAATATATTATTGTCTACGGGTGCTCGTGGAAGACAATTTCTATGGACTGGAATCTAGAGAATGCTAAAGTGATTCTGGTATTTTACTGACCTCTGCTGGTCGTTTTCTATCAAGAAAGTTAAATAGAGGCAGTTGCCAGATAAATAAAAAAAGCCCCTCAGCAGAAAGCAATTCTGGTATTTTACTGACTTCTACTGGTCGTTTTCTATCAAGACAGTTAAATAGAGGCAGTTGAACAGAAAAAAAAGTCCCTAAGCGGAAGCAGACAAGTCCTAGGGCTGATCTCCAGAGCCCACAAAGTACATACACATATAAGTATATACTAAAGTATATACAAGAGGTCTTGAATGCTCGATCTAAAAATGTGTGCACTAGGTACAGTCTGATCGCTTGTCACTAAAACATACATTTTGAAAGCACTTGTTTTTATCTTAAGCACTAAATATTTTTTCACATTTTGTAGTGGCCTATCTTATACTGTGTGTAATCCAATTTTAAAATTATGATATACATATTCACAGTGTTTTGCGTCACAGGCTGGGACCTCAAAGCACAATAATTACACAATTAACAATTTCCCATTGTGCCAACCAGGATTCAAATCTGTGACACTCTGGTTACACAAACACAGATATCTGTAAATGACTGCATTAACCAATTGTGGTATCATAACGTGAAAGAGTACATTTCCCACTGGTTTAACTTGCATTTATTTTTTCATTTAAGGTGTGCATGTTACTTTATTCATAGTTACCTATCAGCGAAAGGTCAACAAAATAGTTTAAGAATATTTTGTTCCTTTTAGCCATGTCTCTGATAACAACTAAGGGTGGGCGGCAAATTCCGTTCCGCTCGCGGAATTTGCGAAATGTAGGCATTTCCGCGGAGAACGCGGAAATGTCGAAATTTCCGCGATCCGCGGCGTAGCAGAGGTTTTTTTCTTGTTCGCACTTTAATTATGCATTATCGCGCGCGCGGTCGACTTACCGCGATCCCTGCGTTCGCCGACATGTTTTCATATCCGTTCGCGTGCGCCACAAGATGTTGGTAGCCGGTCTCGCTATCCCGCGAGAGTTTGCGATCTCGAACACGTCATTCACCACCGCGAGAGAGAGCGTGCGATCGCGAACACGTCATTTGGACGCGCTATCCGACATCCGGCAGAAGTTTGGTGAAGCTCGCGATCCCGAACACGCAAAATTTTCAATCTGGAGAAGAATAATATCTCGAGCAGCATAAAACCTTCTGTAAATGATGGTTTGGATGAAAAAAACTCCTCAGATTGACATTTGGCTGTCCTTTTTTGTGCAAGGAGTCCTTTCTGGGGAGAGGGAGGAAGTGCCACAGAGTCTCCAACTTCCTGTTCCTGTCCAGCAGGCTTCTCCCAGTGCTTTGTCCATCTCATGTTCATTCTTCCTTTGGATTTTGAGCTGGAAGGATCACTCTTTGTGTCTGCTGCATCATTATCATTGGATTTGAGGACTTTTGGATTTGATATTTTACAAGTAAGTTGGTGTTGTTGTTTGTTTGATTGGAACATTGCAGTTGCTGCAACTACAATTTTGGTACTTATCATTATTTATTTTTTTAATTGTTGTGGGTAGCCAGTAAGCCCAGAGCTAGTCATGGGTGGGTGCATGATGTAGCAACTTTGGTGTGTGTTGAATTTATTTCAAACATCATTTAGGGCATGGATGGCATTGGATTGAATTGCAAAATGTGTATTGTTGGGGGTATTTCTGTTTTTGGGTGTGTGTTAAATAAATGCCTTTGTTGTGTGTGGTGTTGTTGTTGTGTACCTTGCAATGCAGACCTTGTTTAGCCCTGTGGATTTTCGTTTTTGCATTTTATTGCATTAAAGGCAAAGCAGTGTGGCTTAATTAGCATGCATCCTTTGCCTGGCTATTATAGGCCTTTTGTCAGTACATTGTTTTCTAGGCCTCCTGCTTGTTGCTTGTGATTTGTGAGTGTCCATGTGGCTGGTGGCCATTTCTTGTGGGAGTTATTAGTGTGCTGCTTTTGCCATATAGGCCTTCATGTTATTCCTTTGTGGCCTAGGCTTCTTGTTGTGGGCCTGGCCATGAGGCTGGCGGCCATTTTGAAGCCAGGCAGTGTGCTTTTTGCAATAGGCCTGCATTCATGCATTGTCTGTCTTCAGTTTCTTGTAGTTGTGGTGGGCCTGGCCATGTGGCTGGCGGCCATTTTGAAGCCAGGCAGTGTGCTTTTTGCAATAGGCCTGCATTGTCTGTCTTCAGTTTCTTGTAGTTGTGTGGGCCTGGCCATGTGGCTGATAGCCATTTTGAAGCCAGGCAGTGTGCTTTTTGCAATAGGCCTGCATTCTCTGTCTTCAGTTTCTTGTAGTTGTGTGGGCCTGGCCATGTGGCTGGTGGCCATTTTGAAGCCCGGTAGTGTGCTTTTGCCATAGGCCTGCAAGCTTGTGGCCTAGTCTGCCAACAAGCCTTTCATCTAGTAGGCTCAGAGGTAGTCCCGGGTGCATGAAAACAACTGTTTCTGTGTGTTCTGTTGAATTTAAACATCATTTGGGGCATGGATGGCATTGGATTGAATTGCAAAATGTGTTTTTTGGGGGTATTTCTGTTTTTGGGTGTGTGTTAAATAAATGCCTTTGTTGTGTGTGGTGTGTTGTTGTGTACCTTGCAGACCTTGTTTAGCCCTGTGAATTTTCGTTTTTGCATTTTATTGCATTAAAGTCAAAGCAGTGTGGTTTAATTAGCATGCATCCTTTGCCTGGCTATTATAGGCCTTTTGTCGGTACATTGTTTTCCAGGCCTCCTGCTTATTGCTTGTGATTTGTGAGTGTCCATGTGGCTGGTGGCCATTTCTGGTGGGAGTTATTAGTGTGCTGCTTTTGCCATATAGGCCTGCATGTTATTCCTTTGTGGCCTAGGCTTCTTGTTGTTGTGGGCCTGGCCATGAGGCTGGCGGCCATTTTGAAGCCAGGCAGTGTGCTTTTTGCAATAGGCCTGCATTGTCTGTCTTCAGTTTCTTGTAGTTGTGTGGGCCTGGCCATGTGGCTGGTGGTCATTTTGAAGCCAGGCAGTGTGCTTTTTGCAATAGGCCTGCATTGTCTGTCTTCGGTTTCTTGTAGTTTAGTGGGCCTGGCCATGTGGCTGGTGGCCATTTTGAAGCCCGGTCGTGTGCTTTTGCCATAGGCCTGCAAGCTTGTGGCCTAGTCTGCCAACAGGCCTTTCATCCAGTAGGCTCAGAGGTAGTCCCGGGTGCATGAAAACAACTGTTTGTGTGTTCTCACTGTTCTGTTGAATTTAAACATCATTTGGGGCATGGATGGCATTGGATTGAATTGCAAAATGTGTTTTTTTTCATTTTATTGCATTAAAGGCAAAGCAGTGTGGTTTAGCATGCATCCTATGCCTGGCTATTATAGGCCTGTTTCAGTTCATTGTTTTCCAGGCCTCCTGCTTATTGCTTGTGATTTGAGTGTCCATGTGGCTGGTGGCCATTTCTGGTGGGAGTTATATAAGTGTGCTGCTTTTGCCATATAGGCCTGCATGGTTTTCCTCTTGGCTTACTGCTTCCATCCGTCCCCTTTGCCAGCAGCAGCTCCCTGAATGATGTGATGAACAAATAATTTAATGCCAAACAGGGTCCACTTCCATTACATTTGTATTTGTGTTGTTGTTCTTCTTCTTTCCTATCCTTCCTGAGAGTGTAGTGTACACAGTATACCATGAAAGCCCTTGTTGACAAAGTCTCACAAATGGCTACACTAAGTTATATCTTTTATTTGTTTGTTTGTACTAGTAGTAATTGAACCACAACAACAAATGCAACATTTCACTGATGTTCTTCTCCTGGCTTCTTTGCTTTTAGGTGCACAAAAAGACAGGAGGAGGAGGTGTCATCATCACCCGTTGGACTGCCAGACAGAAGTCCTGCTGCGCACCATGTCACGTCTACGTGTGACCACAGACATCTCTGCAACTTGTGGACCTGCGTCCTGCTGACATCTGAAGAAGATGGGCCCAAAGAAAGGTAACAGGTCCTCCAGTACCAAGAAAGTTGTCAGTGAGAAGAAGGAACAGAAAAAGGAAGTGGCACTTACCAAGACTGGTGTGCCGCCCCAGGTGTTTTTTGGGGAAAAACAATTACGCCTGCAGCAGCGTTGTCCGGGGGACCAAGCTGGGAGCAGCACCTCCGCATCAGCGGGCCAGCCCCACCAACCTAGGCCCAAGCCCATGAGTGTCGCAGAGGTAGCCAGTCTACTAATGAGCAGCGATGTTGAAATGTCATTATCGCAAAGTAGTACACAATCAACGCAGGCGGAAACTCAGCAGATAAGTGGGTAGCAGCAGGCGCAGCAGCAGCCGCAAGAACAGCAGCAGCCGCCAGAACAGCAGCAGCCGCCAGAACAGCAGCAGCCGCCAGAACAGCAGCAGCCGCCAGAACAACAGCAGCCGCCAGAACAGCAGCAGCCGCCAGAACAGCAGCAGCAAGAACAGCCACAACAACAGCCCACAATAGTAGTTGTTCCTCCTGAAGTAGGTGCATTTCAGGAAATTGAGCTTCCTGCAGACAAAGAGGAGCAAGCCACTGTTTCAGAATTTCCATTGTCTTCCAGACCTCCAGCAAGGAAAAGGAGGGTTAGTCTATCATCTTCTTCTTCAAGCCCCGTTTCTGATGATCGAGATGCCACTTGGAAGCCACCAGCTCAGTCTGAGAGTGATGCACGCCACAAGACAAAGCTAGTGAAAATGAAGGTTCCAGAAAGCCTTAGAGTTATGGAGGTAGATGTACAAGAGGGGGATGATGATGATGACGAGCCAGTCATCATGAACATCACTCCCGGCCCAAAGGAGATGGAGACCAACATTATTACCCTATCCAAAATCGCTGCGAGGGATGTAGCATGGCTACCACCAACACAGGTAACATCAATACAACCTCCAGCTTCCATATTTGCATTTGCAAAGGCCTGGCAGGGACCTACATCCAGCTCAACCACCACCTCGGTACGTAGTGGTAGTGTAACTGCACAGAGTCAAATTCCAGGCCCACCCTCCAGTTCATCTGGTATTGAAAGTGGCACATCCAGCAGCGCCAGAAAGTTCTCCTCCCCAGTTTGGGACTTCTTTTCGGTTAGCAGTAAGGAGGAGAACATTGCTATATGCTCAATTTGTCGACAGACTGTTAGGCGGGGTAAGCTTGGTACAAACTATGGTACCGGAGGCCAAACAAGTCATCTCAAAATACACCACAGTATCCAGTGGGAGGCTGATGAATAATCTTTTTGTATCGGTCTTCGAAATCTTTCGTCTCTTTCTAGTACTCCTTATTCAGAAGAAGGTTGTCTGAATCATACTCCATTTAGGATTGTTTTTCTCATCATCTTACTTTTCATGTTGAGTGAGTATATTGTCTAGTGGTTTTAATCTCCATTACTGAGATGGTTGAGGCTTTTTTATCCACTCCACATTAATACTCCCTATTCTTTTCTTTCACTCTCGTCTTTTGGTATTCTGCTACTTAGTCACTGGTGTTTATATATCTCTTCTTATCACTTTTTACTATACTATACTATAGGGATACTGACTCAGCATTAAGACTATTTGCACACTCGGTCTATTCTTCTTTTGGTTTTTCAATTTTCTTCCTTCTTTTTTCAACTCCAGTTAGTAATATGTCATTTGTAATATTGATTTATATTTTTTCATTGTCCCTTTCAGATTTTATATTTACACTGCATCACATTGTGATAAGGAGCCCCACTTCATGCATGATACTTAGATGTTAAGGACTATCGGATGGTTAAATACCACCAAGCTATATATACCCTTGCGCCCTGACGAAGGAATTGTTGGTCAAATTCCACTCCGAAACGCGCGTCAGCACTTCTTCTGTATGATTATTGTGATATGATGTTTTTGTATTGTTCACACTAATTGTATTTTATGTATCATTATGTATTTGAGATTTTGTAGTTGTGTTCTTGATATGAATGTATGTGTTTGATTGGTGTTGGTGTGTATGGTATGGTTTATGTGCTTTTTACTGTGATGGGGCTCTGTTTTTGTTCATTTCTGCTCTGTTCAGATTAAGAATTTTACATAATTAAATAATATGAAAATTATACAAAATAAAGAAAATGTTTTGATATAAACTGAAGAATTTTTTCTTAAAATTGGGACAATGGTAGTATTTTCATTGTAGGAGGTATACCAATTATTTGAATCTGTAATAGGGAGAGGTTTTGTTCTGATCGTGTTTTGATATTCCCTGCCCTCCTCTCCCATTATTTGGACACCCAGGGACCCTCTACTTGTGTTATTAGTTCCAGTGGGAGGCTCACCTACTTCGCTTAGAAAAAAGTAAAACTGAACCCATTGCTGTTGTTGGGGATGAAGAATTAGGGGAATATATAATTGCGGTGGAAGGTGAACAAGAGGGAGACATTTCTAGCCCTGTCCCCAGCAGTGTAGTGGTACCGCCCAGATCCTCAGCAACATCTCAGTGGCACCGCAGTAAGAGTCAGACTGAGACACCAAGGCAACTGAGTACTGCAATGAAAAAAGTGCGTCGTTGAGCCTAACTGGGTTCAAGAAAACAGCTGCACCACAAAGGAAAATAATCCAGCCTACCATTGAGAGCATGCTTAGGTTGGAGGGGCAGTACCAACGCAACTACCCAACGGCACGGTTGTACAATGCGAAGCTGGCTAAAATGTTAGCGCTGGACCTTCTCCCTTTTTCATTTGTGGAAGGGGTGGGTTTCCTTGAATTTGTGTCAGCCATCTACCCTAAATGGAAGGTTCCCAGCCGGTCCTATTTTGCCAGAGTTGCTGTTCCAGCACTACATCACGATGTGCTGGAATTGGTTGGACAAGCTTTGCAGCAGAGTGCTGTTCACAATATCCACCTGACAACAGACATGTGGACCAGTTGCCAAGCCACTGATTACATGTGCATCACTGCACACTGGGTCTCTTTTGTGGGGGTTAGAGATAAGCTATCTGAAGTAGGTGCTGTTGGCACAGCTGAGATTTTTAATGCTACTCGGAAACATGCAACTGTAGCCATGTTCGCCATGGAGAAATCTCATACTGCTGTAAACATTTTGGAAGAGTTTCACAGCAAGGTCTTTGAATGGCTACGCCCAAGATGGCTTAAGATTGGTTTTGTTGCCACAGATAATGGCAGTAATGTACTTAAGGCCATGGAGCTTGGTTGCTATTTCAGGGTCCCGTGTTTGGCGCACTGCATTAACATTATAGTTCAAGACTTTCTGAAAAAAAGAAGCCATAGTCAGCAACTTACTGACCACCTGCCGAAGAATATGCACTCATTTCAGCCATTCTTTTAAAGCTCAGAAGCAGCTGAGGATCATTCAACGTGACTATAGAATGCCAGTCAAAGCACTCATCCAGGAGGTGGCAACACGTTGGAACTCAACTTATTACATGCTTGACCGTCTGTTTGAGCAGTACAGACCAATCAATGAATATGTCATGCGAAGAGGGGATGCTACTGTGAAAGGCATGACCCTTCAGATGGACCAATGGTGCCTAGTTAAATGCCTGACAGAGATGCTTCTTCCTTTCGAGGTCTTCACACGTGAAGTCAGCAAGGAGGACTGTACTATGGGCCAAGCTATCCCATTGTTGCACATGCTAGAGCAACAGCTGAAGGAGGTGTCTTAAGCGTACAAATGTGTAGAGGAAAAAAGAAGCATATGAGTTGGTGGAGAGCTTATCCCGTCGCTTAGCTGACAATACAAGGGTGCAAAATAAGATTTTGTTACAAGAACATTACATTTGTGCCACAATTCTGGATCCACGGTCCAAATTGGCACTGAACAGTAAGATATTAATTCCTTTTTCAGAAGTGGATGTTGCCCGGTACAAAACTTGGATAGCTGAGGCAGCCAGTAATTTGGAAAATGAACAGCTGGTAATTAAAAGCCTGCTACATAAACCCACAACAAGTACTGCAGCAGGGCATCCGGCGTCAAGTTCAACTTTGGAGCCTGAGGGCAGTGCGTTTGGCTCAGAACACTCCAACACTATCGACAACAGCAAGAATCGGATCATCAGCCCCAGTAAAATCGTTAAAGGATTGGTATATACAGCAAGGACTTGCTAGGTCCAGTGCTGATGCAAAGACAAAAGAGGCCGAACAAAGTGTAGCACCCCTGAACATTGAGCGGATGGTCCAGGCCTATCTGGATGACCCAACAGAGGTGTACATTGATCAAAACCCATTGCGGTATTGGTATGGGAAAAGGGGCCAATGGCCACTGCTCAGCAGGCTGGCAATAAACTATCTGGCTTGCCCTGTCGCAAGTGTCTCTTCTGAACGTGTTTTCAGTGCTGCTGGTTCCATTGTAACAGTGAGAAGGACCAGTCTCTTGCCCAAAAACGTGGAGAGGTTAACCATGATCAAAATGAATCAGCACTTTATACCACCGAATTACGCAATACATGAATCAATGGAGGAAGCTGAGGAAGCGGCTCAGGTGACGGAAGTAGTGTGTTAGATGATGATTGCCTACTTCTGGTTGAACCCCCAGAGTTTGAGGACGAGCTATACTTCCCTGAAAATTAGGCTTGCACTTCTTACTGTCTTCCTCCCTTATTTACTTTTATTTGTGTGTCTGTCTTTCTGGTTCAAAACTTCGAATCACAACAAATCCATCACCACCGCCTTCTAGTCTTTTTATTGCCATATGAGTTTCAGCTGTCTGCATTTCAGTCCACTCCTCCGAGTCCTGCTCCTCCATCCTCCTGAATCGCCCTAAATCCATTGCCCTCAAGCCAGATGATGATTGGATGTAGCATAATAGAAGAAAAAAGAAAATCTTGCCTCGTTGAGTCCCTCCAAAAGAAGTGGAACATGATGATGACTACTATAAGCTCCTTTCCGAGCCGAGAGAGACTGCCCTTTAACTGAAGATGAGAAGCAACAGGTAATGAATGATGCCATGCATTGGACGCTGACTGAGTGATTTGTGTTGTTGTTGTTTGTTGTGCATGAAGTTAATTCATTGTGTACTATTATCTAATCTACACCCTAAAAGTAACTCAAGGCAATGTTTCCATTCTTGTTTTTTAATAACAAATTTGTACTTCTACTGCAGGCTGATCCATTGCATTTTGAATATGGAAAGGGGACTCAATCTGTACACTGCACACACTGAGTTGGACAACACCATGATGATGACCACAGTGACATAATATCTTCGAAGTCACCCAGTAGGATCGGAGATGATTGATGGAATAAGTCAGGGCGTTTCATGAGTGGCATAAAAAAGGTAAACAAGTCAACAACAACCACAGCAGACCTACATGTCTGTGTAGTGGTGGAGTCGAGTGTAGTGGTATGACTGACAGCGGTGCATTGATTTAGTCACTTAATTTGTAAAATGCTATGTTGCTGTATATGTACTTTGACTCTGTCAAAAAATATACGCTAAATGGAGGCTGGGTCAAGGGTGCCGTGGGCCTGCTCTGTCCTGTTGTTGTTATAGGTTAATGCTGGAAAAAGAGTAGACTAGAGTAGACATGATGTATCCAAACTATCCATGTCGCTTCTGAAAGTGTTCTTTTTGCACTTCACTGTAATTTATGCATTTTTTTCTACTTGATTTATCAATATCCCTTTTGTTTTTCCATCTACAATTACAGGCTGGCCCTTACCCTGGGCTATACTGGGAAAAACAACTCACACTTACCTTACTAATGAATCTACATCTGCCAGGCAGGCAGTGGCGTCACCCAAGATTGATGGACGGAGCGTCCATGGAAGGGAGGACCAAGAGGAATGCCGAGATGCAACTCCCCATTTTGACCAGGATAACATACAGTAACAATATCAACTTTCATAATCTTTTAAATAATTTGATTCATTTTTTGTCTTCAATCATTACTACTGTGTGTTGTTGTTATTATTATGTTTGCTCTCTGCTTATAATAATTCATCCCTACAGCTATTTTTGAATTTTCTTTGCTATCTTTAAAAGTAAGCCCGGTACAACAGAACAGAAACTGTATGTAATTCGGGTCTCTCTGAGGGCAGACAGGCTAGGCAAATTGCATAACATACTGCTGCCCTGTACTACTGTCTAATTGTCTAGTAGTAGTTAGTAAGTACTACTTCTCATTAACCATCAAGTTATCATCATCATGCATGCATTTCCTTTTTCTCCCTTAACACATTTATGGATATGGTCGTCTGCCAAGATTGTGTTTTGTTGTTTGTCCATGCATACTGTTTTCTTTGTCAAACCTTTCCCAAAACCCCCCTTCCCAACCATTCATCAAACCCTAACCCTCTTCCGCCGGGCTGTGAGATTTATTGAGGTGTGACTAAATTAAATGTACACCAATAATTGATCACACGCTTGTTGGGGCGGATGTGGCGAAAGCAACACTAATTCAATTTCAAGGCAGGGCGAGGATCTTCTTCTGCTTGCCCACCCATGATCAGTATATTCAAAGGAACCTAATCCATCATCATTATTTGCCGGCAACGATTAGATTTGTCATCCTCCTACAAAGCACTAAAGGTTACGCTTGTGTCGAGTGTAGGCCTAGTCGAGTGACTCGACACAACTACAGTTTCTAAGTTGTTGTACTAGGCTATCCCAGCCACCATTATGTTTTATTTTATTTTGGCATCTTATTGTTTGGCAGTAATTTCTGTACTGTACTTCATTCTACTACTCCTCCCACAGTCTCTCTCAGGCGACTGACTGTCTCATTTTCTTTTTTTGCAAATGCTACTGCCAGTGTCTACTACTACCACCACAACCATGGCATGTTGAGAAACAAACCAAACCATCATCATCATCACCATTCAGACATCGCTGTGCCTAAGTTAAACATCAAGCACAGGTAAGAGAAGAAGTTTGGGGGAGGCATAATTAATAATGGAACATTTTTCATTAGTTCACACACCCCTTGAGTCCAGTTGCAGAATGCATAGACTAGGAGGAGAGACTGACAGTACTAGTAGGACAAGTCACTCAGTGAGGGGTACCGCATCTATCTGTTTGTGTCTTACATAGTCAGCCAATTATTTAAATCAAACACTGGCTGTGGCCCTGCAGCATCAAGGAAACAGTGTGACGTAAAACTGTAACCCCACCCACAAAACATTAACAACATTGTATGTAAAGTATAAATATAATGTAATCCCCTAACAAAAACAAACTATGTAAAAAATCCCCCAAAAAAACACCTGGCCCACCCCTCTCCCTAACCCCAACCAATGTCCGAAACTAAAAAGTTCAACCAATTGTCCATGTCCATTAAATATAAACCCCAACGCCCAATTCCCACCCACCAAAAGACGCAATAAAAAAGGGGCAATCCAGCAGGGTCATTCATCGGCGTGCTCGCCTCTCCAGGACATTAGTCCGCTCCTCTAGGCGGGCACGCAGCGCTTCATTGCGCAACAATTGCATCCACGGGGGGGCAGTGAGAGATATCGAATTGCGGCGGGCGATTGCCAGACGGCGGCGCCGAAACGCTGGAGGGGCCTGGGTGCTGGGGCCTGGGGCATTGGAGGAGGCTGCAGCTGCTGCCGCCTCCTCTTCCGCCAGAGCCACCAGCCGCCGGTATTCATTGCAGATGGCCTCCAGCTTCCGGCACCGGGCCACGGCTGCCAACTCCTTCCTTGTTGGTTTTGCTTGGAAGGAGTAGCTATATCAAGAAAGAAAAAAATACTATTGTTGTAACCAATACTCTTAGCAAAACAGTAACACAAAATTAATTCAACACATAGTGGCACAGTAGCGCTAGCAAGCACAGTACATAACATTTGTGGTATGTATCTATCCTCCCACTTCCTCGGCCTCTAACATTTGTGGGAGTTTCAGGCATTATACTAGCACTATGGAGCCAAGTACACAGTACACCAGTCTTCTTCTTCTCTCTTGTTTAACGAAATTACGTGACCTTGTTGTAGCTGGCATGCCAGCTCAGTCAGCTGCTTGCGCCCAAGACAAACATACTCGAGTCATGACGCAGACTCACTTTAGTTTTATTTACTACTGTCTGCAGGTGGGGAAGCTCGTATCCTTTTCTTCTCTGCCAGTCATAAATATTACATCTTGCACGCCCTCCTTCCACCCTTCTTTCCCTTTTCGTTCAACCCATCCATCAAGGTCATCTGATCTGACTTTTAGTCTTCTCCATAAAACTTTCACAGCTGAGTTGAAGTCAGATAGAAGAGGACATTGGTTACTCAACACTCCCGCCACTAATGCTATTGCTAATGCTAAGTAAAGGGTGTCTTCTCTAACCATTCACAACAACTTCTTACTTACTAATTCTCAACAGTACAGTGTACAGTACACCCTTGCAGCGAGTGTAATCAATGTCAATAAGTAAGGAATATAACTTAACACCGCCCGTCACTGCTGCTGGCTCCCCCCCTGCAGCTCCTGCAACTGCCGCTACCTCTGTGGCCGCCTCGCCATCGCTGCTGGCCCCGGTACTGGTGGTCGTCGGTATTATGACTAGAAACATTACACATTTTTTAGGTGCCATACACACATCCCCCTATTTATTCTTTTTCACTAGCAAGATTGAAAAAAAGTTAAATACATACATATATAACATACATCACTAGTACAAATCGGGTACTAGAGTACAGTAGACACTAGTAGTGTTATATCATGGCCCCTAGGGTCATTCTAGTCTTTGCTACGTTAGCCTGAGCCATGCAACCATTTTAGCTTTGTGTCTTTTATTTTTGCGCACGTTACTTAGCAGCTTGTTGTGTAGGACGCCTTTGAGTCCACATGAGCTCATAGTACTGCTACTGTCTGAGCGCTGCGTACAAGTTCGCAAAAACAAGCCACTTTGTTATGGAGTTCTGGTGATCATTCCGTATTGCTTAGCCATAACATGCTACACTTTTGGCACGACTGAGAAATGCTTGCAATACACTAACGCGCACCATTTTTCTCATAACAGACGGAAGATTCCCTTCTACAAACCAGAGATTTGCGGAGCTTATGATGTAACCAGTACTTCTAGGTTCTTCTAAGGTGAGGGGTCCCCCAGAATTGGCTCAGAGATCTTCATTTATAATTTTATATACACTATATTCCTAGCAAGGGGAGGGTGGTTCTTCCACCACTGTTCAGTTATCATGATTGATTTCCCCTTTTGTCTACTATGGACTTGTAGTTGTAACAATGTTTATTGTTTTAATCTTATGCATTTTGCTGTTGGTGCTGGCTCATATTATACTGCATTATAGAACAACGTACAGAGCTTGTTAGTTGAAAATAAACCTTTGGAACTTACATAGACTCGGTGGTATTTGGTGTGGACTTAAACGAGTGAGTGAGCGAAAGGGTGTGAGAGGTCGGGAGTGTAGTGTTATGTTCTGGGTTGTCTAATCATTGGGTATCTTCGGGGGGTTCGGGAAGCTAATGACTCTGAGACACTATAGCTAGTCAGTCAGGGGATTGTGGGTGAAGACGGTGTGAGGAAGGTCCAACCTCCTATCACCAACGTCCTATTTTCTTGTGCATAGTTCTGTATATGCAGAATCCCTACAACAGTAGTAGTATGTCCTATGTATCCTATCAAAAATTAGTAAAATATCTGTTTGGGCATTTTGTTGGTGGGAATTGTCGAAAAGCCTCAAGATTAAGAAGAATAGAAGTGGACAACCCAAAGGACTGACTCAGTGGATAGAGCGATTGGTGAATCTGAGTTTTATTTAAAACCTTTTACATAAAGAGTGGCCACCTGGGCAAGCTTTGCTACAGACAGACTAATTGTAGTAGTACAGAGAGTCATAGCAGAGGCAGTTAGAGGCAGGGATAACAAGAATTTAGAAACAGATTGTCTACATCGAAGAAGATTTTGTAAAAAATAGAATTAGGAAATCGAAATAATAGTTCGGAAAAAATAAGGTGCAGTAAAAGTTAGGGAAGTATAATTATTAATATTAACAACAGGAGGACTTACTGGGGCCTGCAGCAGAGCCCTCGGTAGAGGAGCGTCCCTGGCCCTGGGAGGCATCTTCACCAGCTTCCGTCGACTCCAACCCAGTCTTCTTGCCCCTGGGTGCTGGTCATGAAAGATGTAAGAAAGAAAGAGACAAACATGGATGATTGGTGTGAAAGTGAAACAAAATATTTTGAAAAACGCTCAAAAAACATTTATGGTTACAACAATTTGACCTATCTAATCTGGTCGACTAGTATTGCGGGATTCGCGGTCCGTCTTATTATTTATTGATAACACTAATCCAGTGTTCCATTCTGATTCCAGAATACTAACTAAGCCTAAGTACCACCTGACCTAGCCACCTATTCCAGACGGGCCAATTGTTCACTAAGTCTGCATTTTCATTTATTTTAGTCTTCAAAAATGCATAGATGGAGGACACATGCATAACTTTTAGCATACACCAAATTGTTGGTTGGTTGCTGTTGATGTTCTGCTAGTGATAAGCCTATTACCACTCACTAAACAAAAAACTAAAGGTTCTACTAAGGACTGGGGAAAGCAGCACTCAGCAACACGGACGTGACGTGACAGAGGATGCGTCACGCAGACCACTAAAAAATTACCTACTAATGAGTAACTAAAACTATCAATCCACCACTATCTCTTCTTAGTGGCAGGAGGACAAAGGAAGGACTAGAGTCTCTTTACCATTACCTAACTTAAGTGCTCTAAACTAAGTAAACTCTTACATAATCATGCCAAGCGAGTGCAAAGTTGCAAACAAGTAAGATTACTAGCGCCGAGCACCTGTGTCATAACAATCACAGAAGATTTTTAAACTTAATTTACCTGCAATGTAAACAGCAGCATTCTTGCTGTTCGAGGAAAAAAATATATTCGCAATATATAACACAGAGCAGAAGAACACAAAGTAGTAATATTAAATAGCTACTCACCAAGCCCCGGGACCTCCACTCCTACCAGGTCCAGCAGGTCCTGCTCCCAGTCCAGGATATCGGACCACCGGTGTGTCAGCTGGTTATTGGTGCGCCGGACACCAGAGCAGCGAAACACTTCCCGGCGCACCTTTCCCCACCGCTGCCGATGCTCCCGGAGCCCGTACCCGGACCCAGGCCTGCCGCCTGCTGCTAGGGTTAAGGGGAGGTGGCGCTGCACAAAAAAAACAAGTGCGGCCACCTCCGCCTCACCAAATATGGCCAGTTCCTGCACCCCTTTTGGGCGCCGCCTTCCGCAGGGAAGGCGGCTGCGAGCTGGACTTGGGGGGGGTGGAAAAGAAAAAGGAGGAATTCGAAAAGTAGGTAAAAGAAATGAAAAAAGCAAGTTATAGAAAAAGAGTGAAAAAGTAGTAAAAACAAGTCACAAAAAGTAGAAAAAAAGTCAAAATATAGAATCAGGAAAATAGAAAAATAGATAATAAATTAAAAAGATTTTAAAAAAGTGTACAGAAACAAAGGATTGCAAAGATAGAGGAAGGATAGAAAAGCAGGCCCAGAACCATAGCAATAGAGTGAAAAACAAGATGGCCGCACCCATTGCGACCGCGTGGGCAAGTTTGCGCGATATTTCCCCCGTGAGCACACACAAAGCGTCGCTAACACGTAATACGCGTTCCCGAACAGGGAATACTCAACGCGAACGGGCGGGAGCACGCAATACGTGACCCGGAAGAGGAAATAACCATCGCGAGCGGGCGGGACAAGTGAAAAACAAGATGGCCGCGCCCATTAGCGACCACATGGGCAAGTTAGCGATATATTTCCCCGCGACCACGCAAAAACACATCGCAAACGGGCGGGACAAGCAATTCCGCATCTTCGCGAAAGTTCTGCGTGCTCGCGGAGATTTTTAACATTTTCGCGATAATTTGCGTAGCACGACTACGCAAATTCCGCCCACCCCTAATAACAACACCACTCTCATTGGCCCCGCCCCACTGCACTCAGGAGCACAACACAGAAAGGGAGTAGCCAGAAAATTAAAATACCCCCCACTTTGAAACCAAACCTCAGATTGCACCAAGCTAGAAAGCCGAATCCTCCAAAGAAGAGCTCCCTTGCCTTTTACATCCAAGGATCTATCTATTCCTCCTTTCACCATTCCATCCATCACCTGATATCCACCATTTCACCTTTACATTCTGTCATCCATCCATCATTCTTTCACCATTCCATCCATCGGGCCATTCCTTCCTTCCATCAATACATCCAACATTTGACCCATCTACCCTTTGACCCATCCATCCTTTCAACCATTTACCCACCTATGCATTCTTTCACCCATATATGCATCCTTTCACCCATGCATCCTTTCACCCTTCCACCCATCCTGTCATGCACCCATGCATCCTTTCACCCATCCACCTTTTCACCCATCTTTTCACCCACCCACACATGGTAGAGTGGATGAATGGATGGATGGCTGAGTTGATGGATTGATGGATGAATGGCAGTGGCTGGATGGACGGCAGAGTGGATGGATAGATGGCAGAGTGGATGGCTGGCAGAGTGTAGGGATGGGTGGATTGCAGAGTGGTTTGATGGAGGGCAAAGTGGATGGATGGCTGAGTGTAGGGATGGGTGGATTGCAGAGTGGATGGATGGAGGGCAAAGTGGATGGATGGCTGAGTGGATGGATGCAGATTGTGTAGATGGATGGAATGGGGACAGACTGAATGATGAATGCATGGATGACAGAATATAAAGATGAAATTGTGGATATCAGTAGGTGCATGGAAGGGTGAAAGAATGAATAGATAGATGCATGGATAGAAGAGACAAGGAAGCTGTTCTAGGGAGGGTTCAGCTCATTTGCTTCGCTTGCTTGGTGGCATCAGCGCTTTTGTTCAAAGTGGGGGCTATGTACATTTTCTGGCTACTACCTTGTCAAAGCGCCTATTGGTAGTTGTAGATATTATTTTTCCAACATTTCCATCTAAGATCGGAATAATGCAGTTAAAGTAGTAGTGCGGGCATCAGGTTGCTACTGGATGTAACCCCCTAAAGGTGAGACACATGCTAATCTCAGTAAAAAAAAAAATCTCAGGACATTAATGCTTCAAGGAAAATAAGAGCTGAGTGCCTCGGGTTGCAATCTCGGTACCTCTAAAGCGCGTGCGTTGACTCACTTAGCTATTTCACTAAACTATGATAAGCTCGAGAACTGCAGGTTACGTGTAGATGTCAGCAGTGAGTGCATTCACCCGCTTTGCTATCTCAGTGAGATTCCAACAAATGCCGTGTATAAATGCAGATGTAATCTCTGGCCCCCAGATAATATCCCGAGCCTCCCTACAATTTCTGGTTAGATACAATAAAAACCGGCGTAACCACGTTAATGTGGAAAATCGGAAATGTAACGCTCGGGCATATTGTCAGCTTTGATAATATATAAGTATGAGAGGAGCACTATATTTTGGTGACGGGTAGAGGGGATTATGAGGCCTGAACGTGTGCTCGCTTTATCGCTTTTTAGGTCTTGCCTACGCAGCGCGCATGCGCTACATAGGAGGGGACCTCTTGGAATCGATCAGCTTTTTGGCCAAAAACGTGCACGTTTTGCATTGCTTTCTATTGCGACGCGTGCACGTTTGGCGTTTCCCTTGCGGGAGCGAGCTTTGGCGACATCTGTTTGTAATTATCTTGCAAACAAATGGTGCCCCTGCTCGCTCCCGCAAGGGAAACGCTGTGTGGCCGTGTCAGTTGCCTTTCAATTCGATGCCACGTCGCACGCTCCCTGTCTTGCGTTACTCTCGAACTGCCCGCGAGCCCTCTCAATTTAGACACAGCAAGGCAGTGATTTGGCCCGGGTGAAGTTTTAATCAATAACTCGTAATATGCCAATTTTGAGTTCCTCAACAGTGACAGAGGCGACATGGCGTTAAGCGACAAGCATGCAAGTCGTCTTTTCTTTTTTTCTAACACCCCTCCCCCCTCCCTTCACCGTTCCGTAGCAGCTGCCACTAATGCCACAGATGCTCGTCTCTCCTCCCGTGGTCTGTCGCTGTTCCAGGGGTCGCTTGTCAGTTATCCCCTCGTGTGTTATCGACTATATGAGAAAAACAGCAAAGATTGGGAAACAGAAGGATAAAAAGCAGCCCTCGGTAATGAAGCACGCATTGTCTTTCGCTGCGCGCCGTGGAGCCTGGTGGGGTCTGAGCGGCCCTTGGCAAATGTTTTCATTTTTGGTTCTAATTATTGCATCTCTCCCGCGCTTTGTTCCTCGGATGCTCCCGGTGCGCCCGGATCAGTATGCGCGGCCTGTGCTCTGAGGTGTGATTTATTGAGTGGCACGTGGCTGTGGGGCAGAGCACGCGCCATGGTACCTGAGAGAAGTATCCAACCTAGTGAGGGGGCAGGGGCAGCGAGGTAAACCACCACCGCAGCAGCAACGGCAGCTCCCAGATGCGTTGCTATGAATCGCCTAGAAACATGTCAGATGCCGCGCGCTTGTTGTTTTACACCGAGGGCACTGCCGCAGTCCAAAAGTATTGATTCTCTTCTCTGTGTGGAGACAGAAACTGTCAGACAACTATTCCTCACCCTGCCTACTCGACGGAACCCCCACAGGAGAAGTAAATGCAAGCAAATGCCAGTGTCCGCTGCACACGAACAGCACGAAACCGGAGCCTCGCAGTCAACCCCTGCCCCCTGCGCAGCAGGAGGTCCTGGCAAGCAGTTGTGAACTACATTCCACGTGACAAGAAGCTTCGATTTGTTGTTTTCTTTCTCGAGCTCTCTCAAAAATGCAAGAACACCTACTGCACATAATTGGAACGGCCAGGCGATTTGTTGAAAGAAAAATGTAATTTGAACACTGGTTTAAAAAATGCTTCGGATTTTCGAGAGACTAGTGCCGACAGATAAAGTGCATGGCTTTTAACTCTGGGCAGTGGCTGTGGATGCGTCACAGGTATTTGTTGTTGGCATTTAGTATTTTCTGAGATTCCTGGCCAAATGTCTTGCTTCTCTAGCCAGGTGCCAATATCCACGTCTTCAGAAAGCGAGCAAAGTGCTAAAAAAACTGAGAAAATTCTTGAAAAGGGTTTCCTTGACAGCACAAGCTTATTCTCATTAACCACTGGTTTAACCACTAACCTTGGGTTCCAGAGTATCGTGCTACTCTCGCTGTAAAGTGCTTAAGTTCCTCACCAGGAGTAGTAAGTGCAATATAAATTCAGTTACAATAACATTCCAGCACGAACTGCTAGCCTTGGTGCTCTCTAGATGGCCACTTCCTGAGGTGGCGGGTGGGCAAAAAAAGATGGACTGGATTGGGGACTGAAGTAATATGTGCGGGGCAATGTAATGCTTATGGATATAATGCGCGCACTGCACCACCATTCTTAAAGATCAGTGCACTGATATGTATACTTTCGAAATAAACTGTGCACCGCATTTCTAATGGAATGGAATGTGTTCGATGTGTTGCTGTTATCTGTCTCACTGAAACGTGTGGGATGCATCACTGTTCCTTGAAATAAGATTTGTGCAGTGCACCACCAGGCCTACACAACGAAATATGTACACTGCGCTGTTTTAGCAATGACATGTCTGCACTTGTAATTGTATTTATATGGTGCTTACTACCCCTGACGAGGCGTTGAAATGCACCACTATCACCAACAAAACGTGCAACGCCCTGACATTAGCACTAATAAAAACGAGTGCAACGAATACCTTATTCCCAAAAAATAAACTGTGTGCTTTGCAACACTACCCACGCCAAGGACGTGTGAAATGACACACGATTCCTAAAATGAAATATGTTGAAATGCTTGGCGTACGCTGCTAGTCCCATAAAAGAACTGTGCGCAATGGGCCTTTATTCTTATCAATGACGTGCACCAAGCGCTGCAGATATAAGTGAAACGTGCAGTGCACGGCTACTCCAAAAAATGAAATATGTTCAGAAGGCGCCGAGATTCCTAAAACATGAAATGTGTGCACCATCAGGCCTGAAAGTGAGCCGCGCACTGCTGCTGACATCAATAACATGTGTTCTGTGCACGGTGATTCACAGCAGTGAAATGTGTCCCAGACACTATTGATCACATTACTTGTGTGAGCAGGGTTCACTACATTCCTTGTGCACAACGTCTCACTATTTATTGCAATCCGATTTGTGCAGCGCACCACTATGCATAACAATAAAACAGTGTGCTCGGCACTATCCTTTCTAAAACTGAAGTGCGTGCAACGCACCACGGTTAACTGCAATGCAATATCTGTCAAGCAACACTTTTAAAATAATAAAAATATGTTGAATGCATCACGATTCATAAAAAAGAAAACGGGTTCAGAGCACCCCAGTCGTATTCATTAAATGTGTGCAATGCACCACGAGTCCTCAAATGAAAAGTATCCAATGCCCGACCATGTAAATTAATTGAATGTGATCCTTGCACCACTATTCCTCCAAATAAAATGTGTTCAATCGACTTAAAATGAAATGTATGCATTGGACTGCTATTTCTAAAACTGCAATAAGTGCAATATATCACTATTCAAGTAAATTGAATATATCCAGTACACCACTAATACTAAAATAGAAATAGTGCACTACTATAACCAACAAGCATTGGCATAGCCAATAGGTCTCGCCTTTGGGACCTGCTGCATAACTAAATACTTATAAGGTCCCAAAGGCGAGACCTATTGGCTATGCCAATGCTTGTTAGTGCTTGAGAAGTCCCTCAGCAGTGCGTGAGAAGCACAGTACGAGTGTGCCTCAAACCTGATCCTTTTTTAGAACAATGGGGGTTGGGCCCGAATTCACGCCCAAACTGGGCCACCAGTTAAACTAGAAACAATAAATTGTTTGGACGTGCTGCTTAAATACACCTGTTTAAACAAACCCCTTTTGATACATAAAGTGGGTTTGGTGTTTTTATTTCACCTTTTGTTTATGCATTTGTTTAGAAAGCATATATGGACAACATTAGACTCATGTCATAAGAAAAAGACATACATATGATTTTAGCACACAAAATCTACAAAAATGCAATACAATTTACATTAAAAGAATACAAAACCAAAACAAAACATTGACAACATGAATGACCAGTCCTTAAATTGAAACGGAAAAAATAGCGGTACAGACTTGTTTTTACTTTGCGATACTGTAACCTGCTATAACCAGCTAGTCAGCGTTAGGATTACAACAGGCTAAATGCCTTGTTTGTGCACTGTTTTATTTAGTGAAATGATGATAGTGGTGGCTAGCGGTAAATGGTCGACGCGTTTCTGAACCCTCTTTTCAGTTAGGGGTTCTCTTCAGGACCAGGACTCGGTCAAACTCTACAATATAATAAAATAAAAAACTTAACGTGAGTATATGATACACCTTTGACTTGTCCTACATCTGTTTGCCCAACTTGTGAGTCTGCTCTTACCTTTCAAACGAAGAAGGCGAGCACGGTTGGTTTCAACCATTCAAAGGTAGCGGCGTGCCGCGATAATCATTCAAGGCTCTGAAAAAAGTGATTAAACCGGCTATGATTATAAGGTGCTATGATTTTTCAGTGCACTCTAATGAACATTTTGTCCCAAAAGACGTTTAAACAAGAATACTCCACGACATTCTCCATGTACGTGGTTAAAATGCGTGCCTGATTAAAAATAACTTGCCTTATGTTGGTCACTAGACGAACTTGTCTGTGCATTTTAACCACAGCACAGTAAATTAAGCCAAGATTCCCGTTGGTAGTTGCATAGGCATCATGAAACGGCTCCGTCTGTTCGTGCCCACGCAGGATTAAAGTCACAAATTCTGAGGGCCGTTAGCCTCATAAAAAGGATTTTCTTACGGGCCTGGGCCCCTAATGCTTCCGTTAGGTATGGTTGGACTTTCCCCAGGATGTAAGATTCGTCCAGTGCCTTCGTATGGATGTTGTGTCGGAGTGCAGTTAGATCCTTTTCATAATAAATGGAGCTGACCTGCCGTCTCATGGTGTTCAACCAGGCCTTGTGCGGGATTTCTATTAGGGGCAAACTGTTTCGATCTATGTTTAGGGTCTCTATTGCTTTACCCAGCTTGGTGTGCCAGGGGGAGACCTCTTCTTTGAAGATTGTTGCCAAATGATGTTTTAGAGAGTTGTGCGGTGCTTTAAGGACTCCAATATAATACTTTATTAGGTCTCCCTGGAGGGCCAGTTCCTGTCTGGCGAGCCCTAGTTCCAGCCGTAATCTCGTGTTCCTAGCATTCCTGGGTACTTGCAGCACGATCTTGTGGGCTTTGACCAGCGCTGCTGCTATAACTTTGTCTAGAGCTCCTGGAAATGCCAGGTGCCCGTAGTTGATGGCTGGGATTAATTTTGCCCTAAGGACCTTCAGCATGGGTTCGGCTGTGGGGCTGATCAGGCATTTGCTTAGTCGTCTTATTGAAAAAATTACTCTGTTGATTTTAGCAATTAGATGTTTTATATGAGCTGCCGATGTTGCCCTCTCGTTTAGCCAAACTCCGAGATAGTTGTAAGCTGCGGTGGTCCCAATTTGGTGGTCTCCCATCTTCCAGACCGCTTGCTTTTTGTGCGGGTATCTGCCAAATATCATTATCTTCGTTTTACCTTGATTAACTGTCAGGTGATTTTCCTTGTTGTACTTCCCCAACTCTTTAAGGGCTCTTTGTAGACCTACCCTTGTATGGTCCATCACTACGGTGTCATCTGCGTACTGTAGGATTGCCATTCTCGCCTTGCCCAGTCTCGGTGGAACTAGACTTGCATCTTTCAGGGCTGCCCCCATGTCTGCTGTATAGAGGTTGAATAGTAGGGGGGCCAGGACGCAACCCTGCTTCAATCGGTTGTTGGTTTCAACTTTTGCTGATAGAGCTGTGGGGCTTATCTTGACTTGTACCCAAGTCTCCTCGTGAAGGGATATGATGGCCATCATTAGCTTAGGAGGTAACCCCCAGGATGACAGTTTTCTCCAGAGTTTGCCCCTATCGACTCTATCAAAAGCCGTGCTGTAGTCAATGAAACAGCAGAACAACGGTGGGTGCCTGACTTTCACAGCACATTTTGAGAGGTAGGCCAGGGCCATGATGTTATCTGTTGTTGCGCTATTTTTCCTGAAGCCAGTCTGGTAGAATGGGAGTATGTTGTACCCTAACTCTGGTGCAGCTCTGCCAGGGCACCCCAAGCCCCTTCCAACTTGCCACTTCCAGTGTATAACAGCAATTATTATTCGGACTCAGCTCTGCCAGTGCAATTCAACCCTGACCCATGCTTTGCAACTGCACTTCGCTGTCACTGTCCCATTCCTGTCCCTAAGACCAATGTGACCTTACTAACAGCGCGCTTAACACATAACCTTCCCAAAGCATCCAGAGCCCAGGTTCCAGGTGTATAAATGGCCCTCTAATTTGGCAAAACTGCAATATGTGGCGCTTATAAAACACTGACATTAAGTCAAGGTACATAGAGTAAGTATACATTGTTTCGCTCATCACGCGCGGATAGGATGGCAAACATAGCCTGCCGCTATACGTCCATCGCATTCACAGCTTTTCCTCCGTGGTCGGTAAATCGAAATACTATAAATTGTGTCATAGTAAGATGTTATTTATAATGCTTAGAAACAGCATGTTTTTTTTTAAAAGCGCTAGTTATGAGGAAAAAAAAGCTTTAGTTTGCTTTGTCATGTCACCTCAACCCTGCTAGCAGGCCCCCTGCTATTCTAGTACACAGTGTGCTCCCAGTGGGTGGTGGCCCCAGACTGTCCCTCTCTAACGCTGCAATGTCCTAACACCCTTGAGGTCTCACACTCACCCTCTAACCAAACCATTTGCTGGAGCAGTCTTAATTTGAGGGGGGGGGGGTCACAGAGTTGCTGCTCGTGTGATAATTAAGGACTGCGCCAATTAGCTCCAGACTAAAGTTTTAAATCAGGGTAAACCAGAGTGCAAACTGACTTCAGACTGGTTATCTTTAAAAAACACAGACACTTTCTCCACTTTACAGGTGTGAATAATGGAGCTCAGTTTGAGGCAAAAACTCTTTGCTCTATTTGCTTTTACATAAGTAATAAGGACGGAGCGAAACCTCTTTACTGCTTATTTTTTTTTAAAAAGAGGTTAGTGATGCTCTGTGATTTTCTTGTCAGGTCTACACGTAAAATGATTAATAAACCATGCGTATCGAATGCATTTCCCCATCCACTCTCTTCATTGTTTTCCTAGTGCAAACATCTTTCAGAAATATCCACTGGGAAACAATTTGTTCCGCCTGCCATCACACATGAAGCAAAATAGTGCAAAATTGAATTGCTTGCACTATTACCGAGTGCACCCATGCTAGACCACTGCACGGAACTCTACTCAACATCCGTCCCCAAACTCAGTACCAGCGGCCGCGGCGGTCTGTTAGTGCCCTGTGCCAAGGTGGAATGTCTCCTGTGCCCTGGGGTCATGCCCCTCCTACCGGGTGCCGTAAAGGGGCCCTTGTTTACTGACGTTAGATTGCTAAGAATACCCCCCCCCCCATTCTCGCCTAGGGTAGTTGCAGTGTGCCACTATGCATGACGATGCCCCCTTTGCCACATCTCTGCTCTGATATTCCAACGTGGTGCTCCCTACTCAGGGCAGGGCCCCTTGGTATGGGTAGGGGAGGGCTTCTCCAGCACACTAGATATATCCTTTAAGGGATATAATTGGAAATGAGTCGGTGCATTTTGTTCTTGGGGAGATGCCCTCGTGGCCTAGAGCAGTGGCACTATGCTTTGATGCCCCTCTGGTTTTGTGCCCCCTTTCCGTCCCAGAATCCCCATAACTTACCTGGATACCGAAAGGCCTCGTGGTGGCCAGGGGCACAGGCCGATGCCATGGTGTGAGGGGTCCTGATGCCATATGAGGGTCCATAGTGCGAGAAGACATCAGGATGGTACATGATAGCTCTGATCTCCTGAGAGGGTCCCGGTTTCAAAGGGCCACAGACTGCTGCTGTTTAGCTTCCAATGGGGCCGAGACAGTGCTTTAAATGGGGAAAAAAAAGTGCAGGTACTCATCAGATCGAGCTGGGGGCGTGGCAAGGAGGCGGAGCTAGAGGCGGGACTAAGGGTGGGTCTTATGAAAAAGATTTGAAGGGCTCAAGAATTTTTTTCGGTTGCGAATGATGACAAATTGCTTCCCTCTGCAATTTATTGTTGATGCCCTTGTATGTATTAAGTTGTACTCGTTGACAGACTATTGAAAGGTAACTATCAGGTTTCCCTTTTTGTCAGAGGCACCTGTATATTAAACAAAACATTAAAAGGTGCACAGACTTGTTTTACTGAAAATTAATTAAAGGAAAAAGACTACATCCTAAAATGCAACTCTGACCCGCATCGGATGGAAGGAAGCCATCAGTTGTCATGCTAGTGATCCTGGGAGAAGAAAGTTATCTGGAGTCTCACAACAGAGCAATAATATTTCACCCTTTCATTCACTTTCAGATACTGTGCCACCCAGCAAAACCTAGTCCAAAATTCTGAGAGGCTAGTAAAGGGATGGAGGCACATATAACCATGTACATATGAGCCCGGTGTCAATGATGATGGTGGTCAGCAGGCCTGCTGTAGCCACTGCTTCTGATATGGGAGGCACCCTGTACCCACATTTGTTTGATGCTCAAAGCTTCCCTTAGGCCTGCTCCTTCTCTTCAAGTCCAAGGCTTGGCTTCCTCCCTTGGGTGCTTTGGGTTCCCTGGTGCTCCCACTCCTACTGTGTGGCTCACTTTTTTAATGAATACCAGATAAAGCCAGCTGTTGTGTCAACTGGTGATGACCAGTCTGGTGCACCTCATAGTGCAGTGGAACCCTACAGATTTCTAAGCTGCTGTAGTGGAAATTGGGAGGGGCAGACATTTGGCACTTCTCGTTCATATCTCTGTACTGCTCACAGACGCACACTTATGGATGCCTCCACAGCATTGTCCTGGAAAGACATACCTGCGATTCCCCGGCTAACCATGATCCTTCCTTCTTTTGACTTCTCTGCCTGATCCCTCCGTCCAGTGCGGGGATATGTGTCCTGGCATGTAGTGGTGTGGGTGGTTCTTAAGCTCCCTGCCTGGCCTGAGGGGTCTAGCCCTCTGGCCACATCTGAAATGACAACTACATTCTTGGGACAATATTTACAGTAGTCTGTGTACCACTTTGCCAATTCACTAATTTTACATGGATGGAAATCCATTTTCATATTCTACTTTTGTCACAACACAGTAGTGGCACTCGGTGGGTGCAGAACTCCCAAGCTGGAGTGTTGGGTGTGCATCCAGAATGCAGCAAATGAAAGATAAACCCCACCTAAAATAGATGGTTTTACTTTATTTAGCTGAAAACTGCAGTTATTTTCCCCAGAAAGTTACGTGAATTTGCATCAATTTGCTATAAAAGGAGGTGAAGGGCTGGCTGTAAGTGTCCCTTCCCCAAGGCAGACAGTCTTTGACATGCAGAAATAAAACTGAATTTCCCCGTTTGTGATTATTGTAGGATGTCAGTAACATTCACTGTTTGGGGAATCTAGTCATTTCTGCATCTGTGGCAGGTAACTGGATATGGGCCTGTCCCAGTATGGTAAGAGCTCTGCCTCCAGACATCCTTCCTTCCAGATGTCCATGTCAGTCGAAGCCCTGGTCCTCACCCACCTGAATGGAGGCAACTCTCTGCCCATTAGCCTCCTTAACAATATTCAGACACCCATGAAAGCACCTTAACCACTGTAACACTTCCCATCATGGGCTTGTAGAAGTTGGCCAAATCCACCCACACTGAAGGTATTGTATTGTAATTGCATTTATATAGTGCTTACTACCCCTGATGAGGCGTTGAAGCGCTTTTTTGGCGAGTAGCACGCTACTCCGGAACCCAAGAAGGATTAGTGTTGAATTAGTATAGGTAAAATGTGAAAGTAATTTGAGTGGTGGATAGGTTAGTCAGTTATTTGGATTCAGAAGGATAGCGGAGGGATAGAAGAGGGAAAAAGGTTTGCATTTATATAGCGCTTGTTACCCCGGTTGGGGTGTTAAAGCGCTTTTGTTTGGAGAGTAGCACTTATCGGGTTTAAAGAACAAGGAAATACCAAAAAGTGTGACTGATCATGTGTATGACAGCAAAAAAGCGTACTTGGCAATCTGGAATAGGTCTCGTTTCAGAGAAATGCTTGATATCAGACACAAGCATTCTGGAAGCAATTCAAAGTGTGATCTAACATCATAGAAATGAATGAGAAACATTCACCAAGCCATGGGACGTCATGTCTTAGTCGTGTTTGAATGCTTATATTGTTAGCTACATTCAGTGTTTTCTGGTAAATGCGCATTTTCAACTCCGTGCACATTATTCTTCCCCTTCCAGTGTGCCCCAGTAAGGTCTATACTGTGTTTAAGTATTTTGATAAATCCATTCTTCCTCCAAGTATGCAATCTGAATTCTTATGATTGTTTGTTGGGCCTTTTATTGTTTAACTTCGTTACAAAAAAATGAGTCACATTATGGTAAACTTTATATTAGCTGATAAATAAAAAAAAACACATGACTTAAAAATACCACCCTCCCCTCAAAATTATTTTTCTATTCAGCTGCTGCCCCCGCTTTAGATAACACTTTTTTGGATGACGAGATACTCGCCTACCTCTACCCTCTGATGTCCCTAGCCCTTACTTACTAGCCCCATGTCCCCTCCGATGCCCCATGTGTCTCTTTACATTTTCTCTTTTTTCAGGTGGTCACGCCACCTTTCAGCTTAAATGTCCCCTCGTTCATCTCATCAAATTCCTTCTCTTGCTTGTCTGGGAAACCCCTCCCCCACTTAAAATACCAGTCTCTGCCACTGCAGCTGTCGCTCTCTCCTCACTCAACAGGCCCCTTCCAACGACCTGTGTCATTCTCGAAAGCCTTGGCTCTTTCTTCGGACACCTACCCACCCCGACTATCAATCAATCAATCAATCACAAGATTTGTAAAGCGCACTACTTACCCGCGAGGGTCTCAAGGCGCTGAGGGAGAGGAGGGGGGGTGTTGCTGCTACTGGTCGAATAGCCAGGTCTTGAGTCGTCTCCTGAAGGTCAGCAGGTCTTGGGTCTATCGTAGGTTGAGGGGAAGGGTGTTCCAGATCTTGGCGGCGCGGTGAGAGAAGGATCTTCCTCCGGTGGTGGTTCTCCGGATGCGCGGGACGGTGGCCAGGGAGAGGTCGGCGGAGCGGAGTTGACGGTTGGGAACGTAGAAGGAGAGTCGACTGTTGAGGTAGGCTGGGCCGGTTTTGTGGAGTGCCTTGTGTGCGTGGATCAGGAGTTTGAAGGAGATTCTCTTGTCGACGGGGAGCCAGTGTAGGTTTTTCAGGTGGGGGGTGATGTGGCTGTGGCGTGGAATGTCGAGGATCAGGCGTGCAGAGGCGTTTTGGATTCTTTGCAGTCGTTTGATGAGCTTGGTCGGGGCTCCTGCGTAGAGGGCGTTTCCGTAGTCGAGTCTGCTGCTGACGAGTGCCTGGGTGACTGTTCTGTCGGGATCCACCTGTAGATCTTGCGGAGCATGCGCAGGGTGTTGAAGCAGGAGGAGGAGACTGCGTTGACTTGCTTGGTCATGGTGAGCGTTGAGTCGAGGATGACTCCCAGGTTGCGTGCGTGGTCGGTTGGTGTCGGCGGTGCCCCTAGTGACGAGGGCCACCAGGAGTCGTCCCAGGCTGATGGGTTGGAGCCGAGGATGAGGATCTACGTCTTGTCTGTGTTCAGCTTAAGTCGGCTGCACTTCATCCAGTCGGCGACGGCTTTCATTCCTTCATGGAGGTTGGATTTGGCGGTGAGGGGGTCCTTGGTGAGGGAGAGGATCAGTTGAGTGTCGTCGGTGTAGGAGATTATGTTGAGGTCGTGCTGTCGGGCGATGCGTGCGAGTGGAGCCATGTAGATGTTGAACAGTGTCGGGCTGAGGGAAGATCCCTGGGGTACGCCGCAGATGATCTCGGAGGCTTCGGATCGGAATGGGGGGAGGCGGACGCTCTGGGTTCTGCCGGAAAGGAAGGAGGTGGTCCAATCCAGGGCCTTGTCTCTGATCCCTGCGTCGTGGAGGCGTGTGCGTAGTGTGCGGTGGCAAACAGTGTCGAAGGCGGCGGAGAGGTCCAGGAGGATGAGGGCCGCCGTCTCGCCATTGTCCAGCAGGATCCTGATGTCGTCTGTGGCGGCGATGAGGGCGGTCTCGGTGCTGTGGTTGCTGCGGAATCCTGACTGGGAGGGGTCCAGGATGCTGTTATCTTCGAGGTAGCGGGTGAGCTGTCGGTTGACGATCTTCTCGATGACCTTAGCTGGGAATGGAAGCAGGGAGATGGGCCGGAAGTTCTTGAGGTCGCTCGGGTCCGCCTTGGGTTTTTGAGTAGGGCGTTGATCTCGGCGTGTTTCCAGCTCTCTGGGAAGGTCGCGGTCTCGAAGGAGAGGTTGATGATGTTGCGCAGGTGGGGTGCGATGGAGCTGCCGGCTTTGTTGAAGATGTGGTGTGGAAAAGGGTCTGATGGGGAGCCGGAGTGGATTGTGCCCATGGTCTTGATTGTGTCCTCGTTGTTCACGTGGTCGATGGGGTGCGGCGGGTCTGATGTGCCGGGGCCTGTTGGGGTCGTCCGGGAGTCGAAGCTGTCGTGGATGTCGGCGATCTTGCGGTGGAAGAAGGTGGTGAGGGAATCACACAGGGCTTGCGACGGTGGGATGTCGTTGGAGCTGGGGTTGGAGAGTTCCTTCACGATGCTGAAGAGCTCCTTGCTGTTGTGTGCGTTGTTGTCGAGGCGGTCTTTGAAGGAGGTCCTCTTGGCGGACCTGATGAGGTGATGGTGGTTGCGGATGGCGTCTTTGTGGGCTGCGCGGCTGTCCGGCGTCTTCTCGCTGTGCCATTTGTTCTCCAGTTTCCGGCAGGTGCGCTTGGATGCTAGGAGTTCCGGGGTGAACCAGCTGACTCTCTTGCTGGTGTCTTTGTAGGTTGGTTTTTCAGCGGGGCTAAGGTGTTGGCGCAGTCGTCCATCCATCGTCTGAGATTGCGGGCGGCGGTGTCGGGGTTGGAGGGGTAGGTGGGTGGGCTGAGTGCGAGGTTTGTCTGGAGTTGGTCTTCGGTGACTTTGCTCCAGCATCTGCGGGGGATCTGTAGGGTGCGGTGGTGTGCGGCGGGTTTCCGGAAGGTGAAGTGGATGCAGTGGTGGTCGGTCCAGGTGAGTTCGGAGGTGTGGCTGAAGGAGACGTGGGAGCTTGAGGAAAAGATGGCGTCGAGCGTGTGTCCGGCGATGTGGGTCGGCGTCGTGACGAGCTGTTTCAGTCCGAGGTTGTCGATCAGGGTGGAGGAGTTGCTGTCGTTGTTGTTCTCCAGGTGAAAGTTCAAGTCTCCGAGGAGGATGTAGTCGGTGGAGGTCAGGGCGTGCGTGCTGATGAAGTCGCTGAACTGGGGTCGGGGTCCGGGGGGTCTGTAGATGAGGGTGCCTCTTACGGTGGTGTTGGGATCCGTGTGGATCCAGAGCTCGACGGCGTGTTTGCGTGCGGAGCGGGTGTTTAGTAGGATGCACCGTAGATGGTTGAGGTCCTTCTTGGCGGGAGTCTCGGGCTCTCCGAGGCAGGTGAAGCTGCAGTTCCGGCAGGTGAAGGGACCATGGGTGCGTTTCGGGGCGGCCTTGAAGCAGGTGGAGGTCCGTCCTGGGTTGAGAGCGATGAGGGTGCTGGCGTCGTATCGGAGGTGGTCTTCGTGGCGGATGCGGGGGCCAGGGGTTCTGGCGCTGGGCGCGGTCCGGGCGCGGACGGGCGCAGACTGGCTTGCCTTAGGCGCGCCTTCGGCGCACCAGCGGCGCGGCCGCACAGCGGCCGCCATATATGGGGAGGTGGGAGGGAGGAGCAGCTGGGAGGCGGGAGGCAGGGGCAGCGAGTGGTCAGCGTGGGGGCGGGGCCGCAGGGGACACAGCGGCGGGAAACAGGAGGGCGAGGGGGTACAGAAATCAAAAGGGGCACAGGGGGCACAGAACGAAAAAACAGTGCACAGCAGTGGGGGCACAGAACGGAAGGGCAAAAACAGTGGAAAAACAGTGGGGCACAGAACGAAAAAACAGTCACAGCAGTGGGAGCACAGAACGGAAGGGCAAAAACAGTGGAAAAACAGTGGGGGCACAGAACGAAAAACAGTCACAGCAGTGGGGGCACAGAACGGAAGGGCAAAAACAGTGGAAAAACAGTGGGGGCACAGAACGAAAAACAGTCACAGCAGTGGGGGCACAGAACGGAAGGGCAAAAACAGTGGAAAAACAGTGGGGGCACAAATATAGAGGGGAGAGACAGTAACAGTGACGCTCACAACGACAAGAACCTACCTACGGCCTACCACTGGCCACCAGGGATGAGGCGCAGGTGGTAGCCTGCGGGTGGAGGAGGGCCTCAGATCAGCAGCAGCAGGGAGCTGGACGCACAGGTGGCGCTGTGCGGATGGGGTGCGACCTACCCAGAGGTCAAGGGTCGCTCACCTCACCGCGCAGCGGCCGCCATATATGGGGAGGTGGGAGGGAGGAGCAGCTGGGAGGCGGGAGGCAGGGGCAGCGAGTGGTCAGCGAGGGGGGCGGGGCCGCAGGGGACACAGCGGCAGGAAACAGGAGGGCGAGGGGGTACAGAAATCAAAAGGGGCACGGGGCACAGAACGAAAAACAGTGCACAGCAGTGGGGGCACAGAACGGAAGGGCAAAAACAGTGGAAAAACAGTGGGGGCACAGAACGAAAAACAGTCACAGCAGTGGGGGCACAGAACGGAAGGGCAAAAACTGTGGAAAAACAGTGGGGGCACAGAACGAAAACAGTCACAGCAGTGGGGGCACAGAACGGAAGGGCAAAGACAGTGGAAAAGCAGTGGGGGCACAGAACGAAAAACAGTCACAGCAGTGGGGGCACAGAACGGAAGGGCAAAAACAGTGGAAAAACAGTGGGGGCACAAATATAGAGGGGAGAGACAGTAACAGTGACGCTCACAACGACAAGAACCTACCTACGGCCTACCACTGGCCACCAGGGATGAGGCGCAGGTGGTAGCCTGCGGGTGGAGGAGGGCCTCAGATCAGCAGCAGCAGGGAGCTGGACGCACAGGTGGCGCTGTGCGGATGGGGGGGCGACCTACCCAGAGGTCAAGGGTCATCAGATGATCCTCATCTCATCCATCAGGTGCTTCATTTGGAACCCACTGCCCGCGCCCGCAGTGTATTCTCTAATATCGTTTGCTTGCCCCTTTCTTCTTCTTCAGATAACCCCTCGATTTCTTCAGCCGACTGTGCTTATACCCCTTCACTTCTGAAAGCTCTCCTCAGTTGTCCCCTTTCTCACCCGGCAGCTGCTGTGCTATCCTCTCCGTCTTTTTCGCATAGAAGAAAGGGAATGCCAGAGCAAATTGTGCTTTTTAAAGAGCTTCCCTTTCTTCCCGCTGCACAGCTTCCTGGCGGGTGAGGTCACACCAGAGGCGCAACTAGAGTCAAATTTCGGGGGGGGGGCTAAGAAAATTTTTCGGGGGGGGCTGATTCTTCAACCAAAAGGCAGAGTGGAGCTGCAGGGGCTCTAAGAAGGGGTGAAACACATCAAGCCTCATTAACAAGCAAAAGGTCTTCTAAAGACCTGTGAAGTGCTCGAGTGCGACTGTGTGTGTGCCCGGAAGCTGTCTCATCCCGGGCTGCCACACACGACGGGGGTGGGGGGCTGAAGCCCTTAAAGACTTTGAGTCCAATGGGCGTTGCGCGCCTGGGTCACTGCCCTCCTTGTGAAATCACCAATATGTGAGCATGCGCCGCAGTGTAGAAATGCGATGCATGCTCACATGATTATGTGTGACAGTGAGTACCGGTACTCTATTTCGTAACGGAGAAGTGCCGGTACTCTTGGGGTGGGGGGAAAAGAAGTGCCGGTACTCAGTACCGGTGAGTACCGGCCCATTTAAAGCACTGGGCCGAGAGCACGGCCAGCTTTTTCTCCGAGTCCTTTTAGGTAGGGTCCCCACTGCCACTACAGAGGGTTCAGAAAGGCCCAGTGCCTTTTTTGCCCCAGAATGCCCGAGCTTCACCTGGGTTGAGGTAGCCGCCGTTCCAGAAGATTCTATTTAATAATGACCGAGGGCCCTAGGCTGCTGCGTCAGAGAACCATGAAGTCAGTGGGTCAGAAAACCCACACTGTTGCTTCTGATAAAGT